>CM028130.1:577455000-578055000 GCA_016271365.2 Neoceratodus forsteri | reverse complement strand
GATGGGTGACCAGGGTCTTCGTTTAGTTGGACAATTTTTTGAGGGTAGTAGATTCAAATCATAGCAACAGTTAGCTGAGGAGTTCCACCTTCCCCCTCAGAATCTTTTCAGATTTTTTCAGATTACACATTTTAATTACAGAAGGAGAGGGTAAGTCCCTTGGAGGAGGGGAACAACCCACTTTTTGAGTTTCTTATTTTACTATTCTCCCAAAAGAGGGAATAAAGGTCAGGTATCAAATATTGAGGGTTTTCTTTTGATTTTGGAACCCACTCTCTTAGATTGTTTAAAAGAAAAATGGCACTCAGAGGCTGGATTTCAGTTGGATGAGGGAGAATGGTTACAAGTTTGGAAGGAGTACATTCCACCACAGCTTCTAGTCTCTGGAGAGAATTCAGATGGAGAGTGGTGATTAATTATTTTTGCACCCCAGTGATTACTAAATATTTGGGCCCAGGAACTTCTGATTTGTGTTGGAGGACTTGCCAGGAAGTAGGTACGCATACTCATATATTCTGGAGTTGCCCTAAGCTTAAAAAATTACTGGGATTCGATAATTCAAACAACAGAGTATATATTTGATATTAAATTACCCTCTGAGCTTCAATATAGGATGTTAGGGTTATCCCCACTGGGATCACTACGAAATCCCAGAAATATCTATATTATATTTTTGTGGCTGCGACCCTAAAAGCCATCAGCCATCTATGGCTTAATCTGGACCCCACTACTCTGAACTCATGGTACTCTCTATGTAAAACTATAATGGAGATGGAGGAGGTCACTGCTAAGATGAGACTTCTTAAAGACAAATTTAAGGCACAGTGGCTGCCCTTTTTTTCATTTTATAGAAGAAAGAGAGAATAAAACTATCCTTGAACTCTTGGCAGAACACAGTTAGATGAGTAAATAGGGGTGAGATGGCACATTCATTGTAACCCCATCTAGTGCAGCTCTACTTATCCAATCAGGATTGCTCCTCATGTTTTCTCTACTACCATGGGTTCTTAGTGCCCCCGTAGATGCTTCTGATGACTCAGTTGAATGGTCGTTTGATTCCTTGAAGGCACCCTCCTTTGCCTAATCATACTGGGAAGCACTGTATTATTTGTGTACTGTTCGTTTGTTTCGTTTCCATTTTATGTTGGCCTTGTTTTGTGAGACTCATTTATCTTAGAGTAGCAAGTGGTCTTATTCATCCCTACAACGGTCTACCCCATGTCAACATTGACTATAGTTTGAAGACTGTGAGCTGGGTTATTCCCAGGAACTAATCACTCAGAGATGGTTTTTATGTTTTATTTTTCCTCTTGGGGAAATCAAAATATATTTTGTTAACTGCTGCTGGGGACATAGAGTGTATTCTATTGTATGGAGAGATGAATCTCTGTGTTACTTATGTGCAAGTTGTAATGATTCTGTGTGATAAAACTTGTATTCCTCTGTTTCACCTCTTTGTATATACAGTATTTGGTAATGCATACTTGACGTGCTTTCCTTATTTTGTTTCCATCCTGCTTTGTTTTCCCTGCCTATTTTCCTGAATTATTTCTGGACACACATGAGTGTCTGATAGGGTATCATTCAAATAAATGCCATTGTCCCCCAATAATATGCAGCTATCCAAGATCTTCTCCCTAACTTTACTAGAATTTACCACCAGGCAGATTTTCCCTTTTGCCGGTTTCACTTTATATTTATAAACCAAAGATATGTTATTCCATCTTAAATCGTCCTTCATAATAGGTTTTAATATATTATATACTGTGATTTTAAGAAGAAAATGGGTTTCTCTTCTGACCATGGGGATGCCTTTTATAAAAATTGCATAATTTTTTTTTATGCCTGCATCTCTGGGTGGATCCTTGCTTCCTTGTTCTTATCTCTTGCTTCTTTGCTAGAATTAGCTGTACATTGTTTGTCCGTTTCCTTTTTTTGTGAATGTTCAGTCCTTAATATATCATTATCCTTCCTTTTATCAGTTTTCCTTGCAATTGAATGTTTCTTTTTTGTCTGATTTGTCTGTACCAGTGTCCCAGTTTTAGTCACCCCTTTCTTTTTTAAACCCTCCACTACTTGTTTAATTTCCACGGTTTCCTTTTCTTGTATTTCAATTGTGGTTGCTTTAATTTCTTTTTGGTTCTTGTTTATTTTTGCCATATATTCATCTTTTTTTATTTTCTATTGCTTTATCTTTCTCTATTCTGTGTTCCATTCGGGATTATCCTGAATGCCTTTATCAAGATGTCCACCTTGAGGTAAGTCTTTATGAGCATCTATTTTATCTATCACTAGTTCCCCTTTGTTCCCTTCCCTCAGGGCTAGTAAAATTTCCTTTAAAAGAAAATTATTCTGAATAAAGGCTGTTTTTACATCAAGTTCTTTCTCAAACGTGCGTTTTAATTCTAAGAAGTGGGAGCAGATCCCCTCTGCTGGTTCTTCCTCAGATCTTGTTTCTAGTTCTTGCTTTGACCAGAGACATTGCCTCTTTTGACTTTTGAATGGGGGGTCTAATTTCCTATGTCTTATTAAGTATGGAGTTAGAAATTCCTTATAACCCTTAAGGGAGGGGTGGAGTTCCCCTCTTCACTTACAGAATCTGTACTATCCTCATGTTGTACAATGGCATTAAGATCTATTCCAGGAGGTGTTGACTGACTGAGTGTTTTTGACACTGGAGATTCTAATGCTTAAATTTTTTTTTTAAAGGAAGTGATCCCCTCTTATTTCTCCTCCTCTATCCTCCAGGATGGGTGAGGAGGTTATCTGTACCCTCTGAGTTTCCTTGTTGGAGCAACTAGTATATTCTGTAATGTTTTTTATTATTTACTGGCATTATAGTGGACTTTTTTTGTATTTTTTGTTTATAAATTTCCCCTCTCTCTTGTTCTGTGACCTTTTTTTTTTCTTAGAACCATCTCAGGTTTTTCTTTCATTCTGGTAATAGTGTAATGCAAATAGGGCAAGACAATAATACAATACGATGTCCTGTAGAAATAATATTTTCCTAAGTTTAAATAATAGCAGCAATATGAGATAGCCCCCCAAATCAGGTTCGCTTATTCAATCTCAAAAATTTAGACATAAAAATCTTGTGCAATTTAAATAGTCAAAAAGCACGTATCATTAATCCATATATTAAATACACAAATTTTCTAATAGGATAAATTATTGCACCAAGAACTTCACACATATACAATATTCTCATTCACTATATACCAAATTTCAATTCTAAAATCTGGCAGAGTTACAAAGATTAGTAAACTTATACAGCATGTACAGCTTATAGACCTAACAAGGATGCTTTAAAAAGATCTTGTAATGGGCTCATTCCTGTCTTTATTCCAATTTCAGGTTCAGAAACTGCGGACACTTTTTCAGTCTCTTTTTGATAACTGAGTCTGCCTGTGAAGTGGCCTGGGTCCCACTTTTCCTTCTGCGTTGTCACTAAAAACAGATTAAATATACCAATTTACAGCCCTACTCCATGTAAAAATAAGTGAATATAAGCTTACTTTTCCTTTTAAAAACAATGGGGGGGATGAGCAAAATCTCTACCTACTTTTCCTTTCGCTGAATCTTTAAATATCAGGGGAGATATTGCAATGCCGTCTCTTTTTATGAATACAGCTTGGGGCCCCAATCTGGGCTTCACTTTTCCAGGCAGTTGATATCCTCTGGAAAGCATAAATTGTAGGGAGTAGGGGAAAATTTTAATTAAGGCTCACTTTTCCAAAACTGTATTTAATTTGAGCTTTTCCTGAAATAAAAACTACAAAAATCAACTTACTTATTCCATCGCAAAAGATGCCAGGCAGCTCGATTCTAAGTATGGTACACCTTCAGACAACCACGACAAGCGCTCATGCTTCTCTGCTCACTATCCTGCTTAGCTCAAAATGGTGAATAAGAGTCCCAGAATGCCACACATGCACATTTGTATTATGCGTCACATGATTTGTAGCATGCAAAAGTCTTAAGTATTTATTTTATATTTTATAAAAGAGCCGAAACTAAATACAGTAAATATATTTAAATAAATTTAAGATTGGGTACTATTCCTTATCTTCTATAGCTTTATGTGCATCTGGCAAAGATCTCTATCGTCAGAAGACCCAACCTTTTAAGGTTTTACAATGAAGCAATGCTTAAAGTTTACAATAAAAACTTAAAAAGGAAAACTATCCACTTTCACCAGTCCACAAGTCCCTGAATGGGGCAAGCTTCCTCCAGACAAGCTGGTTACCAATATTGTTGCCATTGATCACCGGGTGGCTTTGCCCTTGTTCCTTGGCAGGAAGAGATCAAGTATCAAAATCGGTTTTGGTCGGCTTCAGACAAAAAGTTTGATTTTTTCGCCTCCAATACTGTGGAATGTCCACTATCTCCTGGTTCTCTCTCTTGCTTACACTATTTTCTTCTTTTCTCCTTTGCTCCCCTCTCAGAGTGGTCTCCTATTTGGCTCTCCAGCTGTCTCGGGCTATTAGCCCTGGCTTTCCAAAGACCCTTCCTTGCTCTCCTGGTTCCAGCCAAACTCCACCATGGACGGTGTTCCTTCCCCATGGAAGCAAGGAAAAGACAGCAGGAGTGGACCACAAACTGGAAGAGGTAAAGAACTACTGGAAAAACTACGTCAGGCAATGGTGGCATACCTGTTAAAAGAAAAAACTTGCATAACAGTCCTGTTTCTGTGCATTACTACTCAGTGCTCAGAGCGCTAAGGGTTGAGTCGCTAGATGCCACACCTTGCGCCATGCCCGAGTTCAGGAGTGAGCTCGGCCGCCAGGGGTCAGACAGTTGGGAGGGCGTGGAGCTGGGTCAAGTGGCAGGAAGGTAGCTCTCCTCTCTGGGGAGGGAAGTGAGGGTTCCCGTCTCTTGGCTGCCACTGGTGGAGGCTAGATGGTAGCGCCAGCCTATAGGGAACCCTGGCACTAGGCCGGGTGGTCATAAGGGGCCGACATTGGAGCTGTGGAGCACAGGTATACCTCCACGCACATACGCAACCGCGTTCTGGGGTCCCGAGGTAACAGGCAGTAAAATCAAGAAATACCATGCCTCCCCTGTTGCCAAGTAGGTGCAGGAGGCAATGGGGGAGCAAAAAGCTATATTGGGGGAAAAAAAAATTTATTAGGCAACACTAATTGCAGGGATGTCTGCTGCACCTCTGGGGAAAACGCTGCCTTACTGTGCCAGTGAGCTGAGTTCTGGTGTGAATTCAGTGAGCAGGTTTACTGCAAAAAGGGTGATGCGGAAAGTGCTGCAGTGTTTTGGCACAGATCCCACGCTCCGTAGTGGGTCAGGGAAACTCTCCCACAAGGAAATGAGATGTGTGCCAGAGGATGCTGGGCCCATGCACTGCATCATGACTGTCTCCAATATTGTATTTAGTTCATTTTGTGTAGGTCCCGCAAATGAGGATACAATTCCAAGGACTGTCTCCAATATTGCAGTTATCTCATTTTGAGCAGGTCCCAAATGAGAATACAGTTCAACTATCATAAAAAAAGGAGGGAAATTCTTTGCAAAAACTATGTTAATGCAGACATTAGGGTTGTAAAAATGCAAAGTGTACAAAGATGGGAAATGAAAAAACATTAGGGATTTGGGTCTTCGGACTATTGGTGAACCAGTGGTGGGGTCTTACTTGGGGTTGTCAACCCCAATGCCCACCCCTACCCTGGATCTGATGAGGTCAAATGTGATGTCTTCATGCAGGGCCCTGTGTGAAGAAAGCTCTGACAGATTAAGATGGCCATCCTGTATCACTGAGGCACTAGACTGGTACTGTATCTTGTGCTTTGGACAGGGGGGCTATGGGCTGGGGATAGGTGGGCATTAGGTTTGACAACCCCAAATAAGACCCCACCCTGATTCGCCAATACTCCAGATACTCAAATCCCTAATGTTTTTTCATTTCCCGTCTTTGCATGTTTTACATTTTTACAACCCTAATGTCTGCATTAACATAGTCTTTGCAAAGAATATATATGTAATAGATAAACCACTCTGAGGTGTGCGGTTGTGCTCTGATATACACATGCCTTGGTGTGTGTTGCTACGCATAAGGCTGCCAGCCGAGTGTGTCAAACACCCAAGCGTATGCGATATCATATGACTGACACCCTCAGAGTGGGTTTATCATTCCTATAAAATGTCATAATTGTTTTGGAGGGGGTTAAAAGTGGAGGTGTGCGGTAGTGGTCGGATATACGTACGGTCATGGGATATATTTTATACAATCAGAAGTTTAGATTTGGATACTATTATCGTCTCTATTTTATAAATAAATATACAGTATATATATACACATATATATTTATACATATATATATATATATATATATACATGTATGTATATGAAAGAAATGCTTTCAAATTATGCTGAAGGCTAGAGAACTGGCAAATGATGGGCACTTGGGTTTGTGTGGGGAATTGGCAACTTTTTGGGAGTGCAGTGACAGCAATACACATGGCACAGTGCATTGACAGTAGCACACAGGGCACAATGATGTATAAGTGGTAGAAAATGCATGTCAGCATGGCTCAGTTGGTAACACATCTGCCTCTGAGTCAGAAGGTCATGGGATGGCTTTCAATGGACTGGGGCCATTCATTAACACTTTCTAGTGGCAGTGTGTGGCACAGACAAATAGCAGAAGTGCACGCAGCACTTTGCGGTGTTAGCTAACCAGTTGTGGTATTAACTACACAGTGTCAGCATTGCACGTGGCACAGCACGGAGCCAGCTGTGCATGTGGAACTGCACAGTGATTGCAGTGCATGTGGCAATACACAGAGATGGCAGAACATGTGGCTTTGTGTTGTTGGAGGTGCACGTAGTACAGTGCAGAGGTGGCAGTGCACAGTGACAACAGCGCATGCGGCATTGCAGTGGTAGCTGTGCATGTGACAATGTGGAGTCGACAGTGCACGAGGTGCAGTGTGGAGTTGGCAGTACACATGGCAAAGTGCAATGTCTGCAGTGTACATAATAACATAGTGTTAGCAGAGCACTTGCCACAACAGTGGGGCAGCAGTGCTTGTTGCATTTACCCTCTACTTACCTCTGCAGCTAGCCACCATCCCATGCAAATATAGTCACTTATGTTATACTTGTGTTAATACAATATCAACAAAGTTACTGGTATAAAGTAAGTGACTACTTGCCTGAGGCAGAGGCTGCAGTGGAGGCTATGTGCTAGCTTCTGTCATTGGCGGAGCTGTATTTGTTGATGTCAGCGGTCGATAGTTTTTTGAGCTTCCATGAGTTATGTCCCCCCCTCCTGATTAACTTGGTCTCCTCGATTGAAACAAACTACCTGGCACCAGTGTTCTCTACCTGTTTGATCAGTTGGTGGCACATCCACCTCTGAGCCACAAAAAGGCAATGAGTTGGCTATCAACAGACCAGGGGTCTGTGGCCATTCATTAACACTTGCAAGAGGAAATTGTAATTTAGGGAACTTGCGACTCCTCCAGCTCTCAGACCCAGTTAAATAAAACATCCTGGTGGTCCAGTGGCACCTCCTTTTCTGGTGATAGTGTCCTGAAGATCTCACACCCCTGCAGATGGACCCCTCACCACCAGCTGGACCAGCCTCCACGCCTCCCTCCACACTGAGACCACCCTCCCTACTGCTGGACACCCCCTAACAACCTCCCAGCCAACCTACATGTGGACTTCCACACTAGACCAGCCTGTATCTCCAGCCAACCACACTCCCTGACATTGGACTACCTTTCCAGCAGCCATACCAACCTCCCCCCCTCCAGCCACCAACATTAAATGCTGCCAGACAAGCCTCTGGTGCCATGGATCATCTTTATAACCCCACTCATCAAGTAAAGCATACATGCATACTCCTGTCCCACTCATACAATGCAGTGTTGGCAGTGCACATGGCAAAGTGCAATGGCTGCAGTGCAGGAGAAATGGCGATGTGGTGGCAGTGCACATGGCACAATGCAGTATCTGCAGTGCGTGTGGCACTGCACAGTGTTGGCAGTGCATATCACTGTGTGATATCAGCACTGCATGCAGCACGTGGAGTTGGGAGTGCATATGGCACTGCATGTCATGATGGTGCACATGGCACAGTGTGGTGTTGGCAGTGTATGTGGCAGAGTGCAATCGGCAGTGAACATGTACCTGCACAGTAACGGCAGTGCACATGGCAATGCAGTGATGGCAGTTTACATAGCACAGTGTGGAGGCTGCAGTGCATGTTGCACAAGACAGAGTCAGCAGTGCACATGGCACCACACCGTGATGGTAATGCACGTGGTACAGCTCATTAGCAGTACTGTGCATGGTACAGTGCAATTGTGGTAGTGTGCATGGAACAGCTTGGTGGTGGAAGTGCACATGGCACTGTATGGTGTTGGCAGTGAATGTGGCACTGCACAGTGTTGGTTATGCATGTGGCACAGTGGAGTCTGCAGTGCACATGGTACTGCACAATGACTGCAGTGCAGGTGGCAATGCATGGACAATGATGGTAGTGCATGTGACAATGCACGACTGAAACAAATTACCTGGCACCAGTGTTCTCTACCTGTTTGATCAGTTGGTGGCACATCCACCTCTGTGGTCTAAGCAGTGCATGTAGCATAGCGCAGAGTCAGCAGTGAACACAGCACTGTACTGTGTCGGCAGTGCTTGTGGCACAGAGTGGAGTTCACACGTGGCACCCTACAGTGATGACAGTGCACATGGCAACACACAGTGATGGCAGTCCACATGGTGTTGTGTGTTGTTGGGAGTGCAAGTGGCAAAACATAGTGTCAGTAGTGCACTTGGAGCGGAAACACCTCTGACCACCCTCCCTGCAACTGGACCACACCTCTTGACCCCGAACCAGCCTCCTCCAAGCTTTTCACCCTCCCTGGACCACACCACAGCCCCTGAACCTGCATTCCCCTAAGCCAACCACCTTCTCTGCATCTAAAACTTTTCTGGACCACCCACGGACACACCATCCACCCCATGCCAACCACTCTGCCTGCAGCTAGAACACTTCCTCAGCTGACCACCCTCCCTCATGGTGAGCACTATCCTTCATCAAGCTGACATCTGCCCTGAACCATCACAACAGGGGGGATAAGATGTTGATTCAGGTGGAGGGCGGGACCAAGAAAAAATGAAAATGCCAATCCCACATGCCAGGTTAAGGCCCTTAAAGTTCCCCATGTTATCCGACCTTTTAGCGCAACGCAGCAGACACCTCCACCTAGCGCTCCAGGACCAAGGGGCTTTCCTTCCTTGACAATTGCAGGGGGGGGCCAACTAGCAGTGATAAGCTGGACCTTTTTAAGTGTTGGAGAATTTGAAGGATCTGGGAGTTGGCAGCTAGTGGTGTGTCCATCAGGCAGCAGGGTTGTGTTGGCCTGAAGGAGTGGATGCCTCATTCTGAGTGTGCGGGTCAGCTACACCATGTGGCGAAATGAGTTGGGCAGACAAGAGAGCTGAGAACCAACAGCTGTCCACCCTTCCCCCACTCCAGCACAATAAGATGTTGAGCTAGAATGCAGGCAGAAGCAAGGCACTCTGTGTAATGGGTTACCTGATTCAGGGCTAAAGGTCACTGCCCCGTTTGGACCGGCTGTATCACCTGGTTGTGGAGAGCCAGGCAGTAACAGCCTCTCTTTCCCTCCAGAACAGCAAGGCATCCTTGTTGGCAAGAAATGGGCAGCGAGGATGCACCGGAAACACTGTCTTTATACGAGCTGGTTGGTGCTCAAGAGCCTTCTTTCCCTGGCTGGGGGATGTACTCTGGAGGCTGCCGCCAGAGCTGTGGACATATCTCTCAACCTCCTGCCTCATAAATTGGGGCAAGGCTTAAATAAATCAGGGACCATACCAGACCATCTAACATTTCATTAGTCAAAATAGGTACACTTCTGCGTTTCAGTGACTTGGGGACATATTACAGCCGGGGGTCTGGGGACCGCCAGGCCCCCAGAAGCTCTGGGGTTTTAGATGCTCTGTGGTGAGTTTTGGGGCTTTTACTGAAGGTAAAACACACTTTTGATGCTCTAGGTTTTAGTCTGATCTGTGGTGAGTTTTATGGCTATTTTTTTAAAAATACAATATGCTATTTTTATGTGTTCACTAGTCATGACTCCAGGGGGAAAAATTGTTTTTCGCTGGAGTTAGGGATGTTGGTGTCTCTCTGGTTAACCTTGGTTTAGAGTCTTTAGCTGCAACTGGGGTGGACAGCTGGCTTACCAATAATGTCAACCCTCCACCTCATGACCTTTTTTGCAATGTCCTGTGATGATTCTTCCTCCCCCTCCTCATCCCTCTGCCCTTACCTCTCCTCCTCCTCCTCCTCTACTTCTTCTTCACAAAAACAAGGACAAAGGTCAACAATATGCCCCCACCGCTATATGTTAACTAAACTTGAACACACTTGTTTTGAATCACTACAATAATAAATAACGTTGCAACTATGTACTTGGGTTGCTTTGCAAATGGTGACATTCCTATAAAGATAAGTTTCAGTACAGTTCCACTGTACCACCACGGCCACAATTTAGCTGCTTCTCTTGTTAATCTGTAAGAATAAAATGAGTAGGACTCACCTGACGTCTTCTCTCCCCTGTCTCTGTCTCTCTCTTGATCTCCTTCGATAATGTAGCTCAGATTTGAAGGGCCATTGCTGTGTGGTACGCTCTGCTGCCTCTATCCGTCCGACCAAATCATCCCTGCCCAACCCATTCCCACAGGCAGACAAGGCAACAAGAGTCACAAATGGGCCTCAAACAAGCTTGAACAAAAAAAGCAGATGAAGACTTCAGCTGGACCAAAAGAGTAATGGCAGTCTCTACATGCAGAAATATGGCAGGCTGGCGGTGTAAGCCGGCAGTGGATTTTCATTGGGCACCCATCCCCAGATGGATCACCTGATGCACAGTGCTGCTCACCTGCCATTGGTGATTCACAGCCAATAGAACTGAAATTTCCAAGTTCTGTTTTCCAATTGAATTGGCTTATGCACATCATCGACTATGGACGGTCCGACTGGGCCATTCCTAGCGGGTCCCTTTACCTGCTATTGGTTGTTCAATTAAAGGGACACATGCTGACAGCCAACAGGTAATAGGATCATCATTGGCTGGCATGCAGGGAGAAGGAGAGTGTGCAGTAGGCAGCTTGGATAACACAACCTCTACACAACTAAATTCTGATTTCAGGAAAAGCTTCTGGGCACTGGGACAGCCCTTTGGATACCAGGACTGTCCCAGTCAAACCGGGATGTTTGGCAGCTCCCCCCCCACCACCACCGCCACCTCTGGTTTCCCACTATTCAAATAGGCCATGAGTCACCATTTTTCAGTGATGGATGAAAACATACAGCTATGAGTCAGCAGACAGCAAGTGTATTAATTAGTGTGTCTTTTTAATTTTGCATCAAGTTTCTAAATGTTTTTGCAAATTTAATTGTTTAAAGAGAAAATTCAAAACTTACACTCAGAAGAGTCAATTTCTACACAGTAATATTCTGATACTTTTAAAGTTGTCATTTACAAGAACGTTTACAGGAACTGAACTGTTCTATAGGTAGATACAAAATTACAATTTTAAATAGTAACAGAGAGAAAAGTGTGCAATAACTTGCTACTCTGCGTCCCATACAGTAATTAGGGAAGGGATGTCAGCGAGAGCTGAGAAAGCAGTAATAGGCCAACCGGCTTAACTACTGTGACTAAATTAAGAAACTCCTCAAAGGATATGTGGGGGTGAGAACCGTCACAATCCCAATCAACAGGTCAGCCCTCTACTTCCAAAGTGCTAACCTCTGATCGTATAATGTGAACAGTTAACAGAACAATATAACCCTCTTGTCTGTTTCGTGAGGTTCAATCAACCTTAGTCTCAGTTCTGGAAGGATTCAAACTGTAAACCTCTTGTTAGCTGCACAATGCACAGGCTAAGATAATTCTGTCTTGGGAGGCCAGATATCTTTGCCTATGGGCACCTAATCAGGTATTACAAAATGAACCCTTAGAATTCTGTGCAAGACTTAGACAACTCTGACCTGTTTCCCAGTTTGGTACCACAATAAGCTCATGCACAGTGTCAACTATAACCATCTAAGCTTCACTTATAAATCCCAGTTGCCACTCTTCTGACCATTTTGCTAGTTTATCCAGATCTCTTGCCATTCTGCCCACCCCATCTGGATCATCTACTTTGTTGCAGATCTTGGTGTCATCTGCAAACAGACAAGCCTTACCCTGTAGTCCATCTGCAATGTCACTAATGAAGATATTGAAGAGGACTGGCCCCAGGACTAATCCCTGAGGTAACCCATTTGTTACTTGCATCTCTTCTGACTGTATGCCATTTACCACCACTCTGTTTTCTTCCAGTCAACCAGTTTGCCACCCAGTTGACCAACTTCTGACCCCACCACGAGCTTCCCCAGCTTATTTATCAATCTTCTATGTGGAACATTATCAAAAGCTTTGCTGAAGTCAAGATAGGCGACATCAACTGCTCCCCCTTGGTCCACCACTCTGGTTACCCAGTCAAACAAAGCTATGAAATTAGTTTGACAGGACCTTCTTTTTTTGTAAACCCATGCTGTCTTGGATCCTGTGCTCCAATGGATTCCAGGTGTTGCACTATCCTTTCCTTAAGGAGTGCCTCCATAATCTTGCCCACTACTGAGGTAAGATTGACTGGTCTGTAGTTCGCTGCCTCCTCCCTGCTACCACTCTTGTGGAGCGGGATCACATGAGCCCTTCTCCAGTCTTCTGGGACCTCTCCTGTGCTCAGAGACTCACTAAACAGTACTGCTAATGGATCTGTTAGCTCCACCCTTAGCTCCTTAAGTACCCTGGGATGCATGCCATCAGGTCCCATTGCCTTGTCCACCTTGAGCTTAGCGAGCTCTTGTAGGACCCCTTCTTTTGTGAAGGGTGTAGTGCTCACCTCCCTCCCCCATGTCTACGGTGCTGAGCTGTGGGCCCTGCCCTACCTTCTCTTCAGTAAATACTGAGCAAAAGCATCTATTTAGGATAGATGCTTTTACAGGGTCCTCCTCCTAACACGCCCCCTTTTCTCCTTTAAGCTTAGCTTAGCGATACCCCCTCTGGACTTTCTCCTTTCACTAATGTATCTATAGAAAGTGTTGTAACCTTCTTTACTGTTCGTGCTAGTGTTTCCTCAGTTTGGGACTTTGCCTGCCTTACTGCCTTCCCTGCTTCCCTTAGGGCAGTTTGGTATGCCTCCCTATCTTCATCCCGCTGTGTTCCCTTATGCTTCCTGAAGGCCAGCCTTTTGGCTCTGACCTTTTCTGCTACTGTATTTGAGAACCAAAGTGGTTTCCTTTTTCTTTTTCCTTTGCACTTCCTCTTCCAACACAATGGGATGTTGCTTCAAGTATTGCATCCCTAATGCTTGCCCACTTTGCAGTACCCCCTCACCTGTGTGTATTAAGGTATTTATTATGAGGGGAGCACCAATCCTCCCAGGGTCTCTCCCAGTTGCCCACCCTCCCAAATAGTCCAGGTAGGTAAAGGTAATTATTTATGTGGACGTTTTCCAAGTCTGTAAAAGCGTAGGATGTATGGCAAATAAATAGTCTGTTCACAAATTTATAGGTGCATTCAGTCCCAGTGTATGCTGCCATGCTGGAGTCACAGTATTTGTTGAGAGAAGATAGTTCTGGGGAGCAATTGAGGGCCAGCAGGGGGAGTGGGGTCTCCAGGGAGACCCAGTCCTTCCACTAGCTGATGCGGTGGAGGAGAGGTGACCTTCATGTGGGGGGAAGGATGAGGGAGGGACGGGATCCATATCTGTCAAATACCATTTGCACCTTTGATCGCATCCCAACATCTGGGGTGGATCCAATTAGATCAGAGGCACCCAATCATGGTGTCCTAGTCGAGAGGGGAGGACGGCATAGGCAGCCATCCACCAGACCCTATTTATTAGCAGCCTATCCCTTCCAAGTCTAACAGAGACAGTGTGAGACACTGTGCCCACTGAAAATGTTCCAGACAATCCCCAAAGTACACTAACCTTTACGTATCCAAGGGTCAATTATTCTCAAGTGTGCATCGGTGCCGCCAGGCCACTTGAGACCAAGGAGACCCCGGAACTGCACCCTATTTAGTGGGTTAATGCAGTAAAGCCTGCTATGATACAGTTTGATGGGGTCACATCCCAAGTTCAGCGAAGGCATCCGGGCCCGGCCGGGCGGGAAATGACCAACTAAGACCCACCAGCCTCAGCTCAAGCATGGGAACCCCTGAAAGTCCCTATATAACAGGAATTGGCAAATAGCAGATCAAACTTCATATCCGAGCAAGGTGTTGATCAAATCAGAGCCCATATCCTCCTACCGCGAATGACCTGGCGGTTTACCATTCACCTGCATGACCCTTTATCTACTTCAGACTGTGGGAATTGGTTAAAACATCCTCCCTGTTTCACTCTCTGGTCCCGACCAGGAAGTAGGCTCACTGTGTCGGGCCTCGCCACTGCCCCACCTTGAGCAGGTGCTTCCAACCATCCTAAGAGTCCTGTCCCACCAGCCCATCGACCCCCAGGAATCACTCAAAGCCTCCCCACATCACAATGTCAGCCAGGGCATCCACCGGACCCACATCCACTTCCCACTTCTGTACTCACTGCGAACCCAAAATCTGAGTGCAAAGAGGGCCTCAGCTGGGATTCTGGAGAATTAGGCCAGCATCCGTTGATTGAGTGGACTGTGGCCTGCTGATCGACCGTGGGGCCTGGAGGAGTCCATCTAGTAGGGCCACATTCCACTGTAGCTCTCTGGGGTAGACAAGCAGAGGTTGGAAGGGATATGCTGTGCTTCTTCAGGTCTGCAAGCTTCCTCCGTGTTGTCATAGGTTTGCTGACCTGAGGAGAACTGTACCACCAGCTAGGGTAAGGGGTCCTATGAATCCATTCTATCGCAAAATTAAAGTCAGTTCTCAGCTCTAGTGTCTCTCGGATGAACATCTTCATGAACAGCTGGAGGTCAGTACCCTCGCTATTTTCAGGAACTCCATAGAACCATAGGTTGTTGTGGCAGCTACGATTCTCCGCATCTTCCTGGTGCTCCATCGTAACTTGGCAAAGGTGAACTACTTGACTAAGTGTGTTCTGAAGTTGTGAGCTGGTTGAGGCCTGCTCTTGCATGTTTTTCTCCAAGGAGGAAAATGTGATGTGTGTAGATCTGTGAGGTCCTTTTGAAGAGATTCTTGATTTTGTTTGAATTGATGAAAGTTTGATTTGAATACTTGCAGCTCCAACAGTATTTTGTCAAGTTTGGTGTCCATTGTGCTCGACTGTCGTGCCTTCGGTCTATTTTTTCCCCCCTACTTTGGTCTGTTATTTTAGGGTTTTCAACAGAGGCCCCGGCTCGTAGCTCATGAATTAAGCTGCCACCTAATGGGAAGCTGAACCGGAAGTCCGTTATTGCTTTCTTAATTCTTTGTTTCTTTTCTTGCCATCAGACTCTTATATGTTGCTGATTTAGCCTTCTGGATGAGGTCACTGGATGGTGACCATGCTGTACATGGTACGTTCTTGAACACATTGATTTTAGAAGCCATCACTGCACAGAGGTTGTTTCTGATGCCTGTATGCTCAGCATATGCTCCGGTTACTGCATGTCCTTCTGCCGATTTTCCTAATGAGCTTCTAACATCTGTAGTGTTTTTCCTGACCATGCTAAATATGCTTTCACAGAAAGCATTGCTATGTGGGAGCAGTAGAGCATATTTAGCTAACTGTGACAGCAATCTAAACTGTGGTTGCCCGGTGGCTGGTTCTGTCATTTGTGACACACTGTGCCAGAATCTATGAATCCTGTCCTCTTCAAGAGAGAAGGTAGGTAGATCAGTGGATGTCTGGTATAACATGAACTCCATGAACAGTTTGTTAGTTCGGTTCTGTGGAATTACATCAGGAAAGTTCTGCAGCAGAGTTTCGATCATGGAGAAGTTGGATGTCAGTTGATTTTGTGGGTCAAACACAACAACAGCCTTAAGTACAGGGTCACTGGAGCGGAATTTCTGTTTCATGTACACCAGAGCATTCTGATAAAATCCTCACCTCAGCACGGAACTTGACAACTCACAGGATCCCTCAAGATCTTGTCTCCTAATCATTTGAGATGCAGAAAACCCAATAAATAAATCTGCATTCAATTTCTGCAAATCTTTTTCAGTGACATCTATAGCAAGGAGATCATCCTTACTGTCCATGATCACAGAAGGTTTCATCAAGCATCCTAGCAGCTCCTGATATAGCTTCATCATAGCTGGTTGTAGTCTGTGGATCATGGGATCTTCATGCTGAAGCAGTAGGTTGAATGTGTCAAATCTGGGAATGATGGCATGTAAAAAGAGCACATACAATTTGTAGATGGGTCCACTGAAAATGTTAACCAATCTTCTCTCCCTGGCTCCAGTATCACCTTGTTCCCTCATCTTCTGTCGTTTTGATGGACAAGGCTCATTATCGTAGTGGGTTAGAAAATAGCATCGGAGTCCATCCCAGATCTTTAGCACTCTTTCCAGTGTACGTGACATACTCAGCCATCGAGTTGACACATGCTTCAGTACTTTCCTAATGTTTTCATTACAGAAAGAAATGTCTTCTCAGCAACTCCTTCCGCTTTCAGCTTTGTCAAAATGGTAGAATATATCTACTGAAAATCTTGTGGATCAAATGACAGCGCTTTAGCTCCCTGTTTTGCAGCAAGGTGCGCAAGATGACAGGCACAACCTACTCCATATATTTCTCCTCCACCACGTTTTTCTTGTAAGAGTTTGAGAACTCCTCGGTGTTTGCCAATCATAACTGATGCATTGTCAGAGACAAAAGCTGCACAGTTGCTGAGACTAAGCCCTGAAGTGGTGAGACATCTTTCCATAGCTTCTGCAATGTTTCTGGCGTCAGCATAATTGACTGTGGGCATGTCCAGGAATCTAGTCTTATTATCCCTTCTTTGTCTTCACAGTTAACCAGTACGGGGAAGTATTTGTCATCATTATCAGAACTTCCAACAGTGCTGAGGGAATACCATTTCTTGTCTTCTCCAGTATCTGGCATCAGTTGTTTTCTGACCTCATCAATACTTTGTTTCCCAATACATTGAATGAGATGACTTGCTTTTGTGTGACCACATGCATATCGTTTGGCTATATCACTGTCTGGAAACATCCTGGCAACCAGTTTGTTGAAGCTATCATTCACAGCAAATGGAAGGTTATGCTGCAATACAAATCCTTGAAAAAGAACTTCCGCTTTTGTTGCTCCGTCATTCACTGGGTTATGTGGATTGGCCCAGGCATTCATCAGACCTCTGGATGAGGTTAAACTCTTTTTTAGTTCAGCATTTGACCGGTGCTTGATTGTCTTTAGATGGACCTTCACATCGTGGATGCCACCATGAGAAATGGAGAAATCACAAGCACAATGTTCACAAAATGCATGCTTGTTCCCTTTCTGGGATGGTTTTATGAAGTCCCTTCCTTCTGCTGAGTAAGAAACATTAAAAGTGTTATCACGACGCACTTGTTTAGACTGAGACATGATGTTGATTTGGAATGGGCTATTGGCTCCTACTTTTTCCACTAGCCTGTACTTTACTGCTTTTGCTTGCTCCTTCTTGCAACCTTTTTTTTTTCTGTCTGTGACTCTCCTGGTCTTTCTGACTCTGGCTGATTCTCCTCACTTTTGTAACCTCTCGCTTATCCTGATGCTTACACTTCTGTCGTGCCTCTTTATAATGTCTACTCTATCTGCCTCGTTTTTCTTTTTCTTTCCTGTTACTGTAATCTGTCTGAAGCTTGTCCTACTCTTCTTCTCAGTGTTGTCACCTTGCTTTCTTCCCCTGCAATATCACAAGCTACAGTTCAGTAACTTTCTTAATACAGTACTAAAAACAGTAACAGTTACTAACACCACAACCAACATCAGTACTTGAGTTATGCCGAGGCTCGCTTTTGAACTTCACTTGCAGCACTTCACTGATAAATATTGCATACAATCACAGAGACGGAAATCCAGCACTTCAAGGCTTATACAAAAGGTACACACACAGTATAGTGATGCAGATATGATGACTGAGTGGTAGAGCTGCTGATTCTGGTAGCAAGGGTGCAGGGTTTGAAGCCTGCAGTGGTACCAAGAATATCAATGTCAGTATGTAGCACACTCACCTCTGAGGCCGGGAGATCAGAGGGCTGTGGGTTCAGTTCCCAAATCTGGCACTTGGGTTAATATTCCAGTACTGACACTGTAGTGCAGCATGACAGGGGTGCTTCACTTCTGAGGTGCTGTCTTTCAGATGAGACGTTAAACTGAGGTCTCTTCTGCCTGGATTGATGGTAGTTCAGGTGGATGTTAAAGATCCCATGGCACTTATCGAAAAGAGTATGGGAATTTCCCCATTGTCCTGGCCAAATTTCCCTCATTCACTAAAAATACCACCAACAGCTTAATCTTGTTTAAGGTCAGTTGGCATTCATCTGTATCCCCCTTTCCCGGGTTGTGCCTGAAAATAGGTAGGATTTGTCTAGTGCACTTACCCAGTCAACAAAAACTAAAAATAAAAAATATTAATAAAGGCGCTACCAGGGACAGCGCTAACATGCACCAAAAGGGCAAAAATTGCATCCTTTCCAAAACTGACATCTCTTTTCTTTGCCAGTGGGTCCAAATGGATGCACCTTCTCTATAACAATATTTAAAGGACAGGAACGTGAACTGTTCAAAATCTGCCACTGATTATGTTTTGACCCAGTAGGTTCCTCTTTAGACCCACATTTTTTTATACCAGTGGGTCCAATTCGACCCATGTTTTAAACCCCCGCGCTGTCACTGGGCGCTACATAACCTTATATCTTACAATGGCAAGAAAGAATCTTGGACTGTGATCGGTCAGTTTGGGGCTGGATCCATGATGTTATCCCAGCACATCATCACAGGTCTAGTCTCAGCCTCACTGTGAACCAATGTAGATGACATTATGGATGGCCGCTAGCATACTCTCTCTTTTTTTCCATCTTCTCTTAACACACAAAAATATTTTTCCACACTAATAAAAACATTCTTTCAAATTATTTTTTCCTTTTATATATAACACCGAGCCATTGTATAATAGTAATAATGCCCTCCAGGGTGTGTGTCGTTTGGGATAACATAACACCTCAGGTATTGGATGCACTTGGCCTACGGCATTGTGCCCAACCACCTGAGACGTGACATTATCTCAGCACGACACATACCCTGCTGGGCATTATTGCTTAATTATATTGTGGAAATGTTGTCCTGTACAAAATACCATTCCTTTCAAAATGCTGTTCTACCACAGTTCAAAGCTAATGGAATGTGATTCTACCCTACACTGGCAGAACATCTAGAGACTGCAGGGGTCAGTTTCATTTTTTAAATCAAAATAACTCACAACATACATTTCACATACTACATCACACTACAGGATGAGCAACTTAAGGCACAACCAATGTGTTTTGCTACCTCAGGGTTCTGATTCCCATTGACCTCTAGAGCTTTGTTCTCAAGGTCATAGGGAATCAAACCCCCTCTGTGACAGAACACACTGGTTGTGCATATTTGCCCATCTATCACACCAAATATTATGGCAGATAACAACAGATACTAAAGAATTAGCTGCTTCAGCAAATACTACAAAATTATGGGTCGTACAGGTAAAATGTTTTTAAACGACTATGGGCAATATGGTATAAGAGGTGTTAATATATCCTTTTTAAAGTCTAAAACACTGACTGATATGCATATTTGCATATACCCTTTATTTTACACGACTGTTCTGTCCTCGACCTCTAATTGCTGTATCGCATAATGGCTAAGAAAAATACAAAAAGAACCAATGCCTTTACAGAGACATGCCAAGCCCTCTTATTATACCATGATTGCTTACAGTTGTTTAAAAAAAAAACATTACATGTTTCCATTTTGATGGCATGGAATGAAATCACTGACCAGCCTCATGTCTCAAAAAAACACTCCGAGCACCCAACAAAAAAAAAACAAAAATCCGCCATACTGGATCCCTGCTAAACACCGGTGTCCCAACTGGCCTGCCACTGTAATTCTCCAAACAGTACTTTAAAGCCACAACCTGTAGCTAAAATATATTTTTTTTAAACGCCAAGTGTGTATCTGCCCATTCCTTTCAAGACAGTGTTGTCCCCCCAATCCTATGATAACATCCGATAGTTCGTCACCATGCTCCAAAATGATAACAAGAAGCTGTCACTGCTTAGCACACGCTAAATGTAACACATCAACAGTCTGCACCATTCTCAACCAAGCAAAAGCATAACAAAAAGAAAAATATGAACAGAATGGACTGCATTCTCTCAGCCCAAAATGGAAGAACTTAAAAACACACCTAACAGTGACCGCGGCAATTACCAATGCTGCAACACATGCGTACAAGTAGCAAAAAATGGAGTAGTACCTCCGTGCTAAAAAAACAAAAACAAATGAGCAACAAATTTGAATCCTGTCCCGGCTCATATATCAAAAAGCAGCAGTAACACAAAAAAAAAAAAAAAAAAATGGTCCACATTCAAACACTTCCTAGTCGCCCCCCCAAATAAAACCACACTGCCCTACAAAGCCGAGCACAAAGCAATACTCCACAGCCCCAGAACCCAGCAGTACTTCTTCTGGCGGAGCAATAAAATCACTCAATAATTGCATAAAATATAAAACAAAACTTTCTTTACTATTTTTCCAGTATAAAAAATGGAACTATCAGATAATAGCAATATACCCCAACAGCGGTATACTGGGAGTTCACTCCTGGTGTGGTTAGTCACTTGGCTGCGCTCTTGACCAACCACACCAGCGTGGTAATCCACCAGTATACCCACACCATATTGGGATATACTGCTTAAATATAAAACCAGCAGAAGGTAGAGAGTAACAAGGAGGGGTATCAGTTGGCTCCCAAGGGGCCATCATACCACAGCTGATGTTGTTGGGGCCCCAAGTAGCTAATTTTATAACAGGGAAGGGCTACATGGGCCACGAGTCCCATACATCATTCTGCAAGAGGGGTCCTGGCCACCTCCCCCACCAGCAAGCAGCACTAGCCCCATCCAGCATTCTGCAGGAGGAGTGTCTGTCCTGACTACAGTGGCTGCCCCCACCACTTGCAAGCAACAGTGACCACCAATCAGTGCTTATACCATCTCTGCCCCACCCCCACCCCTCGAATGTTGTTGCGAGCCCTGGATCATGATGTGGTGGGGTGAGTCAGGGCACACAACACACAGGAAGCCTGTTCAGATCATATTATTGTTTGCTTAATATATTTTAGGCAGTACTTACCGAGTTGTCCAGTCCTTGGCCTCTGTCCCTCCAAGTGCACAGTTCCGGCCTGCAGTGATCTGCTGCTTTTTCTGACTGAAATTAAAAACACAGTCAGCTCAGGCTGTTTCTATCTACTTGTTTTGGTGCTAAACAGCTATCTGGCCCAGACAGTGGGTGGGGGGGTGAGACCTTGAGTCTTCTCTTCACCGATGGACGGACCGAGACACCACTAGTACCAGGCAGCACACAACACAGAAGGTCAGTCGCAGAGTGAGCAGCGACGGGCGAAGGAGATTAATTAAATTAAGTAGATCTGAAAGATATCCAAATCAGCCCTGTGTGAACAGTACCAAAGCCCGAAATCCCTTGACAGCAGCAGTGAGATGTTACCCTACCCACGGCAACCGCAACTAATTCGTTCTGCGCACTCACTGCACTCCTCTACTCACTGACACCTCAGTGCTGCACGCAGGATACAGTGTCACAAGGCAATTAGCCACTCAGGGCTGCTCGTTCTCCCGCCAGTGACTCTCTGTCATCAACAGCACTTCCAGCGCAGTAGCAGTGAGCAGAGGAGATCCAGAGAGTGTCAGCAGCGCAGACGTGAAGCCCCGATCAGGAACTGTCATGAAGGAAGGCGCCTCTGCAGGGCACCTACTAATGCCGCCTGTGAGCATAGCACCGACTCTCTGGCCTCGCTCAGCAAGTCGGGCTGCTTTCTGACACTCAGATCTGTACTTGTATCAAACTTGGGGGAAACTTTTGCAAATTTTGTTTCGGAGCGGCTCAGAAATGAGATTTGCAAAAATTTTCCCCAAATTCGGTAGACTGTACAGATGCCTCGGTACCCGGTACCAATTATTAAAAAGCGGTACTGTACCGGCCAAACCAGTACAGTTGGAGGTCTGCCATACCTCTCAACCTCCTGCCTCATAAATCAGGGACAAGGCTTAAAAAAATCAGGGACATAGAAACATAGCTTTTGACAGCAGATAAGGACCGCTTGGCCCACCCAGTCTGCCCATTTCCCTACCTATTGGATAAGCTGCAGATCCTAGTTAACCAGCAGCCTACTTCTTCCTACCCCCACCCCCTAGAATTGCCTTATGACTGTCCCATGCATGCTTGAATTCCACTACTGTTTTTGACTCCACAACTTCCTCCGGAAGGCTGCCCATGCATCCACAACCTCTCTGTGAAAATACTTCTTAAATTACCTCTGAGCCGCCTTCTATCTTCAAATTGTGCCCTTTGTTCTTGCACACCCTTTTTTGAAAGATGCTACCCTCTTGGACTTTGTTGATTCCTTGAAATACTTGAAAGTTTCTATCATGTCCCCTCTCCCTCCTTTCCTCGAGGCTATACATATTCAGCTCCTTAAGTCTCTATTCATATGTCTTCTGGTGCAGACCCTGCACCATTTAGTTGTCCTCCTCTGGACAGTCTCCATCCTGTCTATGTCCTTAGAGATTGGTCTCCAGAACTGCACGCAGTACTTCAGATGGGGTTACCAACTGTCTGTACAGAGGGATAATAACTTCCTGTTTTCTACTGATGATGCCTCTCCCTATGCATCCCAGTATCCCCCCAGCCCTCCTTGTTGCCCTCTCACATTGCTTGCCCACCTTTAGGTCATCTGATATGACTACCTCCAGGTCCCTTTCCATTTTTGTTGTTGTTAGTATCTCACCCCCCATTGTGTACTCTTACCCTGGGTTTTTGTTTCCCAGGTACATTACCTTGCACTTCTGAGCACTGAATCTAAGCTGCCATACATTTGACCATTCCTCTAACCTTGCCAAGTCCCTTCTCATCCTTTCCACCCCACCTTGTGCATCAACTCTATTGCAGATCTTTGTGTCATCTGCAAAGAGACATACTTTTCCTTCCAGTCCCTCTGCAATGTCGCTTATAAAGACATTAAAGAGGACCGGTCCTAATACTGAACCCTGCAGTACCCCACTAGTAAACCCCTTTCTTCAGAGTGGACTCCACTTACTATTACTCTCTGTGTCCTATTCTCCAGCCAATTCTTTACCCAGGCTGTCATCTTGGGACCCACTCCCAGGCTGGCTAACTTGTATATTAATCTTTTGTGTGGGACTGTGTCAAATGCCTTGCTAAAGTCTAGGTAGGCCATGTCCACAGCCCCTCCCTGATCTACTACTTTGATCACCCAGTCAAAGAAATCTATCAGATTTGTCTGGCATGACCTTCCTGCTGTGAATCCATGCTGCCTTGGGTCCTGAGCCCCTCTGGCCTCTAGATACTCAACAATTCTTTCCTTCAGAAGTGATTCCATCATTTTCCCTACCACTGAGGTTAAACTAACAGGTCTGTAGTTTTCTGCTTCTGCCTTGCTCCCACTTTTGTGAAGGGGAATCACATCTGCCCTTCTCCAGTCCTCGGGTACACCCCATCCTCCCATGATTTGTTAAAGAGGTAGTCAGTGGTGTCACTAGTTCTACCCTTAGTTCTTTTAGAATTCTGGGATGAATCCCATCAGGCCCCATTGCTTTGTCCACCTTCAGTTTTAAGAGTTCTTTCAGAACCCTTTCTTCTGTAAATGGGCTGGTATCAACTTCTGTATCCAGAGTGTTTCTACTGTTTGTTTTAAGTACCTCCCCCACTTCCTTCGTAAATACTGAGCAAAAATATTTGTTTAGTATCTCTGCCTTTTCACAGTCAACCTCTGCCCACCCTCCCTCCTCTTTATTAAGCCTTACTAGCCCTCCCTTGGTCTTCCTTCACTCCCTGATGTACCTATAAAAGGTTTTATCCCCCTTCTTAACTGAGTTGGCTATCTTTTCCTCGGTTTGGGCCTTTGCTGTTCTGACTGCCTTCCCAGCTTCCTTTTGCTTTAGCTGATACAGTTCCCTGTCCTGCTCCTTCTGTGATTCCTTGTACTTCCTGAATGCTTTCTTTTCTCTTGAACCTTCACTGCCACTTCCTTTGAGAACCATAGTGGTTTCTTACATCGTTTCGTTTTGTTAATTTGCTTCACACAAAGGCTTGTTACCTCTGTGATGGCAGTTTCTATTATTCCCCATTGTTCTTCCACCCCTCCTTCCTGCCCATTTGCTAGTGCATTCCTTAGGCACTCACCCATTTTGGCAAAGTCAGCCCTCCTAAAGTCCAGTACTTTTGCCTTTGTATGGCTTGACTCTATTGCTATGGGACAAAAGACCAAAATCAGGGACACATCTTCAGAATTGGTGATATCCACTCAAGAAGTTGGTAGAATAAGGGGCTTACCGTAAAATGCATTTTCTAAGGAAAAACAAGTCTGTAACTGTAATGTTTGATATTATTTTGTGTATACAACCCCCACTGCTTGATCATGGAAACATGATTGTTAGGAGGAACAGAGTATAAGTTTGAGGTAAAATCAGGCACAGTTGAGAGATATGGCAGGGGCAAAGGGCCAAAATCAAGGACACATCTTCAAAATTGGTGATATCCACTCAGGAAGCTGGTAGAATACGAAGCTTAGTGTAAAATGCATTTTCTAAGGAAGAACAAATCTGTAACGTTAATGTCTGACATTATTTTGTGCATACAACACCCACTGTTTGGTCATGGAAACATAATTTTTAGGAGGGACAGAGTAAACTTTTGAGGCAAGATCAGGGACAGTTGAGAGGTATGGCTGTGGAGTAGAGCTCATGAACTTGTGAAAGTTGCATTCCAATCAGCTTTCATGTAAGAGTTCTTAAGTTCAAGAAGTCTTGCGTTCACAATATCATCTGCGTGCGGTACCTTTTACACCCCCCCGACGGCTAGAAGTCAGAACCCCGCCCCCAATGCTCTGTGTTCTTAACTGCCGCGATCTGCAGTTCGGGTGTAATGGGAGTTAAGTACGCCGTGGTTCTGACGGGGTCAAGAGAGCAGGAAAGTGTATTACCTCCATTTGGTCTTGGGACGAAGCAGCTACAAGGTAAACTGTCAAAATCACGTGAAGTCCAGCATCAACCCTGGGAGATAGCGTGTTTTTCGGCCATCCAAAAGATGGCGGCGCGCTCTACGTGCCTCAGATGGGGCGTTGCCATGCTATCTTTCTTTCGACTGTATGGTTATATGCCTTACGTCAGGAACGGTATCATCTATTTTGGAATTGTGACCGGTTTGTTTGAGAGGGGACGGACGACCGGGCTGGGCCTGCCTCTTACTTATCCCCTATGCCGCTCCCGTGACCGGCACCTCCCTGTCGTTCCACGGCGGTTTGGTGGCTGCGCGGCTGGAGATGGCGGCAGATGTGATCGAAATCAACACGAGCTGCTCGGAGGAGAGCTCGCAGGACAGCGGCGGCGGCTGGGACTCTGAGGTGGAGATGATGGATGCGGCGCCACTGCCGGTCCACCGCCTGCCCCGGACTATAGCGACGAGAAGAAAGGCGAGGAAGGGTTGTGGGGATCGTGAGCCCGTCGTAAGTATACTCTGAGGGCGCAGCATACGTTTGTGGACTGGGCCAACACCTCAGGTGCTGCTGGGTGGCTACTAGAATCTCCGGCAGAGAGAGATTGTGTGTCTGTGGATTGTCTTATTTTTTATGGCATGGGGTGTCACTGTCTGTCGGGGGCTCTGTAAGTCTATCTTATTATGGGGTCACTGTTGGCCTCTCCCAGGGGGAGGCTTGTCTGTGTCTCCATACCTCTCAACCTTTCTTCACTAAAATGTGTGACACGATGTGTGACAAATGAGCAAAATGTGTGACATATCATCTAACATGGCACTGCAAGCTCAGAACACTATAGTTATCAGTGCAATAATGTTCATAATGTTTTTTGATAACTGAGCATAACAGATTATTATGAATTTCTGCTTTAAAGTCTCAGTAGGGAATGCAGAATATCACCTTCTCCATGATGGACAAAGGGTTTCTGAGAGGTAAAATGAGTGACGTACCTCATAACGTGTGACAGTTGAGAGGTATGTGTGTCTCTGTCAGCCTGTCTTGCACGAAACGGGATGGGATCGCTCTGTCAGCTTGTGTGTGGTGTCATTGTTCTGTGTGGCGTCATTGCCTTACTTCCAAGTACTGGATACTACATAAACAATTGACACGTGTTTGGCTCCTTTGTGAAAATGTTGATTGCTATAGTGTAATCCCTTATTCAAGTGTAAGTGTAATTATTGTATCTGTAAACCTTGGACTGGCTGAATAATGTTTTGATTTGCTGTAAGTGTATGCCATGGTTTTCTGCAAGCAGAGAAGCATCACTTTTCTTGTCATGAGCTCGTTTTTTTACGTCCTTAACTCAGTAGCAGAGCCAGGTTTGGGATCATTTGGGAGCCAGGGAGGGCCATTCTGTCAATGGCAGGCTCCACAGTGGGCACTAAACAGTGAATAAAGATGGTGGCAGGGTGCCACTACTCACACTGGGGCAGCCAGAAGGGGCGACTGCCACTGCCTTAACTCCTATTTTAAGATACAGAGAATACTGGATGGGGAACTACACACAACCAGTGTGTGTTCTGCCACAGAGGGGTTCTGGGGTTGTCTTTCGTCAACCAACGGGGGGGAAGGGGGTTGCATCTTATAAACCTAACTAATGGCAGTTTGTTTCTTGTCAGCCTGTCTGATTCCCTCTGACCTCGAGAGCAAAGCTCGAGAGATCCATTGGAATCAGAACCCCGAGGTGGCAAAACACACTGGTTGTGCATAGAGTTGCTCATCCTGTTTTTTTTTTTTTTTTTTATAGTGTACAGTATTGTGTGAAATATGTGTTTGTGAGTTCTTTTGTTTTCAAAATGAAACTGACTCATGCAGTCTTTAGAGGTTCTAGAATGTTGTTCTACCACAGTAGGGTAGAATCACATTCCATGACCTTTGAACTGTGGTACAGCAGCATTTTGAAAAGGATGAAATTCTGTACAGAACAACACTCTATATAGAGAATAATGGATAGGCAAGTGTGTGTTATGGATATTTTTTTACACACCTGAAATGTGTGGTGACCCATCTCGAGAGGTTTACACAGTCATCACACACCATGGGTGTGTTTAAAAAAAAAAAAAAAAAAAAAAAAATCCATAACACACACTTGCCTATCTTTTAACTTTTATAAATACTGGTGTTTTGCTCTGTTCGCGCAGCTTTTCATGTCAACCTGCAGGTTGATATGACCTTTTAAACTGGTTGATATTGGGGGTCACCAGTAATTATATGATGTTTATGTATCACTGTTTCTGATACCACTGTACTCGCTGACTTATATGTACCTACTGAATTATAACTTGTACCTATTGTCTGTGCCACTGTATGGCATACACCGCTGACAGTGACATTACAACAGTGACTACAGCGCCAGGTCGCTGTAATATTGGCGCTGGACCCCGGCACTGTATTCTGGGGGTCTTGCACCTCCTCCCCTAATCAGCTCCGACTCAGAGTTGATCATTTTTAGTGTGTTGGTGTAGCAAGCACAGGCCCCCGCATGGGAGGTTCGGGGGTAAAGCCCCCCCGAAGAAAACATGTTTTGCAGTGAGAAACTGTATGCCGACTGTAAATGTGGTTGACATGACGGTTTCGCTGTACAGTCGTTCGACAAAACTTTTGTCGATGACCGGTCATAGATCGCCACTGTACTGCCCAGGTCACAACTGAAAATGGTCCTTTGGATCAGTTTGCTCACCTGGTTACCAAAAAAAAATCAATAAAATGTGGTGGGGTCACTGTCGGCCTGTCTTAATGGGGGTTGAGAGTTGTCTCTGTCATCCTGTCATATTGGGTGGGTTGCCTCTATCAGTGTCAAGGTGGCTTGTTGGGAGGGTTGTCTCTCGTCAGCCAACGGGGGGGGGTTGTCTCTTGTCAGCTTGTCTTACTGGGAGAGTTGTCTCTTGTCGGTGATAGTGTAGATTACTGGATATGCACAGGATCTACCCTATTAGCGTAAACAGCACTGTATTCTGGAAGCTTTTAGGACAAGCTTCCTATGCATACCCAGTAATCTACACTATCACCCTCTTGTCAGCCAGTCTTAAGGAGGGGGTTGTTTCTTGCTAGCCTATCTTTTTTTTTGGGGGGGAAGGGTTGTCTCCTATCTGCATATCTTATCGAGGGGAGTTGTGTTTCAAGTCAGTCTGTCCTACTAGGGGGTTGCTGTTAGTCTGTCTTATGGGGGATTCGTTATGTCGGCTTCTTATTGGAGAGTGTCTGTGTCAGACTGTCTCATTACTTTGTAACATAGTAACGTAGACCATGAGGCCTATTCTGCTGGCTTTTACTACCATGTCTCACTCAGTAGCCAGCCCCTACTGGGAGCTTGCCCCCCAACCCAGAAGGCATCATTATCCCCTGTACCTGTCCCAGTTCCAGCCATTCTTGAAATCTTCCACTGTGCTCTCTTCCACCAGACTCCTGGGCAGTGCATTCCATGGTTTCACCACCCTCTCAGTGAAGTAGTGTCTCCTGCGCTCCCTATATACTCCTCCCCAGCTTCCACTCGTGCCCCCTGGTAGTTCCCCCCTTTTTAAAGAGAAACTTCCGTGATGGTCCAAAAAGTTACATCTTGTAGTCATTATATGCAGTACTAGACCTGAAAAGCTATGTGCATTTGTTATTTTTGGCCAAGGTTTAATCTGCCTTCCATAATTTGGATTTGTTTTTGAGCTCTGCTGCACTTCCCATTGCTGTTCAGCTGCTGGGCTGCTAGCTCCTGATGACATCATTGTAGGATAGGGGAGTGACTCGCACTGTGCAGTACCATGCAGTTGCAACAATGTTGCAAGGGAAACCTACCAGTACTCAGTATACATACAGTGCTCCCCCCTTCCCAATACACCCTGTTAGCAGTGCATTATGCCAAAATCCAAATGCCTTGTCAGTATGATCTTACTTCGAGATACAGCTCTTGCAGCAGGTAACACCATTAGGACTGAAGCCGGCAGGCGGCAGGACCCCACGGAATTCTTCTAGCTAGCTATCTTCAGCGGGGACCGCCTCCGGCGTCAGGCGTGTAGTACATAAGGGGTGGTCGCCAGATTCTGATTCTTTTCCTGCCGTCGACTTGCATGTCTCGACCCTTCGGATCGTTTCTAGCGCGCGACGCATGGTCAAGTTCTTCCTTCGGGGAAAAAGTTCATTTTTTCGGCTCAGTTGCTGTCTGATGTCCTCTCCTCCGTTGAAGGCCATCCCTCGAAGTGCACCTGTGGGAAGCAAATCCCGTTCAAGGATCCGCATTCAGCCTGTGTCCGGTGCCTAGGCCCCGACCACGACACCCAGTCCTGTATTTTCTGCCAGGGGTTCAACAGCCAGACCTGGATCCGTCGCCAGAAGACTCTGCAGGTGTTCCTGCTCGAGGAGAAAGTTAAGGCCATGGACACCTCCAAGGGGAGTTCTGCTGAGAAAGCCCGGAAACATTCTGAGAAGCACAGGGAGAAGGCTCCATGCAGGTCCCCGTCTAGGGCCTCCGACTCCCGTAGTTCCGGCTCCCGGTCCGACCATTCGCCTTCCCGGGCCCGCTCTCAGCCTCCCTCCGCTGCGGTGAAGAAACCTTCGGGCTCCTCTTCCTCCTCACAGGCCAAGATCTCCAAGCCCTCTTCGTCCTCTTCTTCCAAAGCACTGGTTAGGTCTGGGGACCATCATCATCACCGCAAGTCGGGTTCCCGCCATTCTGAACCTGACGTCAGGTCTACCTCCTTGCCTCCTCCTCCCCAGCGGAAGACCAAGGAGCTTACCTCGCTTAAGAAGCCATCGGACTCGACGTCGGCCACTCATCATAGGTCCCAGGAGCCATCGACCGCCAGACGCCCGTCGCCGGTCAGGCCTTCACCCTCTCGGTCGCTGGCAGGGCCGACGCCCACACGAGTCGAGAAGAGGACCCCACCAACCCTACCGACTGTCGGTCAGGAGACTATCACGGAGGAGGAATTGACGCAGCCCGAGGACCAGACGGGCGAACCCGGTCCTGTCGAGCCTCCCAGGGAACCCTCCCCGCAACCTGAGGCCCCTGAGGAGCCGACGCCAGAACCCGACAACCGACCACCGGCACCCGGTCCGTCGTCCGGGCTTTCTTTTTCTGAGGTTAAGGAGCTCTTCACCCACTGGTGGGATACCATTAGAAAGGATGTGGCTCCCACACCACCTCCTCCTCCTCCTCCTCCTCCTCCGACTCCTCCGACACCTGCGACCCATCCGGCTCCTGCGCCCCCTTCTCCATCTGGGGCAGCAGACCGAGTACCTCCCCCCCCAGGAGCCTATGGACGCTGTTCGCCTTCGACGGAGGATACAGGATCGGAATCCTCGTCAAGATCCAGATCCCTCTCTCTTCTTCCATCCCCCTCTCCGGACCCACGTGAGCTTCCTAGATCTCCTCCGGATGACGCATCATTCTCGGAAATCATGAGGCATATCCAAGAGAACATGGGCTGGGATGCAGAAGAGTTAGACCCCGAGAGACTACGCCTTGCTAGGTATCTTCGGCAGAAGGATCCCAAGCCTGTGGTGGTGCCACCCTTGGTGGACACTTTTGTGGACGTCACCAAGGCAGCGTGGAAGCGTCCACATTCGCTCCCGTCAATGCCAAAGAAAGCTGACCGCCTGTACAAGGCTCCAAAGGAGGACCAGTACTTGGCTCAACATCCTCTGGACGACTCTCTGGTCATAACAGCCTCTCATGACCGATCCCAGAGACCGCAGCATTTGAGCACCCTGCCACCGGACCCGGAGTCCAAACAGCTGGACGCTATGGGCAGGCGCACGTATGTTTCCGCTACCTGCGCCATCAGATCCCTGAACTACTTGACCCACATGGTGCAGTTCCAAAATGCTTTGTGGGAACAGCGACTGGATCTGGCGGAGAAATTGCCAGAAGGTGAGCAGAAGGAGGAGATGTTGCAACTCCTCCGTACGGGTTCGGACGTGGGAACCCAGGTGCTGCGAGCCGCGTATGATTCCGCGGACTCCTCGGCCAGAGCGGCAGCTTCAGGCGTATGCCTCCGGAGACACTCATGGCTTCGTGGTTCCGGGATTTATCCTGTACGTCCAGAAGAACATCATGGATGCCTCTTTCGAAGGAGAAGTTCTCTTTGGTGCACCTCTGAGAAGGTTCTCACCAAGCTCCAAGAGGCCGGGAGAGGTGAGGTCGGTCCAGGCAATGTACCGACCAAAGCTTAGTTCCTTTCGTAGGAACTAAAGCCGTTTTCATAAACGGACACAGAGACAACAGTCCCGCACCGGTCCACAACAGAGGGGCTCCGGCTCCTGCAGAGCCCAGGGAAGACAGCCCGCGGGCAGGAGTCAGCGTCCAGCCAAGCTGGCTCAGCCCGCGGCTCCCTCCGCCGCCACAGCCTGACTCCTTCCCGGCCCCCGCCCCTCAGGATCAACAGGACATCAAGGTCGGGGGTCGTATCGAGAATTACCTGCCAGGATGGCAGTCCATAACCACCGACAGGTGGGTTCGTCAGTTGGCCGAAAAAGGCCACTTTATAGAATTCGCAGACAAGCCACCCTCAAGGCCTCCTCTGCTCTCCCGTTACTCGGGTCAGCACAAGTTGTTTATCAGGCAAGAAATACTCACGCTCCTGTAGAAGGGAGCGGTGGAGTATGTTCCAGAGAACCAGATAGATTCCGGATACTATTCCCACTTCTTTCTGGTTCCCAAGAAAACAGGGGACCTCCGTCCAATCTTGGACCTTAGCGACCTAAATACGTCAGTCGCCTACAAATGATTTCACATGGTGACCCTTCCGGGCCTCATTCCCATGCTGAAGCAGGACGCCTTCTTAGCGTCCCTAGACATGTAGGATGCCTACCTGCACATCCCTGTGGCTCAAGTGCACAGGAGGTTCCTGCGCTTCGAGTTCCTCGGCTACCATTTTCAGTTCCGGGCCCTTCCGTTCGGACTGTCATCGGCCCCCAGGGTCTTTACCAAATGCATGGCAGTCGTGGCAGCGTCCTTAAGGAGACAGGGCCACTATGTGTTCCCGCACTTTGGACCCATTGGTTTCCATGGCCGCCTCCAGAGGCGTTGTTGTTGGCTATTCAGAGCACTCAGGACTTGTTCCAGTCTCTGGGCATTATAATCAACTATGAGAAGTCTCTCCTCGTACTGTCACAGAAGCTGAAGTTCATAGGCGCAGTTCTGGACACCATTCAGGGGAAAGCATTTCTCCCAGACGACAGAGCGGAACGCATCAGATCCCTCATCAGGGATCTCTCGGCGAAGAAGACCGTCCCTGCCAGGCTGGTCCCTCGTCTGCTCGGACACATGGCTGCGACCATTCCGACAGTCCCTTTGGCAAGGCTCCACATGCGGGTAACTCAGTGGATGCTCAAGGTGCAGTGGGACCAAAGGCAAGACCACATGCAGCATCCAGTCAGAATCACAAATGCCATGATTCGAGACTGGCAATGGTGGCTAGACCCAGGGACACTTTCTGCGGGTGTCCCGTTTACAGCGCCATCCCCGAAGATAATCCTCTCCACAGATGCCTCAGGGCTAGGGTGGGGAGCGCACTTGAATGGGGTGAGGTCCCAGGGAACATGGACCCCTCAGGAAGCCCACCTCCACATCAACGTGCTGGAGATGAGGGCGGTCCTCTACGCCCTGCAGGCCTTTCAGTCAGAAATCCCATCGAGCACTCTTCTGCTTCAGACAGACAACACGGTGGTGATGTATTACCTCAACAAACAAGGAGGCGCACACTCTTACCCCCTTTGCAGGGAAGTTATGAGAGTGTGGGATTGGCAATCACACGGCGCCAACCTGATTACAGTTCACGCCCCGGAGTGGACAACACAATCGCAGATGGCCTGAGTCGCTCCCAGGCCAGAGTCCACAGTGGGAACTTCTTCAAGGGTCGCAGAGGATCTGTTTCTTCGATGGGGCACTCCAGAACTGGACTTATACTTCCCATCCACAAAACTGCCAATTTCTGCTCGCTAGATCCAGGGCCTGGTGATTTCTGGCGAGACGCGTTGTCCCTCTCCTGGGCGAACAGATTCCTCTTCGCCTTCCCTCCCTTCCCGTTGATCCAGAGAGTTCTTCTCAAACTGCGCAGGGAGCATGCAATAATGATCCTGGTAGCGCCTTTTTGGCCCAGACAGATCTGGTTCCCCTTGCTCACGCAGCTGTCCTGGGAACCTCCGATCCAGTTACCCTTCAGCTCCCACCTTTTGTCTCAGGAGGAAGGTTCTCTAGTCCACCCGGACTTGCGCTCACTGAACCTGCATGCATGGCTCCTAGAGACATAGCCATTTTGCGACACGGGGTCTCGCAAGAGGTGGCGGAAGTTCTTTCCGCAGCCAGAAAGCCGGCAACAGATGCGACGACGCCATGAAGTGGCGCTGCTTTTGCCTCGTGGTCGCAGCACGGGCCTTTCCCTAGGTTGCCAGGTGAAAGCGTGTTAGAATACCTGCTCTCCTTTCCATTCGGCCCGCCTACTCCTCTATTAGGGCACCTCTGCGCTATTTCCGCCACTTCCCGTGGACAGCGCACCTAGCTGCTAAACTCGACGCCTCTCGAGAATTTCTGAGAGGGGTGTTACACCTTAGACCACCCATTAAGGATCCTGTTCCTGCATGGGATTTACTCTTGGTCCTGGAACAACTCACGCTCCCCACTTTTGAACCTGCTGCGGATTGCGAGCTGCGTTTCCTGTCTTGGAAAACGTTATTTTTAGTTGCTGTTGCGTCAGCAAGAAGAATTTCCGAGCTTCGTGCACTCATGTGTAAGGAACCTTATTTGATTTTCCACCAGGACAGAGTGTCCCTGAGGACGAATCCTAAGTTTTTGCCTAAGGTGGTCTCTGCACTCACTCTCAACCAGGACATAGACCTGCCTGTATATTTCCCTAAATATTCTAATAGAGGAGAAGCGCTGCTTCACACCCTGGATGTTCACCGCTGTCTAAGGTATTACCTGAACAGAACTAAACAGCTTCGCAAGTCAGAGCAACTTTTCGTTTTCTCTGAGCGGATGATGGGCCAACCAGTATCAGGCAGTCCTTTCTCGCTGGTTTGTCCAGTGCATATCATACTGCTATGATACTAAGCAGAAGCCCTCCCGGTACAGTCCGGGGCCATTCCACTAGGGTGGATACTTCCTTTGCAGCACTTCAACGCCTCTCCTCTGCTATTTGTGCTGCAGCCACTTGGAGCTCTGTGCATGACATTTCTATCAGGCATTACAGCCTGGACATTGCTTCACGGGCCAAGAGCAGGTTTCAGCCTGGCCGTGTTGTGCTGCAGGGGTCTCGTGTCCTAGAGTCAGGACTTGGTATGGACGTTTCTAGTTTCCTCTTCCCAGAATGCTTACAAGCATTATTGCTTGGAAATCAGTCCTAATGGTGTTGCCTGCTGCAAGAGCTGTATCTCGGAGTAAGATAGTACAGTTACGTAAGAACTTACCGTAACAGTAGATCTTCGAGAACAGCTCTTACAGCAGGTACCTTCCCGCCCACCTTCCCCCTTGGAGGAGGCATGGCTTTCCGAGCCCTTGGCAGGGGCTTACGCCCTTTTGTCTTTTGACGGTGGATCCTTGGTCTCCCATTCTGATGTCGCCCTATGGTGTAAGTCTCCGCGGAGAACTGGGAATCTGGGCGGGATCACTATGTACTACTACCATCAGAGGCGGACAGATGTCGGGTGGTCCCCGCTGAAGATAGCGCTAGCTAGAAGAATTCCGTGAGGTCCTGCCGCCTGCCGGCTTCAGTCCTAATGGTGTTACCTGCTGCAAGAGCTGTTCTCGAAGATCTACTGTTACGGTAAGTTCTTACGTAACTGTACTTTTTTTTTTTTTTTTTTGTGTGAAATTGACTCTGCCATACAGTGATGTTAGCAGTACAACTCTAGGTCCACAGAAACACCAGTAGAAGCCCTGGTACACACTACAGTTTTTAGCAGCTCAGAATGCAAAAACGAACTGCAGCAGACAGTAATGAAATGCAATTCCAGAATCAATACAAGAAGGGGTAATTTATGCATCAAAGTCAAAAGGACTGGTGAAGGTCTTCTTTAAGCCTGAACACCTCCTTGACTCCGCCCTTATTTATCTCCTTTACATACTTGAAGACCTTTATAATGTCCCCCCCGTCCCTCCTCTCCTCCAGTGTGTACAGCCTGAGTTCATCCAGCCTTTCCTCATAGGTCCCACCCTCCATGCCCTGTATCATCCTTGTCGCCCTCCTCTAGACCCTCTCTAGCAGTGTTTTGTCCTTCTTAAGGTGAGGTCTCCAGAATTGCACACAGTACTCAAGGTGTGGTCTGACCAGGGCATTATACAGAGGGAGGATCACCTCCCTCCTCCTCCTCCTGGAGGTAATCCCCCTGGTTATGCAGCCGAGTATCCTGTTTGCTTTTGCTGCGGCTCTTCGACAGTTCTCAGTGTTATTCATTTTAATGTCCACCACTACCCCAGGTCCCTCTCACCTGTTGTGGCTTGTAGTGTGACCCCCCCCCCCAGAGTGTATGCATCGCCCAGGTTTCTGACCCCCAGATGCGGCATCTTACATTTCCCTGCGTTGAACCTCAGTCCCCACTTCCTAGACCACCTCCCCAGGGTATCCAGGTCTCCCTGGACGGCCTTTCTCCCTTCATCCCCGTCCGCCAGTGCTCTCAGTTTCGAGTCATCCGCAAAGAGACTCAACCTACTCCTAACACCCTCCCTGTGTCCGAGACATAGGCATTGAACAGGGGTGGCCCCAGGACCAAACCCTGGGGGACCCTGCTGGTGACCCTTCTGGGAGAGGAGACTATCCCACCAACCACCACACTCTGTATTCTCCCTGTAAGCCAATTTTCTACCCATCTGAGCAACTGCCCCCCCTCCCCATCCCCCCTAGCTTTGTCCGCAGACCGTTATGGGGTACCGAATCAAACGTCTTACTGAAATCCAGATAGAGGACGTCCACTGGCTGGAGGGATTCTCTTCAGTCTATGTAAATTGTGACTCTGATGATGGATCCTGCATCTGGAACTGACTGTTAATGAGCTTACATGCAGCATTATATGTCTGCAGAACTGAGAAACTCAGCAGCAAGCCTTATTAAGTGGTAAGCTGCAGGGCACAGGGCTGTGAACCTGGCGATTTTGGTTTTAAATCCTGATTGGAAGTCATGGGTTCTAGGCAAGCCCCACACCAGGTACTTGGGATGCTAGGATGCTGGCAGCAGCAGAGTGGTTGTGTCTGTCTGGAGCTTCTACAGCTAAGTGAACATTTTACATATTTTTTTTCTCTAATTTTTAAATATTTTTTGTACAGTTTGTGGATTGAGAAGAAGGGTTTTTGTTGCCTACAGGAAGGGGCTATAGTGGAGAATATCGGACCATCGCAGCTAGCATAGCGTTAAGCTCTAGTGAATACAGTGTCATGTGCTTGCTATGCTGTACTGTAGCTATGGTATGCTACTTTTGATGTGTTTGGCATTGACTTTGGATTTGTCAGTTTGTTTGAGTGGGGGGGCTCTGCCCCACCCTTCCTTGTCTTTTTAACACGGGGTGGGGTCTGCCAACTCAAAATAAACTAATCCAAAAATAACTGAAACAAGTAACTGTTAAAAAAAAAATATATAAATAAATAATTGCAGCTCAGATCTTTGCATCAAGGCATTATGCCACAACGTACATTGGTATGCTAAGCTGATAGCGTAGGTCCGCGGTGGTCCGATGTTCTCCATTGTCGCCCAGGAAGGTGTGGGATTTGTGTGTTTCATGCTGGCTGGGAACAGGATAGTCTGCGTGTTTGTTCTGTCGTGAATCACATCTTGTGTAGGTTTCATTTTGTTTATATGCAGTAGTTAGGCAGTTTGTGCCTTTTGTGGGGTTGTCCTTGTCACTAGGATTACTGGCTTGCTGTTGTATGGTGGCCTGTTGAATTATGTGGTACTGTGACTTTGTCACTGTTTGATGGGCTTTTTGGGATGATGATTTCTTGTTTCAAAAAAATGCATTTATTGAAAATATTTTTTGAGCTAGAATCAGGCTGTTGCCAAGAACCAGCTTTCCTGGCATAGTGTTCTAGTTCTGATAGAACAGCTGAAGTAGCAGCACACTGAGTTCTAGAATATTGGAATTTGCTGTTACATTTGAATGGTAAACTGCATTCTACGATTGTGGGTGGAAAACAGAAGCCCAGGCCTCATGGAGTGGAAAGTGGAATTAGTAGAGGCCTTAGGACTGGAGTTGTATACAGAGCCCCATCTCAGGGGAGGAAATGGATAAGGATATGATAGAAGGCATCCTTAGGATGGCAGAGAAAGGGGAGATGCTGTTGATGGGGGACCTGAATATGCCAGATGTTAACTGGAGCACCTTTGCTGCAGTCACATCCAAGCGCAAAGCCAACTCAATACCCTACAGGGTGGCATGCCTCAGACAGCTAGTTTTGGAACCCACTTGTGAGGGAGCAATCTTAGACCTCATACTCTCAAATGGGGACAGTGAGAGGATCTCAGATCTAGAAGTGGGTAGCCATCTGGGAACAAGTGACCACCAAATAGTGTGGTTCACGATAAACTCAGCTACAGAGTCAAGTCATACAAAAGTGAGGGTACTGGACGGGGCTAGAAATAATTTTTTTGAGATGCCTGTCCGAGGGACAGGTGGAATGTAAATGTTGCCTGTCCGGACAAAGTTTTACCTGTCCACATTGTTGTGAGGTGAATTTTAAACTTAAAACATAAAATGAACTGTAAAGTGGACATAGAGAAAACTATTGCTTTTGGGGGGTTATTTTTCAAGGTAAAAGACTGATTAAGTCTAGTCTATTTCTGAATCAGAACTTGAATCTAGTCTGCAGCCATATGGTCTCACATGAGGTCTTCTCTTTTGTTTTCCAGATTTGAACCATAGTGTTATGGCATCCTGCAGGTCAAATGTAGCAATGCTAGCATCTGACAGCTTGACATGCATTAGTTCAGATGTAGTCATAGGAGACAGACAGGACCGCCAGTCGACTTCACTCTGCCCATCAAGCTGAATCCTCTCTCAACTACTGCAGTTTGGGTTGGGATCAGTAGAGCTATTGTGACTAAGACCAGAATATCAGGGAATCGCTGTTCATGTGCATCATTATGGAGAATTTTTTGCAAGAAATCCAAATAGTGAAATTTTGGAGTCAGCTCATTCAGTGATTTTTTTTTTTTTTTTCATAAGTGGTTTAAGCTCTAACCATTGCGCTTCAATCAAGTTTACATTATGATTGTGTTTCTTCAGTAGGTCACTGTAGTGCTCTGTGAGGGTTCTGACTTCCTCATTGCCATAAAGGGCTAGTTGGTCACTATCTGGTAACTAATGGGTTAAATATACTGAATGACCGTAGGACTTTCTGTTTTTAAAATTGGAAAATCGTGAGTTAATACTTTCAATTGTTGATGAAAGAAGGCTTGTAACATCACGCAACACTGCCTGTTTGGTTCCAACTATAGAATATCCCCTGTCTAAGTTAAGGAAGCTATCAGATCCACGGAACTGAACCTGAGTAGTGGCTGAGCCTGTCAGTCGACTTGTGCTAGTGTCACTGTCAGCTGTGTCAGAGTTAGGGAGCAACAGCAATTCGTTACAGACTTTGTCAAGTTTATCCTGCACAGGGTAGTTCTCTAGCCAGAGCACTGTGCTTTCAACCTTACTGACTATTGTTTCTACTGTTGAGCTGTCTCTCTGTAGAGTTAGACTGAAGGCCATCATGACAGAAAGGTATTCAGCCAGAAACTGAGAAAAGAGGACAACTCTCACAGTACTTATTGTTTTGAACAACCCACTAGCCTGATCTTTTGTTTTTCCTGGTGTGGAAGCAAAGTGCTGTAAATGTACAACTAAGGCCTTGTAGCTGGACAGAATAACAGACAGAGCCCTTTCTCTGTGTGCAACCCACCGGGTCCCTGACATGTTATTGGTTTGTGAATTGTGTAGCTCATATTACTGGCTAACTCTTTGAGACCGGCCCAGTTTTTGGGAGACTTATGATATATTTTATAGATACCCATTAAGACTTCATCTGTTGTTTTCATGTGTGGAATAGATGTTGCTGATTGCTTTATAGCAAGCTCCAACTTGTGGGCACTGCACTGAATCCCTAACAAATAAGGTACGTCTTTCAAAATCCTGCCAAACACCCCAGTCACTTTACCCAACATGACGGGTGCCTCATCAGATCCAAAAGCAACAATTTTTTCTTTCCAGTCCAAGGTGAACTCTAAGGCATCACCTATTGAGTTATAAATGCTTTCACCATTTGGAATAGAGACTGGCTGAAGGGAAACAAATTTAACTGGATGGAAATTTTCCGTTGTCCTAATATAGACTGCCTCCTCTTCTATTACTGAGGCATCAGTGCTCGAGTCACATAAGACAGAGATAAAAGTGTTACTATTAACCAGTTTTGCATCTTTTAGTCTTATTGATTCTGAAATAAAATGTGTGAACGTTGCTGCCTGTTTGTCACTTCTATAACTGACCCCGACATTGTACCATTTACATGTTGTAATTCTAAGATGCCAGGAAATCTGTGAATGGGTGCTCTGAATTAATCAAATAAAGAGTTGTTCTAAACAAATGTTCTACTTGTGTCGCCTCATTTTTTCCATTTGTATTATTCCTGCTCTATTGCTAAGTTGGAAGGTTCAGTGTTACACATATTTTTTTTTTATTGGCTAATTTATGAGGTTTGGAGAGTTCATGACCACGACAGTTTCAAGTCTCATGCTCTTACAGCAACTCATGAAAGTGTTTGTCTCCCTTAAGTATTTTTTGCAGTATGAGCAGGTCATACCCACATCAGGCTCATATAGTAGCCACTCCCTATTTTTCTTCTAGGTCTCCTGGAACCCCCCTTTTTCTTTTTGTCCCAGTAGTGAGAGTTGCTGGCATATCAGCAGTGGCACTACAAGTTGTCACATCTGTGGCCACAATGGTGGGGCCAGGGTGAATAGTTGGTGCTACTGAGTCTATCAGTAATGGAGAAGCAGTACACATAGAGGAACCCAAGCTTTCTCCTCCCTCTTGGCTTGAAACTGAAGGCTTTCCTGTAATTTTTTTAAAGCCAAACTTTAACAAAGACATGTTTTCCCCTTTTTGGTTTACTTAGCTAAGAAGTAGTAGTCACTGTATTTTTTATTAATCCTCCTCCTCCTCCTCCTCTCCACTCCTCCACATCCACAGAGAGCCTTATCTCTCAAGCAGAAGCACTGTAGGCACTCCTTATACTTGTTTTAATTTAGTATTTCTTTTTTATCCACAAAACAAAACCCTAGAAACAAGTTTTTTTTTTGGTTTTTTTTTTACTCCTTGTTTAGTCTGAGTCGCTCAATTCAGCCCCTCTTCTCTCCCTTTGATAGTGCCTTCTTGTCACAATCACCCAATTTTACTTTTATTCAGTTAGTCCACTGGCAGAGCACAACAGCAGGCTGACAGGGCTAGTTTAAGTTAGCACAGTCAGTCCGTCAGTATCTATCTTCAAGGTTCAAGCTGTAGCTAACAGCTCTGGAGGGCTTTACACAGGCTGAGTGAACAATAAGCTTAGAGCCTTGCCTTCATCTCTCCGCACACCTCGCACAGTCAAGATATATTTTTTTTACAGAATCAGACCACTCGCAGATCACATGGCTTTTTGAGAGAGTGGGTTAACAGAGAATTTATTCAGGTGTACAACAGTACAGAGTAGTACTGACTCCTGTCTCCTTCTGACAGTGCCTGACTGCTTTCTTTTCACTCCCTCTCCCCTCCCCTGAACTCACCTACCCACACCACCAGAAGTTCAGTCAACGCACAGACTCTAGGCAAGCGTTTAGTTCTCACCACAATACCCCTGGGATAGCCTCCCTAGTTGTATTCTTCGTATTTTTTGCTTTTGTTTTTCTGGTTGTCCCCCCCCCGCCAAATATTTTCGTCCCTCCCCTTATACTTTTTTTGCAGATTGCAGTGCACTGAAATACAGTGGAGGTCTAATTTGATGACTGAGTGATCAACAAAAGGCGACACAACACAGAGCTCAGCTGCACAGACCCCTCAAGGCAGAAGTCTCTTTTGTTTTTTTTTTTCAAAGTTAAAGCAGACCAGAAGCCTTTTTTTAATCCCACTTTGAGAGCACTGACCTCAGTGGAATAAAAGAAGTGGACTGAAGTGAGCTGCTCACAAATTAATTTGAACAGAGGCACTGGGGTTAATGCTCAATATTCATGGTAATAGGGGCACTGTCTTTTACTCAACTTATTCACTACCAGAAGCCCTGATTAAAATGTTTTATTTTTATTCCTCTCTGTCTGACTTTCTGCAAATCAGCACGACAGTGAGTAGGGATAGTTTGTTTTCCACCACTATGAGATTCTGCAGCAGACTGCACTACAGAGCCCTCAATGCAGCCCTGAGCCCTGTGTGACTGATTAATTTTTTAAACTGTCACCAGAGAAGCACTTTAAAACTTATTTATTTCCAGTTGTGGTTTCCAAAACAAAATAATAAGTCCCCACTCCTCTCCCTGTCCTCCTCCTCCTTAGGTCCCCTCCCGTCTGTCCCCCGACCCAGACAGCAAGATCAGGTTCAATTTTTTTTTTATATTGATTAAGATAAAAGGTCAGAGCCCTGAAAAGGGCTGTTGTGTATTATATTGCTGCTGCACAAGAAATCGTCTGCGCTGATTCGCGCCTCGATATACGAGGGCAGCACAGCACTGCCTCCTGCTCGAGAGCTCCTCACCATGCAAAGGGTAGAGTGAAAGTGAGAGAGCGAGTCTGATACCCAACTGCGCATGTTCACTGGCACCGTTAGTCTTCCCGCCGCTGAGAGAGGTCAGGTGACACTAGTAGCTGCAGTCACTTGACCCTCAGTGGGAAGACTGAATGGGCGGCGGAGCTGCACTTTCGGCAGGGAGCTACGCCATTATATCGACATCGCCGTCCACATACCTCCGCCTGCTGCTGGGTCCTAGTGCCCAATACCGTCTGGCGGCATCAATTCAAAACGCTTGTCCAAGGGACAGGCGGACTTCACAAAACAGCTGTCCCAAATGAAAAATGGCTGTCCGGGACGGGTGGACAGCCGGTTATTTCGAGCCCTGGTACTGGACTTCAGGAGGGCTAACTTTGGCAAGATGGGAGAGTGCCTTAGAAAAGCACTTGCAAACAGGCAAGAAGGAGGGGTGGAGCAACAGTGGGGAAACATCAAAACTGCCATCACAGAGGCAACAAGCCTTTGTATGAAGCAAATAAATCAAAATGAAAGAAAAAGCCACTATGGTTCTCAAAAGAGGTGGAGGGGAAGGTTAAGGAGAAAAAGATAGCATTTAGGAAGTATAAGGAAACACAGAAGGAGCAGGACAGAGAACTGTACCAGTTAAGGCAGAAGGAAGCAGGGAGGGAAGTCAGAATAGCAAAGGCCCAAACTGAGGAAAAAATAGCCAACTCGGTTAAGAAGGGGATAAAGCCTTCATAGGTACATCAGGGAGCGAAGAAAGACAAAGGGAGGGACAGTGAGGCTGAATAGAATGGACGGTGGGTGGGCAGAGAGGGACAGTGAAAAAGCAGGGCTACTGAACGAATACTTCTGTTCAGTATTCACAAAAGAGGAGGAGGGGAGGTACCTAATCCAATTAACAGAAGGACTCTGGATAGAGGGGGCGATCCCAGTCCTTTCACAGAAGAAAGGGTTCTGAAAGAACTCCTAAAACTGAAGGTGGACAAAGCAATGGGGCCTGACGGGATTCACCTCAGAATTCTAAAAGAATTAAGGGGAGAACTAGTGATGTGGTGTCACGTGACTACCATTTTTAACAAATCGTGGGAGGATGGTGTGGTACCTGAGGACTGGAGGAATGCGGATGTGATTCCCCTTCACAAAAGTGGGAGCAAGACAGAGGCAGGAAAGTACAGACATGTCAGTTTGATCTCTGTGGTAGGGAAAGTGATGGAATCACCGGGGGCAAACTGGGACACTATGACATCCTCTTTGGCCAGGGAACAGAGACTGATGGCTGTATTTAAGGATGCCTTCCTGGTCCAGCAGGTGGGGGAACCTACTAGGGAGGGGCGGATACTGGACATTGTCCTAGCAGACAGTGACCAGATAAAGGGCCTGGAGGTGTGCAGCCCGCTGGCAAGTGGTGACCATGCCACGGTCTGGTTTCTGCTGTATCGGGGGGGGGGGGTGGATAACCACACTAATACAGTAGTAGTAGACTTCAGCGGGGCAGACTTCATGGGCATGGGCAGGATTCTGTGGGAGAGCTTAGACAAGATTAGACCGGACATGGATGTTGGTAGCTTGTGGGTGACCATTAAGAGGTGGGTACAAGAGGCTACTAGGTCGTGTACAAAGGCAAGGCGTAAGCATGGTAGAGCCAACAAGCCATGTTGGTGGACCAGGGAGGTGGTGGAGGCAGTGAGGGATAAAAAGGCTGCCTCTGCATGTTTTAAGTCCTGTAGGGGGGATAAGGAGAGGGGTGAGTATGAGGGCAACCAGAGTGGTGAGGGGAGCCAAGACGAGGATGGAGCAAAACCTGGCTAGGGATATCCCGGGGGGGGGGGGGATTCTGTAGATACATAGGGGAGAAGAGAAAAGGGAGGGTACAGATCAGCAGGATTAGGACTGGGGAAGGATGGGCCCAGGAGGCGGGAGAACAGGCAGAGGTGCTAAATGAGTACTTTACCTCGCTGTTTACAGAAGGAGACTGGGGATCCCTCCAGCCCGATGGGAGGGAAGGGGAGCCAGCAGAGGTGAGAGGACAGATGGAGTCTAGAGAACTGAAAGAGGCTGGGATACAAGCTGAGTCAAGTCTAGAAGGGGATGGGGGGTCAAATGAGGGGGTTGGCTAGGAGGGAGAAATCGCAGTGGTAGGGTGAGGGAGGCCCTTTGGACGCTAAAAACTGATAAGGTGCTGGGGCTGGATGGGCTGCATCCAAGGGTTATGAAGGAACTGGCGGATGAGCTAGCAGCTCCACGGGCTGCACTCTTTTAACACTTCTCTGCAGACAGGATGGGTGCTTCAGGACTGGAAGGTGGCCCATGTGGTGCCTTTCCACAAAGGGGGGTGTAGAGAGGAGATGGGGAATTATAGGCCTGTCGGCCTGACGTCTGTGGTAGGCAAAGTGATGGAGGGCATTATCAAGGAGAGGCTCGGGAGGCAGCTGGAAAGTTTGGGGCACCTGGATGACAAAACAGTATGGTTTTGTGCCTGGGAGATCGTGTCAGACCAACCTCATAGATTTTTATGAGTGGGTGACGGGGACCCTGGACCGACACAGGCCGTGGACATCCTGTACCTGGATTTCAGTGAGGTGTTTGATCTGTATCCCACATTGGCTACAACAAAGCTGGGGGATGGGGTGGGGGCAGTTGCTCAGATGGGTAGAAAATTGGCTGACTGGGCAAGTACAAAGGGTAGTGGTTGGTGGTGTAGTCTCTTCACCTAGGAAGGTCATCAGTGGAGTCCCCCAAGGTTCGGTATTGGGGCCACTCCTGTTCAATGCCTATGTGTTGGATATCGGGAAGGGGTTAGGAGTAGGATGAGTCTCTTTGTGGATGACTCAAAACTGGGAGCACTGACGGAAGAGGCGAAGCGAGGGAGACAGTCCAGAGGAACCTGGATACCGTGGAGGGGTGATCAAGGAGGTGGGGACTGAGGTTTAATGCAGGGAAGTGTAGGGTACTGCATCTGGAGGTCAGAAACCCGGACCATGTATACACCCGGGGGGGGAGGGGTCACACTGCAAGCCACAACGAGTGAGAGGGATCTAGGGGTGGTGGTAGACGTCAACATTGAATAACACTGAAAATTGCAGAAGAACTGTGGCAAAAGCAGACAGGATACTGGGTTGCATAACCAGGGGGATTACATCCAGGAGGAAGGAGGTGATCCTCCCTCTGTATAATGCCTTGGTCGGACTACGTGTCGAGTACTGCGTGCAGTTCTGGAGACCTCACCTCAAGAAAGACATAGCACTGCTGGAGAGGGTACAGAGGAGGGCAAGCAGGATGATTCAGGGCATGGAAGGGAGGCCCTGTGAAGAAAGGCTGGAAGAGCTGGGGCTGTACTCGCAGTAGGAGAGGAGAGATGGAGGGAACATGATAGGGGTCTTCAAATACGTAAAAGGAATAAACCAGGGCGGAGCCAAAGAGATGTTCAGACTAAAGAAGGGGGGGAACAACCAGGGGGCATGAGTGGAAGCTGGAGGGGGGAAATTACAGGGGTGAACGCAGGAGGCATTACTTCACTGAGAGGGTGGTGGAGCCATGGAATGCACTGTCTGGGAGTCTGGTGGAGGAGGGCACAGTGGAGGGCTTCAAGAAGGGGTGGGACAGGTACATGGGAAAACTGAAGCCAAAGATGACCCTCTCTGGGGCTGGGGGGGTTGAAAAGCGAGCACCCATTAGGAGGCTGGCTACCGATCAGACACAACAGACCATCAGGCCTATTCTGCTGGCTTTTAGTATGCAGGAAAGAATGGTTGAGTACCTAGAGGCCGGTGGGGCACAGGACCCAAGGCAGCATGAGTTCACAGCGGGAAGGTCAAGTTAGACAAATCTAATCTATTTCTTTGACTGGGTGACCAAAGTAGTAGACCAGGGAGAGCTGTGTACATGGCCTAGCTAGACTTTAGCAAGTCACCTGACACAGTCACACACAAAAGATTAATAAACAAATTAGCCAGCCTGGGAGTGGGTCCCAGGGTGGTAGCCTGGGTAAAACATTGGCTGGACAACAGGACACAGAAGGTAATTGTAAACGGAGTTCACTCTGAAGAAAGGGGGTTACTAGTGTGGTACCGCAGGGTTCAGTGATGGGTCCAGTCCTTTTTAATGTCTTATAAGAGACATTGCAGAGGGACTGGAAGGAAAAGTATGCCTCTTTGCAGATGACGCAAAGATCTGCAACAAGGTTGATGCACAGAGAGGCGTGAAAAGGATGAGAAGGGACTTTGCAGGGTTGGAGGAATTTTCAGAATTATGGCAGCTTGGATTCAGTGCAAAGAAGTGCAAAATAATGCACCTGGGAAACAAACCCAAGGCATGAGTACACAGTCTTGGGGGAGGGGGAGGTAGTAGTAACAAAAACGGAAAGGGAACTGGGGGTAATCGTATCAGATGACCTTAAGGTTGGCAAGCAATGTGAGAAGGCAGTAGGGAGGCCTGGGGGATACTGGGACGTATGGGGAGAGGCATCACCAGCAGAAAACAGGAAGTTGTTATTCTTCTGTATAGACAGCTGGTGAGACCCCATCTGGAATACTGCATCCAGTTCTGGAGACCCCATCTCTGCAAGGACATAGACAGGATGGAGGCAGTCCAGAGGAGGGCAACTAAAATGGTGCAGGGTCTGTATCAGAAGCCATATGAAGAGAGACTAAAGGAGCTTAATATGTATACCCGTGAGGAAAGGGGGGGGGGGCATGATAGAGACATTTAAATATCTCAAGGGAATCGATAATGTCCAGGTGGGTAGCATCTTTCAGAAAAAGAGATGTGCAAGAACAAGGGGGCACAATTTGAAGATAGAGGGGAGACGGCTCAGGGGCAATGTAAGGGTAGTGGATGCATGGAACTGCCTTCTTGAGGAAGTTGTGGGGTCAAAAACAGTGGGGGAATTCAAGAATGCATGGGACAGACATAAAGCTATTCTTGTGGTGGGTAGGAGGAAGTAGGCTGTTGGTTAACAACTTAACACGGATCTGCAGCTTATCCAGTAGGTAGGAAAATGGGCAGACTGGGTGGGCCAAGTGGTCCTTATCTGCCGACAAAGTCTATGTTTCTACGTAAAATGGGCAAAAATGCTCATCAGTTTACAAGTATTTAAAAAATACATGTTTAGAAATCGGGAGAGGTACTAGGCAATGCTGCCCTCTGTCACCTTTATTGTTCAACCTAACATTGAACCCCTTGATTAGGAAACTCAAGAGCTGTAAGGACATTGTGTATTAAGTTTGGTAGGGATGAGTACCTCTGCTCAGTGTACGCGGATGATATCTTACATTCAAGACCCAGGAATCTCGTAGTAGTATTAGACACTATTTCAGTCAGGGTAGAGCTGTGACTGCCCCCAGAACTTTGAGTTTTGAAATGTATGCAGTCCTACTAGGAGATCCCTTGTAAGAAACAGTGTTACTATTTTAAGTAATTTTTTGTTTCGACACTAACCCTGAGCTAACAATACACCATATCCTTAATAAGATGGCTGAATTCAGCACAATACCTGTCTACTCGCTGAATAAAGAGAAAACGGTGTTCCTGCCACTTAACAATAGATGCTTACCCAATGAGATTGGAAAACTGGGCCTAGCATGAGCAAAGACTTTCATCGACTACTTAGGAATATGCATATATAAAACAATAAGCTGAACAGTATCTGAAGATCTTCAGATTTAAAAAACTAAGATCGTCAGCGAAATAGAGAAATGGAATAAACCTCCACTTAGCTTTTGGGTGCAGTTAGAAACTGTAAAAATGAATATTTCTCTCTCCTAAGCTGGTCTCCGGGCTCCGATACAGATAGGGCTGTACCTCCTGATGCAGATACATAGGCAGGAACTAAGCTTTGCAGCTAGGGGTATCCAGCCCTCCACTTCCTGTTTCCACCAATTTACTTCTTGCCTTCCAACCGGCAGGTACTCTGCAGACCGAGCTCTGTCACCACGTGGCAGGGCTGAAGATAGAAGATTGTAAGTCACAAAATTTATCTTCTTTTGGATTGCTACTGAAACGCAGCATTTGATAGTGCTCCTGTGTGGGTCCCAGTCTTTTGCCCAGGTCTGTATACTTGTTTTCCATGCTACCTTGCAACATAAATAAGACATGATTTTTAAAATTACATGGGATTATTGATAGATTTCTCTGGGCAAATAAGAGAAACAGAATAGCTTATCAAAAACTGGCTAAAACTAAAGCCATGGAGGTCTGAAGCTGCCTGACTTCTATTTCTACTACCTTTCTGTCAGAGCCCATCAATTCTCAAAGTGGCTAAACAGTAAGATTACGGTAGAAGGGACCTATAGTCCTGATTGGCTAGTAATGGAAAGAGATGTACCACTCACATACAGCGTAGAAAATCTATAACCTTCTTTTCCTTAAGCAGCGTAAAGGGTTCAAAAATAAACGATTCCCCTAACCAATTAGCTCAGTGGAGCAAACTACTAACAAGCATTTGTCAGTGCCGAATGTTTGCTTGCTGGCATTGGCAGTGGTAGTGTAGAAGTTACAGAGCTGCGTAATAGGAATGTCAGTGAAGTATTGAACTGAAGCCAACCCCACCACCACCCTGCAGAGAGCGACAGGCATTGGGGTGTGCCTTTGGGTCATCAGGCATAATGGCCACGCCATTTCACCACACCCCACCCTGCAGACACTGACAAGTGTCACGGTGTGCCTTGGGGTCTTTGGTTATTATGTGCACCCCATTCCATCAGGAAGTATGGTGAGATGGAGAGTGTATAGGAGAATGGGGGTGAACTTTGGGGCTGAAGAGTCCAAGGCATACCTCGATGCCTCTCACTGGCTGCAGGGGTGTGGAATGGTATGAGCATTACAGGCAAGAATCCCAAGTCACATCCATTGATGCCTGTCATTCTCTACAGGGTTAGGCGTTATAGTTTATAAACCCTAATACCTCAGGCATTAGTTGGTATTTTCACTCCAAATTTTCAACATGGTTTTTGTGACCCCACCTCATGAACAATGGCAGTATCAGTTTGTTAGTCGAAAAGCTTATGCACAGCGATTACGGCATTTAGCACCACAGGTGCAAAACATTCGAACAGGATGTAAAAATGACAGCTGTACTGTTCATGGGGAGGTGTAAAAAATGGCAGTGTTGCAAATCTGCAGTAAAAATATAAAAAAAAAAACTGATGAAGTCACAAGCGTGCATAGAAACTGTGCAGCGCACACCTGTAATGTAATTAGTTTGGGGAATTTTTACAGCAGATTGTCAACACAGGTATTTTGGGACCTCCGATCACGAACAGTGTCACTGTGATTTTCTTTATCTGTTCCGAACAGTGATTTCCCACAGCGACCACGCATCTCTGCGCTGAAAGTGTGAAAACACATTTCGGCCATGTTTTGAAAAATGACAGCTGTACTGTTCATAAGGAATTGTGGAAAAATGCAACTGGTGAAAATCTAGACTGAAAATATTACAAAGTCATGAACTTACGGGGTGCGTGGAAACTGCGCAATGCTCACTCGTAACACAGTCATTTTATGGACCTTTTTCACCAAATTTTCAACATAGCCATTTTAAGATCTCTGCTCATGAACAGTGTCACTGTGATTTTCTTAATTTGTCCCGTACATTGATTTCGCACACCGACTGCGTCATTGTGTGCTACATGGGCGGAAACATGTTTTGGGTGAGATGTAAAAAATGACAGCTGTACTGTTCATAAGAAGGTGTGGTAAAATTGCAATGTTGAAAATCTGGAGTGAAAATATTGAAAATTCACGAACTTACGAGCCTGAGTAGGAACTGCGCAACGCACGCTCGTAAAACAGTCATTTTTAGGAATTTTTCCACCAAATTTTCAAAATAGACTTCTTGAGAGCCCACCTTATGAACACTGGCAGTGTCGTTTCATTAATCGTTCTGGAAAGGTGATTTCGTGCAGTGGCTGCGAAATCACCCTTTGGGCCCGAGTAACGCCATGACAGTGACAGCATTCATGAGAAGCCGTCCCCAAAAACCCATGTTGAAAATTTGGTGCAAAAATTCCAAAAAATGCCTGAGATATGCAATAAAGTTGAAAAAACCCTATCTATCCCATTATACAGCTTAACTGCATTTCCTCAGTTCGCGGGTCGGCTTTGAATAGTGCAGATGTGTTCGTCCACGAAGATTGTCGCCAAGGTCTGGAGTAAGTATGGGGTGGGGGTGTGGGAGGCAGGGTGCGAGTGGGTGGTTGTGGGGGGCAGGGAAGGCGCCGATGGACAGTTTTATTTCCAGGTTTTTTTTTTTTTTAAAATATGGCGATGCGGGACGTTTGCCGCAGTGAGGCTCCCAGCGTGGCACAAGGAGCGGCTGGTTGGGGGCTGGAGCCGACGGGGATTGGGCACCCCCATCGGCCATAATATCAGTTGCCACGCTGGGGTGGGCTCTCAGCATGGCACCCAGTACTCTCGGTGGGAGGACAGTGGGCCACGGGGATTGGGCACCCCGTCGGCTATCTCGATGATTGCCAGCTGGGGTGGGCACCAGCGTGGCATGTGAAGGCTTTTGGGGGCCAGAGACAGCTGACCGGGGATTGGGCACCCCGGTGTAGCAGTGTGCTGCTGGGGTCCGCACGTTATATACCTGTGTGTGTGTGTGTGTGTGTGTGTAGGGGAAGCGCATGAGCAGGCGATATCTTATTGCTGCTCACTGAAGCTTAGCTCCCCCTTTCAACTGTACTCCACTGCATTTTGGAGCTGTCATAGACAGTTCCAGCATGCATTGGAGGACTGGGGCCGCACCTGCCAACACACTGACTGAATTGGAAGAGGGGGTGACACACCGCCAAAAACTCGGATGATGGCACTATGTTTCTTGCACATGCGTGCAAGCAAACATAAAAATGAACCTAGGTCTCTCCTCTTATCAGTTGGTTTGGTCAGATCCCAACTTTAAGACAAAACTGCGTTCTTCAAACATAGATGGGAAGAAAAGGGAATATCTAAGGGGATTGACCTACTGCAGCATGGTAAGATGAAGCCTTTCAAGACATAAGGACTCAATATGGTTTAGCAGCCCAAGACATAGGCATTTGCAAAAAAAAAAAATGCAGATCCTAAATACAGAAGGAAACTCCCTGCTACAAAGACCATCTGATATAACCGCTACAAATAACTTTTTAAGTAAAATTTTGTCTAAATCTAAGGTCTCCTTACTCTATGCACTGCCAGTGCGCTATAATAGTTCAAATGAGATATCCCCCCCAAAATGGTCCAGACTTCTACAGATGGATACTCAACTGGAACTGGGATAAGATGTGGAATCTCTTTTAAAACATTTAACAATACCAGTCTTAATACAATACAATTCAAAATGTTACACAATATATATTACACTCCATCTCGCCTTCACAAAATGGGTGTTATACAAACAAACCAATGAAGAAATGTGTGGAAGATGGCTGCGATATAGTGCATATGTTCTGGAAATGTAAGAACATTAAAAAGTTTTGGGGAGAAATAATTTTTTTCTTAGATAAAATGGTTCTATTGGATGGCAGTCTTAACTCTTGACACCTGTATTCTGGGGCATTTTGAGGAACAAAAGTTGTGGAGTACAGAACAACCAAGTACTAGGCTTATGATAGGAGCAGCTGGGAAAAAATTGTATTCTAAGACTATGGGTGGAAGATAGGGCTCTGAGCATTTATAGAATGGAAAGAGAATTAGTAGAGGCACTAAAACTAGAGAAACTGGCTTGTGGTCTGAGTGGTACCATGGTGAAGTTTAACTCCAAATGGGCAACCATATATGAATATCTTATGAGCAACTTCAATAAGTAAAACTTGTGGTACTCTTGGAAAATCTTTGGATCATCATTTGTCTCTCTTTTCTATCTTCCCCTTTTTCTTTCTCTCACTTCTCTTTTTAATCTCTTCCCTAAATGTCTTAAGTTTATCATAATAACGATCTAGAATGCATGTGTAGTTCGAAATCTGATCATTAGTTTAATATTTAGACACGTGATGTTTGTTACTAATGAAACATTGATTCATTCTATCTTATACAGTTCAGTATTTAGAGTATGTAATGCTGACATGTTTTGTTCATTTTCTTCTTAAACTACCAATAAAATCTTACTGATTTAAAAAAAAAAAAAAAAGTGACATAGAAAAATCTTCCATCTGGTTAGTTTGGCAGAGAAATCTCATCTACCAATGACCTTACTCTCCCTGGATGCTGAAAAAGCTTTTGACGGAGTAGAGTGGCCTCACATCTTTACAGTAATCTCATTTTATGGTTTCCCAGAACATTTTACTAGATGGATCAGCATAATATATGAAGATATGTCCTCTGCGGTGACAACTAATGGCATTACCTCTGCTTACTTCAAAATCGGAAGAGGTACTATGCAGGGCTGTCCACTGTCACCCTTATTGTTATGTTGTCTTGCGCAAGCAACGTATTGTGGCAGCTTAGAATAGCAGGTTTTGGAGGTGCAGTCCTGTTGTGGCCAATGTCCCCATTGCTTTTGGGGGCTTGTCTCTGTGGCACCAGTAAATGCACATACTGTCTATGACAGCAGTTGAAAAGTGTGATACCAGCTTGAAACAGTTTTGCCGCTGCAATGAGTGAGCGACCCCTCATTGCAGGGAGTGCCTTCCATGGTGTAACATTTCAATAAACATGGCGGCTGTCGCCGTCTGCCTCTCACAGTCCCCATAAAAGCTGACATCAGGGGTGCCCAATCCCCCCTGTCGACATGCCCCCCTCCCCAGTTCATTTGCCGATGGGGGGGGGGGACCAATCCCCGTCGGCTCCAGTAAGTTTGCTCCCCAAAACACGCAGGTGGCATGCTGGGAGCCCACCCCAGAGTGCCAGATGTTCTAGTAAAAAAAGAAAACCTTCCCGTGATGTTTTCATTTTTTTTTTTTTTAACTGTAAAGTAGAAAATGGTCCCTTGCTGTCGGCGGGCCCCCTCCACTAAACCTCTAAGAATTCCACCTCCCCACACCCCTCACCCCATACTTACCTCCGGCGCCCGAAGCGATGATCTTTGGTGGACCGTGTTGAGAGGTCTAAACCTCACTTTCAGATTCTTGACGATATTGGGAATGCAAGTAATCACAGACACGTTGCATTAGAGTAATAAACACGTTTATTACTACAAAAGGGATAAATCACAGTTGCCCTAGGCAGTTCTTACCAATACGAACTGGGAGCCAGTGCTAAGCGTCCCCTACACCTCGAGGTTTCTCTGTAGTCTCTTGGGGTCTCCGAGGTGTAAAGCCTGTGCATTACATTATATACCTATGATAATTACTGTGGTTACCAAAAGATAGAAACATTTCTAGTTACAGAGATGAGCCCTATTGGCTAAATTAGAGTTGGCTCCACGGTCCAAGATAACATTATACAATTCTGTAAAGTCATCAGTTTGAGAACAAAAGAGTTTTTATACAGAGTCTTACATAACTAAGTGTAGTAGTACAAATCACCAAAAGATGGCAATGCCGTCTTACATATTATAATTACTTCAAGGACAGGTGTCTTGGCATCTGACAAGTAAGAAATAGGCAGAAAATACATGGTAAAATATATGTGTATTAGCAAGCAAAGTGGATTACAACAATATGCATTCATATCCTGACATCTACTCTTGTACGGTAGATGCCCTTAGCCCTAAGTATTAGTATAACCTATACCTAAGCATTAGCTGTCTACGGTGTACCTCTGAGGGTACCAATTAGGGTGCAGGGACCTCGTGTAACAACCGGGAACACGTCTATGCTCTTCAAAGCCGACTACGAACTGAAAAAATGCCGGTAAGCTGTATAATGGCATCAGTGGTGTTTTTCCAACTTGGGTGGATATCTCGGTCATTTTTGCGAATTTTGGCACCAGCTTTTCAATATGGGCTTCTTGGGACCCCACCTCATGAATTCAGTCACTGTCATTTTGTTATTGGGTCTGAAAGGTGATTTCGCAGTCGGTGTGTGGAATCGCCTTTCTTGACCGATTAATGAAACGACAGTGTCACAGTCCATGAAGTAGGCACCCAAAAAGCGTATGTTGCAAATTTGGTGAAAAAATTCCGCAAAATGACTGCGTTACCAGCATGTGTTGCACAGTTCCCACGCACACTCGTAACTTCGGGAAGTTTTAATATTTTCACTCCAGATTGTCAACATTGCCATTTTTCTACACCTCCTTATGAACAGTATAGCTGTCGTTTTTCACATCCTGCTTGAAACATGTTTTCGCACCTGTGGCATACAAGGGGCGTTGGTCGCTGTGCAAAATCAACGTTTGGAACAGATTAAGAAAATCACAGTGCCACTGTTCATGAGCGGAGGTCTCAAAATGTCAATGTTGGAAATCTGGTATAAAAAAATACCCAAAATAATTGCATTACGGGTGTATGTTGTGCAGTTTCTATGCACGCTCGTGACTTAACCAATTTTTGTTATATTTTCACTCCACATTTTCAACATTACCATTTTTTTTTATACCCCCTCATGAACAGTATGACTGTCATTTTTCTCATCATGATCGAAATGTGTTTTCGCATCTGTGGTGCCAAATGGCATAGTCGTGCAAAATCACCTTTTGGCTAACAAACTGATAGTGTCACTGTTCATGCAGTGGGGTCACAAAAAGCCCATGTTGAAAACTTGGAATGAAAATACCAAGAAACGCCTAGGATGTTAGGCTTCAAACAACATGAAGTCTTGCTGTATTCTGACAATAGCAGTGAGTCCCAACCTTCGAACTGCCCCGGAGATGAAAGAGTTAACTTTCCATGCCAGGCATGGAACGCTGAGCTCGAGCTCGGTTGAGACTCTGTCTGTTGTTCTTCAAACTCAAACCGTCAGATCTTTACTCTGCCTCACTGAACAGTCGCTCCGGAGATTTCTCCTTCTGCTCGGTTCAATTTGTCGATTAAAGTACCGCTTTTTTCGGGTTTCGACCGAATTTAAACCATAACCCGTCGGTTCAGTCTCTGTCTGTGGTATTCGTGAGTACTAGATAGGTTTTATTTTATTCTATTCTGTGTGGAACTTGTAAACGGTTTATCGATTCAGTTTGAACCGATCAAGTTGTTTAAGAAATCTTAAATTGTGCTTTTAGAGTGTGGTTACCGGTTCTTATCGGTTCTAAAAAAAAACCGGATTTTATTACGTTTTTTTCCACGACCCATGACACGGTTGGGAACCGATAAGAGGGTCTTGCCTGGCGGATTGCCATAAAAGGGTAAGTTTGGTTAGGACTGGCACTATGTCTGAGAAACCCAAAAGAAAAACCGGACCCACTGGGTTTCAACACTGCAGTGTGTGTGGGGAAGTCTTTGCCAGGGCTGACCCCCACACCACCTGTGTTTATTGTCTGGGGTTTGACCACCTCAATGCAGACTGCCAGATTTGCAAAAATTTCCCTGCAGCTACCCTAGAAAAGAGAGCTGGTAGGTTCAGGGATAAGGAGGCCAAAAAGTCCACTGAACCGATGAGCCAGCCCGTTCGGTTCAAACCGAACCAGAAGGAGTGCCTCTGACCAGGGCGAGACTTTGGCAAAAGAGAGCCATTCTGAGGAGTCGGTTCCAGCTAAAAGAACTAGAAAAGAAAAATCAGCTGGTGTGGAGCCAAAACTTTCTCTCCAACCGCTGAAGAAATAGTCAAGCGATCAAAATTGTCCAGTCGCTTTCTCAGTTCCGACCGAACCGGCACCATAGGGCAGGCGCGGTTCGCCGGGTTCCACTGGTTCAAGAGTATGATTTAGAGGAATTTTATGAACCGGAGGAGGAGGAAGAGGAGTATGAGGAAAGTGAATGTGGATTTGAAAGTCTGATGTGCCCATTGACCGACATCTCCCCAGACAGACCTTCAGGAGTGTCTCCTCCTAGGCTCTGAGTCCCCTCCCATTTCATTCTTTTATAAAAAGTGTCTGAAACCCTCCAGCTTTCTATGGAAGAAGCTGTGGATGACCAGGAGGAGCCTGACTATGTGGAAATGATGGATATCCCAGAGTCTAGGAGGCTGTCTAGTCCCTTGCACAAATCTTTTGGGAAACAGACATTTAAGATTTTAAAGACTCCTAACAATATACCTCCTGTGGATAAGAGAATGGACAAGAGGTATACATTGTCAGGCTGTGACACGGAGTTCCTTACACAACAATGCAGCCATGTTGGAGTAGTGCAGGCTGCAGCCTGTGATACGGCAAACATTTCCTTGGCTTCACACCCCCCGGACAAGGACTCCAGGAGGATTGATGCCATGGCAAAGAAACAGTACATGGCAGCATCCTTGGGACCTCAGACAGGCCAATTATATGGCCTATACTGCTAGGTATCAAAATCCAGATGGGACACTGGTATGGCCCTAGCAAAACAGGTCCCTGGCCAGCTTGCCAAGGAGCTGGAGCAGGTGGCTGCTGATGGTATTGAGGCATCCAAGGTGCAATTCCATGTTGCAGTAGACTCCAATGATGTATCATCTAGAGTCATGGCTACATCTGTGGCACTTCGAAGAATGGCTTGGCTCAGATGTACTAGCCTGTCACAGGATACCCAGACTAAGGCCATGGATTTTCTTGTTGTGGGTAATTCTCTGTTTGGGGAGCAAACAGAGAATTATATGAAGAGAATGGATGAGTATAGGACCACCTATAGGAGTGCACAGGCCAAGGAAAGGCAGGCCACTCCTCAAAGGCAACTTCCCAGGGGCAGGGGCAGGCCTTTTCATAGGCCTTTTTACCAAGCCCAGGCCTCCTCTTCTGCTTATGTCCAGAGGGGGTTCTTTAGAGGGAGAGGCAGACGGAGTACAAGCAGGCCTGCTTCACCCCTCAGCACAAAGCCCCTGCCAAACAGGCACCCTGATGGGGTTGCCAGGGCCGATTCTCAGCTACCTGTAGGGGGCAGGCTGGCTTACTTTGTCCAGGACTGGGAGTCTCTGACATCAGACAAATGGGTCCTGGAAGTAGTAAGCCAGGGACTGGTTCTCAGCTTCAAAAAGTTTCCAAAGATGAGAACCAGATCCTTTCCACCTGTAAGTCCATCAGAGGCACTTGCCTTAGAGGCAGAGGTCTCTTCCCTCCTAGCTCTCAGAGCTGTGGAAAGGGTTCCACCCCTACACCAGGGCAAAGGGTTGTACTCCAGGTACTTTCTTACCCCAAAAAAGGCAGGAGAATGGCGGCCCATCCTGGATCTCAGATACTTAAACAAGCACCTTTTAAAACCAAAATTCAAAATGGTGACTCTGGGAATTATTCTACCTCTCTAAGGCCAGGGACTGGCTAGTGTTCCCGGACCTCAAGGATGCCTACTCCATATTCTCGTCAGAGCTCCCATCGAAAGTACCTCAGGTTCGAGCTGCCCTCAGGCCATTACCAGTTCAGAGCAATGCCCTTTGGCCTCACCTCTGCTCCAAGGGTATTCACAAAATGCCTGGCAGTAGTAGTTGCTGCTCTGAGAAGGCAGAAGATTGCCATCTTCCCTTACCTGGACGACTGGCTCATAGTGGGCCAGTCCCCAGACCAAGTCAAGTTACACTTACAGATAACTCAGCAGCTTCTCACTTCCTTGGGTTTCCTTCTAAATCTTCCAAAGTCAGTTCTAGAGCCTGTCCAGCTCCTCACCTTCATAGGTGCAGAGCTAGACACAGAAGGCCAGAGCCTTCCTTCCCCTGGACAGGGCAAAGACCCTGGTCTCTCTGGCCTCCTCATTCACCCTGCAGGTGTCTCGACCAGCAAGGCATTTTCTTCAGCCCCTGGGGCACATGGCTGCTTCTACAGCAGTAGTGCAGGGAGCAAGATTTCAGATGAGGGACATTCAGCTCCATTTGACAGCCTTTTGGTCTCAAAGGAAGGACCCTCTGACCAAATTGATCCCAGTAACTCGAACCCTGATCCAGGCCCTACAGTGGTAGCAGGATCAGAACAATCTGAGACAAGGGGTTCCCTTTGTCACTCAGTCTCACTCTTTAATCCTTACTACAGATGCCTCCCTCTTGGGGTGGGGGGCTCACATGGGCGACCTCACCACCCAGGGGTTGTGGTCCCCTCAGGAATCTCTGTTCCACATCAATCTGTTGGAACTCAGAGCAGTATTTCTAGCACTTCAAGCTTTTTCCAGATCTGTTCAGAACAAAGTTGTACAGGTCAGAACAGACAACACCACCACAATGTGGTACATCAACAAGCAAGGAGGCACTCGGTCTACGGCCTTGTGGACTGAAGCAATGAAGTTGTGGTCTCTGGCCTACTCCCTGAACACCTCCCTCACGGCATTTCACCTCCCAGGCAAGGATAATGTCCTGGCAGATGCTCTTAGCAGGATTTCCCAGGGCCATCACGAATGGTCACTGGACCCCTTGGTCTTGGAGGTGATATTTTCCAGATGGATCTTTTTGCAGCCCCAGACAATCACCAACTTCCCCTTTTTTGCTGCAGGCCCCCAGTGTTGGGCTCAGTCCCCCTGGATGCCTTAGTTCTCAATTGGGAAGGGAAGTTTCTATGCTTTCCCCTTCCCTCTCCTGTTCAAAGTGCTAGTCAAAATCAGATCTCAACCCTGCAAGATGATCCTGATTGCTCCAGACTGGGCCAGACAGCCCTGGTATCCACTCCTACTGTCCTTAGTATTCCATCTTCCCCTGTGTCTTCCCAGGAATTACAACCTGTTAACCTGTGCTCAGGGGAGGGTTTGGTCCCCGAACCTCAAATCTCTCAATCTCAGGGCCTGGCTCTTGAAGAGTTAGAGTTTGCTGATTTACACCTCTCCCAAGGTGTAATGGATATCCTGAAGGCTTCTAGAAAACCTTCCACCAGGGCTACTTATAATTCCAAATGGAAAAGGTTTTTCCTTATGGTGCTCTGGGAAGCATATTTCCGCAGAATCTGCTGATTTGCCCACAGTCCTTGATTATATGGTCCACTTAAATAGCTTGGGGCTGAGACCAGCTACACTGAAAGTGCATCTGGCAGCTGTGTCTGCCTTTATTTCAGCAGGTAAGCCCTCTTCTCTTCCAGCTCACCCTGTATTCTCCAAGTTTTTCAAGGGATTGCTTCACACCAACCCTCCATTCAGGGACCCTGCCCCTACCTGGGACCTTAATGTTTGCATTGCTCAGCTTATGCAACCCCCTTTTGAGCCTTTGTCCTCAGTAGAGCTTAAGTACTTGACTTGGAAAACTGTGTTTCTGGTAGCCATCACTTCTGCCAGACGCATAAGTGAATTACAAGCTTTGTCAGTGGAGCCTGATTTTATGTCCTTTCATAGAGATAAGGTGGTCCTCAGGATTAACAGGAAGTTCTTGCCTAAGGTGGTTTCAGATTTCCACCTTAATCAGTCTATGTCTCTTCCAGTGTACTTCACTGATCATTCCTCCTCTGGCGAGAGGAGGCTGCACAGTTTAGACGTGAAAAGAGCCCGTAGCTACTACCTAGAGCGTACAAAGGGTCACAGGTTTGACTCCCTCCAGCTGTTCCTCACTTATGGCGAGGTTGGTAAAGGGAAACCTGCCACTAAAAGATCCATTGCCAGGTGGATTGTCTCTTGTATCCAATTTTGTTATGAAAAACTGGTAAGATTCCACCCTCAGGCCTGAGGCTCACTCTACCAGAGGTACAGCTGCTTCCTGGCTGCTGCTAGGAACATCCCTATTCTAGAGAGATGTCAAGCAGCTACCTGGAAAACAGTTCACACTTTTACCAAGCATTACTCCCTGGATATCCAGGCTAGGAGTGATGCTCGGTTTGGCACAACTGTGCTTCACAGCCTATTCCCTAAGTAGGTTGTGTCCCTCCTCCATGGAGGTACTGCTTTGTAGTCTGTTATTGTCAGAATACAGCAAGACTTCATGTTGTTGTTTGAAGAAAAAATTACTCACCTTAGTAATGTTTCTTCTAATGGAGTCTAGCTGTATTCTGACCTCCCCCCTGCCTGCCCCTCTCAGAACCTCTGTTTTTGGGATGTGGGTGGGCAGTGCAGTGTTGGCACTCAGTAGGTGCCCACCTTGTTCTTTTCACCCCCTTTACTTGGGGTGAGTGGGTGTTGTGTTTTCATTTTTTGGGTCTCCTGACTTGAGTCTTTGTTTTGGGACCAAAAAATGTGTTTTTATGTTTAGTAGCCAGTTGACTAGTGTAGGTTTACAGCTTCCACACAGGGCCTTAGTGAGTTTAGCTCGTAAAGATCTGACGGTTTGAGTTTGAAGAACAACAGACAGAGTCTCAACCGAGCTCGAGCTCAGCGTTCCATGCCTGGCATGGAAAGTTAACTCTTTCATCTCTGGGGCAGTTTGGAGGTTGGGACTCACTGCTATTGTCAGAATACAGCAAGACTCCATTAGAAGAAACAGCATTACTAAGGTGAGTAACTTTTTCTTTCCGACCACAACACCTTACCCTGTAGAGACTGACAGGTGTCAGTGGTGTGACTTGGAATTGCGACAGTAATGCTCACGCCATTCCACCCTCACCCTGCAGACAGTGACAGGCATCGAGGTGTGCCTTGGACTCTTCAGCCCCAACGTTTACCCCATTCTCCTATACTGCACTCATTTTAGCATGTTTCCTGAAAAAGGCTAAACGATAAAATAGTGGTACATGGGACCTCCTATATATTCCAGATTGGTTTTAATGGAAAAAGATGTGCTATTTGCATACTAACACACTCACAAGCCAGCAGAATAGGCCAAATGGTCTGTCTTGTCTGCTCGAAAGCCAGCAACCTAGTGGCTGCTTGACTTACCAGCCCCCAAGAGTCATCTTTTTTTTTTTTTTTTCAGATTTCACATACAACATAAGAATCTATAACCTGCCTTTCCTTCAACAGCATAAAGTGTTAAAAAATAAAATAATCAGAGGCAGCTCTGTGGCACTGAGCGAAGGTGTTAGCACGACACACTGTTGACCCGGGTTTTGCCCACAGCCTGGGTACCAGGCGCGGAGACCGGCAGGGAGGGGGATTTACAAGTGTCCATTGGACGTTCCCTCCCGGGGGGGGGTAGGACTAGCCTTGGCACCTGTGGGCGGATTGAGTGCCGTGCTTGGTGGACCTGCTGCCTCCACACACCCCATGCATGTCCCTGCCTGAGGTCGCCTGCACTCACTCAAGGCCAAGAACTGTGGTGGGCAGGACAAACAATGAGAAAATGGGCTCCTGTCCGACCGGATGACGAGCACCAGCTCCTGTTGCCACAAAACCCCGGAGTCCGTCTGGACCAGCCCTGGGATGCGAAGTTGGCCAGTAAAGCACATCCCTCCCGGAAGAAAGGGACCCTCCCGATATAGGGATACGTTGGGCTACCCAGGTAAGCTGCAGTTGGGGCTGGTGGATGGCAGTAAAGGTCGGGAGGGCATCAGGGACCTAGGCGCACTGAAGGAGTGGTTGGATGGGGATGCCAGAGGAGACGCATAAACAAAAAATACAAAAAAAAAAAAAGAAAATCAGTGATTCCCTCAGTTAGTTAGCTCAGTGGTGCAAATTACTAAAAATGAATCTAGGCCTCGCCGACCATCAGTTGATCTGGTCAAATCCCAACTTTAAGACAAAGTAGCTTTCTCCAATCATTGATGAGAAGAAGAGGGAATATCATAGGTGATAAATTTACTGCAGGATGGTAAGATAAAGTACTTTAAGGATGTGCCCATTGTATAATTAAGCAATATACCATGAGGGGGTATTGGTGATGCCAGGATTTACCCATGCCCTGGGCTGTTGTTCGGTCACGAGGCGTAGCCGAGTGATCAACAACACCCCAGGGGTGGGTAAATCCTGGCATCACCAACACCCTCGAGTGGGATATTGCTATTATACAATGTGTCCATTTTTATTGATGATAAAAAATAAAGAAAAAATATTTGTGTGTTTAAATTATTTCGTTTTATTAATTTATTAGTATGGGAGATAAAGTAGTCCTGTGTTGCTAGGGAGAGGCTGACTGCTTGTTTTTCTAATCGTGGGAGTGTGTGATAGCGAGTGTCCATTTCTCTTTTCCCTGCCTAGTCATGATTAAGAAATTTTTTTTTTTTTTAGAAGTTAAAAAAAAAAAAAAAAGGTGCAGTAGCGTCTGTTTGTCGAAAGAGAGTGTGGTGGAGTGGGAACTAGCAGGCTGGATCATCGTGGTTTCTGTGGTTGGTTTCCATGATAAGGAAGGGGGTAGGAAAGTAGAAGACTGAGCTGATACAAACGAAAGGCTGCTTTGAGTGTTATAACGAGAGAGAGAGAGATAGAGTTTCCAGCGTCAGGTTCCAGGAGTTAAGTGTGGGTCTGTGTCCTCCGATGATGGGGCTCAATGTTTCGTGTGTAGTAAAACGTGGTAAAACAATTTTTGGTACCAACCTTTATAGAAGTTTGGAAATCAGTTGGCATTCACATGGGACGACTTTGGTAAAGACAGAGAGAGGGTCAGGTAGGCTTTAATTTATGTCGGGGGAATATCGGGAATGGAGAAAGCGAGTAGTGTATTTTTTCTGATTTTAGATGTGGTTTGTTTTGAGTCTCGGACTGCTTGAGCAGGTAAGGTCAAAGGCTAACGTGGAATTTCAACTGTGGAGATGACATCTTCATTATTAGGTCTGTGGGGCAGTGCTGTAATGGAGGGTGAAGATGTTAGGAGACAGATGTGAGAGGACAGCCGTCTTAGCCCGGAAAGGTTTCTGAAAAAGGGGTTGTATCAGGGACGTGTCTCGGACAAAAGATTGTTTTTTTTTTTTTTAAAGTGTTGTGGTTTGAAGGGCGGTTTGCATATAGGAATGGAAGAAGAGCAGCAGTCATGAGAGATAGCCGTTTAGCGGTGATTCATGAGTTTAGCAGTTGTGGATTTCTGTTGCTCGGAGTGATTTCGGGTGGGGTTACTGATTCGGCTGACTGGCAGCTGGCACCTCTTCCCGTGGGGTGATGCTAGGATTTACAACGGGAGCAGGGTTCCAGTGAGCCAATCAGGATGGAGGATTTGACGTGTGTTTAACTGCCCATTGTATAATATGTATCACACGCTGACTCGCCTAGAGAAGATGTATGTCATGCAAACGAATCAATGTAAGAAATGTGGGGAAGACGGTTGTGATATAGTGCATATGTTTTGGAAATGTTAGAAAATGAAAAAGTTCTTGGGAGAAATCTTTACTTTTTTAGATAAAATGGTCTTGTTAAAGGGCAAAGTCAGCTTTGATACCTGTATTCTAGGGCATTTTGAGGAACAAAAGTATTGGAATATGGAACAGCTAAGCACTGCACTAATGACAGGGGCTGCTGGGAAAAACTGTATCCTAGGGCGATGGGTGGAAGATAGAGCTCCACGCTTTCATAACTGAAAAGTAGAATTAATAGCACTAAGACTAGAGAGGCTGGCTTGTGGTCTGAGTGATACCATAGTGAAGTTTAACACCAAATGGGCAGCCATATATGAATTTCTCATGAGTTACTTTAACAAGCAGAACTTGTGGTACTCTGGAAAACATTTTGTTCATCTTTTCTTTCTTCTCTCCCTTTTCTTTTTTCGCAATTTTCTCTATTCTCTCCCCAGTATATCTTAAGTTCATAACAAAGACCATGTAGATATATGTGTAGTTGAAAGCCTAATCATTAGTTTAATCTGCAGATAAATTATTTGTTATTGATGAAACACTTAGATTCGTGTTAATTTATATAGTCCAGTATTGAGAATATTTAATGCTCACATGTTTTGCTTGTTTTTATAGAAAAATACCAATAAAATCTTATTGACAAAAAAAAAAGTGAAATAGAAGATAAATTTGGAGCTCTATCAGAATGGAAAGCAGAATTAATAGAAGCCCTAAGATTAGAGAAGCTGGCTTGTGATCTGAGTGATACCATTGTGAAGTTTAAGTTCAAATGGGCTACCATATATACATTTCTCGTGAGCGGCTCTAATAAGTAAAACTTATGGTACTCTAATAAAAAACCTGATCATTATTTTTCACTCTTTTCTATCTCTCCTCCTTTCTTTTGCTTCTCTTTTTTATTCTCTTTCTATTATATTTTTAGTTCATTATAAGAACTGTTTAGATGTGTAGTTGAAATGATTTTAAGTTAAATTTGTAGATGGATGTTTATTATTAATAATGCATTAGATCAACTCCTGTGTTTAGAGCAATGTAATGCTCATGTTGTTTGTTGTTTTAAATTGCCAATAACATCTTTTTGACAAAAAAGTGAAATAGAAATGTATATATTTTTAAATTTTACTTTTATGTATAACTGTCGGCTAGGAGAAGTTGGGCCGAGAGGATATGGGGGAATAGATGCATGCAGGGTGTGAAATTCCTATACCGTAGGTCCCCCAAGGCAGGCACTTTTGTCTCAGGACACCTACTGCTATTTAGTGCCTGCCCCATGGGGCACCTAAGGTATTCTTGCAGTCAGAGCTCCAGTTTTTTTTTCTTGTTATACTTTCTGTGACTTTGGTTTTGTTTGGGACATTTGTTTTTCACATTTGGGAGTTGGACATGTCACATTTTCTGAGGGGTGGGCAGCCATCAGAAGACAGCACAGGCTCAGGGTGCTGACACCGGGACATGATCACATGGTGCGACAAACTGCTCATCCCAGTGTCAGCTGACTGGTTTGCAGAGGAGAGGAGCTGACTGAAGTGGGAGTTTCATTGGCACAGCCAAGTGAGCCACAGCATCCAACCGCAAGTCTGAAGGGGTCCATTCGTCATTGCTGGACGCAGGGTTGCAGGCTCGGAGGCAGGGTTGCAGGCTCAAACACCAGTTGGTGAGTAGTATGGTCATTTGCTCAACCTCTTCCTTCTATGTGATGCGAGGAGCACCCGGCAAAGCATGGCATTCTGTCCAAGAGAGCTGGACAGATAGGTTGTGCCACGCTTTCACGGGGATGGTGGGTGAACGTTGGAGTGGCCCCAGCAGTCAAGATCACCAATCATGATCCAAGTTATTTTTCTGAGCCCACCTGAAAAAGAGTTAATAGTATTATTTCAGAGGTGGTGTGCAGACGAGGGGAATGGGGGACTCTGGCGGCAGAGGAGTGTGAGAGTGAAACAGTGAAGGTCTCTGGAAGCAGGGAGGAAAGATCTCTGCCATCCAGGAAATAGGAAAACAAAAAAGTGCAACAACACAGATTATCAGAACTCTTAGCTGAATCGAGTTCTGTGAGGAAAGATTTTGTCAGGAGTGACTAACAGGAGGGGTGCGTAGGGTAAGAGAGACTTGGGGGAATCACTTAGAGAAAGCTCTTTCTTTATCTACTATTACAAATTCAACTACTTATTTTCACTAAAAGTACTGTTGCCTAACATGTGTAATTTCATAGCAGTTTGTCGATTGTGCTGCAACAGGCAGAGACAGTACTACTGAAAAGCATAGCTAGACTGCAGCAGGGAGGGTCTCAGAGGCCATTCTTGGTCACTTTTCAGGCTGAAGCAGTTTTTGTGTGTGTGTGTATTCATCTGTGTACTGAAACTGCTGGGAAGTGAAACTGAATTTCAAATAAAAATCTGTCTCCTGTTCTTCCCTATCAAAAAGCACTAAGCAGTGTGTTACTTTACTTTGGAAGCTTACTAAAACAGCCATCATATAAAAGAGTTGTTTATAACTTGGAGCAGAGCTAGTAGTATACTTTAAAAAGGCTTGATGAGGGAGCTCAGCTACTACAGCTATTGTCATTTGTAAACCGTCACCTCTGTGTTCTAACAACTAGAATCTAAATTTTTATAAGCTACTCAGTGTACTACGTAAAATCTGAATATTGTTATAAAAAATGTAGTAAAAGCTTTTTTTACAAGTTACTCTGCAGACCACCTACAGTCTGAATACTAGTATAAAATATCATTGAAAGCTTTTATTTATTTATTTTTTTACAAGCTATTCTGTGGCCTGTTGGTAGCCTGTAGAGCAGAAAGCAACTAACTAAAAGAAGTTACCATTTTCTTACTAATTTAACACTTCTATCTCAGCAGGAATCCGTGCCTGTTGAGATTAAGCAGACAGATACTTTATTAGAAGTAGAAGGGGTCTTATTTAGGGTTAAAAAAGGAAAGAAAGTCAGTGTGTGTTTTGTGCTGGGAAGGGTACTGTATCAACTTACTTTGCTAAATCAGTAGGAGGAGGAGAGAGAGCTTAATTGGGGGTGTGGCTTAGACGATATAAAAGCAGGTGACTCCAATTACAACTTCCTGTTGCTAGCCTTTTTTCTTACTAATTACCCTCCATCCCACCCACCCTAAGCCAGTTCTACTTTTTATAGCCACTGGATTTGACTGACAACAGGAACTTCCTGTTTGGCAGTGGGAAGGGAAGGATCATAGAGAAACATTAGTTTTGTCAATCCTAAAGGAAGAAAGTAGCTTGCTCTTCCCCTGTATCTGCTGGTGGTCTGACACTGAGCAGGGAAGAAGGAGGCTACTGAAGAATATAGGAAGTTGCTGTCCCAGAACAGGAAGGGTGAGAGTTGTAAGGAGAAGAGAGAGTAAGCATACAGAGAAACAGGAGAGGGGACACAAAATAAGGCATGATAGGAGTGGTGCAGTGCAATGGCTGTGGGGTGACAGTGTTCCGGGAGACATTCTGGAGGCTGCGATGCTGCCCTATTTGCAGGCACCTCTCTGGTCTGAGGGAGGAGGTTGCCCGTCTCCAGGCTGACCTGGCTAGGATTCGTGAAACCCCCCCCCCGGGACCACCAGGGCCAATACCACTACCTCACAGGTTGCCAAGAAAGAGGAGAGGCTGGTCAGGGTGGGCTCAGGGAGGGAGAGGGTGGTGGGACAGAGTTGCATCCCTCTAGCTGTACCTCTCCACAGTTCATACACTCTTCTGGTGGATAGTGGTTCCTCTATGGAGGAACCTGCAATGGAGACCAAGGAGGATGCTGGGAACCTTCACGAAGGAGACCCACAGGAGGGTGGCATGGGACCCCACAGGGGAAGGAAGGAAACAACTCCTGGTGGGGGACTCAATCATTAGGGGGGGTAGAAGTGGGGGAGGAAGGGGAGAGGGAGGTAAGGTGCCTGCCTGGCGCCACGGCTTGGAGGGACAGGAAGCGAATCCTCAGGATCGTGGGAGCAACTGCACGAGGGAGGGGGGGGATGTCATTGTCCGCCTAGGGACAAATGACCTGGCTAGGAATGGGTTCAGAGCAGTGCAAGAAGAGTTTGTAGAGTTGGGGAGGGGCCTTAGACAAGTAGCGCATACGGTAACCTTATCTGAGGTGCTGCCTGTCTATGGCAAGGGTGATGCTAGGGTACTCCTCACCAGGGAATTCAGTGAATGGTTGAAAAACTGGTGTGGAGCTCAGGGTTTTGGCTTCATTGGGGACTGGGGAGCCACCTGGAGGGATGCAGACCTATACTGGCGTGGTGGTCTGTATCTGTCCAAGGCGGGAACCAGGATCCTAGGTAAGAGGTTTAAATGCTTCATTGGCAAGCATTTAAATTGGCCAAGGGGGGAGGCAGTGAAAAGGAGCAGGGAAATCCCAGCCTCCCCCCACAAAATACGGTAATTAGTGAGGTAAACGCCAAGGTAGAGAAGTCATTAGGGAGCAGGACAGAGGTAAATATAAAAAGAGGTAAAGGCAGCAAGGACAGGGATGGGGCTAAAAGGGGTAAGGCCATCAAAAAGTGGAGGGTGATGAGTACCAATGCCCGTAGTCTGTGTAACAAGCTCCCTGAACTAGTGGCCTTGATGGAAGAGGGTTGCCTAGATATTTTGGCAGTCACAGAAACATGGTACACAGAGAACCGTGACTGGGATGTCAACATACCAGGATACACTATCTACAGGAGGGACAGGGAGGGTAAAAGAGAAGGAGGAGTAGCTCTCTGTGTAAAGGAAGGGATCAAAGCAACAGAACTAAAGAGTAAACAGGGAGCAGATGAGGCGCTGTGGGTCACGCTGGAGACAGGAGATAGCACCACAATCCACATGGGGGTTGTATACAGACCCCCATCTCAGGGGGAGGGAATGGACAAGGAAATGATAGAAGGCATCCTTAGAATGGCAGAAAAAGGGGAGATATTATTGATGGGGGACCTGAATATGCCAGATGTTAACTGGAGCACCTTTGCTGCAGGCACATCCAAGAGCAGGGTCATTCTTGATGCCCTACAAGGGGCATTCCTCAGACAGCTAGTATTGGAACCCACTCTGGAGGGAGCAATCTTAGACCTGGTACTCTCAAATGGGGACGGAGAAAGAATCTCAGATTTAGAAGTGGGTAGCCATCTGGGAACAAGTGACCACCAAACAGTGTGGTTCATGATAAACACAGCCATATAATCAAGTCATACAAAAGCAAGAGTATTGGACTTTAGGAGTGCTGACTTTGGGAAAATGAGAGAGTGCCTCAGAAAAGCACTAGCAAACAGGCAAGAAGAAGGATGGGTGGAGGAACAATGGGGAGTAATCAAAACAGCCATCACAGAGGCAACAAGCCTTTGTGTAAAGGAAATCAACAAAACACAATGAAGGAAAAATCCATTATGGTTAGCAAAAGAGGTGGCAGGGAAGGTTAAGGAGAAAAGGATAGCATTCAGGAAATATAAGGAAACACAGAAGAAGCAGGGCAGAGAACTTTATCAGTTAAAGCAGAAAGAGGCAGGGAAGGCAGTCAGAATAGCAAAGGCCCAAACCGAGGAAAGGATAGCCAGCTCTGTTAAGGAGGATAAGACCTTTTTATAGGTACATTAGGGAGCGAAGAAAGACCAAAGGAGGGATACTGAGGCTTAATAAAGGGGAGGGAATGTGGGCAGAAGGTGACAGTGAAAAAGCAGGGATACTGAACGAATATTTCTGCTCCATATTCACAAAGGAAGAGGAGGGGGAGGTACCTAAACCAAACAAAAGAAACACTCTGAAGATGGAGGTCGATGCCAGTCCATTTAGAGAGGAAAGGGTTCTGAAAGAACTAACAAAATTGAAGGTGGACAAAGCAATGGGGCCTGATGGGATTCACCCAAGAATTCTAAAAGAACTAAGGGTAGAACTAGTGACACCGCTGATTACTCCTTTAACAAATCATGGGAGGATGGGGTGGTACCTGAGGACTGGAGGAGGGCAGATGTGATTCCTCTTTGCAAAAGTGGGAGCAGCACAGAGGCAGGAAACTACAGACCAGTTAGTTTGACCTCAGTGGTAGGAAAAATGATGGAATCACTTCTGAAGGAAAGAACTGTTGAGTACCTAGAGGCCAGTGGGGCACAGGACCCAAGGCAGCATGGATTCACGATGGGAAGGTCATGTCAGACGAATCTAATAGATTTCTTTGACTTGGTGATCAAAGTAGTAGACCAAGGAGGGGCTGTGGACATGGCCTAAATAGATTTTTAGCAAGGCATTTGATACAGTCCCACACACAAGATTAATATACAAGTTAGCCAGCCTTGGAGTGGGTCCCAGGGTGGTAGCCTGGATAAAAAAATGGCTAGACAACAGGACACAAAGGGTAGTAGTAAACTGAGTCCACAGTGAAGAAAGGAGGGTTACTAGTGGGGTACCGCAGGGTTCAGTACCGGGACCGGTCCTTTTTGATGTCTTTGTAAGTGGCATTGCAGAGGAACTGGAAGGAAAAGTATGTCTCGTTGCAGACGACACAAAGATCTGCAACAGGGTTGATACACAAGATGGAGTGGAAAGGATGAGAAGGGACTTGGCACGGTTGGAGGAATGGTTAAATGTATGGCAGCTCAGATTCAGTATAATGCACCTGGGAAACACAAACCCAGGGGAAGAGTACACAGTGGGAGGGTTAGATACTGACAACAGTAAAATTGGAAAGGGACCTGGGGGTAATTATATCAGATGACCTAAAGGTGGGCAAGCAATGTGAGAAGGCAGTAAGGAAGGCTGGGGGGATACTGGGATGCATAGGGAAAGGCATCAATAGTAGAAAACAGGAAGTTGTTATCCCTCTGTGCAGACAGTTGGTGAGACCCCATGTGGAGTACTGTGTGCGGTTCTGGAGACCCCATCTCCGCAAAGACATAGACAGAGTGGAGGCTGTCCAGAGGAGGGCAACCAAAATGGTGCAGGGTCTGCAGCAGAAGACATACGAAGAAAGACTAAAGGAGCTTAATATGTATACCTTTGAGGAAAGAAGGGAGAGAGGGGACATGATAGAAACTTTCAAGTACCTCAAGGGATTCAACAAAGTCCAAGAGGGTAACATCTTTCAGAAATAGAGATGTGCAAGAACAAGGGGGCACAATTTGAAGATAGAGGGGGGACGGCTTAGAGGTAATGTGAGGAAGTTTTTTTGACGGATAGGGTTGTGGATGCATGGAACAGCCTCCCTGAGGAGGTCGTGGAGTCGAGAACAGTGGGGGAATTCAAGAATGCATGGGACAGACATAAGGCAATCCTAGTGGGGGGTAGGAGGAAGTAAGCTGTTGGTTAACTAGGATCTGCAGCTTGTCTGTTAGGTAGGAAAATGGGCAGACTAGGTGGGCCAAGCAGTCCTTATCTGCCATCAAATTCTGTGTTTCTATGGATTACCTAAAATCTGAATAAAAAAGTTATGTTAAGGTCCAAAACGCTTCAGCTACTTGGAATTGGACCACCTAAAATCTAAATAAAAAGGCTGTTTTAAGGCTTGAAGCCACAAAGGGCAACTGTGAGCAAAAAAGCATTTAAATAAACCAGACAAAACACACAGTCAGTTTTTCTTTTTGCATTTATTATTGACAAGACAACAACACACACACAGTTTTTGGTCCAGTGAAGACGACATTTAAAATTACGTAAACTGAAGAGCGGCATGTAAATAGTTTCTTGGGCATGTACATTTGCTTATTACATGCCCAAGTGGGCATGTATTTCTTTTCACGAATTTCATATCCTGGATACATGCATGGGGAGCAGGAGAGTGGTAAACTGCAATAGTCGTGGGGCAGCAGTCTTTCTGGGGATGATGTCGAGTAAAGGGGCTGTCCAGTGTGTAAGAGTCTGGAGCAGCTAAGGGCTGAAATAAGGCTGCTTAGATGGGAGCTGGGGAGGATGGTATGGGAAATCAGAGGAGCAGAGCAGTGGAGGGAAAGGCAACTGAGTGGTGCCCAGGGCAGTGAGGGCATCAGGTAGGGGGAAGGGAACAGGGACGACCACCCAGTATACAGGTGTATCTCTTCCTCAGAGGACCAGGGAGCCCCGGATGGAGGAATGGCAACTGGTAAGGGGAAAGGGTGGGAATGTGAGGGTAGCACCAGCGATGGGAACTTCTGAATGGGGTGCTTTTATCGAATAGATTTGCATCACTGTCTGGAAGGAAGGAGGGGGCAGCAGGAAGTGAGGTAGGAGGTCGGGTTGAGCCAGGGCTGAGAGTAGGAGTACAGTGGAGGGGAGAGGGAACTAGTCAGGGTGGGCAGGGAAGAGGAGGCAGGTAAAATGGAGTGGAGAATGGGAGGGGAGAAAGAGAAAAGGTAAGGAAGAGGGGAGGTAAAAGTGGAAGCAGACACAGATAGATAGAAGGGGAGGGGCGGAGTGGGAGATGGAAAAATTGGGGATAAATAGTGGACGTGGAGATGAATTTACCAGGGTGCATGGAGAACAGTTAGGCTGGGGAGCAGCTAGTACTGAAGGTAAGAAAAGGAAGAATGGGGGCATGGCTGCAAGGGATGGAAGGGTGGCAATCATAGGGGAGTCCAAAATTGGGGTGTTCACTGGGGAAGTAAGGAAGGGGGACCCAGATGCAAGTAGGAGGGTGGTTTGTATGCCAGGGATAACGGCGGGGAAGGTGAGCCCAAGAATAACGGAAATAGTAAGGGAGGTTGGAGGAAAACCTAAGTTATACATGTGGGAACCAATGACCTAGCTGTGGAGGAGTTTGAGGTAGTGCAAAGTAGGTTCAGGGAGTTAGGGAAGATCTGCAGGGAGGAAGCAAGTTTGCTGGCCTTCTCTCAGAGGTGATACCAGTACCAAGGGTCAGCACAACCAGGAAAAGAAGAATACAGGATTTTAATGACTGGCTGAGTAAATAGTACAGGGAGCAGAGGTTTATCTGTACTGGGGACTGGGAGGAGACCAGGTCAAACAAAGCACTCTGTTCACTATGTCTCTGAATGCGCAGAGTCTTGGAAACAAGATGGACAGCCTGCAGGTGCTATTAGTAGACAGGAGTGTGGATATAGGGGCATTAACCGAAACTTGGGCAACACCGCAACATGACTGGGATCTTGCTATTCCCGGATGTAAACTATACAGGTGGGACAACATAGTCGGGAAGGGGCAGGGGTGGCAGTTTGCATCAGGGAGGGAATAACTTGCATGAGGGAGGAGTCTGAGAAGGGAAGGTGGTGGCATTATGGGTTAAGTTACAGGCCAGTAGAGAGAGAAAAGTGAGATTGGGGGTGGTTTACAGACCATCCAACGAGGATGAGAGGGACAGGGAACTGAGCTTGCAAATATTGGAAGCTGCAGGGAGAGGAGAGGTGGTAATTGTGGAGGACGCCAACCTACCCAAGGTGAACTGGAGCGTACCATTCACAACATGTGCTAGGAGTCGGGTGATCCTGGAAGGACTGAAGAGTGGGTTCCTGATGCAGGGCATCACAGAACCAATGAGAATAGAGGCGATTCTTGATCTGGTGCTCACGAATAGGGAGCATGTACAGGAAATAACAGTCAGGAAGCCACTGGGTTATAGTGACCATTGCACAGTGTGGTTCTAGTTGCATATGGGCAGGGACAGTATCCTGACTAAGACCAACATCTTGGATTTTAGGAGGGCGGACTTCAAAAAGATGGGCAAAGTGCCAAGGAGCCACCTGGTGGGCAGCAGAGCAGATGTGGGGTGGACCAAAGGTGGTTCATCATTAAGGAAGGAATACTGGTTGCCACAGAGGAATGTGTTAGGGTCAGGGTGAAGAACACAAGGGTCAGAGCACCCAGCTGGTTCATTTCTGGAGTCATCCAGGCAGTAAGGGAAAAGAGGTTAGCCTATAGGAAATTCAGGAAGACACGAGAAGTGGATTGGGATAATTACCTAAGGATGGCTAGTGAGACAAGTAAGGCACAGAAGGACCTGCAGATGGCTGAAGGAATTAAGAAGGGGAGAAGGCCTTCTTTTACTATATAAGCGAGAAAAGGGACAAGAAGGACAGGGTTGGTAGGCTTAAAGGGGAGGAGTGCGTGGAGGATAACTGGGGAAAATGCAGAGATTCTGAATGAATACTTCTGTTCTGTCTTCATGAGGGAGAAGGATGGACCAGTGCTTTCAGGAGGAAGAGGAGGAGCGAAGACCAGACAGAGTACATCTACAGAGTACATCCAAGGATACTAAGGGAACTGGCTGAAGAGCTGGCAGGGCCACTGGCTGGCAGGCCTGTATAATAGTTCACTGGAGTCAGGCACGGTACCCTAGGACTGGAGAACAGCATATGTGGTGCCCCTCCACAAAAGTGGTCCCCAGGATGACCCAGGGAATTACAGAGCAGTCAAATCTGATCTCAGTTGTGTGCTAGCTCATGGAGACAATACTTAAGGAAAGGTTGGTAAGAATATCTAGAGGAGGGTGGTCTCCAGGATGTGAGGCAGCATGGTTTCATGGGGAGGGGGTGAGATCATGTCAGATTAATCTGATTGACTTCTTTGACTGGGTCACTAAGCCAGTAGACAGGGGCCAAGTGGTAGACATTCTTTATCTGGATTTCAGCAAGGACTTTGACTCTGTGCCCCACAAAAGGTTGATCAGGAAGTTGTTGGATCTTGGTGTTGGGGGAGAGGATGTCCAGATGGGTGGAAAACTGTCTGAGGGACAGAACCCAGCGGCTGGTTATGGGGTGAGTGTTATCTGGCACCCGAGAGGTCACTAGTGGGGTACCACAGGGCTTGGTACTGGGGCCGGTGTTGTTCATTGTCTTCTTCAGTGACATTGGGGATGGCATTAAGGGCAAAATGTGCCCTATTCGTGGACGACACCAAGCTCTGTGGGAGAGTGGACGCAGCTGAAGGGATACAGGACAATCTGGAAAAACTGGGGAGGTGGTACGGGATCTGGTAGCTTGGCTTCACTGCCAAGAAATGCAGAGTTGTGCACATTGGAGCTAAGAATCCCAGGACGGAGTACTACCTGGTGGAGTCCAGGTATCTGCATCAGAAGAGGAGAAGGACCTGGGATTGATGATCACTAGTGATCGGAAGCACTCCATGAAGTGCAAAAAAGCAGCAGCAAGAACAACAAGATGCTGGGATGCAAAACTAGGGGGATCAGTAGTAGGAGAGAGGAGGTTATACTGCCCTTGTACAGGTCACTGGTGAGGCCATATCTAGAGTATGGAGTTCAGTACTGGTGCTCACACCTCAAAAAGGATATTAACAAGCTGACCAAGCGGGGCTGAGGCGCTGGACGCCTTACCTTGCGGTACACCAGCGACTGGTTGGGGAACGACCTTGGGTCGCCGGTGTTGGGGGGCAGGGTTGAGCACTGGCTCTTCTCCCCCGTCACTCAGATGGAGGTCTGGTGACAGGCGCAGTCAGTAACGTGATACGCAGGATGGGGTGTCCCGAGTGTGTAGTGTGTGTAAGTGGCCGTCTACATCGCGGCAACTACGCTTGGATGCACAGAGTCGGGAACAAAAATCTGAAAACGTATAAACTACTTATGGAAAACAAAAACAAACGAAAAAAGGACATTAAAATGGTGGAGAAGGATCGGAGAAGGGCTACAAAGATTTTAGCAGGTCAGCAGGGTAAGGCATACGAGGAGAGGTTGAGGGCTCTGAACATGTACTCCCTGGAGAACAGGAGAGAGAGAGAGGGCACATGAATGATTGAGACCTTCATGTACTTCAAAGGGATAAATAGGGTGGATAAGGAGGGTCTCTTTAAGCTAAGTGGCAGTCATAAAATGAGAGGGCACAGTGTTAAGCTGGTGGGGGGTTAGGAGGGTGGTCAGGAAGCACTTCTTCACAGACAGGGTGGTGGACACTTGGAATGCACTGCTGGAAGAGGTGGTCTCATTGAATATGGTTGGCAGCTTCAAGAGAGGCTGGGACTGGCATGGGGAAAGTAAGGATCATGGGTAAGGAGGATGGAAAGGATTTTGGGAGTGTGCAGGAGGGCAGGGTCAGTAGCTCAAGCTGTGGACCCTGCAGTACGAGCAGACTAGATAGACCAAATGGCTTTCTCCTGCTGGCTTCTTCGTGTGTTTGTGTGTAATACCCATAACTGACACTGTCGTGAAGCACAAGTGGGGTGCGGCACTGTTGAGCTGCTGTCCTTCGTATGAGATGTTAAACAGGTCTCTTCTGCCAGTCTCTCACTGTCCAGGTGGAAGTTAAAGATCCTTTGCCACTTACCGAAAAAGAGTAGGGGAGTTCCTCAGTGTCATGGCCAGCATTGTCCATGTACCCCACCCTCCAGGAGACACCTGGAAAAAAGCTGTCACAGTTGGTGTGCTTTTCCTGATCAAATATTACAGTAAATAAATAACTTTTACTGGGTCATTTGTCAGGGGAACAGTCTGTCTGGAACATTATCTGTGTTAGTCCGTTGGTGGGGGGGGAGTGGTGTCTGTGTCAACCTGTTTACGACATGGTAGAGCGTGAATTGGGTTGTGTATGAGGGGCCCTGGCCCACTGATCTACATGATCACCTTACTGGTTGTTTGGCCAATGGGGTTGTGATCTTGGCCATGTTACCACCCGCACAGCTGGATGAGCACATTTTCATGTGCTATGGTTGTAGCACAGCAGGACTCCACCCAGAAGTTGCACCTACTTGGTAACAACCTGTCACTGTCAGGCCTGAGCACAAACAATACATACTATCCACCCACTTGGCACTGTGACCCACAATGTAGAAATATGGGGTCGTAAATTTATTAAAGGGGGGTGTACAGTACAGGTGGCTAGTGATATACACCAGGGTTGGACGAGTCAGGTGGCCAGTGGACAGTAAACAAAAATTATTTGGCTACCAGATTTTGAAGGGTGCCAGCCAGCTGGCTACTGGCCTACACAGTGATTTTTGAGCCTTAAAACGTGATTAATAAACATATTGATTTGGCTACAAGATGTTGAAATCTAGTGGCCAAACTGATCCCCAACCTACAAATTGGTTTGTTTTCATCCTGCTATAACAGGTGTTTTATGTTGTTGTCGTTATTTTATTTTGGCCAAAAACTAACGTTTTGCTAAGATGGACAGCTGCGTTAATGATCTTTTGTTGTGTTTTTTTTTTTTCTGTTGTGGTAATTGATCCTGTATCCTTACTAGAATATTGATTAGCTCTACCCAGTGACAGTGTAGGAAAGCAGGTTTGCGTCGCGTGCCTAACTGTACCCCATTTTGGAGGAGCTACTGAAGTAGCACAACATGATTCCTTTGGGGGGGGGGGCGGCTGTAACACAGAGGAGGTAAGGATAAGGAAAATGGCAGGGGGTTATGGCACAGAGGAGGATCAGAAAGGAGACATCCTGAACAGGTATTTCTGATTTAGTTTTCACAGTGGAGGGAGAGGAGGACGGACCACTGAGGAGCAACCGGTAATTTGGGGGAGGAAGTGAACACTAGTCCATTTACGGAGAAAAGAGTTTTGAAGGGACTAGCAAGTCTGAAAGTAGACAAGGCCATGGGACCAGCTGGGATGCACCCATGGGTGCTAAGAGAACACTGGGAGTTGCTTGCTTGCTGCACCACTGACGGCCCCATTTAATAAATCACTGGAAACAGGAGTGGTTCCAGAGCACTGGAGGAGAACTGACATCGTCTTGCTCCAAAAGAGTGGCAGCAGGGAGCAGGCTAGCAAATATGTTCCCACATCATGTGTTGGTGAAATTAATGGAAACCCTGTTAAAAAAACGGCTAATGGAATATCTTTCATCCAAGGGGTTACAAGACCAAAGGCAGGGGGTGGGGTCATGCTCAGCAACTCTGATCGATTTCTTCAACGAGATCAAGGAACAGCAGTGGATGTGGCCTATTTAGGCTTCAGCACTGTACCACGTAGGAGACTGATAAAGAAATTGAACTGTATAAGGGTAGAATCCAAAGTGGCAAACTGCATTTATATATATATATGTATAAAAAAAAAAAAAAAGGCTAATGGATAGGTGACAAGGGGTGGTGATAAATGACACTCACTATAACGAAGGGAGGGTGACTAGCAGGTGCCGCAGGGCTCAGTACTGGGACCAGTCCTCTTCACTGCTTCATAAGTGACATTGCAGAAGTACTGGAAGGGAAGGTATGCCATTTTGCAGATGGCACCAAAATCTGTAACAGGGTGGATACTCAGGAGGGGGTGGAGAGAATGAATAGGGACTTTAGAAAACTGGAGGGGGTGGTCAGGGGTATGGCAGCTGGGGTTCAGTGCTAAAAAGTACTAATTCATGCACCTACGGCATAGAAATCCAGGAGCTGAGTATAAAGTTGGGCGGGTAGGGGTTACTGATTGTCACTAAGCAGGAAACTACAGGTCAGATGACAGCCTGTACCTGGTCTCTGTATAACACTGGGACCTATAGATCCCAAACTGGAGCTGTTAGTAGTTCCAAATAGCCAGACTTGCAGATCCACGCAGACTGCTCATTCCTGGTAAAGATGAATTCAACAAAGCAAGAAAACTGGTACTGATCAACGAGTAGCGGGAATACACAGTTTATTCAGTATGAATAAAAAAAGACAAAGACTTACAGATATATGTAGTGGCAGTAAAACATTTGACAATGAGTGTACACAGCAAATAAGACTGCCGGAGGCCCTATCAGTTTCATAAAGTCCCTTATGCAGAAAGTGATATCCTTTTAAACAATCAGATTTAAATGTGCAGTGCATATTATTTAAAATCATACTCTAAATTAGAGTAGGTACCAGCTTACTGTTGTACAAAATCCAATGCTAAAATGAACCTGTTTAGTCCCCCGATTGTGATAATGCAGAAAGTACATAAAATATATAAAGTAAGACCCAAATTATTTAAATCCAGCCCTAAACTAAATGCCACCATATGAGTCACTGGACATGATGCCCCACTAAAAGTGATGGCCAGCTAGTCTGACCTTTCTCGCTTCGAGACCTGATGTGACCCAGAGAAACGGGTATCTGGAGAAAAGATAAGAGGGAATACAAGTTAATGGTACAAAAATACAACAATTTTTTTCCCCCCATAACCTCACAATGAAATTTCTCATCTGCGGCGTAAATTCTATTGTCATTGAGCCCTGGTAGATAGTGTCCTCCTAACTAAACTATCCACGCTGCTTCATGTTTCAGTATCCAAATCCCCTCACCTCCATCCCAGTTTAACCTTTTCTAGGCCACAAAATTTACATTTGTGGTTTGCTGGGTCTGTCTTGGAATTCACATGTAGGGAAAATGGCATTAACATCATTTATGCGCGGACATAAATCCTATGTGATAAATCTGAGCTACTGTGTGTAAATATGTGAAATCTCACATTTATACACATAGATGCATCATCACAGATTTATACACATAGTAGATGTGTCACAGTCACTCCAGAACTCATTTAGAATGTTCGGCCTTGGTACCAGTACTAACTATATTCAAATGCAAATAACTTTAAAATGAAAAAGATAGCATAGTACTGTAAGCATGAAAATTCAGCACAAAATTATCTACAAAATGAGTGGTATTTCATTTATAGATACCTTATAGATTGATTTATAATTAACAAAAACAGCAGACAATTCAGTTTTTTGTTCACTTTTTGACAAACAAATGTAAATAACTTTAAAATGAAAAAATAATAGCATAGTACTGTGAGCATAGAAGTTGTTTAGCACGAAAATATCTACAAAATGGGTGGTGTTTCATTTATAGATACCTTTAGTTTTTCTATAATTAGCAAAAAGAAAAAAAAATTATGTTTCTTATCCACTTTTTCGACAAACAAATGCAAATAACTTTCAAATGAAAAAGTAGCAAGGTACTGTGAGCATGCCATTGTTTAGCACAACGTTTTCTACAAAATGATTGGTGTTTCATTTAAAAGCAACCACTACACTAGGCGGACATACACCAGGAAAGTTAACAAACAGTCCCAGAAATTATCATTTAAAAAAAAAAGATAAACAGTCAAAAGCAAATGTCCCTGCACTGACAGAAAGCATCATTGTTGCATAAATGAAATATAAAATGGTGAGCTGTCGGAGAAATGATTTATCTACACTTGTACTGTCTAATTTTGAATGTTTTTCTCAAATTGACACTATTGAAGTGACCCGTTTCTCCATCACTGGGCAGTGCCACAGGTGAAGATACTATTAGGCAAACTTGGCAGCAGTGTCTCTTTTTTTTCTTGATATCAGCAGCCTGTAAACTATATAGTAACATATTCGCCAGGTTTGGGGCACGTTCGTAAGTAAACCTGGGGAATTAGGACAATAATAACAGAATAGGGTCAGTATGAATAATGTTCCAGTTTTTGGCCACAGTACCCTAATGGCATCTGATTCTCTGCCATAGGTGGTAATGAAACTCAGTGGTTGATCCTCTGTAGCCCTTACAGGTCTAGCCACTAACAGACTTTTACAGCTGACATTCTCCACCTGCTCAAGGACATGCGGCTTGTAGCCTCCTCTGCTGAAATCTGCCCCTTAAAAGTCTGCTGTGCTCATGGTAATCACTACTATCACTGCAGTTATGCTTGAGCTCAGATACTGGGACTTTGGGATATTTTTGACCATGTGCAGTGTCAGCTAGAGGCATGTTGGATAGTGCTCCTGTCTGTCACTTTGCGGTATGAATTGGTCTTAAACTGTACTGTCCTCTTTCTTGACATTGCTTAGATCCAGGAAACTTGCCTCCTCCTGACCAGGATGAGTTGTAAACCTTAGATTCTGGTTTGTACTCTCTGGGAAGCTCACAAACTCACCCAGCTCACTCCTGCTGCCTCTCCAAATCAACAAAATATAATCTGTATATCGCTGCCAGCGGGTCTATCCCATGATAGTAAGGGCTAGACTTGGGGCTATAGACTACCTCTTTCTCCCACTATCCTAGTTACAAGTTAGCATAATTGGGGGCAGAAGTCCCCCCCCCCCCATAGCAGTACCTTTTTCCTGCAGGTAGAAAGTGTCCTGAAACTGAAAAGCTCCCCCCATAGCAGTACCTTTTACCTGTAGGTAGAAACTGTCCCGAAACAGAAAAGCATTGGAGTGTATAACAAGTCCTGGCACATTCACACAGGAAATCCACAAGACTCTGATCAAAGTCAGTGCCATTCTCTATAACCAGTAGACTACAGGTGTAGATGGAGGTGGGGTGTCACCTGAGAGCTAAATAAATGCAGATGGTTGTTGATTGTAGCAGATATACCCCAAATTCATGTTCTGTCTGATCACATGAACGCTGGGGCAAAATGGTAGTTTGCATCAATTTTGTACGTACATCTTGACAAATTTAGTGATTGTTTTGTTTTTTCCATCTCCATGTACTTAATGCAGGTTCTTGGGCCATTACTTCAAGAGTAAGTGAACTGTACATTCAAATGTGGTCCCAGTGAATAGGCGAGAGTTAAAGCTTTAAAATTTATACCCATACATTACCTCAAAAGATTGTTAAAAGTTATAGGGTTAAATACCAACCACCACCCTTTAATTTCTTGCAAAATTTCAAAATATTCTTATATTTAATCTCGTCAGACAGGATGTATTGTGCTTTATAATATAATTTTATGTTGTCTAAAAGGGTAAGGATTCTGCTTTGAAATGCATATGTGGTTGTGAATTTGTAAGGTAATATGATAGGATAAATTGATATAAGGGAAGACACCATTAATAGACAACATTTTAGCAAGTTTATACTTTTTGAGTTTTTCACGCCATATTTTCTGTGTTTGTGTGGCATATGTATTTACGTATATTTGTATGTATGTGTTATATTTATAGTTATATATACACATATATATTACACGTACACACTAACACATTTCTTTTTATTTCAGACTCTTCGGGGATGTCTGTAAACTTTTCTGTGAAGTGGAAACGTGGAGAGAAAACTCCTAGGACACTGCAGTGTTGTAGTGCATTACCCTGCCCTGACAACAAGAGACTGAAGTAACTTCTCTGAGTGACAAAAGTTACTGCACACTTCTAGAAAGCAAAGATACTCAAACCCAGTTAGGTGGTGAAAATCATCATGATGAACAGTGTGCATCAATTTCAATGCCTAACTATGACCCTGCCAAGCATGGCTACCATAGACAATGCTATCAAAAGGTCACAAAAGCCAAGAGTATCAGAAAATCTGGAGAGCATGCAGATGCTGGTGAACGAAGCAGACATCATCACCTCAGGGGTGATGTTCCTTGCGCCTCATCATCAAAGTGTAATTTCCTGATTCATGTGGAATCTGTAATAAATATGTAATCAAAGTGAAGGGGAAGAAGCAATATCCAACTGCTGTTATTACAAAAATAGCTGACGTCACAATGAAAAGGGCGGCTGGGGCTACATGATGACCAAGATTTGCTCACAAACATGAAGACAGAGGACCTCATAAACATGACGTCTGCTACCTAAATTATACAGTAATCACAAGGGACAGAACCCCAGATGATCAGAATAGACGTGATGATGAGAATGAGAATGAGAATGAGCAGTCAGATGGAACTGGATTTGAGGCCGTTTGTTGTGTAATTGAAGACATTATGCTTCAAAGACTCCAAGTCGTTTCAGTGAAGGCTTTGAATGAAATCTCGGGCATCGGAGTAGGAGATCGATGATCCCATTATAAACTTAGAAACCAACTGAAAAAGAAATATGAGGATTCACTTTTATTTTTTCATTTGCTCCCGCTGGCCATTTTGGGTCGGATCTAGCAATGGATGGCTCCGACACCATATGGCATCTATGGGAACAAATGTGTTGATCCCTCAAGAAGTGTAATCAGTGCTGAATCATTAACTGGCGCTGCATCAGTCACACAACTTTTGAGAATGGATGACAATCAAGACATCAAGCATGCTGCTTCCTTGTTGTGTGAACATATCTTAAGATATGTAGAGACAGCACCAACAGTGGACGCTCTCCCGAGTAAAGAACGACAGCCCCCAGAGACAGATCAGTCAGTTTTCTCGCATGTACTGAAATTCCCCCAAACATACGGAGAGTGAACAAGTCTCCCATTTGTCAAAGTCCTAGTCCGAAGACCTAATTCATGGTGTCACATGCAGCAAGTTTCTTACTACAAAACATTCACTTGGAGTTGTGCTGCACAGTATGACCGGACAGAAAATGTCCATGAACATCCTGTTTCATTTAGGAAATAGTTGCAGTGAATTATTTATTTATTTTTTTAAAATTAAAATTTATTGGAGAACTTTTTAGTACATAGAAGTACAAGTATTAACAGACTACTAAAAAGTCCGTTTCTACTCACTTACACAGACTAAAAACCAGGACAAAGGAAAGAGGAAGAAAAGGAAAGGAAAAGATAAGCGGGAAAGAAAGGAAAGGGAGAGATGAGATTAACAGGTGGGAGAGTGCCTTCAGAAACGTAAGAAGAGAGGAGAAAAGAAGGGAGATGAACACTCTAATATTATAAGTGCTGTCAACAACTTATTGCCTTTAACAAATATTAAAGTTCTGTTAAGTGTTACTAAAGGCCCCGACATACAAAATCGCCCTAATAATACATTTATTTACTAAGTACTTCATAAAAAGAGAGCTTACTCAGAAATTAATAGTAAAGCAAGACAGCAACACAGACAAGAGAAGACCTCCTGGCCTGTTATCTCGGACAGAACCTTCAGACCGGACCAGGAGAGTCCTCTCAGGCATATCTAGCAAGCAGTTCTAATACAGGTTTTCCCTCCCGGGAGGCCATGAAATGTAAAAATGGTAGCAATCTCCCTTTGAATCTATCTAAAGATAACCTCAGCTTGGCTGTCTTATATTCCATGTCTAGGATCCTGGTGCAGATTTTATACCATGTAGAAGTAGTAGGCTTGTCCGGAGTAAGCCAAGACAAATTAATAGCCTTGAGGGCTGCTGCCACCAAAATTCCAAACAGATAACGGGAAGATCTGGAAGCTAGAAGAGGGGGAGGTAATCCCAATAACCAGTACTGAGGGGACTCTGGCAGTACTATCTCAAAAATCCTTTCAAAGATATCCTTTACTTCCTTCCAGTACTCCCGTATAACTTTGCATTCCCAGAATATGCTGTATGAAAATATGTGCCCACCAACTGACAGTTTCTCCAGCAAAGGTCGGAATGGTGTAACCCATAATGTTTCGTCACCGTAGGAACCCTAAAAAAATCTAACAGCTAACTTCCACCGAAATTCTCGCCAAAAGAGGGACGAAGTAGTGTTATGAATAGCTTTCCAAATGGCGGTCCAGTCAGATTCTGACAGGGCCACGCCTAGATCACTATGCCACTTGTCCTTAACCAAAATTAAGGAGTCGCCCTCTGCACAATTCATCCCCTGTACTAATCTGGAGATCTGTTTTTTTTTTTTTTTTTGATTCGGGGAACTGATCAAGGAAGACAGGGCAGCATGCACTGGGTTGTTTAAAAATCTGTATTTAGGTCAAGCTACTTTTCATTTAAGTGAAGATAGTGTCTTAACTGGAGGTATCGGAAAAAGTCTGTATGTTGAAGGTTGAATTCGGCCTTTAACTGCTGGAATGGTTTTACTAGATTCTGATCGAAAAGCTGGCCCAGATTAGTCAGCCCCAATCTCGCCCACCGCTGAAAACTCATGTCCCACCTGAGTGGACCAAAATCTAAGCAGCTCAGTATAGTTGTGTGTTTGTTAAGCTTTAAAATAATGCCTAGCTTTGAGTTCATGTCCCTCCAAACCTGAGAAATCACCCTAGCGAGAGGATTCCTAAAGTCAAGCAGGCGCTGCCTAGGAGTGTCCAGGAAAATAAGTTCTGAGACATTTCCGAAGGGAGAATCGGCCCCCTCAATCTGAACCCACTTCGGTGGGGACTTCTGAACCATAGTCACCAGCGACTGCAGCTGAGATGCCCAGAAATATTTCTGGACATCAGGTACCCCAAAGCCCCCCCTCTCCTTAGGGGCCACCATGGTCTTCCATCTCACCCTTGGCTTCCTACTAGACCACAGAAATTTAGAGAGGGTAGAGTTCAGGTCTCGACAAAAATTCCTCGGGGGTCTGAGGGGAATGGCACCCATTATAAACAACAGGCAAGGGAGAATATTCATGCGGATGGATTCACCCCTGCCCGCAATGGATAGGGGGAGCTCCCTCCATCTGTTACAATCCTCCCTAATCTCCTGAAGTACCCTTAAATGGTTTGTGGAATATAGGGCCTTGTAATCCCTGGGGACCCATACTCCTAGGTATCTGAATCCTGACTTACACCACTTAATTTGCTGCACCTGTGGTAAGGACTGATTCAGGGGACCACCAGAGGGAATAGCTCGGATTTGTCCGGATTGACATTATAACCAGAAAAAGCTCCGAATTCAGAGAGGAAGCTGAAAATCCTGGGAAATGCATTTACAGGATCTGATATATATAGCAATGTATCATCCGCATATAAAGAAATCTTAACCTCCACCCCCCTAACCTGGAGACCCTGGAAAACATCCGTTTGCCGAATAAATGCTGCCTGGGGTTCCAAACTAAGGGCAAATAAGAGAGGGGAGAGAGGACAGCCCTGCCTGGTGCCTTGTTCAATCCCAAATTGAGTGGAAACTGTCCCATTCTCCCGGACCTTAGATCTGGGTTTAGAGTATAAGTTGGTTATCCAAGTCCGAAATTTTCCACCAAACCCAAAGCCCCTCGAAACCGAATCCAAATATTGCCATTTTAGACGATCGAATGCTTTCTCAGCATCTAAAGATAGTATTGCTGAAACTGGGGAATCAATAGGGAGCTGGGCCGCTGAGTTAACATTTAACAGCAGTCTGATGTTGTCTTGGATGTGCCTCCCGGGTATAAACCCTGTTTGATCTGGGTGAACTAAGACGGGGACCACTTTCTGTAAACGTACGCTGATGATCTTAGCGAAGATGTTTGCATTTTGGTTGAGCAACGAGATGGGTTGATACCCCGCACATGATGTATGATCTTTCCCCGGTTTGGGCAATACCGAGATAAGGGCCTCCCCCCATGTGTCTGGCAAAGCCCCTGGCTCCTGCGCCATATTGCAGACTCTAGTGAGCAGCGGGGTTAACAGATCCTGGAACCCTTTATAAAATTCCGAAGTGAACCCTTCAGGGCTGGGGGCCTTGCCAGAGCAGAGTGACTTGATAGCTGCCACCACCTCACCCTCTGTGAAAGGAGCCTTCAGGGAGTCCCTCTGATTACCTGACAGGACTGGGAGCTCTAGACCTTGTAAAAAAAATTGAAATTTTTTCCCCATGTTCTTGTGTTTCTTCCTTCATATAAAGTTGGCTATAGAATTCTGCGAATTCCTGTGCAATATCACCAGGAAGAGTCTTATAAGGACGATTAGGCGGATCGGAGCTGACCTTAGGCACATACCTATCAGCCGCCTGCTTGCGGAACCTTAGGGCAAGCATTTTGCCTGCCCTCTCTCCCCTCTCATAATAACGCTGCCCAGTGTATCTAAGGGAATTCACTACCCTTCTGTGTAATAGTGAGTTATATGAGTCTCTAGCCTCCCTTAACTTTTTAAGTGTACGGATAGACCCCGTGCGTTTGTGTGTGGCCTCCAGGTCAGTAATAGAGGCAAGGTTTCCTGCATATGAGCCCGATGCAACTTATGCTTATGGGAAGAAAATGCTATCGGGTGCCTTCTCACCACCGCCTTTTAGGCATCCCACAAAAACTTGGGCCTGGAAAGCGCCTCTGTATTTTCTCTCAAATAACACTGAATAACCTTTTTAGTAGATTCTATATACTGTTTATCATTGAGTAATCCCGGGTCGAATCTCCAAAGACCGCCCCCCTCCACTGTGTCCCACCGAAGTTGTGCCTTGACCATTGCATGGTCAGAGATCATAATCGGGAGGATAGAAATGTCTCTAAATGAATGCAAAACATTTTTCTGAGTGTAAAATCTGTCCAATCTGGAGTACATATTGGAAGCCGGAGAGAAAAAGGTGAAATCTTTCACCGAGGGATTGAACTGCCTCCATGGGTCAGTGAGTCCCGCTTCTACAAGCAAGTTACGAAGTAACCGGGAGCAGGCCCTTGAACCTGGGATTTTGGTGGAGCTTCTGTCCAAACTGTCATCCTCAACACAATTCCAATCACCCATTAAAATAACTTGTCCAGGAGGCAGGCTTGCCACCGAGTTGAAAACAGAACGAAAAAACTCTCCTGAGGGTGGGGTTGGAGCATAAATTCCAATCAAATGTAATGTCCGACCCTTATAAATGCCGGAAACCGTCGATTGGTGTCCCGAACCTGATTTAATTACAGATTGAATCTGAAATGGAAGGCCCCTACGAAAAAGGATAGCTACTCCCCTTCCCTTTTGGATTGTGGGTGCTTGTCAGAGCATACCGTATACACCCAATCCCTACGCAATTTCATATTCTCTCCCAGGGTCAACCTGGTCTCCTGAAGACAGGCAATATCACACTTTTCTCTTTTAAATTCAGCTAATATCTTTGCACGTTTAACAACATTGTTAATTCCTTTAACATTAAGTGAACAAATTGTCAAGTCAGCCATGTTATTTGTCCGAAAAAAAAAAAAACCCCAAAAGACTCTGAATATAATTATATGCCCTGCATCCAATTGCAAGATCATAATGCATGATCGTGCAGAAAGGCACTCTCCAAAAAGCAAGTAAAGACAGAAAAGAGAGAAAGAGTAGAAAAGAAACAGAGCAACCATTGTAGTACACAGTAAATCAGAAAAAGTTGCAAGCCCTGCACAAAAAGCGCTGGACCTGCCTCCACAAGGGGAGTGCAACGACAGGGAGTTGTTGCTCATACCTAACATAACGCCCAAAGTGTCTGATCGTGCTGATGGTACTCAGCTCGGCAGGCACTTCGATGCAAAATAGGGGGAGAAATATGTTGCACCTCCTGGAGGGAACTACACTCCACTAGGAGTGAGAAGGTTGGGGGGGCTCTCCAGAAACCTGGAGAGTCACCAGCCTGTGCCCTCTGGTTTCCTTAAGGAAAAGCTTCCAGGAAGGGCTGGGGAAAAAAAAAAACCTTAGAGTCTCTGTTAACCGAATAGTGAACACACCTCTTTAAAGGAGAATCCAGTGCAGCTCAGACTGCGGGGAGAAGAAAGAGGCCTACCATCACATAAATGGGGCACACCGTTTGAGATCCTATTCGGGTGGAACGAGTGGAGTCTTGAGGGGAATATAACACCCTTGGTCTGAAAGAAAAAAATCCTTGTGGGGCCTAGCCCTAAATAAAGCAGAATGAAATTAAAAAGATTGTATAATCATTCCCCCTTAATGACACTAACCTATTAGCGGGGGCCTGGTGCAATCTGTACCTAAGTATGCCTCTTAAATTCCATCCTAATTGGAGATCTAGGGCGATTATCTAAATTGCAAAGGAGTGACCCCTTCCCTACTTTTTACCTGGAGGGGGAATGACAAAGAAAAATATTGAAACAAAATCTAACCCTTTTTCCCCACTTTCTCCTGCCCTTTCCTCCCTCCCCCATAACCAATAGTGAATAAAATCAGACTGTAACCATTCATCTCGGGTTGATGGGTAAACAAAAAAGCCCAAAATCCGTTAGATTCGATATACTTGACTTACTATTAAGATAAACGAGCTCCCTTAATGCTAATATACGAGTTGTGGCCGTTGAGATGCAGCCATTGAAATATCCCCCTCCTCTGCCAAAACTCCACATTCGGACCGCATACCCCGCAAAGAGAGGAAGGGAGGAGGAACAGAAAAGGCCTCGAGAGGTCAGGGGGACCAAATCCAGAACTGGACTTCAGGAAAGCGCTACTTTGAGAAAAGGTCCCACCCGTTGAGAAACCCAAAATAAAGGGACCACCCCCCACCCCTCCGCAGCACCAGCAAGAACCGGCCTTCCTCAGAAGGAGGAGAGGAACCCCCCCCCAACTCCGCATCACCCAGGACCAGAGCAATCGCTGGGAAAAAGAACAAAAAGCAACCAGGTAAACTCCTTGATCACCTTTTTAGTAAGCTCTAAAGGCACTATGTTTGAGAGGCAATTAAAGCAATTCAGGGTTTTGATATTCAGCAAAAAAATAAATGCAGGTTTGTCAATCTGTCCCCTGGTAAAACAGAGAACAAACAATAAGCGATCAGTTACTACAGTTCAAGTAATCTTCTCAGGATGTTTTCCCTTAGCAGTCCATTTGGTTAGATCTGCATGTAAGGGCAAAACTGAGTCCCCTCTGAAGTGGGGCCGATTGGTGTTCTTCGAGCCTGGAGCCACTGCCCAGAGAAGCTGCTCGATCTTTCTCTGCGATCTCTTACTTTATGTCTGGGACCTGGATGTCCTTCGAAGCTAGGAAATCTTGAGCCATTAGTAAGGAATCGTAGATTTTTAGGGCCATCAGGCAATTCTATCCACAGTCTAGCAGGGTAACGCAGTTGGGCCCTCATGCCCTTCTCTCTCAGCTGTTTCACCACACCGAGCACCTTTCTCTGACACTGGGCCAAGGCAGGGGGGAAGTCTTGATCCACCAACACCTTTGTGCCATCGAAATTCAGTTCCCTCTTAGCCCATGCCAAACGCAGGATCTTGTCCTTAGTCGGGTACCTCAAGAATTTAATTATAATGGCTCTGGGAGGGGCACCCTGCTTGGGCTTTGGGGCGAGGGCCATGTGTGCCCTTTCAATCTCCAGTTGGGTATCTTCCTCTATCTGCAGCTCCGTTCTCAACGTTGCAGTGAGTTATGACCAAGTGTGTGAAATTGAAACTGGTTTAGCAAACTTTCTCAGCATTTTCAAGAGCAAGGTCTGTTACTGCCACTTCAGCTAAAGTCAGAGTCTTCTGTTGTCATAACAGTTTTCTGGATGGACAACTTTGATCAGAACATTGAAACAATAACTGGACATGGAACAGTACACAATACACATGGTGCTGCATACCAAGAAGAATCTGAAGGCTCTATTTTCTGAGAAGATTCTATTGAAATTCCTCACTCAAAAAGAAGGACAATTGTTTCTTACAAAAAGGAATTAGAACATCGACAGGTGACTTCAAAGAAGGAGCCAACCACATTTAGCAATACGCCCAAGTTTGTTGTGCCAACATCAGTGGTAAATATTGGCAAGGCAAAACTAATGCTACGGAAACTCAGTTGGGAAGCACACAAGGAGGATCATCTTGTCCCAAGGTTTACTGGTTGGCTGATGCTAGTTTGTAACAATCACTCAAGTTCACCATAGAAGATGGTTATCACACATCTTCCACCCATCCACAAACCCATCAGTGATTATGCCACTTTAGTTGAATACCTCACACAAACATAAGAAATAGCTCAGCAAGTAAATATGTCCTTTGTTTACCTGACACTTGATGTTGGAGCAGCATCAAAGGCATATCATGTGTGGAATTTCCCTGATCAGTTCCACAGTATCATAATTCATTTGGGAGATTTCCACCTATTCTTGGAAAATGGCATTATAGGACAGTTAGTTAGTGGTAGCGGCTTTGAGGGTATAGTATTTCAGGCTGGTCTTTGTGTCTCTGGCAGCATAAGGGAAGTTCTGCATGGGAAGCATTACAGTCGGGCATGGACTGTACATGAGCATTTTGCAGATGCCTTATAGTGATTGCTTCAGGTCAGCTTTCTAAAGTATTCAACAGAATTGAATGCCACCCCTGTAGTATTGCTTTTCCTGATCAGATCATAACCTCAACCCATAGACTTCCATTAACTGCTTCAGGGAGATGAGATAGTCACTTTCCAGAGTAAGTATGAGGCCTTCAGGCAGCGGATTCGTTGCAGTGAGCTGGGGAAAACTCTACAGCTTTGCATGACATATCTGGATATAGTGGATCAGCAGCATTTGCTCCACACAGCAATGAAAGAAAACAACTCTGATCTTAGACTACTGTGTTGGAAATATTCTCTGCCCCTGTTCTTCGACTTCAGCAAGCAAAATTATGCTTGATATGGGGCTTACTATGTGCGCACACTTGAGACTCTTGAAACTTCTCATCCAGGGTCCAGGCAATTAATTGAAAAGCAAGGGCTTTCAGTTCAAAGGAGCCATTACAAAGCTTCTAGGGAATCGGTTGACCAAGCTGGTGAGCAGACATACAATCGAAGTGCAAAAATTCCAGATGGAATCAAACACTTTGCTGCAAATCAAAAGGCCTGTGATAAATGGGTGTTAAATCGGCTACATCTAGCAAAATTTCAGAGAGGCACTTGGCCTTCACTGTTCAGCCAGTAATCTGCAAAAAGCATGCAGGCCATCTGATATCATCAAGACAGAAAAACTTGTCAAAGCCATATTGACTCTTTCCGATCATGAGTTTATCAACCCATTCAGTTCTACTTTAGATGCTGAAAGATTGTACAGTCTCTTCTCGAGAGCACCTTTTGTGCCTGATATTGAAGAGAACCTCACCAGTATCATTGAACGAGGTACAGAAGTGTAAGAACAATTTGTCAAAGAAAGACTGGAAAGTAGTAAAAATAAATATTTTGATCCAATTTAAAAAGCCCCAGTGAAAACCTTTAGTGATGCTAACATAGAAGCACAAATAACTACCAAAGGAAAAGTTACACATTTTAAATTTGAAAGAGATATATTGGGGAAAACTTTTGGCCCTTTCAAACAAGCACAACTTCTCTATAGATATAAACAAGTTGATAACATATTGCTCGGGGCCCAGTCCTGCCGAGTCTAGCCAATGCAGATGGAACTAGACCGACAACACCAAAGAGCAAGTTACTTGAGGTGATAGCAGAATACTGTACAGTGTTGGACACTTCGGAGCTTCCCCCCAGGAAAAGTGTCTCAGCGTACATAGTTTATCTAATGGCAACAGTGCGGGTTATGACAGGAATCCTTGAAACCTTCGGTGATCTGGCAGTGAAACTCCTGAATAGTCTTCCAGAGGCATTTGCAAGAGTGGATGGTGTTGCGGATATGTACAGAGAGCAGTCAATCAAAGAGGCTGAGAGATTTCAACGAGGATTTATTAAGAAGCATATTATCAAAGGTTCCAACACCAGAGTACCAAAGAATTTCAGTTACTTCAGTTATTTCCTTTTGTAATGGCTCTATCAAGGAGTGCTTGATTGATTTGATCATGCAGGTCTGGGGAGAAAATTGCACGAGTTTACCAGAGGGCCAAGTGATCTATTTTTCGAAGAGAGACGAATGCTGTGTGATCACCAAAACACAGCATGGTTTTAAAATAAATAGATCATGCTTAACTAACATGCTTGCTTTTTACAATCATGTAAGCAATCTGCTAGATAACAACAAATCAGTGGACATAGTCTTTTTAGACTACCAAAAAGCTTTTAACAAAGTTCCACATTCTCAGCTGATTGCCAGAATGATAACACTTGGCATTGATACATATATCATTAATTGGGTTAAAAATTGGCTGCAGAACAGGACACAGAGTCCGAATAAGAGGTCATCTGTCCGAATCTGGCCCGGTTACTAGTAGGGTTCCACAGGGGTCGGTCCTGGGGCCGCCATTTTTCAATGTTTTTATTTCTGATGTGAACAAAAATCCTCACAAACAAATGTGTATAATGTGCAGGTGATTCCAAACTATGTGCAGAAGTAGGGGATGATGATAAAGTTCACACTCTCCAACAGGATTTAGACGTAGGGGATGATGATAAAGTTCACACTCTCCAACAGGGTTTAGTAAAACTCTATTGGGCAAGTAAAAATGGAATGCATTTTAACACTAATAAGCATGTAGTTTTGCATCTTGGCAATAAGAACAATCAACAAAATTATACACTAAATAATACAACTTTAAAAACAGTTACTCAAGGGACGTGGGAATCCTAATATCCAGTGACTTGTCATTTACCGGCCATTGCAATGAATTGGTAAATAAAGCCAACAGAATTATCGACATCTTTTGTAGATCATTTGTATCCAGACATAGATCTTGTATTTATGCCTTTGAACAAATCACTTGTCAGACCCCATTTGGATTACTGTAGCCCCTTGTGGAGTCCATACTTTAGGAAAGATTGTAATGCCCTTGAAAGGGTCAAATGGAGAACCACCAAAATGATCAAAGGGCTAACCAGTGATACGTATGAAGTTAGATTAGAGAAACTGAATCTATATTCACTGGAATTAAGATGTTTTAGAGGCGATCTATTACAAATGTTTAAAATCTCCTTGGATAATGATTTAATGGAGGACTTGGGTATCCGTTGTTCAGTTCAAAGATTCAACCTTAGGAGCCATGATAAACAAGTTAAACTAACATATCCAAACAAAAACCAAAGAAGAAATTTCTTTACTGAGAGAATAATTTTTTTTTTTATTATTATTTATTTAGTTGTTTAGCCAGGTATAGCACACTAAGCTGAAAGCTTTTTTTACAGGAGCGACCTGGGAGCACAATGAGGTTAGGTGACTTGCTCAGGGTCACACAGTATGCAAGTGGAAGCTGTGGGATTCAAACCCAGGTCTGGTCTGCTGGATGTCACCAGATTGGCAGCTCAGAGCCTTAGACCACTGCGCTATACTGCCTCCTCAAATTAACACATTTAACAACTAACACATGGAATTCTCTCCCACCAGAGGTTATGGACCTAAATAATATAATTACACTTAAAAGAAAGCTCGACACTTACCTTCTTTCAAAAAAGGGTATTAACACCTCTTGCTTAGGGGAGTGAGACATAATAGGCTTTGATAAGTATTCTGTCTGCCTTTTGCACCGATTATAGTACTGAGTATAAGGAAATGTACTTGTGGATGATCTCTGTTCTGACCATGAAGAAGCAGAGACAAAAATGTCCCTTCTTGTGCAACATGCTGTCACAATACGTCCAGGCCCTGTCATCATCTGTTCACCATCTGAGGATACCGATATACCAGTAATTTTACTGTCACTATTTTCAAAATGTGAGCAAAGTATATACCTGGACAATGGCCATGGTAACAGTAGGGAAAATCTTCGTCAGCAAGTGTGAAATGACCACTGAAACAAAGAAAGCCTAGTTGGTTTCCATGCATTCACAGGTAATGACTGTTTCTGAGTCCTTCAAAAAGGATAAGATGATTTGCTGGAACGTCCTTCAGAAGTACCCCAAATTCCTGGATGTCTTTCAGAAAATTGGGAGTGATTAGTAATTGGATAAGGGTGTTATAGCTTTGTTGGAGAGTATGTCTGTAAACTGTATGGAAGGAAGCAAGTTACTAGTGTAAATATAGCGAGGTAGCAGATCTTCTGGGAGAAGTATATCAAAGACAACAGAATAACTGATATGTCTCTGCTACAACCCTGCCAGGAAACCCTGAAGTTACATATTTTATGAGCCAACTACGTCTGCTGATAGTGGAGGCTTTCTTCTGTGGCAGTTATCAGTGCCCCAGATGCAGCTTTGCATGGTTGGATTGATGATCTCGGTGTAAAGTGGATGTCCAGATGATGGCATGACTCCACTCTATAATGCAAATGGTGAGGAGTCGGATGAGGACCAAGATGTATGTGATTACCAAGATTATATTGGCATGTCTGACAATGACGAAAATTTTTCCTGGATGGACAAGACTAAGTTCCACTACTTTACCAACAGTCGTATTTTAAATTTTACATTTTTTGAAATAAGAATGTTTTGTGAAAACAAAGGTTTTTTTTTTTTTTTTTTCTTTTAGATAAATTTCTTTCTTTAAAAAACTTTTAAAATTAACCTTTGAGGCAACTTATGGGTATGCATTTTAAAACTCTTTAACTCCCACCTACTCATTGATATCACACTTGAATGCATATTTAAATTAGTCTCGAAGTAATGGCCCAAGAATCTGCATTAAGTATGTGTAGCTGAAAATTGCAACATTTGACAAGGTATAAAGTTGCTAAAATTTCATCTATTAATGGTGTCTTTATTTTTATCAATTTATTCTCTTATATTTATCCTCTTATATTATTTTAAGACTTCAAAACCACATATGCATTTCAAAGAAGAATCCTTACCCTTTTAGACGACATAAAATGATATAAAGCGTAATAAATCCTGTCTGACAAGATTAAATATAAGAATATTTTTAAATTTCACAAGAAATTAAGGTTTGATGGTTGGTATTTAACCCTATAATTTTTAACATTAATCTTTTGAGGTAACATATGGATATGCGTTTTAAAGCTCTAACTCCCACCTATTCATTGAGACCACACTTGAATGTATTTCACTTACTCTCGAAGTAATGGCCCAAGAATCTGCATTAAGTACATTCCTTCTCCCCCCTACCCTCTTCCCTCTCCCTATGACTCTGGCACTTCTTATCTGTTGTTTGTTTTCTCTGACAAATGCCGCTGGCTGCCTTGTTACAATGCTACCCTTGAACTGTATTTAACTGTACTAATCTGTACTTTGTTTGCAATGTCCACTTTGTTGTAATGCCTGTCTTGATGTTCCCCATAATTTGTATTTCTCTGACGTGGAACCTTTGTAAAAGAGCCATGGCTCAAAGGTATTTGTAATCCTAGACTTGATAAATAAAAAAAAAAAGTGTGTGGAGCTGAAAATCGCAGCATTTGTCAAGGTGTCAGTACAAAATTGATGGAAATTACCATTTTATCCCAGTGTTCATGTGATCAACAGACAGATCATAGATTTTGGGTATATCTGTTACATTAAACAACCATCGGCATTTATTTAGCTTTCATGTGACACCCCACTTCCATCTACACCTGGTCTACAATGTTGTAAAGCCATAAGACCCTCTTGGTGGGGGATGTTAGTATACAGGGCTTCAAGATTGAGTGAGACCAACCACCACTCATTTTCCACCTGTATATCCTCTAGGATGCCCAGCATTATGGTTGTGTCATTGAGGTGTGATGGAAGCAACCGTGCCAGTTTTTTTTTTTTAATATGTGCATCGACATATTGAGATAATGGTTTCATCAGGCTGCTAATGTCAGCCACAGTTGTGCGCCCCGTGGAGATCCTCCAAGCTCATGTGGACCTTGAGCAATATGTAAAAACATGCCCTGATAGGATGTTCCACCATGAGGTAATCACAGACATCCTGTGAGATAATGCCCTTAGTCATGGTATTAAGTAGCAACTGGTCCATCACTCCCTTGAAACCGGGAGTGGGGTCCGATTGTAGTTCACAATAAAAGGACTCATTTGAAAGTTACCTAATACATTCCTGGACATATGTAATGGTATCCGTCTCGGTAACTGCCTCACCCTTATCAGCTTTTTTTTTTTTTTTTTTTTATTGTGATGTTTTTGTTAATCTCCAGGACCCACATAGCTTCCCTGTAAGCCCCAGTCATATTTAATAGATGCCTCATTACCATTGAAAAAGAGCCTTATGGTTGGCCTGGTGGTGCTGAGGGTTAAGTCACTGAATGCCACACTTCGCGCTATACTGGTGACCCGGGTTCGGGAACGAACTTTGGCCGCTGTGGTTCGGCTGAGAGGACAGGATCGAGTGTCCGGAGGACTGCTTTCCTGTCGTGGGAGGGAGAGGGACATCGATCCAGAACTCTGGTGGCTCCTGGCGGTGGCTGGGGGTACAGCAAGCTCGTGATCCAGTAACCACGGGGATTGGCTGCAGCGGCGATGCTGTAGGCGCGCACAGAAGCATGCGTGCCCGCACTGTATGCCTTGCAAGTCCAAGCTGAGGGGGAGGGAACCAACAAGGAAAAAAACCCTGCACGTCGGGAAGACGATGAAGGCCTCCAGGAACCACGGCACTCACGCCCAACACCGGACTTACCTCTGGCCATCATCCTGAGCCCTCGCCTCTCCTCTGGACCTAGCTGCTTAGATTTCAGAAAGGTCACCCAGGTAAGGAGTTGGGTGGTCCCGCCCCATGGGGCTTGGATCGGGGGGGGGGTTGGCTGGGCTCTGGGGAGGGAGGTGGGGTGTCTCAAATACCCCGTCAGGCCAGGGGGAGGTTTCAGGTGGGCAGAAGATGCCCAGGTTGAGTGTGGCACTCCTGAGAGATGCCCCAAGGTTGCAGGTGAGAAAAAGAAGATAAAAAAAGAGCCTTAAACTCTTCTTCACATGTGTGTTCAAAAACATGGTCACTATTACAATATGCTGGGCAAAATGTAGAAGAAGTTTTAAATTTGAGCAGGTCCAGGTCACTCTTCTTTGCCCTCGGGTCAGGTGTTGTTAAAATGATAGAATCCATTCCTAAGATAAGGTCCTCAATAGGAGCCATTGGTGTGCTGCTGACAGTGGTCTCACTTTGTGATTCCTGTGGTGCAGATGTATCCGGTTCCATACCTTTTCTCACCCCGTTTACTCCAAAAGGATTTCAAGTTGAGTTTTCTTATAACTCTCCTGAAGTCCACAAAAAGTTCATAAGGACTCGTATCATGTTGCGGGACAAATGACGAACCCTTCTGCAGATCCAAAATCTCAGCCACACTCAACTCCCTTTTTGACAGTTTGAACACATTCAGTTTGATTTAGTCTGCTTCATTTTCTTTGTGGGTGCCTGCCCCTTCCAGCGCCTCCGGTTTTTGCTCCCTTTTCTCGTCTTCTTGGTAGGGCTGGTTGTTCTTGTGGTCACTATTGTTGGAAGCTGACCATGTGTGGACTTCTGCATGGTCCCAATCCTGGGTTTGAAGTCGGGGGCCTCCTGTAAAAAAAAAAAAAAAAAAAAAAAATCCGAATTTTTCACACTCTGATCCACTAGTTGATGTATAATAGGCTGGGAGCTTCCCTCTTAATAGTTACGTCTATAGAGAAGAGCTATACACACTCCCTTGGCTGCTTCCTGGCTGTGACATCAGCCTTAGGACAGCCACAGGAGATTGTGAGATGCACTGCTAGGAGCGCTTGTTTCAAAATGCTGGCTGGAGGGACAGCAGGGCCAACCAGATACAATCTGCTTATCTAAAATGCTTGTATGTTTAAAAAAAAAAAAAAAAAATCTTTGCAAAAATGCTTATAGGGCTGTGCCCCACACTGAGGTGTGGCCCATTACAGGTGGACATTTCCCTTTACTGGATTTACTGGATTATGTAGGACAAAAGAAGGCACAGGGCCCATCGTGATTGTCCCCCACAACTGTGGGTCATTACTGGGTATTTGTTGAATTTAGCCATATGTCGAGCTTTGATTTGAATGTTTCAGAGTTAAGGGACGGTTTCCTCTAAAACGCTGCACACTTTCTGCAGCTCAAAAGAGCTAGTAGCACCAAAACAGCCAACATAAATATTTATTTTTAAAAGAAGCCAGGGGACGGATCTTCAGAAGTTAGTGTGGGTGCTAAGGTTTTTTTTTGCCTCTAAGTGGATTTTGTGCCCGGTTTGTGGGTGGGGTCTGTATCCAGAGACCCGTGTAGTGCTTGCAAAACCTGATAACACGTAAGTGCAAACATAATGTGCCCATGTAAATAAGGAGCGCCCCCCCCCGGCATACCAGCACAGCTGCAGTTTCAGAGGTTTGCATCAGTGGTAAATGGCACCCAAAGGGGTGGTGCTGTTTACCACTTTTTTCAAACCTAGTCTTAACTGGGCGCAAAGCCCTGGTGGTGGAATGGCTGTCCTGCAGCCACTTGCCTTCCCCACCCTGGTCTGTGCCAGTGTTGCCCTGGTGCCTAGTGGCACCCCCACCAGTGTTCCCATTAGGGCTGCAGATCTGGGGGTGCACTGCACCCTCTCAGGGGTACAAAATAAATTATAAGGGTTCATTCTACCATTTGTTCAACATTTTTGTGGGGTACATATACTTCAAACAAAATTATGGGGGTACAGTGTACCCCCTTCACACAAAAATGTACTTGAATTTCATAATTTGTACTTGAATCAAGTACAGATGGGGGGTAAATGGGAACACTGACCCCCAACCTCCGAACCCCTGTCCGGTCTGTGTCAGTTTTGTCCCAGTGTGTTGTGGCACTCCGTCCACCCTCCAAACCCTCATCCCGGTCTGTGTCAATGCTGTCTTGGTGTCTAGTGGCTCCCCCCACCCTCCGAACCCCTGACCCGGTCCATGTCGATGTTGCCCTGGTGTCCATTGGCACCCCCAACCCTCTGAGCACCCATCCTGGTGCCTGCAGTATAGTCCCTGGTGGCTAGCAGTATACCCCCCGAACGCTTGTCCCCTACATGCTTATGTATGCCCCGGTAGATCCCACCTGCTGAGCACCCATGCCAGTGCCACCACTGATTCTGTGGTGGCTGGCAGAGCCCCCCTGCTCTGGTCTCTCAGCTCGTATAGGTCCCTGCCCCCGGTGTCCAGTGGCATTTCCCCCCATCTTCTAGCTCATGCACCGAGCCTGTCCCTGGCATCCAGTGGTATCCTTTCCTGACTACTGGTCACCACCACGGACCACTGAATAGTGGCAGTTCTGTGCCCCCCCCTGTTCCGCTTAGCATTCTCCCCCTTTCTGGGCAGGGCCGGGATCATGTGGCACATCCCTTTCTGGTGGCAAGCACAGCCCTCCTCTCACCTCCTCAGCCAGCTGCTGTATGAGCTGCGGTGCGCACGTGTTCAGTGTAGTGCGGGTGCAACCAGGCTGCCACTTCCATGCAAGTGAGCCCATAGTAGGCATGCTAATGGCCCTTTAGTGCCTTGCATGCCCAGTGGGCTCATTTGTATTTTGCAGCTGTATATTGTGCTGCGTCTCCCAGTGCTTTCTGGTCTGGGGTTGCAGTTCCCTATGTGCTGGATACAACCCAGGTCCACGTTGGGGCAGTGCAACTTGACTTGGTGCTGCACTGACACGTGCTGATATTCTGTCGGACAGCTGTGGTTCGCTGTCTGAATAAATATAGCATCTTCTGGGTTGGGCGCAAGCACAGTGCAAACCTTTGCACTCCACTTTTGCACCTTTGTTAATATCTAGTCCTAAGTTTTAATTTCTGAAGTACTTTTTTGTGTTGTTCCATGTTGTCGCTGGGCTAGTCATTTACTGCTGAGTAATGCATGCTCACCTACTGGGCTAACACACTCCGTAGCTGTGAAATCACCATAGAACACTTATCTTCACTCCATTCCATATTGAAGAGCCCCATTATCAAGTGTGTGGCTGGTACCAGTTTGCACTTTGTGTGGAAAAATATATATATATTTTTTAATATTGTTTACTGAGGTATATTAGATTGTATTAATCAGACTGATTCTGCTGACATCCATGCTGTTTGCTGTAACCAGAAATCCTAGAATCCCCTGTAGCTGCCATCAGAGCAGGGTTGCCGAAGTGGGAGTTTCAGTAGCCAGCTGTTTATGTTAGAGATTTTATAAACTCGGATCAGATGTTTGCCGATCCTGCTGTTCTCCCAGAGCTGAGTTCAGCCCTCTTTTATATAATTTTTTTTCTTCAGAACAGTTTCCACTTCCTCCTCTGTGTTTTCTGCTCAGGGCTTTTTCCGCTTAGCATAGGATGGCTAAGATTTGGTTCCTTCCCATTCCTGATAATTTTTGGTACTCCTCTGGGGTTGTTTGACATTTTTCTTTTAAACTGCATGGTAATAAATATGCAGAAAAAATTAATTAGCAGTTTCCCACGTGGAAGAGCCAGTGCGTAGCACTTGGCACAGATTGCTTAGAAAAATGTAACACAAAAAGTTTGTTTAATTTAGGTAGTCTTCTATGCCATGGACATGCTCAATATAATGGTTAGCATTACCCCCTGTTTTGCATAGTATTTTGCCATGCTATACCAGCCATTTAATGCCTTGAACTGTTCTGTGTATATGATGCCACCCTTCCCCCTCTTTTTCCCTTTGTAGCCCCACTTTGCCCCTAAATCTAAAATGCACTTGCACTACTGATGTACTGAAGCTTATTGTTCTGTCTGTCCTTTTACTAACCAGCTCAACTTAGACCTGTTTGCATTCTAATTAATGCACTGCCGCTGGCATCCCCCCCGCTTCCCTTTACCTTGTACGTCATTGTATAATCATGTTGTGTGCAAATTTCTTACTTGTAGCTATTTCAGATGTTTGTATTGCGAGATTGTATCATTCTTAGTAGCCTATCCTCATGTAAAATCATTTCAAACAACATGAAGTCTTGCTGTATTCTGACAATTGCAGTTAGCCTCAGCACTTGAACTGCCCCGGAAATGAAAGAGTTAACTCTATGCTGAGAGCATAGGTTGTTGGGCTTGAGCTCGGTTCAAACCACTGTCTGCTGTACTTGAAGTGTAACCGTCAGATTCTTTACTCCGCCTAACTGAACAGTCGCGCTAGAGTTTGCTCCTCACTTGTCGGTTCCGTAAAGTTTTCGTTGGTTTAATCCGAAGATTTTCTCTGTTCAGATCCCTGTCTGTGGTACAGTAAGTGGTAGTAGGTAGTGGACTTAGATTAATTGTGAGGAAATTGTAAATTGTGGTCGGTTCGGCTGAACCGACCGGGTTTGTTAGTTTAAAAATTACAGATCCGTGCTCATCTGTTCTAAAAAAAAAAAAACGCTTTTTTTTTCCAGCACCTGTGACACGGTGAGGAACCTATAGGTTTTGTCTTACCTGGCCTGAAGCCGTGTCTTCGGGAAGTTTTTACAAATTTGGCTGTCTGAATCAAGGTGGTCAAACCCCAGACAATATACACTGGTAGTGTGGGGATCAGCCTTAGCAAAGGCCTTCCCATACAAACTACAGTGCTGAAACCCAGTGGGCCTGTTTTTCTTTTCCTGAGTTTTTCAGACATGGCCAACCACAAAATAACTTACCTTTCGGCTAAGGCCATGGATTTCCCTGTTGTGGGTAATTCTCTGTTTGGGGAGCAGACAGAGAATTACATGAAAAAGATGGATGAATACAGGACCACCTATAGGAGTGCTCAAGCCAAAGAAAGACAAACCACTCCTCAAAGGCAGCAATCTAGGGGCAGGGGCAGGCCTTTTCAAAGGCCTTTCTTCCAGGCTCAGGCCTCCTCTCCTTTTCCCAGAGGGGGTTCTATATAGATATATAGATATAGATATATATGTGTATAAATATAGACATATATGTGTATAGATATAGATATATATGTGTATAGATATAGATATATATATAGAGAGAGAGAGAAAGATAGAGATAGAAGGGGGATGAGCAGAGCTGCATCCTCCTCTCAGCCCAGGGCCCCTGCCAAGCAGACACCCTGATGTGTCAGCCCGGGTTGACTCCCCCATCCTTCTTGGAGCTAGGCCCCAGAACTGGAAGTCTGTTACCTCAGACAAGTGGGTCCTGGAGGTAGTAAGCCAAGGACTGGTTCTCCGCTTCAAAAAGATTCTGAAACTGAGAGCCAGATCTTTCCCACCTGCAATCATCTCCGAAGCCCTGGCCCTAGAGGCAGAGGTTTCATCTCTCCTGGCCTTAAAAGCCATAGAGAGAGTTCCTACAGCCCACAGGGGCAAACGTCTGTACTCCAGGTACTTCCTTACCCTGAAAAAAATCAGGGAAGTGGCGGCCCATCCTTGACTTAAGATACCTGAACAAACATCTTTCGAAACCAAAGTTTAAGATGGTGACTCTGGGAATAACCCTTCCCTCTCTAAGGCCAGGGGACTGGCTAGCTTCCCTGGACCTAAAGGATGCCTACTTTCACATTCCATCAGATGCTCCCACAGAAAGTACCTCAGGTTCGAACTGCCTTCAGGCCATTACCAATTCAGAGCAATGCCTTTCAGCCTGTCATCAGCTCCAAGGGTGTTCACCAAGTACCTGGCAGTAATAGTGGCTTTTCTAAGAAGGAAAAATATCTCCATATTCCCTTACCTGGATGACTGGCTCATAGTGGGTCAATCTCCAGATCAAGTCAAGTAGGATCTGAAAGTGACCCAGTAGGTGTTCACTTCTCTAGGTTTCCTTCTCAATCTTTCCAAGTCGGTTCTTGAGCCAGTGCAACTTTTGACCTTCATAGGGGTAGAACTGGACACTGTCAAAGCAAGAGCATTTCTCCCCTTGGCAAGAGTAAGAGCCATTATAGAGTTGACCTCTTCTTTTCACCTTCTGCTGTCTCGACCAGCAAGGCATTTCCTTCAGCTTCTGGGCCACGTGGCAGCTTCCACTGTAGTGGTCCCAGGGGCCAGATTTCAGATGAGAGACATTCAGTTTCATCTGCGGGCTTTTTTGGTCCCAGAAAAAAGATCCTCTGACCAAGCTGATTCCAGTGACTCGGACTCTGATCCAGGCCCTTCAATGGTGGCAGGATCGGGACAGTCTCAGCCAAGGGGTCCCATTCATTTCACAGTCCTATTCTGTGGTCCTAACCACAGACTCTTCTCTCCTGGGTTGGGGGGCCCATTTAGAGGCTCTTACAGCTCACGGAGTGTGGTCCCCTCAGGAGTCTCTTCTCCACATCAGTCTTCTGGAGCTCAGGGCAGTGTACCTGGCTCTACAGGCTTTCTCTCAATCAGTAAGGAACAAGATGGTTCAGGTCAGGACAGACAACACCAGCACCATGTGATACATCAACAAACAGGGAGGCACTTGGTCCATGGCCTTGTGCACGGAAGCTATGAAAATATGGACACTAGCTTACTCCCTTCATACATCTCTGGCAGCGGTTCATCTCCCAGGCAAGGACAGTGTGCTAGCAGATGCATTGAGCAGGATTTCCCAGGGCCGTCACGAATGGTCCCTGGATCCCCTAGTGTTGAAAGTGATCTTTTCAAGATGGGCAACCCAGATATAGATCTCTTTGCAGCCCCAGACAATCACCAACAACCTTTGTTTTGTTGCAAATCCCCAGTCTTGGGCTCAGTCCCTCTGGGTGCTCTGATACTGAATTGGGAAGGGAAATTTCTGTATGCCTTTCCTCCCTTTCGTCTGATTTTCAAGGTCCTAGTGAAGATAAGGTCACAGTCTTGCAAAGTGATCCTGATTGCTCCAGACTGGGCCAGGCAGCCTTGGTACCCTCTCCTCTTGTCCTTAAGAGTGCATCTTCCTCTGTCTCTTCCCAAGAATTGCAATCTGTTAACCTCCTCTCAGGGGAGGATTTGGTATTCCAACCTTCGGTCTCTCAACCTCAAGGCATGGCTCTTGAAGAGTTAGAGTATGCAGGTTTCACCTGCCCGGGACGGACTCGCGGCCGGGTCATGGAGAGGGAGGACTGGCATCCCAACGATGCCTCCTCCCTCAGGGCGGGTTACCAAGAGCACATTGCGCCTGCATTCCTTCGTGAGCTGTGGAAGCACTGGCAGTGGAAGGGATGGAGGCGGCCCGCTTGTCGGAGCCGGGAGGGGGGACGTCAAGAAGATGAGGGTCTGCATGCAAGCACGCCACCACTCAGGATGTACGCCCTAGCGCAAGGCCCTAGGGGAGTGGGGACGAAGGGGAGAAAAAACCGAAAATCCCCTCCGGCAGCCCTAGATGAAGGCCGCCTAAGTCTCACCTTGGACCACTCTACAGGACAGACCCCACTGTGCGAGGAGAGGAGGATGGGCACTCTAGGGGCAGATCCCTAAGGTAGGTACTGGGGGACATGAGCGGACGGAAGGAGGGGGACACCGGAGGTAGGAAGGAGGAGGAAAAAGATGAAAATAAAAAAAAAAAAAAAAGAGTATGCAGGTTTGAACCTGTCTCGGGGGTTCTGGACATTCTCAAAGCCTCTCGAAAACCTGCCACCAGAAAGACTTACAATTCTAAGTGGAAGAGATTTAGTATTTGGTGTACCAAGAAGCATATATCCCCAGATACTGCTGAATTGTCTACAGTTCTGTACTATATGGTTCATCTCAATGGCCTAGGCCTCAGACCAGCTACCCTCAAAGTACATTTGTCAGCTGTTTCTGCTTTTTTGTCAGTAGGTAAACCCTCTTCACTGGCATCTTATCCTGTTTTCTGTCAATTTTTCAAGGGTTTGCTTCATACCAGTACCCCTTTCAGGGATCCTCCGCCTGCTTGGGATCTTAACGTTTGCATTGCCCAGCTTATGCAACCTCCTTTTGAGCCTTTGTCTTCAGCAGATCTCAAGTACTTGACTTGGAAGACTGTGTTTCTGGTGGCTATTACCTCTGCCAGACGTATCAGTGAGTTGCAAGCTCTGTCAGTGGAGCCTGATTTTATCTCTTTACTTAGAGATAAGGTGGTCCTGAGAACCGGTAGGAGGTTCTTACCTAAAGTGGTTTCAGATTTTCATTTGAGCCAGTCCATGTCTCTCCCTGTATTCTTCACTGATCACTCTTCTTCTGGTGAAAGAAGATTACACAGTTTGGACGTTAAGAGGGTACTTGGCTACTACATAGATCATACTAAGGCCCACAGGTTTCACTCCCTTCAGTTGTTCCTCACTTATGGTGAAGTGGGGAAGGACAAGCCTGCCACTAAGAGAACTATGGCCAGGTGGATTGCCTCTTGTATATAGTTCTGCTATGAAAAGCTAGGCAAGATTCCACCCTCAGGCTTGCGGGCTCATTCGACTAGAGATACAGCTGCTTCCCTGGCTGTTGCCAGGGATATTCCATTGTTAGAGATATGCAAAGCAGCCACCTGGAAAACTGTTCATACATTCACCAAGCATTATTCCCTGGATATCCAGGCTAGGAGTGATGCTAGGTTTGGTGCAGCTGTGCTGCAGAGCCTATTCCCAAAATAGGTTTGATTCCCTCCTCCAGGGAGGTACTGCTTGGTAGTCTGCAGTTGTCAGAATACAGCAAGACTTCATGTTGCTTGAAGAAGAAATTACTCACCTTTGTAATTGTGTTTCTTCTAATGGAGTCTTGCTGTATTCTGACCTCCATCCCAGCCTCCCCTCTCAGAACCTGTCTTTTGGGAAGTGGGTTGACAGGTACAATGCTGCACCCCAGGGGTGCATTAGAGTTTTACAATTCCCTCTTTAGAGTGTAGTTAGTTAGTAGTGCTCGTAAGAATGTGACGGTTACACTTCAAGTGCAGCAGACGGTGGTTTGAACCGAGCTTGAGCCCAACGTTCTATGCTCTCAGCATAGAGTTAACTCTTTCATCTCCGGGGCAGTTCAAGTGCTGGGGCTGACTACAATTGTCAGAATACAGCAGGACTCCATTAGAAGAAACACAATTACTGAGGTGAGTAATTTTTTCTTGTCTACTTATATGTTAATTGTATGCCTTTCTAAATGTTTTTATTACGGTATTTTATCAATCTTTGTAGTTTATCCTCATGTACACCCCACCCCTCAGGTCGCACTGTGAGATGAGCCACTTGTTGTTCAGTGTGCCCTCCTGGTGAAACATTTCAATAAATAAATACTGAATGCAGTATATCCTGGCATGGTCATGTTCTAGTTGTGGTAAACTCTGGAAACTATAGACCCATCAGCCTCACTTTGTAGGGATGGAGACACTAGTCAAGGAGGACCTAGTGGAATGTCTGGAGAACAGTGGGCTTCAGGATAGTAAGCAGCCCAGATTCATGGCTGGGAGGTCTTTTCAGACCAACCTGATGTGTTCTTTGACTGTGTAACCATGGTAGTTGACAAGAGGAAAACTGCAGACATACTATACTCCGATTTCAGCAAAGTATTTGACTCAGTGCCACACTGAAAGCTGCTGATTAAGAAGGGGGAATCTGTGTACAGTTAGGGAAGTAGTAGGTGGGTAGTGAGTTGGTTGGAGGGGAAGCAACAGAGAGTTGAGGTGAATGGTCACCAGCAGAGTACCACAGGGATCTGTCCTGGGCCCAGTCTTCTACAATATGTTCATCAGTGATACAATAAAGGGAATGCAGGGCAAGTTTTGCCTGTTTGCAGATCACACTAAACTACGTAACAGGTCAATATAGCGCTGCTGAAACAGCGAAGCAATAAACCATGCGGTGTAAAGCACGGAATCATTTAGAGCGGGGGTATAATAACGGTAGGGGACTACCGCTACCCGTGTCACTGACTGCTGACTGGAGGAAGGGCTGAAGAAGCCTCGGGTACTGTGCCTGATCGAGTCACTCCTGTGGTGGAGTGGCTAAGGCATAAGCACCTGAGGCAGTATAGACCTGGGGATCAGGCTTTGATTCTCTGTCTCCCGATATCTTTTTTTTTTGCCAGAAACTAAGTTTTCCCTTATCCCCTCGGTCCACACCCCTAACAGAGTTAGTTATTTTAGTTCGGAGATGTGGGGGTGAAGTCCCTGAAAAAAAAACAGCCCCATTATTTGTTATGGGGTGTGCTGTTCGTGTTGCGCTCGGCTTTCTTCCCCATGTTGCTTCGGCTTACGCTGTTTTGTCTGCGGCATTGTTTCCCACACTGTTCTTGCCGCGACATTATGATCGCATGTCCTAAAGTATGTGGTTGAGTTGACAATGTGTAGGGGATATAAAGGGAACTGCAGAATAACTTTTAAAGGCTGGAAAATTGGTCCAGAGTTTGGCAACTGAAATTCAGTACCAAGAAGTGCACTTAGGGAATAAAAATGCCAGAACAGAGTATTGGATGGGAAGGGATCAGCTGGACATGACATCAAAGAAAAGAGTCTTGCAAGTCATCAGTAGTAATCCCCCTTAAAGGAGTAGTACACCCTCATATTTTATAAATGTTATCTGTTTCCATGTCAACAGACAACTTTTTTTTTTTTGTGTGTGTAGCTGTTGGGGATATATGTGTTTGCTTTAGTTTCTTTTCACTGTTCATAACCCCTATACCTACTGGGGTCTCCATCTTCTGGTTGTGGAAATCTCATTGTGCCTGAGAGCAGCGTTAGCATATGAGAACATATTGTGTACAATCGGGATGAGTGGTAAATGAGTGTGATAAAACAGTGCATCATCCACTGCAGTGTGATATTTTTACCCTCTGCTCTACTGTGATGATATCAGCCATTTACATACACAGGTCACTGATATCATCACTCTAGGCAGCTTTCCCCTCCGCATACAAGAAAAACATGTGCTGTTACCATAGACGAAAATGCAGCCAGCAGTACATGAGGTCTCACTGCTGCCTGCAGCTAACTCAGCATTGCAAGACACGTTCACCTGTTCCTCACACTCTGACTCTCAGCCTATTACCATTACTGTGACACTCTCAGCTTGACTGCAGCCAGAATTCTAAAGAGCACAGCTTCACAGAACAGTCTGTTCCTCACTGCTGCCTGCAGATAACTCAATTAACTCTGAAAAACAGCCTCACCTGTTCCACACATTCTGACTCTCGGACCATTACTGTGATACTCTAACCTTGACTGCAGCCAGACTGCTAAAGAATACAGCTTCACAAAATAGTGTGTTACTCACTCCTATCTAAAACTAACTCATTTAGCATTGCAAAATGCACTCATCTGTTTCCCACAGAGTTTGTAATACTGCAAGCCCATTCAGAAACAACTCATACACAGAATGAGCAACGCATAAACAGGAACAGAACACAAGACAGCATAACAATACTCCTGAAACTCCTAGCCCTACTGTATAAATCGAATACATGATGTGCAGATCGTGTTCTATGGCAGATATTATCACTCCTGCATTGTGAGCTCTGGATATCTCTTCGACACCCATGAGATATCCAGAGCTCACTCTGCTGGAGTGACAGTATTTGTCATATCACACTCCTGCCCATCATGTATCCCCTATGTATCAGCACTATTTGGACTCCACAATGTGCCTATCTACTTACTAAGAATTCAACGAAACAAGTTGCAGCAAGGTATGAAGTACCCCATTTATCTTCAAATTTGCTTTTTTTTTTAACTATTAAGTTTTTCAGTTCAGCAACTTTGATGTACAGTACTTTAACTCATGGTTGAAGAACTGGTGCTGTGAGGAAGGGTTTGGATTCATTGGTGACTGGGGACCCACCTGGAGGGATGGAGGTTTGTTCAAGCCTGACGGCCTGCATCCATCCTGGAGGGGAATCCAAGCACTCAGTGATAAGTTTAAATGCTACATTGACAAGCATTTAAACTAGCAAAGGGGGGTGGCAGGCCAGCAAGGAGGGTACCTACTTGCTCACCCCCCACAGCTAGCAGTGGAACCAGTGAACCAGAGGAGTGGCTATCTCTGCAAAGCAGTGTGCAAAAGATGGAGATTAGTGCCCAAGAGGTGGATAAGCAGAAAAGGGGCAAAATTCAGCAGACGGGCAGACAGCAAGGAGAACCAGGGATAAATGACAATCAAGGAAGGGGCTGGAGTAGAACAGTGAGACAGTCTAGGGAGGTCAAATCATGGAAAGCCATGTGTGCAAATGCCAGGAGCCTTAGCAACAAGATGGAAGATCTGGAGGCTGTCATGGTGCAGTCAGACCTGGACATTGTGGCCATTACTGAAACCTGGTGTAATGATAACCACGACTGGGAGATGGCCATACCTGGCTACAACTTATTCAGAAGAGACAGAGCAGGCAGGAAGGGAGGAGGAATGGCACTCTATGTGAAAAATGACATAAGGGCCACAGAGATCCAGGAGGAACAAAATGGGGGAGAGATACTGTGGATTAAGCTGGAAAGGAAAATGGGGACAGCCATCCGCACAGGTGTGGTCTATAGACCACCAGCCCAGGAAGAAGAAACAGATAGGAGTTGATGCTAGCCATCCAAAGGATGGCAGACAAAGTGAGGTAGTACTGGTTGGAGACTTCAATATTCCAGACGTGGACTGGAGCATCCCAGCAGCACATCAACTAGGAGCAGATTTATCCTGGACTCCCTTCAGGGTGCCTTCCTCAAGCAGCTGGTCATGGAACCAACTCGCAGATGGCAATACTGGACCTTGTGCTCACAAACAGGGACAGTGTGATGGGGTAACAGTGGGGAGCACCTGGGAAACAGTGACCACCAGTCATTGTGGTTTGAAATCACAGAAAGAGCAGAACCAAACCACACAAAACACGTATCCTGGATTTTAGGGGGCAGACTTTGGGAAAATGGGAGATACTTGAAAGAGGCATTAAGGGAATGGGACAGGAATCAGGGGTTGAGGAACAGTGGGCAGTATTTAAAATGGGATTACAAGAACAACAGAATTATGTATTAAGCAGGTTAGCAAGAGGAAAGGAAGAGGAGACCATTATGGTTTTCCAAAGAGGTAGCAAAGAAAGTGAAAGCCAAAAAGATTGCATTCAGGCAATACAAAAAGACACAGGCAGAAGGGGATAGGGAGAAGTACCAGGAGAAGCAAAGGGAGGCAGGGAGGTCAGTAAGGGAAGCCAAAGCTCAGACAGAAGAACACATTGCAAAATCAGTGGATAGAGGGGACAAAACCTTTTACAGGTACATAAGTGAAAAAAGAAAGGCAAAGGGAGGGATAGTGAGACTGAAGGGGGAGGATGGGGGCATGGAGGATGACAACAGTAAAGCTGACATACTGAACAGGTATTTCTGCTCAGTCTTTACTGAGGAAGAGGAGGGTAATGGGTCTGAAGGGAGTACAAGGGTGAGAATGGTGCAGAAATGGACACAAGTCCATTTACACGAGAAAGGGTCCTGAAGGAACTGGAAGTAATAAGAGTTGATAAAGCAATGGGGCCAGATGGGGTGCACCCCAGGGTCCTTAAAGAACTAAGAGAGGTGGTGGCTGAACCTCTGGCTATCCTGTTTAGCCGATCACTGGAAACAGGGAGGTACCCAAAGACTGGAGGACAGCAGATGTAGTCCCTTATACAAAAGTGGAACAAAGAGGAAGCAGGGAACTACAGACCAGTCAGCCTCACCTCGGTAGTGGGAAGATCATGGAAGCACTACTGAAGGAGAGATTGGTGGAACATCTGGTTGTCAATGGACTACAGGACCCAAGGCAGCATGGTTTCACCAGGGGAGGTCATGTGAGACCAACCTCATTGAATTTTTAACTGGGTGACTAGGGAGGTGGATCAGGAGGGCAGTGGACATGGCCTATCTGGACTTCAGCAAGGCCTTTGACACTGTGCCACATAGAAGACTATTACACAAACTGGGGAATATGGTGTGGGCAGGACAGTAGTGTGGTGGGTAGGTAACTGGCTGGGTGGCAGGACACAGAGGGCGGTGGTAAATGGCTGTCACTCCACAGAGGGAAGAGTGACCAGTGGGTACCACAGGGATCAGTGCTGGTACGGTCCTATTCAACATCTTCATCAGTGACATGGCGCAGGACCTAGAAGGCAGAATTTCACTGTTCGCTGATGACACAAAGCTCTGTAACAGAGTAGACGCACCAGAGGTGTAGACAGAATGAGAAGCGACCTGCAGAAACTTGAAGAATGGTCAGGGTTTGGCAGTTGAAATTCAATGCAAAGAAGTGCAAGATAATGCATATGGGCACAAAACCCTGGCACAATATATCAGTTGGGGGTGAGGATATAGCATACACCAAGCAGGAAAGGGATCTTGGGGTTATCATCTCCTGATGACCTCAAGGTAGGGAAACAGTGACAAGGTGGCAGGTAAAGCAAATAGGATGCTGGGATGTATAGGCAGTGGCACTACCAGCAGGAAAAGGGAGGTCATAATTCCGCTATACAAGACACTAGTGAGGCCCCACCTGGAGTACAGTGTACAGTTCTGGAGACCATACCTACGTAAGGACATAGACAGAGTGGCGAAGGTTCAGAGGAGGGCAACAAAGATGGTGCATGGATTGCATCACAAGTCCTATGAAGACAGGTTGAAGGAACTGAACATGCACTCCCTGGAGGAGAGGAGGAGAGGGATATGATAGAGACATACAAGTATCTTACAGGAGGAACAGGTGCAGGAAAACACTATTTTAAGCGAAAAGATGTTCCAGGACTAGAGGGCATGGGATGAAGTTGGAGGAGGGACGATTCAGAGAAACATGAGAAAGAATTTCTTCACAGAACGGGTGGTGGACAAGTGGAACACCTGCTAGAGGAAGTGGTGGGTTCTGAAACAATCACGGGATTTAAGAATGCATGGGATAGACATAAAGGAATTCTGGAGGTCAGGGGTAAGGTGCAACAGACTTCTAGGAAAACAAACTGAACTTACAAGCTCAAATGGGCAGACTGGGTGGGCCATAGGCCCTTATCTGCCGACACTGTCTATGTATCTATGTACAGTGGTATATATAATTTCAGGTTATACAATGCAATCAGTATATACAAATATGGGGATGTAGACCTCAGGTAGAGTCTGGTATATGGCCAGTCTATAGAAGACAGGAGATGAGAAAAAAAATAGTTAAAATAGTGTACGACATAAATTACTGAGTAAAGTAAACCTGAGTTAATCAGTCAAAATAATGGCTATTCTATCAAATACAGTCTTGTATGTCTTTGACGCTTAACTAGCAGGTAAAAATTACATTGAGCTACGGGAGGTAGGGAGGCCGCCAGGGCAGACAGTGAGTCCCACAGGATCAGTCGTTTCTCGGTGTGGGACTCCAGTGATCATCTTGATGCTTTAAGTGGTTAGCTGTTCCCGATGAGATGACTGAAACCTGAAAGGGATGAAAAGAGAAAAAACCCAGAATAAGGGAATGAGGGCGATGGCCGGCCCAATCAACCGAACAGTAGAGTATTCCTCCGTTCCCTGGATCTATCTAACTTATGGGATTAAGTCTGGGCATGATTGGGAGATGCTAAGAAACCATGGGGTTCAGCAGTTCATCAGTTCTGGGACTCTATTTTGAAGTTTGTCTGTAAGGGATTCCATTTTGTATATGTTGTAGGTGGTATCTTCCCAGGCTTGTATGCTAGGGGGCTCAAGTTGTAGCCACAGACTGGTGATGCAGTTCTTGGCAGCAGCAAACATAATGCTAAAGAGATAGATAGACTTTTGCTTGCGGTGTTTTTTCGGGAAGTGGAGGAGGATGGCCATTTCGTGGGTGAGGGTGCCTAGCCCTGAGGACAGCTCTCTAGGTTTATTATTTATCTGAGACCAAAAGGGGTCTAGGACTGGGCAGAAACAGAATATGTGAGAGTGAGTTGCCACCTCACATCTGCATGACCTCCAACAAGATGAGTCCCTGGAATGAGAGTATTTGGCTGTCTGTTGTTGGGGTGAGAAAGTGTCGAACAGCTACCTTCCAGGAGAATTCTCTCCAGTTATAAGAGTTTGAAGCTTTGTGTTGGTGTCTCCATATATGTAGCCAATCCGGAATAGTAAGGGACATGGCCAGTTCTGCTTCCCAGTGAAACTGGACCAGGTCCATTTGCTGGGAGGTGCCTCCCTGGAGAGCTTTATAGAGTCAAGAGACCAGGGCAGGTGATCCTGATCCCCTCTCTCCCCTATCAGGAATATAAAATCACTTACCGGGGGGATCTGCTGGGGTGAAATGTTTAGTCCCAGCCTCTTATCTAGGAAATGTTTCATCTGGAAGTATCGGAAGAAGTCATGCCGGGGAGAGCAAACTCCTCTTATAACTGCTCAAAGGTTTTCAGTATTCCCTTATCATAGAACTGAAAGGAGTGTTTTAGACCCTGCTGGGCTCATCTTTGGAAGGTAATATCAGACTGAGCAGGTGGGAAAGCCTGGTCTCGAGCTGGGATACTGATCCAATTTGCCAAGCATCTCTTGTCTGGTAAGGAGAGGAATTTCATCCAACCCTTCAAGAAGACTTTTGTATAGGTATGGGAGCGGACCTGGGGAAACACCGCATGTGGTTGGCAAATAGCAGGGAGGTCAAGGGGGGTATTAAAGAAGCTAAATTCTATTGTTGTCCAAGTCAGTGCCCGGTTTGTAGGTAAGAGCCAGGTCAGCATATGGGAAAGGAGAGGCCATCCAATAATTAGAAAAATCTTGAAGAGCAAGACCTCCCTTGTCTTTAGGCAGTCATAGTTTGTCAATGGCTATTCGAGGTCTCTTCCTTCCCAAACATACTTCCTGATAGTTTTGTCCCATTTTTTTGTAAGTCTTGTCGGGGAGGGGGATAGGGATATTTTGCATAAGGTACAATAGTTTAGGAAGTGTATTCATTTGAGTGCTCTGGACATGGGAAATTAGAGATAGTGGCAAAGGCCGCCATCTATCAAGGTCCAGTTGTATTTTGGTAAAGAAACATAGAATTTGACGGCAGATAAGGACTGCTTGGCCCACCTAGTCTGCCCATTTCCCTACCTGATGGATAAGCTGCGGATTCTAATTAATCAGCAGCTTACTTCCTCCTACCCCCCACTAGAATTACGTCTGTCCCATGCATTCCTGAATTCTCCCACTGTTCCTGACTCCACAACCTCCTCAGGAAGGCTGTTCCATGGATCCACAACCCTCTCTGTGAAAAAATACTCTCTAACACTACCTCTGAGCCAACCCCTCCTCTATCTTCAAATTGTTCCCCCTTGTTCTTGCACATCACTTCTTCTGAAAGATGATGCCCTCTTGTACTTTAATTCCCTTGAGATACTTGAAAGTTTCTATCATGCCCCCCCCTTCCTCAAGGGTATACATATTAAGCTGCTTTAGTCTCTCCTCGTATGTCTTCTGGTGCAGACCCTGCACCATTTTGGTTGCCCTCCTCTGAACAGCCTCCACTCTATGTCTTTGAGGAGATGGGGTCTCCAGAATTGCACGCAGTATTCCAGATGGGGTCTCACCAACTGTCTGTACAGAGGGATAACAACTTCCTCTTTTCTACTGTTGATGCCTCTCCCTATGCATCCTAGTATCCCCCCAGCCCTCCTTACTGCCTTCTCACATTGCTTGCCCACCTTTAGGTCATCTGAAATAATTACTCCTAGGTCTCTTTAGATTTTTGTTGTTGTTATTAACTCACCCCTCATTGTGTACTCTTCCCCTGGGTGTTTGTTTCTCAGATGCATTACCTTGCACTTCTTTGCGTTGAATCTGAGCTGCCATATATTTGACCATTCCTCCAACCCTGCCAAGTCCCTTTTCATCCTTTCCACCCCACCTTGTGTATCAACCCTGTTGCAGATCTTTGTGTCATCTGCAAAGAGACATACTTTTCCTTCCAGGTGCTGTCCAATGTCAGTTATAAAGACATTAAAGAGGACCGGTCCCAGTACTGAACCCTGCGGTACCCGACTAGTTATCCTCCTTTATTCACTGTGGACTCCGTTTATTATTACCCTTTGCGTCCTGTTGTCTAGCCAGTTTTTTATCCAGGCTACCACCTTGGGACCCACTCCAAGGCTGGCTAACTTGTATATTAATCTTTTGTGTGAGACTGTGTCAAATGCCTTGCTAAAATCTAGGTAGGCCATATCCACAGTCCCTCCCTGGTCTACTACTTTGGTCACCCAGTCAAAGAAATCTGTTGGGTTCGTCTGACATGACCTTCCTGCTGTGAAACCATGCTGCCTTGGGTCCTTTGCCCCACTTGCCTGTAGGTACTCGACAGCGCTTTCCTTCAGAAGTTATTCCATCATTTTCCCTACCACTGAGGTCACATTAACTGGTCTGTAGTTTCCTGCCTGTGCCCTGCTCCCACTTTTGGGACTAGGGTACAGAGGGCATCCCTGTCTAGTTCCTCAGAATAGGGTAAATCTGTCTGACTGTGTTCCGTTCACCTTCACCACCGCTTCTGGGGCCCTATAGATGCCTTGGATAATCCGTCAAAAAAAGAATGAAGGAAGGCGAAGTTTGACAATGTGGCTAATAGAAAGGGCCAGGACACCATGTCGAAGGCCTTTTGGACATCGAGGCCCAAAATGAGAAGAGGGAATTTGTAATCTTAACATGGTTTATCAGGTAGAGGGTACGTTTTAATATTGTCTGTGGCCTTACGGGACTTTATAAAGCCGGATTGATCTGAATTTATTATAGTGGGTAGGATATCGTCCATTCTATGGGCAAGGATGCTAGTGTAAATTTTATAATCTTGGTTTAAAACTGAGATGGGTCGGTATGACTCGCATAGATGGGGCGGTTTTTGAGGTTTTAAAATCACCAATATGGCTGCTTGTCTGCAAGAGTCTGGGCATTCTGCTGTTTTTTGGCAATTTTGTAAGGCCTCTAAGAGAGGTTCCTCTGTTAGATGGGCATTTTTATAAAATTCTGAGCTGAAGACGTCGGGGCCAGGGCTTTTCCCATTCTTTAGGTTTTGAATGGTCAGCATCAGTTTGGATGTTGTGATAGGGGAGGTAAGAGCTTTTTGATGAGTGGGAGACAAGGCAGGGAGCTGTATTCGGGAGAGCAAATCGGGTATCATGTTAGGATCTATTTCCCCTGGAGGGGAATATAGGGATTGGTAATATTTTTGTAAGGCTGATAAGATGTGTTGAGTGGAATAGTGGATTTGGCCTGTTTGGGGATCTTTTATTTTAGAAATAGTGTTGGATTATGTCTGTCTACGGAGGCAGTAGGCCAAAACCTTGGATGCTCGAGCGCCTCCCTCATAATAACATTGCCTGAGCCAGGCTAAGGCCTGTTCTGTCCTGGCTGTTGGGAGTTCCTGTATAATTAATTGTGTTTGTTTCATCAGTATGATCGCCTCCTGATCCCCCTGCATATGTGCCTCTTGCAAAAATTTAAGCTTGTGTTGGAGTTCTTCAAGTTTAGATTCCTGCTTTCTTTTTTTAGAGGTGGCATAGACGATAATGTAGCCTCTGAGTACTACTGTAATGGTGTCCCAGAGCAGTTGTGGAGAGGTCTGGGGGGGGGGAAACGGTTGTCTTCTATTATTTCTGGGATCTTTCATTCTAAGAGATCTTTAAATTCTGGGTCCCTAAACAGGGAAGGTTTCAACCTCCAGGTTGTCCTTTTTTTCTCTTGTGAAATTGCTAATTCTAGGGTTATTGGTGCGTGGTCCGATAGGCCTATGTTCATTATTTCAGCTTTATGAATGAGATCTTTGTGTTCTTTACTAATGCATATATAATCTAATCTAGTGTAATGTTTGTGAGTGGGAATAGCAAGTGAATTTCCTTTGATTAGGTGTAACTCTCCAGGAGTCTATAAGACCGACATCCTTAGTTAATCGCCTTAGGTGGCGTTGCCCTGAAGATTGAGGAGAGGCTGGGGAGTTCTAGAGAAGGATTCAGTAGGCAGTTAAAATCTCCGCCCAAGATCATTACGCCATTTTGATGTGTCAAAATAGTGTCCATTAATTGCTGAACCATGGAGGCGTCAGCATTAGGTGGGATGTACATGTTACAAATGTTGAGCGCGAAGTGAAGAAACTGGCCCACTGCTATGGCCAGTCTGCCCTCCTTGTCGGAGTATTGTTCTGGTAGGTAGATTGAGTAATCTGGGAAAAGCCAAATTTGAGTAACTTGTGGTGTTCTGAGGAGGTTAAATGTGTCTTCCGTAATAGAAGCATATGCAGTTTCTGTTTTTTAAGGACCTGTATTGTTCGGTATCTTTTTATTGGTCCGGCCAGCCCATTTACATTGTGAGATAACATTTTAACTGGTATCAGCATATCATCTCTCCACCCCTGCCCTGGACTCCCCGGAAAGCCCAAAGACTAAACAGGCCAATCTCTATACACGCTCATTAATAATCTTTGGTCAGTCCGCAGCTGGACATTTCTTTGGAAATCTAATTGAGAACCCAAGGGAAAAAAGCCGTGTGGCCAACCAGGCCCACGGGAAACTTGGAAAACTATATACAGGTCATCTGTAATCTGTACATATGTGACTTCCACAGTCTGCTCCCTTCGAGGAAGGGGAGATATGGGCAGAACAGTGTGCTGCCATATAGGGGATGCTTCCTCAGTCATGAGGATAGATCTCCAGGGGATACTCTTGCCCCTAATAGGCGTAGGTGTGGGCCATAGGGAGAGGACCAGGCAATAAAAAGGAAAACAACTAAAAAATGGGGAGTACAAGGGGGTCCGGGTGGGAGAAAAAGGTGCAGTAAGTCTCTGCAGCTCAACAGTATGTCCTGCCCCGAACCCGCCATGTGTAGGTTCTTAGCTAGGGAGGAGTCGCATGTTGTAATATAGCCCGGGGGTGTTGGGGAACATCCATGATGGAGGGGAAGCCACACACGAAAATAACCAGGGAAAAATCCTCTGGATTGTCTCAATTCCTTCACGCGTTGGGTGTGACCCCAAAACAATGGATCTGACCCCACTTCTCCTGGGGCATTTACTCTGGGGAGCACCATAGCATCTGTCCCACCAGGAATGTGGAGAGATTGGGTATGTGTTGATAAGCCGGTGCTACCTCCTCCAACCATTCTTTCAGTGGTGTATGATATATTCTAAGTGAAGCCTGCCAGCCATAGCTCGCCTTCCAGTACTCAAGTGAGGAACAATCAGTTTGACCACACGGTGGCCACTGTCTGAAAGCACCAGTGTGGGGAGGGGGGCAGGCAGGGCAACCAGAGTCTCAACCCTCAGTACACTAGTTGCTACAGGCGATCCAGGGTACCCCACCCAATTTGTCAGTTTTTTTTTTTTTTTTTTAATTCAAGTCTATTGAAAGTTTATACATGGGTCATAATTACATTTTCCGTTACACAAGGTTGATTTTACAAGAAATTCATCTTTTCCAGGCTGGATCTCCACTTTACATTCCATTCTGAGAGAGGCATTTGTATTATAGACCAGTATTCATATAGTTTTCCATTTGTTTCATCTTAATTTTACAATTTAGTAAGCTCTTTTGTACCTCTTAACCTTTTTCTATCCCTCTTCCCCTCCTACCATGTGAGCATCTTTCCACATCTTCCATTGGGTCCATTTTTGGATAAATGACTGTGTTCGGGAGTTAATTCAGTGTGTTAACTCTTCCATCTCCTGTATGTCTTGTACTATCTCCTTCCAGTGCTGGATGGTGGGAGGCTCAGGGCACAGCCATTTTCTAGTAATTGCTTTATGTGTGGCTATTGTAAGCATGTTCCAGAGGTAGACTTTGGGTGGGATATTCAAAAGGGTTGCGCCGTGCGCAACAGGGTTGCGCATGCTCAAGTCCTACATTGCGCCATTCTACGATATTCAGCAGGAGGCAGTTGCGCCACTGAAAACAGGTTGAGCAACAGCGCAGTGCAAATAAATGCATGCTCAACAGGAGGGGGAGGAACCATGCATAAACTGCACAGCCCGATATTCAGTCGGGTTGTGCAGAGTTGTGCAGGCGCAACCCCCAACCTGCGCCTGCACAACTTTGAGCCAAAAAAAAAAGGATCAAGTTGAGGCCACCCACAGGTGAGCTGCTGTTTGCAGGGCGCAACACAGCAGCTGCCACACCCGCGGGCCAGCCCCCCAACTCAGTCCCTGTGTCTCCCCACCAGCCCGGGACATGGCATCAGTGTGGCCCCTCGCTCACATCCCTGGTGGTCCAGTGGACCTGTAATGCCCGATCGCTGGCAGAATGTATAATGACAACCCCCACCAAGCATCTCCCTAATGCCCGATCAGCGGGCAGAGAATGCAAGAACCCCACACCCGAATATCTCCCTGGTGGTCCAGTGGACCGTAATGTGATCATGGGCAGAATGTATAATGACAACCCCCCAAACATCTCCCTGGTGTCTAGTGTCCCCACCCACCCACGAGCCCACCACCCGCTCCCCCCTGGCGGCGGTGGGCGGCAGCATCCCACCCGCCTGCCGCCCGCGCCCGCCGACTGACTGTCCAGTAGGGCTGACCACTTGTGCAGAGCTAGAGTCAATGGCGTCAGCCTATACATGATAGTTCAGATTTGTGAATGATGTTCATTCACAAATCTGACCGTCGTGTAAGGTATGGTACGCCCATTGGCTCTAGCTCTGCACCAATGGGCATGGTTGTCATTATACATTCTGCCCGTGATCGGGCATTACGGTCCACTGGACCACCAGGAGATATTCGGTTGGGGGTCTTTTACATTCTGCCCGCGATCGGGCACTGGGGGTTGTCAGTATACATTCTGCCCGCGATCGGGCATTAGGGAGATGTTTGGGTGGGGGTTGTCATTATATCGCTCTGCCCGTGATCGGGCATTAGGGAGATGTTGGGCGGGGGTTGTCATTACTCCGTTCTGCCTGCGATCGGGCATTAGGGAGATGTTTGGGTCGGGGGTTTCTTTTCACGTTCTGCCCGCGATCGGGCATTGGGAGATGTTTGGGGGTTGTTTTCACGTTCTGCCCGCGATCGGGCTGCAGGGTGCGTCGGTTCCCGACGGCTGCTGCCTGGCAGGGCGGCCAGGCGCAAGTCCTCGGGGATCGGCACACCTACATGCTAATGGCATGCAAATGGGGCCATAATCGGATGCAAATGGCTCCCCCTGTGCCTTGCATGAATTATGGCCCCATTTGCATGTCACCTTTTGAATATCGGAAATTTGCGCATGGCGCAATGGTACTTGCGCCACCGCAAGTTGAATGCTCCACTCTGACAACTTGCGGTGGCGCAAGTTCCACTGCGCCATGCACAGTGGCTGTGGCTGGGGGGTGATATTCAAAGGAGTTGCTCAATAGCGCAACTCCTTTGAATATCGCCCCGGCCACACCCCTGCGCAACTATTTTGAGCAGCGCAAGGGCTTGCGCCTCAGAATGGCGCAGTTTGAATATCCGGGCCTTTATCTTTTCCCTTAATCTCTCTAGACGGTAGTCCCAGGACCATATGTCTCGGTGCAGTGTCCTCTGATATTATAAAAATTTCCCCATCCCTTGTTTAATATGGTTCCAGAAGTGGGTCAGGCTTGAACAGTGCCAAAACACATGCAGATGAGAAGCCTTTGGTTCCCGGCATCCTCTCCAACTTGCTGGGGGATGATGTCCATCTCATTTGTTCTTCATCCCTGGAGTGATGAAGAAGTGTATTCTGACCTTCCACTCAGACTCTCTCCATCATGGAGAGTATGTAGTTTCACTTGCTTGTAAAAATATTGTTTCCCACTCTCTATCCATCAACTCTTCCCCAGTCTCACCTTCCCATCTTTTTTTGAGAAGCTGAGTGGCTGACCCCCCTTTCTCTAAGAGCTCCATATAGGGCTGAAACATGACCCTTGACTCTTTGATGTGTGAGAATCTCAGTCATGATATTCATCAGGTTGCCTGGGGCAGAACCCCGAGCCTCCTGGGCCCTTAGTGTTTGAATGTAAGTTCTAGTTTGTATTTCTGTCATCCCATATGTTGTTTTCCTTTTGTATCAGTTTGGGGTTTGTAACCCTGGCACCCAATGGGGCTCCCCCCGTACTTATTATCTCCATATTTTTCCAGTGGACTAAATAATCTTGGGCTGACCGAAGGAGGGCATTCCTAAAATGAACTGCAAGGTAGTAATCCTCTAGGTTTGGTAGTGCACTTCCTCCGTGTTTTTTGTTAATGAGCATAAGTGCTTTTTTAATTCTGGGCGTTTTATTTGCCCACACAAATGTAATGATAGTTTTCTGCCATATTTGTAGTCGGTTGTGATGAATTTTGATGGGAAGACACTGAAAGAGGTATAAATACCTGGGCAGTATATTCATTATAACTGTTTGAATCCTGTCATATAAGGGTAAGTTGAAGAGTTCCCATCACTCCATATCCTTTTTAATTTGACTCACTAAGGGGTCAGAGTTATTTGTAAATAGTGTTGGAATATTTTTGGTGATGATAGTACCAGGATATTTTAATTTCAGAGAATTCCACTTCAAGGGGACTAGTTGAGTAGTCTGCAGGGAGAGGTTAAAATAAAACTTTAGTACTTCTGTTTTTTGTTTATTAAGGGCATATCCCGAGTACTGGCCGAACTTATCTAGGAGATGCCACAGGTTTGGGAGAGACTCTTCAGATTTGGACATATAAAGTGACACGTCCGTATAAAGGGAGACCTTATGCTCCGTGTCCCTGACCCTTACCCCCTGTATCCCCCTCTCCTCTCTGTTGGCTTGGGCCAGGGGCTCAATGTAGATAGTGAAGAGGAGTGGTGAGAGTGGACACTCTTGTTGGGTGCCCCTTCCAAGCCTGAACCTCTGAGAAACTCCCCCATTGACCCATATGCTTGTGGGCAGGGCTCTAGATAAGATTTTCTGGGATGAGTACCTGTACTCATTTTGAAAGTGAGGTGAGTAAAACAAAATTCGGATGTGTACAAGTGTCTTGCTAGAGTAGACTGAGGAGTACATTTATTAAAAAAATGCAGGTTTTTTTTTCTAGATAAGAATTTCAGGTGCCAACAATGCTCCAGATAATGTTGGCAGATAGAAATTTACTCACCAGTTTTAAAACATAGTGAGTAAAACAAAAGTGGGTTTCATACAAGTGCTGTAAATCTGGCAAAAAACTGTTCCTTTTGAATCACCAGTTATGTTATGAAGCACTATTCTTTGGTGTGTGGAGTATTTACAAATGTTGGGTGAGTACTGGTACTCATTAAAAAAAATTTCTGAAGAGTATTTCCTAAAATGAGGTGAGTAAAATAGGCCGGTACACACGTTTTCTGGAGCCCTGCCTGTGGGGATGCATAGAGTGCTTTAGTGGTCTCTATAAATGTCTGGGGAGAGTCCAGCCGTTCTAGGACTGTGAATAAGAAGCTCCAGGTGACCCGGTCGAACACCTTTTTGACGTCAATGCTCATTATACATGAGGGTGTGTGTTGCCTGTTAATTATGTCTATTATGTTAATAGTTTGTCTAACCCCTTCAGGGGCTTGTCTGCCCTCTATGAAACCTGTTTGATCCAAGTATGTTAGGTTTGGTAATATGGGGTTTAGAGGAGCTGCTATTATGGCTGTGAGGATCTTATAATCTACATTTAATAATGAGATAGGTCTGTATGAGCTACACCCTTTTGGGGTCCTTCCCCTCTTTTTGTATAACCATGATTGTGGTGTAGTTCCCGATGGGGGACCGCCTCTCCTTCTAGCCAGATCGGGTTGAAAAGATACTGTAATAGGGGTGTTGTTTCTGCTCGGAATGCTTTATAGAATTCACTGCCGAAGCCATCTGAGCCTGGGCATTTTCCCACCTTCATGTTCTTTATGATGGACCCTATTTCTGCTCCTGAAATTGGTGTCATGAGGGCTTGTTGTTGCTCCAGAGTAAGCCCTAGGGAGCTTTAGTTGCCTGAGGTATTGATTAGCTTCTTCTGGGTATGTGGCTTCTTGTGGGTGATATAGAGCCTTGTAGTAGGTAACAAAGGATTCAGCTGTCGCTTCCCACTTATGGGACAAGTTTCTCAGAGGAGGATGTCTAATAGCTATGATATTGGCTCTGGCTGCCCTTTGTTTGAGCCTGTAGGCCAGTAACTTGGTTGCCCTAGCCCCCATAAAAAGATTGTTTTAAATATTGGAGGGCTTTCTCTGTTTCAGTTTTGTTAATGTTTTGTATTTTACTTCTAATATTCTTTATCTCTGATTCTTTTTTCTTACTCCATGTCTGTTTTTGTGCCCCTTCTGTCATTTTAAGTTGGTCATGGAGGGTATCTAGCTGTTTTCTTCTTTCCTTCCTTTTTATATGTGGCTATTGATATTAGTTTCCCCCTTACCATTGTTTTTATTGTATGCCATAGTATCTGGTTTGTGGTCCCTGGCCTATCATTTATCTCTATTGTTTGTTTTATAACCTTCTTGATTTCTTCCTGAACTTCTTTGTCCATGAGCAGACTAGTATTTAGTCTCCACTGTGTTGGCTTCCTCGGGAGCTCTAATTCCACCTCTGTCACTATCGGCTGGTGGTCCGACAGTGTGGCTGTGCCCACCTGCATTGAGTTAAATAGTGATATATCCCTGCTGTAGGTAAAAAGTATGTCCCACCTTGAATACATCTTGTGTCTAGCAGAATAATATGTGAAGTCTTTGACTGTCTGATATTTAGCCCTCCATACATCTGTCATTCCCATTTCCTTCAGAGCTCTGTCAAATCTCTTGGCCACTCTACCCTCTTGTGTGGGTATACCTGATGTGGAGTCTAATGTCCTGTTTAAAAATTGCATACCAGTCTCTCCCCCCCCTCTCCCCTGCAATAACAACCCCTTTGGCTTTCTCCACTATAATGTTAAGGAGGCCTGTATAAAAGTCGATTGGGGAGCCCGGAGGGGCTTAAACATTGATCAGTGTAACCTGGACATGTTGTATTATTCCAGTAACCAGAACATAACGAGCTCCGAGGTCCGACACCCCCTCAGTTTCCTCAAAGGATGTGGTGGCCGATAGTAAAATTGCCACCCCCCTCTTTATGCATTTCTCTAGAGAAGCATGATACACTGTAGGATACTCTTTAGTTTTTAATTCAAACAACATGAAGTCTTACTGTATTCTAACATATGCAGTTAGGTCCTGCCTTTCAACTGCCCCGGAGAACAAAGAGTTACATTTTCTATGCCAAGCATAGAATGTTCATCACGAGCTTGGTTGAAGCCCCTGTCTGCTGCTGTTTAAACTGCAACCGTCAGATTCTTTACTCAGTCTCACCGAACAGTCGCTGCGGAGATTTCTCCTGCTGCTCGGTTCAAAAAGTCGGTTGAAGTGTCGGTTTTCGGTCAGTTTCTACCGAATTGCTGTTTCCGCTTGGTCGGTTCAAGTCTCTGTCTGTGGTACGTGAGTACTAGGCAGGTTTTTGTTCTGTTTCTGTGTGGAACATAGTAACTGTGGATCGGTTCGGCTGAACACGATCAGTTTGAGGTAAACACTTGTGCTTACTTTAGAGTGTGGTACCTGGTCGTGTCGGTTCTAAAAAAAAAAAAGCAGTTTAATTCGTTTTTTTCCAAGACCGTGATACGGTCGGGAACCGATAGGGGAGTCTTGCCTGGTGGATTGCCGAAAAAAGGGTAAGTTTTTGGTTAGGATTGACCATGTGTGAGAAACCCAAGAAAAAACCGGGCCCACTGGGTTTCAACACTGCAGTGTATGTGGGGAGGTCTTTGCCAAGGCTGATCCCCACACCACCTGTGTTTATTGTCTGGGGTTTGACCACCTCGATTCAGACTGCCAAATTTGCAAGAATTTTCCCTAATCTACCCTGGAAAAGAGATTAGGTAGACTGAAGGAAAGGGAGGCTGAGAAGTCCGCTGACCCGGATGGCCAGCCCGGTTCGGTTCCGACCGAACCAGAAGGAGTGCCCTCTGACCAGGGGATACTTCTTCGGGCAGAAAGAGAGCCGATTCCGAGGAATTGGTTCCGGTAAAAAGACAAATCGACCGGTTTGGACTCAGAATTTCGTACTCCGACTGCCGATGAGATAGCCAAGGCGATAAGGATTGTGCAATCACTTAGTTTGGTTCCGACCAAACCGGTACCATCTGGCAGGGGCTCGGTTCGGTCAGTTCCCCCAGTTCCGGATTATACTTTGGAAGAATTTTATGAACCAGAGGAGGAGGAGAAGGGAGAGTATGAGGATGATTATGGTGAAAGTCTGGATGTGCCTATTGAGCCGGACATCTCCCCAGACAGACCTTCAGGTGTTTCTCCTCCTAGGCTTTCTGAGTCCCCTTCACACTACATGTTCTACAAAAAAGCAGCTGATACCCTCCAACTTCCTGTGGAGGAAGCAGTAGAGGATCAGAAAGAGCCTGATTATGTTGAGATGATGGACATCCCAGAGTCCAGGAGACTGTCTGTTCCCCTCCACAAATCCTTTGGGAAACAGACACCAAAATATTCTTAAGTCTCCTAATTCTATACCTCCTGTGGACAGACGAATGGACAAGAGGTACACTCTCTCAGGCTCAGACACAGAGTTCCTTTTTCAGCAATGCAGCCATGTTGGGGTTGTGCAGGCTGCTGCCTGTGATAAGGCAAACATTCGATTGGCATCACACCCCCCAGACAAGGACTCCAGGAAGACTGATGCCATGGCAAAGAAACAATACATGGCAGCATCTTTGGGACTCAGGCAGGCTAACTATATGGCCTATACAGCCAGGTACCAGAGGTCGAGGTGGGACACTGTGCTGGCTCTGGCTAAACAGGCCCCTGACCAGCTTGCCAAGGAGCTGGAGCAGGTGGCTGCAGATGGGATTGAAGCATCGAAAGTACAGTTTCATGCTGCTGTAGACTCCAATGATGTATCATCAAGAGTCATGGCTACATCTGTGGCTCTTCGGAGGATGGCTTGGCTCAGATGTACTAGCCTCTCACAGGATACCCAGGCTAAGGCCATGGATTTTCCTGTAATTGTAATTCTCTGGTTGGGGAGCAGACAGAGAATTACATGAAGAAGATGGACGAGTACAGGACCTCTTACAGGAGTGCTCAGGCCAAAGAAAGGCAAGCAACTCCTCAAAGGCAGCAGTCCAGGGGCAGGGGCAGGCCTTTTCACCAAGCTCAGGCCTCCTCCTCTTCCTTTTCGCAGAGGGGGTTCTTTAGAGGGAGAGGCAGAAGGGGGATGAGCAGGCTTGCATCCACCCCTCAGCCTAAAGCCCCTGCCAAGCAGACACCCTGATGGGTCTGCCCGGGTCGATTCTCCCATACCAGTAGGGGCAGGCTGGCTTACTTTGTCCAGGACTGGAAGTCTCTTACATCAGACAAGTGGGTCCTGGAAGTAGTAAGCCAGGGACTGGTTCTTGGCTTCAAAAAATTTCCCAAGATGAGAGCCAGATCTTTTCCACCTGCAAATCTTTCAGAAACCCTTGCCCTAGAGGCAGAGGTTTCTTCTCTCCTAGCTCTCAGAGCTGTAGAGAGAGTTCCCACCCTACACAGGGGCAAATGATTGTACTCCAGGTACTTCCTAACCCCCAAAAAGACAGGAGAATGGCGGCCCATCCTGGACCTAAGATAGCTAAACAAACATCTTTTGAAGCCAAAGTTCAAAATGGTAACTCTGGGAATTATCCTTCCCTTTCTAAGGCCAGGGGACTGGCTAGCCTCCCTGGACCTCAAAGATGCCCACTTTCACATTCCCATCAGGTGCTCCCACAGAAAGTACCTCAGGTTCGAGTTGCCTTCAGGCCACTATCAATTCAGAGCAGTGCCCTTTGGCCTAACGTCAGCCCCAAGGGTTTTCACAAAGTGCCTGGCAGCAGTTGTTGCCCTACTAAGAAGACAAAAAGATCTCCATCTTCCCATACTTGGACGACTGGCTCATAGTAGGTCAGTCTCCAGACCAAGTCAAGTCACATCTGCAAGTGACCCAGCAAGTGCTCACTTCCTTAGGATTCCTTCTCAACCTACCAAAGTCAGTTTTCGAACCAGTACAGCTCCTCACCTTCATAGGTGCAGAACTGGATACAGTAAAGGCAAGAGCCTTCTTTCCCCTGGAAAGCGCAAGGACCCTCATGGAACTGGCCTCTTCATTCACCCTTCAGCTGTCTCGACCAGCAAGACATTTCCTTCAGCTACTGGGCCACATGGCATCTTCCACAGCAGTGGTCCAGGGGGGCAGAATTCCAAATGAGGGACATTCACTTCCATTAAGAGCCTTTTGGTCCCAAAGAAAGGATTCCCTTACCAAACTAATCCCAGTGACTCGAACCCTGATCCAAGCCTTGCAATGGTGGCAGGATCAGGACAAAGGGGTTCCATTTGTCACTCAGTCTCATTCAGTGATACTCACCACAGATGCTTCCCTGCTGGGCTGGGGAGCCCATTTGGGGGATCTTACCACCCAGGAACTGTGGTCACCTCAGGAATCTCTGCTTCACATCAATCTCTTGGAACTCAGAGCAGTGTTTCTGGCACTACAAGCTTTTTCCAAATCTGTACAGAACAAGGTGGTTCAGGTCAGAACAGACAACACCACCACCATGTGGTACATCAACAAGCAAGGAGGCACTCTGTCTACAGCCTTGTGCACAGAAGCAATGAAGTTGTGGTCCCTGGCCTATTCCCTGCAAACCTCTCTGATAGCAGTTCACCTCCCAGGGAAGGACAATGGCCTAGCAGATGCATTGAGCAGAATATCCCAGGGCCATCACAAATGGGCCCTGGATCCTCTAGTTTTGAAAGTGATTTTCTTGAGATGGGGCACTCCAGAGATAGATCTTTTTGCAGCCCCAGACAATCACCAACTTCCTCTCTTTTGTTGCAGACCCCCAGTCCTGGGCTCAGTCCCCCTGGATGCTCTGATTCTGAACTGGGCATTGAAATTTCTGTATGCTTTTCCCCTCTTCCCTCTCCTGTTCAGGGTGTTAGTCAAGATAAGGTCACAACCATGCAAGGTGATTCTGATTGCTCCAGACTGGGCCAGACAGCCATGGTATCCCTTGTTGCTGTCCCTAGCAGTTCACCTTCCCCTGTCTCTTCCCAGGAATTACAACCTGTTAACATTCTCTCAGGGGATTTGGTACCCAAATCTTCAATCTCTCAATCTCAAGGCTTGGCTCTTGAAGAGTTAGAGTTTGCAGATCTGCATCTTTCCCACGGGGTTCTGGATATCCTTAAGGCTTCTCGAAAGCCTTCCACCAGGAAGACTTACAACTCCAAATGGAAAAGATTCAGCATTTGGTGTTCTGAGAAGAATATTTCTCCAGATTCTGCTGAATTGCCTATGGTTCTGGATTATATGGTCCATCTTAATGGCCTAGGCCTCAGACCAGCTAGCCTTAAAGTACACTTGGCAGCTGTTTCTGCTTTCCTGTCAGTAGGCAAGTCTTACTCTCTGTCATCCCATCCTGTATTCTGTAAGTTTTTCAAGGGATTGCTTCACACCAGTCCTCCCTTTAGGGATCCTGCCCCTGCTTGGGACCTTAATGTTTGCATTGCTCAGCTTATGCAACCCCCCACCCCGAGCCTTTGTCCTCAGCAGAGCACTTAAGTACTTGACTTGGAAAACTGTGTTTTTTGGTAGCCATTACTTCTGCCAGACGTATCAGTGAATTGCAAGCCCTGTCAGTGGAATCTGATTTCATCTCTTTTTAACAGAGATAAAGTGGTCCTTAGAACTAACAGAAAGTTCTTACCTAAAGTGATTTCAGATTTCCACCTCAACCAGTCTGTTTCTCTCCCCGATTTCTTCACTGACCATTCCTCCTCGGGGAAGAGGAGGCTACACAGCTTGGATGTTAAAAGAGCCCTTGGCTACTACGTAGAGCGTACCAAGGGTCACAGGTTTGAATCCCTCCAGTTGTTCCTTACTTATGGAGAAGTTGGTAAAGGCAAATCTGCCACTAAGAGATCTATTGCCAGGTGGATTGTTTCTTATATACAATTCTGCTATGAAAAACTGGGTAGAACTCCACCCTCAGGCCTGAGGGCTCATTCCACAAGAGGTACAGCTGCTTCCCTGGCTGCTGCCAGGGATATTCCTCTCTTAGAAATTTGTCAAGCAGCCACCTGGAAAACAGTCCATACTTTCACCAAGCATTACTCTCTGGATATCCAGGCTAGGAGTGATGCTCGGTTTGGCACAGCAGTACTTCAGAGCCTGCTCCCAAAGTAGGTTCTGTCCCTCCTCCATGGAGGTACTGCTTGGTAGTCTGCATATGTCAGAATACAGCAAGACTTCATGTTGTTTGAAGAAAAAAATTACTCACCTTAGTAATGTTGTTTCTTCTAATGGAGTCTTGCTGTATTTCTGACCCCCCCGCCGCCCCTCTCAGAACCTAGTTTTTGGGATGTGGGTGGGCAGGAGCAGTGTTGGCACCCTAGGGGTGTTCTTTTTACACCCTCTTTTTTGTTTGGGTGAGAGGTTGTGTTTTGGATGTGTTTTTGTTTTTGGGTTTCCTAACTTTAGTCTTCCTTTGAAACCAAAAAACTTTTTATATATTTGCCAGTTGGCTAGTAAGAATTTTATAGTTTCCACACAGAACACCTAGTGAGTCTTTGCTCGTAGAGATCTGACGGTTGCAGTTTAAACAGTCGCAGACAGGGGCTTCAACCGAGCTCATGATGAACATTCTATGCTAGGCATAGAAAATTTAACTCTTTGTTCTCCGGGGCAGTTGAAAGGCAGGACCTAACTGCATATGTCAGAATACAGCAAGACTCCATTAGAAGAAACAACATTACTAAGGTGAGTATTTTTTTCTTTTAGTACCTCAATAGGGTTCAAGTGCATCTCCTGTATAAAATTAATATCACACCTCTGGTCTCGTAACTAATTTCTGTAGCTGCTTTCTCTTGATTGGATGGTTAATTCCATTAATGTTGTAGGATAATATTTTGGTGTTAACTTGGGCCATGGTAGTTTCTATAATTGTTTCCTCTTGATCTAGCCAGCTTCTGTAGATTATAATAGAGCCCCCCCCCGGTCCTCCCCCCACCTCCAGCCAAGGTATTAAGAGTCCAGCCACAGAAATCTGTCTCTCCTATATGAATCTAGCTCCTTGTATACAAAAATTCAACAAATGAATCCTGTGCTTCCGATTCTGAAACATCGCTATTACTTTTAAACAGAAACTCAAATATAAATTAACATTAGAAACTTCTTCCCAAGTTTCCCCAGTAGGTGGGGGTATAACTATACTTAAACTATAACCTTTTTCCCAGATTTCTGAGAAAAACACCAATATAAACACGCTGTATAACTTGAATAGAACAAAGTTAGAGTCCTCATTCCTCGAGTCTCCTTTGAGACTCAGGGGTTAGTTCAGGTCCCGACTTGACATTTAAGCCCCTTCTCGGAGTACTCTGATGTAAAGCTTAGTAGATGTTCAGTTGTCTGTTTATGACACCGATTGTACTTACTAGTTTCATCAGTACTTCCTAGGTCAGCCCTCGGTGGGATGGCCTGTGCCATACTAATGACACTGTACCCGCAGTGATGGTATTAGGCTTGCCAATGTAAGGGGAGGTCTGTAGGGTATTTCCCTCTTCCCCTGGGCATGGCTAACATCAGCAGCGTGGCTAATACTTATTGGTACACAGACATCCTGTTAGAAAAACAGCATCTCCCACCCCCATTATTATTTCCTTCAGGGAGGGAGGAGGGACCCCCAAAAATAAGAGAGTCGAACCCCTCTTTTCCCTTACATAAAGAAGGACATCTGCTTTTATTATTGTATTGTTTAGTCCCCCATTTGATAAGGTTAGAAATATCGAGCCTACTCCCATCATCCACATTTCTCTTCCTCTCCCTTCCCCTTGTTGTTGTTCCCTTGTGCCTCTATGTGTTTGCTGACTTTACATCAGATCTAGCACCATTTCTGTTCGGTTTTACAGTATCCTGTCATTTATCATCACCATAGGCAATTCCCATACATCTGTTTCCCATAACAGTTATTGTTGCTTTTCTATTTAAGGCTTATAAACTATTACATCATTGCGTGAGGCAAAATCAGCTTTGATTCACATTTTCTGTTCTTTGGCCCCCCCCCCCCCCAAATCACATCCAGTTAACAATCTGGTTTATATAATATAGCTATCAACAATTAACCTGGGCCCCTCAAAGTCTCAAGGCAGTTCAAGGTATTTCTTCGAGTTCAGTTGCAGGTTGTGTTCAGGCAGTCCCTCAGAAATCCACAAGTTGGATTAGGACAGGCTCTCTGGGGTGATTGTCTTCCCAACTCCGCCCCCTCACTACTGCTGGCGGCCTGCTCTCTCTATCAGTAGGGCCTCAGTTGCCGGCCCGGTGGCGCTGAGGGTTGAGGCACTGGATGCCACACCTCGCACCATGCCGGCGACCTGGGTTCGGTGACGAGCTTGGGTCGTTGGGGGTCGGCTGGGGAGGACTAGGATTGAGTGTCGAGAGACGGCTCTCCTAGTCCTGGGGTGGGCTGGGAAAATTACACCGCGCTGTGGTGACCCTTGGGGATGCCCAGAGGTACCGCATGCATCAGTGTAACTGAGAGGGGATTTCTGCATGTATGTGCATGGACTTCATTGCATGTCCGCGATCCCAGTGGGGAGAACAAGTGGAAAATGGCAGCACAAGTCCGCGGCAGCTTGATGGCTGCAGTTTTGCGGCCGGCGATGCTGGCGGTACTGGTTCTGCCGGGCGCTGGGGCTACGGGGGCCTTTACGCGGTGTAGATGCATCTGCCAGATGGGCATGCGAGCTTTGGGGTCCGCGGTGAAACGGAGGAGCGGTGGTTGGATGTGGAGTAGGACCGTGGCTGCAAGGTAGAAAATGTTAAATGATTAAAAAAAAAAAAAAAAAAAAAGGAGGGTCTCAATAACAGATCTTGTCTTTAAAACCGGCCTACACAGTTCCCATTGTAGGGGGAAAGAGGAGGGCATCCCATCTTACGTTTTTTTGCCTTACTTCTTGATTCATTGACCCGGATCCCTCGTGTCACAGTCCATCTCTTCCCTGGAATCTGCTCTGGGTTGGCTGTCCCTCGAAGTAATCCCATCTATGGGAACCGGAGATCCGTATTTCTTTAGGGTAGTACAGATGTCTACCTTCAGTGTGGTAGCTTGTGCTGATCATGCATGCTGCTGCTTCAGGGCTCCGTTTCGCGCTACCGCCCAAGCTGACTGCAACATCTCCTTCTTGAGGTGCTCTTTGACGAGGTGTGGGACCGTAATACCTATGCCCTCCAGAAAATGCGCCACTGCTACTAGGTCTTCATAGATTTTGATGCCCTGGCCCGTTTCCACCTTTAGACGTGCCGGGTAGAGCATTTGGGCTTTCACATTCTTGGCTCTCAGTTGTTTCAAAATGGGCCACATGGCACATCTGCTCTCCTGCACTGTAGTTGTATAATCATTATCGATGGTAATACGATGTCCTTCAAAGGTAATAGCTTGCATTCTCCAAGCTGTTCAGAGGATCTCCTCCTTCGTGCTGTAGGGCGTCATTTTGGTGATGACAGACCTGGGGCGAGACCCTGGGTTGTTGGACCACTGCACTAGTGAGCGATGGACCCTGTCCATGGAGACATCAAAATCTGGTGGGAGTTTTAATGATTCTTTGAGGACTGTCTGCAAGTAGGAGGTCATGTCCTGTGTTCCCAGTTCTGCGCCCTCCAGTACACCATACATGCGGATATTCTGGCACGTGATCCTGCCCTCCATATCATCCAGCTTGCTCGTTAACTCTTTTTCTTGCGAGGAGGAATAGCAGGAGTCTTATCATTCCTGTCGGCCTGATCTGTGACACTCGTCAATCCCAGCTCCAACTGATCGGCTCTATGCTTTGTCTTGTTCAGATCTACTTTTAATTCTGTTTGCATAGCGTCTATTTTAGATACAGTTTTAGCCATCTGGAATATTGATGCCAGCAGATGCGTGCAGTCTTCTTCAGTCGTGGTCGGGAGTATCTGTCAGGCCTCGTCTTCTCCGGAGCCGAACATTGCGGCTAATTTTTCCAGCTGTAACATTTGCTTCAGCTTTTCTACTGGAGTATGCGCATTCCTGGTTAGTAGGATCTTTGATCTAGTGGATTTTGCGGGCGATTGCATTGTAAATGACCGATGGATGCCTTCAGATTGTATTTGGGGCTAGTCAGAGAGGAGAGTTAAGCTGCCATCTCGCTGCTGACGTCACCGGAAGTCCCCAGTCTGTTAGCTTTAATATGGGAGACCCTGTACATGGGACCAGACATTGTACCATCAAGAGAAATCAGAGAGAATAGCTAGGCTGATCGGGTTCGTCACTGCAGCTATTCAGAGGCCTCCCATAGTCCGGCCCGACCTGTCTCCATGAGGATCTGTTTATGCAGAGACAATTAGCAGTGGAGGAATAAGGCATCGCCAACCCCTATTTAGTGAGGTATTGTGGTGTGTATGAAGGTGAGAGGGGTCGAGTCTGGCGCCCATTGCTTGAGTCCCAACACGTGTTGTCTGCATCGGGGCCCCCGGATCACCTTCACGCCTCTTGCAAGGTCGCTCCCACCCCCATGACTGGAAAGAGTTTGCCCAGCTGAAAAAATGGAGAGCAGCCACTTACCTCTGTCGGGCCATTGTCTCGCTCTCCTGCACAGGACAAAGGTGTGGGTTTGCCATTGATGGGGTCAGAGGAGCGCACACCATGCCCAGGAGCGCAAGGAGTTACCTTTATGCTGGGTAGTGTGAAGGGGGCAGAGTTAGAACAGCTCAAAGGCCACTGTGGCAAATTGAGGGTCAAGACTGAAGGAGTAGTGGCCCTCTCAACACCTCCCCATCTCATCCAGAGAGCTTTATATTGATTTGGATAGGGCCCCTGGTCCCTTCCCCTCCCGGGCCGTTTCAGAGTACTGCCAAAGTCCAACAATAGTGTAGGTAAGATCTATTGAGCAAATTGCTGTAGGAGCCACTTAATCCCCTCCAGGGTGGATTGCTGGGACTGCCTTCTGAGGACAGCCATGGTTTGAGAGTCCAAATTGTTCTGAGATCCCTTCATGGCATTCGCCCGAGGAGGAAGTACAAGACCTCTAGCCTTCATATCTTGAATGGCCTTGTCTGCTGAGTTATATGTCTGTCTCCTGGTAGGTAAGGGGTCCGAAATTGTAGATTTTGTTGTCTGAGTGCTGGGAAAATAGGGATGTAAGCCCGTCTCCTTTGCATCGTGAGCGGTGCATAATTGTTATCCACAAAGATTCGCTGTTGCCCATAAAACACTTTACCCTGGGTCTGGGCTGTTTTTAGGATGTGCTCCTTCATTTGGTATTTATGGAAGCGTATAATGATGGAGCGGGGCCTGGCATCAGGCTGTGTAGGCTTTGGGCTGAGCGCCCTGTGTGCTTGTTCAATCTTTAGGGGCATTTCAGGGTCCAGGGTGAGTGCTGTACACAGTAGTGGTTCAAGGAATTTGGGCACGTTGGGACCCTCACTGTCCTCCGGGATGTTATAAATGCGGATATTGTTCCGGTGATGCCGGTTTTCAGCATCTTCTGACGTTCCATGGTTAAATTACAGAGTTCTGTGATTTGGGTTACTGTGGCTTGGATTTGATGCATTGTATCTGTCTGTTCTTGGACTGCATGTTCCAGGGAGATAACTCTGTTATGGGGTCTGATCAGGTTCGGCCTGTATTGCCTCTTGTGTCTGTTTAAAGCTGGAGAATTTGGATTTAAAACCTGTAAGTTCTCATAGAATGCAGTAGAGTTTCTGTTCAGTCTGCGCAGGATTAGGAGAATTTTTTTGAAATTTCTTGCTGGTTTTGTTGCGTGTGGCCTGTGTGGATTGTACCGAGGCCTCTGAGTCTGAGTGGTCCATCAGCGTTGGGTCGGGTGTCGGAGTTATTGGAAGAAATTGGTTACTTCCTCCTTTGAGTTTGCTGGTCACCATCCCTGCTGCTTGCAGTAAGTATATAAAGTTTTGAATAAGTGCTAATTCAGGTGTCTGGAGGTGATTTCAAGATAATTGATGGCGGGATGGAGTGGAGCGATGAACTATGCTGCCATTTGCCGCTAGAGCTGCACCAGAAGTCTCAAATTAGCTTTACAAATAGTCTTAGATGTAATGCAAGTTTTTTTTTTTTTTCTTTAAAGAGCAGCTTCCTAGTAGATGAACAACTGCTTCCCCTCCCAGTGTGGTCGATAACTGCCCCTCACCTTATAAAATTTATTATTTTTGGCATAGGCGATAAAGGTGGAACGACTTCCGAGCAGAAAAACCGCCCTCCCGCCATTACATGGCCTGTTTGTGATGTCACAAAGCGAAGGGTATCTTGGCGACCCATTGAGTTTTATGGGGGTGATATTTTCATGCATTTTATACCACTTACAGTTGCGACTGGAATAAATCAAAGCAACTGATCGACTAATAGGGACCCTGTTAGTCAATTGGTCGCTTTGATTTATTCCAGTCGCAACTGTAAGTGGTATAAAAGTGTATGAAAATATTGCCCCATAGAACTCAATGGGGCCCGCACACACAGACTTTTTGTGACATCACAAAACGGCTGCATGGGGGTGTGGTTTTCTGATCAGGAAGTCTGTACGTTTTTATCACCTATGCCGAAAATAAATTTTACGAGGGACATAACTTTTTCTAGCTGAGGAATTTCACTGCCAGATTTCTTCAACACACTCTTGGACAGATCATTTCTAAGAGCGTGAATATGTTGTTCATCCACACTGTTTGGCATTGTTCCCTTCCACTTTAAATCTGCCGGAAGTCTTCAAGCTGGCTCCTCCCACCCACCCGGGTGGTATATACCTCAGCTCTGCCCCATGACGCCAGATCTTCCTTTCCGCTGCAAGACACAGGTTGCCTCCCTTGTGCTGTCGCATTTTGTAGGCCCTGGCTTACAAATTGTCGGTTTTACTGAAATTAAAACTCGTTCGAGTTAGCAATTGCCCTTTTGCAGCATTGATCATGGAGGAAAAATCTTCCCCGGGATTTCCACGGTGTCCCTGCGCCCAAAAGATGTCATGCACCGATCCCCTCCTCACGTGTGTCTACTTCCTAGGTGTCAGCCGTGACACCTCGTCCTGCAGTTATTGCTTGGCCTTCCATCCCAACGTTCTGGACGACCGCAAGGCATGCCTGAAGCTGGGGAGACCGGAAAAAAGGAACCCTCCGGTGAAGTCCAAGGGCTAGGTGGGCGGTTTCCGTGGCCACGGGCTTTGCCGAGCAGCTGGAACACATGAAGGTGTTCAAGGAGGAAGCCACCTGCGCTTCAGCCAATCATAGCTTTTTTGTTCCTCTCAACCTAGCCTCCACCTTTACTGGTTCTTCTAAAGAATTGTGCCAGTCTCTCCCCACCAGGGGTGAGGCGCCCTCGGGCTCGCACTCCTCTCGCTCTCAGAAGGGAGAAAAAGAACCTTCGTCTTCGATTTGAAGACGATCTTGGAATTGAGAGACGTCTGAGTCCCAAGAGCATGTGGTCTCGACCTTGGTCGAGATCGCCGCCTCGGCCGCTGACTTTCAAACAACATGAAGTCTTGCTGTATTCTGACTATCTGCAGTTAGCTCCAGCCTTTAAACTGCCCTGGAGAATATAGGGTTAATTTTCTATGCAGTGCATGGAGCGTTGAATGAAGGGGGTTGTAGGAAATAGGCTGTTGGTTAACTAGAATCTGCAGCTTATCCAGTAGGTAGGGAAATGGGCAGACTGGGTGGGCCAAGTGGTCCTTATCTGCCGTCAAAGTCTGTGTTTTATGTTGAGCTCGAGCTCAGTTGAGGTCTCTGTCTGCAGCCCTTTGAAACCCAACTGTCAGATTCTTTACTTCGCCTCACTGAACAGTTGCTCCGGAGATTTCTCCTTCAGCTCGGTTCGAAAGTCGGTTAAAGTGTCTGTTAAAGTTGTCGGTTTTAAGCCGAATTTATTCCGCATAGTCGGTTCAGTCTCTGTCTGCGGTACCGTGAGTACTAGAATTCTGTGTGGAAATATAAAGTTGTTTGATCGGTTCGGCTGAACTGATCACTTATAGTGAATTCTTGTATTTTACTTTAGAATGTGGTTACCGGTCCTTATCGGTTCTAAAAAGAAAAAAAAAACATTTTTATAAAATGCCCGTGACACGGTTAGGAACCGATAAGGGAATCTTGCCTGGCGGTTGCCGTGAAAAGGGTAAGTTTGGTTAGGTTGGCCATGTCTGAAAAACCCAAGAAGAAAACCGGGCCCACTGGATTTCAGCACTGCAGTGAGTGTGGGGAGGTCTTTGCTAAGGCCGATCCCCACACCACTTGTGTTTAGTGTCTGGGGTTTGAACACCTCGATACAGACTGCCAAATTTGTAAAAATTTCCTAAGTCTACTCTTGAGAAGAGATTAGGTAGACTTGGGGAAAAGGAGGCCGAGAAGTCCACTAACCCGGATGGCCAGCCCGGTTCGGTTCCGACCGAACCAGAAGGAGCGCCCTCTGACCAGGGCTACTTCAGGCAAGAGGAGAGCGGATCCTGAGGGGTCAGTTCCTACAAAAAGGAAACGCAAAGAGAAATCGACTGGTTCGGATCCAGAGGTTCATGTTCCAACTGCCGAGGAAATAGCCAGAGCGATTCGGATTGTGGAATCGCTTCGCCTGGTTCTTACCAATCCGGCACCTTTTGGCAGGGGTTTGGTTTGGTCGGTTCAAGATTATGCCCCTGAAGACTTTTATGAACCGGAGTTTGAGGAGGAGGAGGGGGAGTTCAAAGATGATGGTGATGATGGTGAAAGTCTGGCTGTGCCTGTGGAACCGGACATCTCCCCAGACAGACCTTCTGGTGTTTCACCTCCCAGGCTTTGAGTCCCCTCCCCACTATCTGTTTTACAGAAAAGTGGCTGAAACCCTCCAGCTTCCTATGGAGGAGACAATGGAGGATCAAGAGGAGCCTGATTATGTGGAAATGATGGACATCCCTGAGTCCAGGAGTCTGTCTATTACCTTCACAAATCCTTTGGGAAGCAAACACAGAAAATCCTAAAGTCTCCCAATTCTGTACCTCCTGTTGACAGAAGGATGGACAAGAGGTATACATTATCAGGCTCAGATACAGAGTTTTTAAACCAACAATGCAGCCATGTTGGGGTAGTGCAGGCTGCTGCCTGTGACAAGGCAAATATTCCCTTCGCTTCACACCCCCCCAGACAAAGACTCCAGGAAGATGGACGCCATGGCAAAAAAGCAGTACATGGCATTTTCCTTGGGACTCAGGCAGGCGAACTATATGGCCTATATAGCCAGGTACCAGAAGTCCAGGTGGGACACTGTACTGGCACTGGCTAAAGAGGCCTCCCCCCAGCTGGCTAAGGAGCTGGAGGAGGTGGCTGCTGATGGGATTGAGGCGTCAAAGGTACAATTTCATGCTGCTGTGGACTCTAATGATGCGTCATCAAGAGTCATGGCTGCATCTGTGGCTCTTCGGAGGATGGCTTGGCTCAGATGTACTAGCCTCTCACAGGACACCCAGACTAAGGCCATGGATTTTCCTGTGGTGGGTAATTCTCTGTTTGGGGAGCAGACAGAGAATTACATGAAGAAAATGGATGAGTACAGGACCGCTTACAGGAGTGCTCAGGCCAAGGAGAGGCAGGCAACTCCTCAAAGGCAGCAGTCTAGGGGCAGGGGCAGGCCTTTTCAAAGGCCTTTTGACCAAGCACAGGCCTCTTCTTCCTTTTCTCGGAGGGGGTTCTTCAGAGGGAGAGGCAGAAGAGGGATGAGCAGGCTTGCATCCACCCCTCAGCCTAAAGCCCCTGCCAAGCAGACACCCTGATGGGCCTGCCCGGATAGACTCTCCTATTCCAGTAGGGGGCAGGCTGGCTTACTTTGTCCAGGACTGGATGTCTGTTACATCAGACAAGTGGGTCCTGGAAGTAGTAAGCCAGGGCCTGGTTCTCAGCTTCAAAAAATTTCCAAAGATGAGAGCCAGATCTTTTCCACCTGCAGATCTCTCAGAAACCCTTGCCTAGAGCAGAGGTTTCTTCTCTCTAACTTTAAGAGCCATAGAGAGTACCTACCCTACACTGGGGCAAAGGACTGTACTCCAGGTACTTCCTGACCCCAAAAAGACAGGGGAGTGGCGACCCATACTAGACCTAAGATATCTAAACAAACATCTTTAAAACCAAAGTTCAAGATGATAACTCTGGGAATAATCCTTCCCTCTGTAAGACCAGGGGACTGGCTAGCCTCTCTGGACCTCAAAGATGCCTACTTTCACATTCCCATCAGGTGCTCCTACAGAAAGTACCCCAGGTTTGAGTTGCTCTGAGGCCATTATCAGTTCAGAGCAATGCCCTTTGGCCTAACATCAGCCCCAAGGGTTTTCACAAAGTGCCTGGCAGTAGTAGTTGCCTTTCTAAGAAGGCAAAAGATTTCCATTTTTCCATATCTGGACGATTGGCTAATAGTGGGTCAGTCTCCAGACCAAGACAAGTCTCACCTGCAAGTGACCCAGCAAGTGCTCATTTCTCTAGGATTTCTTCTCAACTTTCCCAAGTCAGTTCTCGAACCAGTCCAGCTTCTTACCTTTATAGGAGCAGAACTGGACACCTCAAAGCAGACCTTTCTTCCTCTAGAAAGGGCAAGGGTTCTTATGGAACTAGCTTCTTCCTTCAGCCTTGAATATCTCGACCAACAAGGCATTTCCTCCAGCTCTTGGGCCACATGGCAGCTTCAGCAGCAGTGGTCCAGGGGCAAGATTCAGATGAGGGATATTCAGTTCCACCTGAGAGCTTTCTGGTCTCAGAGGAAGGATTCCCTTACCAAACTGATCCCAGTAACTCTGACCTTGATCCGAGCCCTCCAATGGTGGCAGGATCAGGACAATTTAAGACAAGGTGTTCCTTTTGTTACTCAGCCTTGTTCAGTGGTCCTTACCACGGATGCTTCTCTCCTGGGCTGGGGAGCCCATCTGGGGTCCCTTACTGCCCAGGGGCTGTGGTCCCCCCAAAAATCCCTTCTCCACATCAGTCTTCTAGAGCTCAGAGCAGTTTTTCTGACTCTGAAATCTTTCTCACAGTCAGTACAGAACAAGGTGGTTCAAGTCAGAACAGACAACACCACCACCATGAGGTACATCAACAAGCAGGGAGGCACTCTGTCCATGGCCTTGTGCACAGAAGCCATGAAGTTGTGGTCTCTGGCTTATTCCCTGCAAACCTCTCTTGTAGCAGTTCATCTTCCAGGCAAGGACAGTGTGTTAGCAGATGCACTGAGCAGGATTTCTCAGGGCCATCAGAAATGGTCCCTGGACCCTCAGGTGTTGAAAGTGATTTTTTCAAGGTGGGGCACTCCAGAGATATATCTCTTTGCAGCCCCAGACAATCACCAACTCCCTCTCTTTTGTTGCAGACCTCCAGTCTTGGGCTCAGTCCTCTGGGCCTGATCCTGAATTGGGAAGGAAGTTTCTGTATACCTTCCCCCTTCCCACTCCTGTTCAAAGTTTTGGTAAAATAAGGTCTCAACCTTGCAAGGTGATTCTGATTGCTCAGATTGGGCCAGACAGCCCTGGTACCCCTGTTGCTGTCCCTAGCAGTCCATCTTCCCCTGTCTCTCCCCAGGAATTACAACCTGTTAACATCCTCTCAGGGAAGGATTTGGTACCCCAATCTTCAGTCTCTCAATCTCAAGGCATGGCTCTTGAAGAGTTGGAGTTTGCAGATCTGCATCTTTCCCAAGGGGTTCTGGATATCCTCAAGGCTTCTCGAAAGCCCTCCACCAGAAAGACTTACAACTCCAAATGGAAAAAATTCTGCATTTGGTGTTCTAAGAAGCATATTTCTCCAGACACTGCTGGATTGCCTACGGTTCTGGATTATATGATTCATCTTATTGGCCTAGGCCACAGACCAGCTACTCTCAAAGTACACTTGTCATCTGTTTCTGTGTTTTTGTCTGTGGGGAAGTCTTCCTCACTATCTTCCCATCCTGTGTTCTGTAAATTTTTTAAAGGATTGCTTCACACCGATCCTCCTTTTTAGAGACCCTGCTCCTGCCTGGGATTTGAATGTTTGCATTGCTCAACTTATGCAACCCTCCTTTGAGCCTATGTCTTCAGCAGAGCTCAAGTACTTGACTTAGAAAACTGTGTTCCTGGTAACCATTACCTCTGCCAGGCATATCAGTGAATTGCAAGCCCTGTCAGTGGAATCTGATTTTATCTCATTTCACAGGGATAAAGTGGTCCTTAGAACCAATAGAAGGTTCTTGCCCAAAGTGGTTTCAGACTTCCATTTAAACCAGTCTATGTCTCTCCCTGTTTTCTTCACTGATCATTCTTCCTCAGAAGAGAGGAGGCTACACAGTTTAGATGTCAAGAGCCCTTAGTTACTACATAGAGCATACCAAGGGTCACAGGTTTGACTCCGTCCAGTTGTTCCTTACTTATAGAGAAGTGGGAAAGGGCAAACCTGCCACCAAAAGATCTGTTGCCAGGTGGATTGTGTCTTGTATAAGATTCTGCTATGAAAAACTGGGAAAAACTCCACCCTCAGGCCTGAGGGCTCATTCCATAAGAGGTACAGCTGCTTCCCTGGCTGCTGCCAGGGATATCCCTCTTTTAGAAATTTGTCCAGCAGCCACCTGGAAAACAGTCCATACCTTTACCAAGCATTACTCTCTGGATATCCAGGCTAGGAATGATGCTCGGTTTGGCACAACAGTACTTCAGAGCCAATTCCCAAAGTAGGTTCTGTCCCTCCTCCTTGGAGGTACTGCTTGGTAGTCTGCAATTGTCAGAATACAGCAAGACTTCATGTTTGAAGAAAAAATTACTCACCTTAGTAATTATGTTTCTTCTAATGGAGTCTTGCTGTATTCTGACCTCCCTCCCTGTCTTCCCTCTCAGAACCTGTTTTTGGGAAGTGGGTGGGCAGGTGCAGTGTTGCACTCCAGGGGTGTTTTTTGCTTGCACCCTCCTCCTTTTTGTTTGGGTGCTGATTTATTATTGTTATTTATAGTAGATTGGTTTTGGGTTTCCTGACTTGGTCTTCCTTAGGAATCAAAACTTTTTCAACCAGTTGGATAGTAAAATTTTCAATTTCCATAGAATTTTTATTTTAGTTGGGTCGTGAAGAATCTGACGGTTTAGGTTTGAATCACTCCAGACAGATACTTCAACCGAGCTTGAGCTCAGCATTCTATGCCCTGCATAGAAAGTTAACTCTTTGTTCTCTGGGGCAGTTCAAAGGTTGGGAATAACTGCAATTGTCAGAATACAGCAAGTCTCCAATAGAAGAAACATAATTACTAAGGTGAGTAATTTTTTCTTTCTTCCCCTCGAAATATTACTTTAAATCCTGGAATAAAATGATATTACACTTCATATGGGGAAAAAACAAGCCGAGAGTTAGACTCTCCATCCTAAAACTTTCCCTTTCTCAGGGTGGGTTGAACCTCCCAGACTTGAACTTGTATGCCCAAGCTTCTTTTCTTAGAACAGTGGTGTTGTGGCTGTCTGACTCCTATACCTCTCTCTGGAAAAATATAGAGTTTCATTTAAATGATCTCTTTGATATAAAAAAGATTTTTGTTTTCCTCTGAAGGGAGATCGCTTAACCCCTCAGCTCTAACAGGAATTACATCGCAACTTTATAAAATAAGGAAAAAACTGAGGTGTTCGGTTATCCTATTGACTGTATTTATTTATTTAGTTTTTGTTGACCGGGTAAGTGCACTAGACAAATCCTGCCTATTTTCAGGCACGACCCGGGGGAGGGGGATACAAATGAATGCGAACTGACCTTGAACCAGATTAAGCTGTTGGAGGTATTTTTAGTGAATGAGGGAAATTTGTCCAGGACACCAGCGAAATTCCCCTACTCTTTTTGATAAGTGCCATGGGATCTTTAACATCCACCTGAACTACCACCAATCCAGGCAGATGGGACCTCGGTTTAACATCTCATCCGAAAGACGGCTCCTCAGAAGTGCAGCACCCCTCTCATGCTGCACTACAGTGTCAGTACTGGGATATTAACCCAAGTGCCAGATGTGGGAACTGAACCCACAGCCCTCTGATCTCCCGGCCTCAGAGGCGAGTGTGCTACCTACTGAGCCACTGACACTGACAATATGAATATTGTAAAGTGATATCACAGGACAAACTTTTTGTCCCAATATATATGGATCGTACCTTCTCTCAATGGAGATCTGTGGGTTTGACCCATGTGTTTCAGTTCCTTTGTAATGAAGGTATCACTCCATTTGACAAGCTTCAACTCCAGTACCACCGACAGATTTCGTTTACTTCCAAGTTACGAAATCATATAATACGTAACAAAATCATCCAGCCCTCCCTACCTTCCCCAATGCCGGACCTACTAAAGCTTTTTGTAGAGGCTATAAAGGGCTACCTGGGATCTTGCATAGTAGGAACTATATACAGGGACCTGAGAAACGGACTACCATCATCTACGGTCTCCATCTTGGATGGATGGAATAAGGATCTAGAAACAGAGACTACCATGACCAAATGGTCTCGGTTTTCACTGACTGAAACAAAATCTGTAACATCCCCCCATTGGAGGGATTTTGCATGGAAATGTCGTTCCCTATATTTTCGGGCCCCTGCTGTCCTGCAGAAATATCTTCCTGAGGAATACGGTAGGTGCTGGAGAAACTGTGGATGCACAGTAGCCACTCTGGGTCATATATTTTGGCAGTGCCCCCCGTCTTTTGCCGTTCTGGATATCATTCCAAAATGAGCTCTCAAAATTATTTTCTGAGTCAATTGAAATTACAGCTGAACAGTTTCTATTGGGGATTTTCCCAGACCACGCCCCCCAATGGGGACGTACAGTACTACCAATTTGCTATATTGCTGCTAAGAAAACAATTACTAGACGTTGGATGACATCCCTGATTCCAACTATACAAGAGTGGAAACAAATAGTGTCCGATTATATACAAAGCCGAGACCGTTACTATTGAACACCGGAGGGGGGGGGGATGATAGTCATTGCAATGAAATGGCAAAAGTGGGTACATTATATAACATCTTCAGATCCAGACTTTTGTCCATGAGTATTGTTCAAAAAGGTTTTGATTCGATTTGACCTTCACCTTCATCCAGTTCATATTTAGGTGTTATATTCACTGGGAAAAGATCAAGTTAACATGGGATATTCATTAATATTATTTACATAGGAAAAAATGGGTCTAATAACAAGTTATGAACTCTAGCAACTGACAACGAAAGATAATAGAAGTCTACCTAGTTCTATTTTGCCTGTACTGTTTAAATTGTAATAAGCTAAGTACTCTCCTGTATGTATGTGTGTAAAAGGTATAATAAAAAGATATTTAAAAAAAAAAAAAAAAAGGATGGAAATGAGAATGGAAAAGTGTGGCCTGCTGGGAATTGAACCCCAGACTCCTGGTATGCCGTTTCAGCGCTCTAACCATTAAGCTACAGGTTCACATGGCTAGAGTGCCTGAGGACCAGTGCTCCCATTCACACATAGATGTATTTAAATCATGTTAAAATTGCAAACTTCTCGTACATCTATGTGTGTAAGGGGTACAACGCACGTAAAGATGCCTGGTTCAGCTTTGTGTATGCAGGCACTTGAGCTGCTTTGTGTGCAGATTGTGCGTTTGTTTCCCCCCACACTTGGAGCCATCACAGGATTGGTCTACAGCCCACAAAGTAACAAAAACACCCCATCCCATTCCACCCCTTTCTAGTAGACGTGACTGTTTCCTAGGGGGCGAAGGCAATGCCTACGCCGGCGCTACATGTGGAACTCTGAGACAGTAAAGCGGCAAGAGAAAACAGAACTTCAGGGGACAACGAGCAAGGCCCAGCGAGTGGAATCCAGACTGGACAAGGAAGGAGTCGGAGAGCAGCTGTTAACATTAAGGACAGGTTTGTGTCTTTCTTGTTTTGTTTACAGGACACAGTGGTGGAGTTTTCCTTGCCGCCGGTGACCATGTTCCCACAGCCCGCCAAACAACCGTCTATCCTCGATTCCACGGCCATAGATGAGAGATGCGTCTGTGCCCTTCATTCAGTCCATTAGCGACTCCAGTGCCACCCACCCCGGACTCACTCCATTGCTTGCCAACACTGACCACTCTTAGGTCCATCCATCCTCCCTCAGAAATCAAGCGGCTTACACCCTGATTCCCTTCCCACCCAGACCCTGCAATGATGGCAATCCATATTCAACCATTCACTCCCTCCCTTCTCACATGACGGACACAGTCATTGATCCATAAGCCATGCACCTGCTGTGCCCACTGTCCGCCATCCATGGGTTGTTCCCTAGGCCCTTGCCCCATCACTCGCCTGGCCACTAGTTCTGTTAAGTCCTATTTATGTCTCCCTACTCCCTCCCATGCTCAACATCTTGTTCACCTGCTCACCTGTATAATCTGATTTATTTATTTATTTTTTTTTAAATGAGGATGGAAGAAAGAGTCACTGAGAATCTGAGATGCTGCATATGTACTGCAACTAAAACAGCTAGGTGTCCCACTTCAAAGCTCAGCTAGTGAACCGCTGCACCCGCCCGCTCACCATCCCAGCTGTCGGTTCCACTGTCAACCACCTGATTAAATTAAAATATTTTTTCTTTTCAGAGGCAGATTGTCAGACAGTGGAGTGCACATTCACTTTTTCTGATTGATCATTGGCTACTGCACGGCATTCATGTGATGTCGCCTTGCCCCATCGCTCGCCAGTATAAGGCTGTTTCTAATTCCCAGCACCACACTATACTTAGCCACGCAGTTCCTAATAAGCGCACTGCATTCACATTGTGAAATGTGGATCTTGTGGTGCGTGGTGGTGTATGTAATGAGGAGTCTGATAGATTTGTAATGTCATCTTGTTTATCTGGCATGGTGCACCTTACAGCACAGCAGTTAGGGAAGCCTCTGCAGTGTGTTGCTGTTTCACACTCTGATCTAGGTTGGAACTGTACCAGCTGAAGAAGATTTGGAATATTCCAGACTCTGGTGCAAAGTTAAAGCTGCCACCCTGGTGATCACAGGTGACTGTGCAGGACAGATGACTGGGGCAGGGGTGGGAGTCTCACTTGTGCTTCCAACTTGCTGACACTGAGCATGTCTTTCTGGGGCTGGGGGGATTCAGACAGTGGGCAGAAGGGACTAGTGGTGAACTGAAAGGGGTATAAATAAAGTGTGTGTGTGTGGGGGGCAGTATAAAATGAGTCCTCCTGGCATCATATTTAATTTAGGGCTGTAAACACCTTGGTGACCGAGTTGGAGAACTCAAGAGTCCTACTGTGTCTGGTTTTCAGATTGCAGGGTTTGTTCATGACTGTGTTCTGCTTATGCAAAGAGTGTGTGGCATTATCCCTTAAAAACATATGTACCTCCAGTGATTTTCTGCAAGGGGTGTGGCGTACCCTCAACACTCAGTTTGTACCCCTGAAAATTTTGGGAGGCGTACACCCTCTTACATGGGTCTGTTGGGAACACTGTTGAGGACTTCCCTAATCCACACATTCCTTTTCTCAAATGTGTTGCGTAATCCTGCAACTAGGAACATGTCAGAAATACAAACTTCTCTCAGTGCAGTTTAACCCCTGCAAGGTATACTTTTAAATCAAGGATGGAAATAAGAAAGGAAAAGTGTGGCCCACTGAGGGTTGAACCTCAGACCTCTGGTATGCTGTTCCAGTGCTCTAACCATTAAGCTACAGGTTCACATGGGTAGAGTGCCAGAGGACTTCCTTAAATCCACACATTCCTTTTCTCAGATGTTTTGCGATGGTCTGCGGTGCAAATGCAGCACATCAAGAACAACGGCATCTTAGTTCCCCGGCTCAATGCGAACTGAGCAAGTTTGTATAAAGTTGGAGGGATCTAATGTAATAGTATGGCAGAGGTCGGCAGTGTGTATTAGCATAAGTCGGGCACAGGAAGCCAGTTGGAGCTCTTGAGATGACCGCAGCCATTCCTATTGATCTGGATTTATGTTGCGTACTAATATGTCTTAAGAACTGTTGAACCAGGTAGACAAAAATTGTGGTTACTTGTTAAAAACCCTAGTCAGGGGGCTAGCTAGTGGCTGAAGAGGTGTTTGCTAGTGTGCAGTTTTCCTTTAAAGATAAACTTTGCATGTAAGTATGTAGTTTCATAAACATAACATTTCAGAATTGTATTACAGTTCACTAGAGAATCAGTTTTCTGTTCCAGGATTTATAAAACATTTTGGAATCCAATGTATAAAAGCATATAAAAGCATCTCCAACATCGGCCTCTTCTTCACCTCACTCTGGGGACCTTCTCCCATGTGGCCTGCGCCTCCTGCACCTAAATATAAGAAGCCTTGTCCACAAGCTTGACTCCCTTCAGGTTCTTGCCGTCAACTACGCTCCAGATATGCTCACCCTGTCCGAAACCTGGCTCAACAAAAACATCGACGACGACTCTGTCGCTATCCCAGGCTACACTGTGGCCCGCCAGGATAGAGCCTCTAAAGGTGGCGGAATAGCCATCTACGTAAAGTCGGACTTGCACTATTCAGTGGTCCCAACCAAGTCCGAACCAAAAGTTCTTGAAGTAATACTAATTCAGCTTGTCCTTCCCTTCTCGCTACCAATCTACATTGCTGGGATATACTGCCGACCTGGTACACCAGCTTCTGCTGCCACCGACCTCCTCAAGCAAATCTCCTGCCTAACCATGACAGGGGAACTTTACAGTGTGGGCGATCTTAACCACAGTTGGCTAGCTCCTACCCTCAACAAAACCAGGAGTATGAGGGCCATTGTCTATATGTGTGTGTGTGTCGCAGAATTATTCGGCCCGGTTGCTGAAGATGATAATTCCATGCAGCAGCTACGAGATCTGAAGATTGAGAACTTCCTTGTGTACCCGGCCACTTTAAAAATAAAACACAAAGGGGCCATGTACTCCTTTTGGGAGGTGGAAAAAGCAGAGGAATTCATGAAGAATTGAGGCAAAAGTTACGCTGAGGAATGGCCCAGGAACTGAGCAAAGGAGTTGGGAACTCTGTCTAGATATTGAAGCAAAGGAGGGGAGAGACTGTATTTGCAGCTACTGTTTGTTTGTGTTTTGATCTGCAGTATCGAGTTCAAGTTTGTGCTGGAGGAGAAGGTGATACTGGCAAAGTTTATTTTGCAACCGCTGTCTGTGGAAATGGACTGGGATACTGTAAATTGATAAGACTGGCGGACTGTCCTGATGGTGGCGGAGAGAACTGAAGGGGCCATATGTGAAGGCTGTTTGAAGTGCCATTATGGGACGGAAGCCAACATTACGTGACAGAAATACCTGGATGTGAAGAGGAAGGCCCAGGATGCTCGAGAAGAGAGAGAGAGACTGGCTGGAAAAGCTTATGGGTACAGGTAGGAGGGTGGGTGGGGAGAGGGTCTTGGCGCGTTGGTTTTTAAGCACGGCCTAAACTCCCTGCTTGTCCTTTCTGATAACCCTAACCATTTCCTTCTCGAGTACCCGCGTGGTGCAGGCAAAGAGGGGAGGCCAATGTAGGCAGTGGGATAAAGGAAGGGTAAGGACTTCAAACTGGAAAAAGGGGCTGCATGGAGGACAGCAGGGGAATGGTGGCAGGCGGGAAAGGGAAGCGCTGGAGAGGTAATTGCAAGGAAGGGGGATAGTTAAAAGGGTGAAGTTACAGGGCAAGGGAAACAAAGTTAAACTGGCTGTGGAGGGAGAGCAGGGGAGTGTCTCTTTCAGTATCTGGGGACGAGGCAGACACTCGAGTCGGGGAGACTGATGGTGCATAAGGGAAGGGGAGGTAAACAAGGGGAGGGGAGAGGGAAGGAAGGGGTATGTTTGGACGGGGTTATCCCAAAGAGAGGAAGGAGGGGCCGAAGTGCGGGAAGGGCAAGTTGGAACATGAGACAGGGGGAGTTGTGCAAGGAAGAGGGAGGAGTGAATCAGATTAGGGATAGAGGGAAAGGAGCAAGTAGTGAAAAGGTTAAGGGGAGGAGGTATGGTAGGGACTGGGGGGAGGCAGTGGACAAGGGAAGAAGGGAAGGTGGGGGAAACATATACAAAGTTATATGTTTAAAATATTGTTGAATGTTTGTTTTAATACTGTTGTTTTTTTGTATGAACAAAGTGCAACCAAGTATACGAGATTATCATGCTTTTAGTGGTAAAAGAGAAGGTGAAAGGGAAAGAAATAACAAATATCAATGTCCGTTAGCAAAAGTATTAATGTGATTACTTGGAATGTTTGAGGTATTATAAATCCAGTAAAGAGGTCTATGCTGTTGACAGCCCTCAAAAGAGGGGGAACCCAAATAGCTCTATTACAAAAAATGCACCTAACAGAGACAGAGCACACCAAACTGGCCCGAGGATGGGTGAGGAAGTGTTATGCGGCATCTGCCTCGATACGTAAAAGAGGAGTAGCCATATTGATACATAAAGGCTTGAACTTGGAGGTGCAGAGGGTACTTGGGGACACCAAGGAGGAGAGATTTATTTTTATTTCGGGATCCCTGGATGGGGAGCAGATCACCTTAGGATCGGTGTATGCCCCGGCGGTACATGATTACCAATTTTGTGCCTCTTTGCTGGATTTTCTGGTTTGGGAGCATTCCCGGGGTTAATAATTGGGGGGGACTTGAATTGGGCAATGGACTGGAAAATGGACCACTCTGAAGGAAAGGAGAATGTCGGGGGATGCAACAATGGCAAGAGGAATGGCAGAACTAGATTTGGTAGATGTATAGGCGAGCAGCGAACCGGGAGTGAGGGTGTACTTTTAGTCGAACCCCCACAAAACATGGACGGGATAGATTACATTTATTCCATGAGGGAAATGGGTATGCTTGGTATGGGAGACACAACGTGCCCTATACATATTTAGGATTTAGTGGTAGTAATGAAAGTACAAGGGAGGGAAAGCAGGATTCCCCCATGGAAATTCCCCATATATGGCTCAGAATGAGGAATTTAGGAAGCATCTGGAGGACAGCTGGGATTTGTTTATGGCAACAAATGATAAAGAGGGGGTCTCGAAAAATATACTGTGGGAAACGGGCAAGGTGTTTGAGGGGAGCAATTATTGATTATGTATCTCGGATAAAGAGGAAACGGAGGGCACAAAGAAGTGAGCTGGAAAATAAATTAAAGGAGTTAGAAATGAGGGTGGCTCGTGGAGAAAAGGGGGAGACCGTCCGAACGCTGGACATGGTGAGGGAGGCGTTTTGAGATCAGAAGCAGGGAGAGTTGGCTTATTTAACGAGATATATATTTGAATGAGGAAATAAATCCGGGCCAGTGGTGGTTAACCTTATGAAGGGAGGTAAGAGGATGAATAGAATTTTGGGGGTGAGAGATGATCAGGGTACCCTGCAGAGCAAGGATAAGGAAATGCAGAAGGCCTTCCAGGGCTTCTTTCAACTATTATATCAGGCAGGTGATACAGGAACGAAAGAAAAGATATTAGAATTCCTAGGGGAGATAAAAGTTCCAAAAGCCACGCAGACAGTGAGGAAAAAGTTAGGGAAACCAATAACGGAGGGGGAGGTGATGCAAGCCATCTAAAAATTGCAGAAGGGGAAAGCTAGTGGACTGGATGGGTATCCGGTGGAGTATTATAAACTAATGGGGACCCGAACTGCGAAGGTGCTGTGTAAAGTGTTCCAACAAAATGAAGAGATGGAAGAGATTAGCTTGCCAGATACGTGTTATGATGCTGTCATATGCCTCATACCAAAGGATTGGCAGGATCCGCAATTATGTGCCTCGTATCTGCCGATATCACTGTTAAATTGTGATTTGAAGATATTAGCTAAAGTTCTGGCCTGTAGACTGGAGGAGAAGCTCCCGGGGATGGTTCATCTGGACCAAACAGGGTTTATTAAAGGAAGACAGTCATATAATATGAGACGGCTGCTTAATATACTTTGGAGAGCGAACAGGGGAAAGGAAGCTATAGGGATCCTTTCAATGGATGCGGAAAAAGCATTTGACAGGGTGGAATGGAACTACCTGTTTGAAATATTGGGGAGGTTTGGTCTGGGTGAATCATTCCTGGGATGGGTAAAGGCGATGTATAGATGGCCCTGGGCGCAGGTGGTAGTAAATGGAAGTAGGTCGGTGAGGTTTAATTTGGAGAGAGGCACGAGGCAGGGCTGCTCGCTCTCCCCCTTATTATTTGTGCTTGGGATAGAACCTCTGGCTGTAGCAATCAGAGACTGCAGGAGCATACAGGGGTGGGGGGGAAGGGAGGTCACAACATAAATTGGCACTATACACGGATCATATGCTGTTGTTTATGAAGGATCCTAGGTGATTGGTTCCCACACTTCTGTCACTGGTAGAGGAGTTCGGGATATTTTCGGGTTACAAAATTAATTTGGGAAAGTCGGAAGTAATGTGGTTTAAGGGGGCTGGAGAAGAGGTAAGACAGTGGGGACTCAAAGTGGTGGGGACAAGTCTGACATATTTAGAGGTCCAGGTAGGCAGATGCTTGGGGTCCCTATATAACTTAAACTACACCAAATTGATAAAAACTATCGAGGCGGATATAAGAAGGTGGATGCAGCTACCCGTGTCATGGCTGGGCAGAATTAATATAATAAAAATGAACATGCTGCCTAGAATTTTGTACTTCCTACAGATGCTACATCTGGGACTATCTAGGGAGGATGTACACAGGTTGGAGAAGGCCTTCACTACCTTTATTTGGAAAGGGAAGTGCCCGAGGGTTAGTTTGGGGAGGCTAAAGGCAGATAGAGAGAAAGGGGGCTAAACTTCCCGAATTTGGGAAACTATTTTTTGGCTATACAGCAAAGATGTGTGGTGGATTGGGTACATAAACCCAAGGTTGCCAGCTGGGTTGAACTGGAAAAGGGAATGGCCCAGGGTAAAATAACTGCGTATCTCCATAGTAAAGGGCTAAGGGCGTATAGGATGGGAAAAGAAGTCAACCCCCTGGTAGTGCAGGTACTGCTAGCCTGTGAGGTGTGGGTTTGTAAGGAGGATGCTGTTCCACAGTTGTAGATACTTAGAAGCAAAAATTTTATTGAAGTTGGACAATTACTGTGAACTTCAGACAAAAAAAAATAAATAACATAAAACTTCTTCAAAATAAACATAAGTTACCAAGCAGCATCTCGGACACTAGAATGAGCTAGTGAACATCATACTGGGGTCAGAGTACTTCTGTACCCCACCAGGCTATCTACAGAACTGAATAAAACCAAGGCTTATATACCAAAAGGAGAACATGTGACTTGTTTAACTCCTCCCTGTGCTTTTCAAAATTATCTTTAAACAGCAAAATAAATCTATTTTCATTTCTGAGCTCAGAATAACATTTCTTTTTAAGTTGTAATGTTGTCAACATCACTTTATAGAAACAACAACTGGTTAATAAAATTTTAGTTTCAAACACTGCAGGAGTAACTCCACCTCCTAGTACTGTGCCTTTAAATATGGGAGTTGACCAGCCGGCCAGCTCTACAGTATAGAATAGGAGGTGAGACTCCACACAGAGAAGCAGGTAACCTTTAATGAGGGAAACATTTGTTTGTTTTATAAATTTATTCCAGTAGAATGAATTAAAGGCATTCAGTCCACTTTTTAGAAGCATTTTAACTAAAGTAAAAACACAAAAAGAAACACTTTTATTTAACCTTTGTTCAACAGAGAAGAAAGGGGGTTAAGGCCAGACAAACAACAGTGTTGTACAACTTGTTTTTACAGGCCTTCCTTTGTTTGTGTAGCTTGTTTAGGTCATGAATTAGTTGTTTTGTAGTTTCTACTGAATGAATTCCTTTTTGTATGCTGCAAATTGTGTAAAATGCAGGCTGTTTGTTTATTTACTCAATAGGAAGCGCTGTGTGTGTTACTGCTGCCATTTGGAATGAGTTTCAAACCTGAAAGACCCATTTTCTACAGCAAACAGGCTGAAAGGCACTTTAAAGGGGTTTTATATGCAAACATTTTGGGGCTGCATTTACATTATTTCCACAGGACAACTAGCCTGTAAAGCAGCTCTAGCTTACTCCATATATTTGACAAGGGGGGGTTACCTAACGCTAAATGGGATGTAAACCAAGACCATATGAGGGTTTGCATACATAAAGGGGTCATTACAAGACCCACACCATGGATATAACTAAGTGCTTACAATTCCCATATCCAAATGAAATGAAATACTCATTTTAAACAACTATTGTGTTTCTGCATACCTCACATTAGAAAGGTTCTGAAGGGGGCAACCAAAGAAAGAGCTGTGCAGAACTTCGTATACCAGGGCAAGAATACATAAGGGATAGAAAGAACGTTATATAGGTGGCCTGCCTATATAACGTGGAAAGAAAGATGAGGAGTTACAGCAAGAAAGGAGGAAAGTGAAAAGGGCTGTTGCAACGGACTTTAAAAAAAAAAAAAAAAATAGATTTGCCTGGTATACGGAGGTATCTGTCACATAGCCTTAAGGAGAAAAGGTTGGACACAAGGAAAGGAGACACTATTAATGCCTGTGGCAGGTAATCCCTACTTCTTGCCAGGGTTGGAACACATAGGCTTTGGGAAATGGGAGCGAAAAGGAATAAGGAGTCTGGGGCACCTGTTAGTGGGAGAGTGGTTCTGCTCATTACAGGAACTGCAGGAGGTGGTGAGAGAGAGAGAGGTTCAGGTATTTACAAATGAGAGCGTATATGGGAAGTCTGGGAAAGGAGAGTAAAGGTATATATGAGGTGGACCCAGTGGAGGTAATGATCTATGCAGCTCAAAATCAGGAGAAAGGGTTCATAGGCTGGGGCGGTGAAGAGAGGAAAGGTCATACTTCCTGATAGAACGCTAAGAACTAAAAAATTGTGGGAATGGGACCTTGGTAGGGGCGTAACGGATAAAAATGGGAAATTATTGCTCCCAATGCATTCTGGGATTATGGTATGCAGTAAATGTAAGGAGGCATATTTTAAATTTATCCACAGGGTGTACCACCCACCGGTGATCGTACATAAGGCACATCCTGAAGTATCACCTTTATGCAGAAGGTGTGGTTCGGGATGGGGGACATATATGCACTGTTTTTGGAAGTGCCTGATACTGCAGAAATATTGGAAGGACGTGGTGTCCAGAGTGGGAAAGATTGCTGGGAGGGAGTTGCCATTGGATCCTTTGGGAGGTTTATTTGGGGTGGAAGATGGAGAAGAGGAGGAATGGACGTTCTAGGGACATGGATATGTTGTTCATCCACACTGTCTGGCAGGTTCCTTGCCGCTTTAAATCTTGCCGGACGGTCTTCAAGCTGGCTCCTCCCACCCACCCGGGTGGTAAAACTCTCGGCTCCGCCCCATGATGCCAGATCTTCCTTACCGCTTGGAAGCTCAGGTTCCCTCCTTAACGCTCTGCGTATGGACTGGATCCTAATTCTTCTCGGGTTCATTTCAAACTTATTTTAAAATTTTTCAAGACTTCGGTCAAGTTTCTCCTCATGGCTGCAATGGACAAATCGACTCTGGATTTTGGTGGTGCCCTTGTGGGCAGAAAATGTCCAGGACGGATCCGCACTCCATGCGTCTCTGCCTCGGCCTGAACCATGACCCACAGGCCTGCGAGTTATGCTGTTCGTTTTGGCCAATATCTTGGAAGACTGCACTGCCTGGTTACACACTGGCGTCCTGAGGCGCTACCACGGTGAAGTGAAGGAAGGTCATGGGCGGGTACCTGCGCGGCTGGCTCCGGCTGAGCAACTCGAGGATGATCGCCCTCGAGGAGGAGGCGGCACAGGCCGCATCATCCTCTTCCTCAGTCACAGCATTTATCCCGCTCTCTCTGGGTACCTCATACTCCGCTTCTTTCAAGGAGCTTTGCCAATCCCTTTCCACGAAGGGAGAGAGGCCATTGGGACATTCCTCTCGGTCCAAAAAGAAGGACTCAAAAGGTAAGTCCCACCGTCGACGTTCGTGGGAGCGGGAGAGGTCTCCTTCCCCGGACAGTCGACATTCTACTTCAGTCGAGGTTGCGGCTAAGGCCGCTGCCTTCACGGTGTCCCCGTCAGGTCAGCCGGCTGAGACACCCGTCGATGCAGTCGAGATTTTTCTCGACCCATCGGGTGGGCTGTCGACTGGTGAAGCCGACAACCCTTCTTCACTGGTTCCCCCGGTGGAGACAGAGGACCTGCCTGCGCCTCCGGTGCTGCAGTCCCCGGTCAAGGCTTCCGAGCCGACGGAAGAGCGGGTGTCCCCCAACCCGTCCTTGGAAACACCAAGGTTTTCGGTCTCGGACATCCTCTCGGTCCAGCCGATCCCGCCAACATCGGGCGGTCTCGGCACCAATGCTAGCGCCGCGCTTCGTCCTCGTCTTTTCTCCTTGGAAGAGGAGAGGCAGCGTGAAGTTGTCGCCGACGCTTACGAGGACCTGATGTGGCAGCAGTTACTTCTGTCTGGGAACAAGCAGACGCTGCGCCTTCCCTGCCATCAAGATGCCTGTCACCCAAGCGGCCGAAACAACCCCTCACTGTAGCCGAGGTGCCCAAGCCTGGGCCGGTTGTTTGGCTGAAACCAGCTGCCCCACCGATTGTGGTGGAACCTCTGCCTCCACAACCGAAATCGGGGGCGCTGACCAAAGACTCTTGGTCGGGTCAGGGCCTGCCCCACAGGTTGTTGGTCACCCTCACTCCCGACCGTCCTCGGCAGGTGGAGGGTGGCTCAAGCCCCAGGCAGCTCTTCGCGGACTTCTCTGAGTCCGACTCCTTCCTCTTCTCCAGACCCATTAATCTGGAGTCCTTCGGGGGCCAGTCGATGGACGAAAGCCCATCGTCCTTCATGGGTCTGCTTCGGCTCATCTCGGAGTCCACCGAGATGCAGCTTGAGCCCCTATCCAAGCGGGCCAAGTATCCCCTTATGGAGATACTGGACAGAGGGGATTCACCCACAGAGGCCTTTCCGGTGGCTGATGCCATTGTCTGCCCAGCCTTGGAGCTCTGGCAGCAGCCTACTTCCTGTCCTGCGCCTTCGGCCAGGATGGCCAGGAAGTATGCGGTCCCTACCGGCTCTTTGCCCGGTTTTTGAACACCCTCCGCCGAGGGTTGGTCACCGACAACATTTTCTGGCGTCTGAACGCTAGGGATGTGGACAAGCCCCCCAAGGAGTCCAAAAGCTGGACTATGCCAGGCGCAAGGTGTACGCTGCGTCCTCCCTTGGCTTCCACCAGGCCAGCTCAGCCGTGCTGATGGCACACTTCTCCCACGCCCTCATGGGCTCCCTGGACGAGGTGATCCCTCATCTCCTGGCCGACCTGCAGACACAGTCCAGCAGGTGCAGGACCAGGGAAGGGCGGTGGCTAAACAGCAGCTCCAAACAGCTCTGGACATTAGAGACTCCTGTGCCAGATCAGTTGCAGCCATGGTGGCCACGCGCTGCAGAGCATGGCTGAGGATATCCACCTTCACGGCGGATACCCAGCACAAACTGGCGGATGTCCCCTTCCTGGGGACTGACCTCTTCGGCCCTGGAGTGGAAGGTCACCTCCAGCGGATCGAAAAGTCCAATGCCACTCTGGACTCGGTCACCTCCGCCCAGAAGAACGAGGGCCGTCGACAACAGCAGCATAAGTCCTTTCGTCCTTCTGCGCCTGCGACGTCCAAGCCCAACAGCACCAGGGCCAGCAGGCTCGGCAACTGGCATCCCAAACCCAAGCCTGCGGCTTCCTCCAATAGGAAGCAGGGGTAAAGGCCCAGGAGGTCCCTCGGGCGCCCTCTCCTCTAAGCCTGCCCAGTGACGGGTTGAGGGGTGTCGCCCCCAGCCTCGTCACTCCACCACTTCCTTTCCGCGTGGTCCGTTATCACCACGGACCATTGGGTGTTGGAGGTGGTAGGAAAGGGCCTGCCCCTGGAGTTCGAGCAGGCCCCGCCCTTCCAAGCTGTCGCCCCCTCGGGGGGCTACGGGGTCCGCAGGCCTCTTTGTCAGCTCGCTGAGTTGATATCGCCCTGCTCCTCGAAAAAGAGGTGATCAGGAAGGTGGTGGATCCTCCTCCAGACCCGGGGTTTGTGTCCAGGTACTTCCTGGTCCCAAAACGGACAGGGGGCTGGCGCCCCATTCTCGACCTGCACGACCTGAACAGGTTCCTAAGGTCTCAGACCTTCAGGATGGTCACTCTGGCTCAGATAATGCCATCCTCGGAACGAGGCATGTGGTTCTGTTCTCTGGACCTTCAGGACGCATTCTTTCACATCCCAATCCGTCCGTCCCACCAGAGATTCCTCCGCTTCAGGGCAGAGGGATCCCTCTACAAGTTCCGGGCCATGCCCTTCGGCCTTTCCCTAGCTCCCAGGGTCTTCACCAAATGCATGGCAGTGGTGACAGCATTCCTGCGGCGCCGAAGGGTCCGGGTGTACCCCTACCTGGATGACTGGCTGATTGCAGCCCCCTCCAGAACGGAGATGGAGCGGTCCAGAGATCTGGCCCTCCAGGTTTGCTCTCAGGTTGGCCTCCTCATCAACGAGGCCAAGTCGGAACTCATGCCAAAGCAGGTGATACAATTCATCGGGCAGAGCTAGACTCTCTGAGCAGCAAACACGGCTCCGGACAGGGCAAGTTCTTTCCTCCTTTGCCCAATCATTTCAGGTTGGGCAATTGCGCCCTGCCCGGGACTTCCTGGGCCTCATGGCGGCCTGCACCAGCGTGGTCAGTTGGGCCCGTTGGTACATGCGTCCCCTTTAATGGGGGATGGCCAGCCAGTGGTCACAGCACTTCGATCCTCTGGATCAGCTAGTGACAGTGACCCAGGGGATGTGGAACGCTCTCCAGTGGTGGACCGTTCCAGCACATCTGCTGGAGGGCATCCCGTTTGTCCTCCCCGAGCCGATGGTCTCTCTATTGACCAATGCCTCTCTGATGGGTTGGGGTGCCCATCGGGGAGCACAGAGCGCACGGCCTCTGGTCCCCTTGGGAGTCCCAATGCCGCATCAACCTGCTGGAGCTTCGAGCGGTTCATCTAGCCCTCACTGCCTTCACTCTGTTTCTATGGGGTCAAATGGTTCAGGTCCAGATGGACAATACCACGACCATGTACTACCTAAACCGCCAGGGCAGGACGCGCTCTCAGCCTTTGTGCAGGGAAGCTCTCCGCATTTGGTCACTCGTGCGCAGCCTGGAGGCGGATCTCCTTGCCATCCATGTGGCAGGAGCCTCTAATACCCTGGCCGATGCCCTTAGCCGGATAGGGGCTGCGTCCCACGAGTGGTCTCTCCTGCTGGAGTTAGTACAAGATCTGTTCTCCCACTGGGGCACACCTCAGGTGGACTTGTTTGCTTCCAGGGAGAATGCGAAGCTGAGACTGTTTCATGCCCGCCCCCCCTCAGCAGGGCTCGCTGCAGGGGGATGCCTTCTCAAGGCCGTGGACCCCGGGCCTCTTCTACGCCTTTCCCCCATTTCCCTGGATCCACAAGGTGCTTCTCAAGGCGAGGAGGGACAAGGCACAGGTGATTCTGGTAGCCCCAGACTGGCGCCGCCAGTTCTGGTATCCAGATCTCCTCAGTCTCAGCTCCAGGCTCCTGAGGTGGCTTCCAGCCCGCCCGGACCTGATCTCAGTCAATCAGGGGAAGGTATTCCATCCGGACCTTCAGTCCCTGCATCTGACGGCCTGGTTCCTGAGCAGCTAGAGTTCCAGGCCTTGGGTCTTTCTGATGAGGTCCTCCACGTCGTTGAGGCGTCCCGTAAGGAGTCGACCAGAAAATGCTAACGCCTTCAAATGGAAGAGATTCTCCATTTGGTGTCAGGGCAAGGGCCTGGACCCTTCCTCTTGTTGCTTGGCAGGCATTCTGGACTACCTGTGGTCCCTTTCTCAGCAAGGGTTCGGTCGACGACCCTTAAGGTGCACCTGGCAGCCATCTCTGCTTACCGGGCGCTGGCCTGGAAGCAGTCGGTGGCGCAGGAGAAGGTGGTCGGGCGCTCTTTCAAAGGCTTTGATCACATATCCCCTCCAGTGCAAGAACCTCCACCTCCGTGGGATCTACTGCTGGTATTGGCTAAGCTCATGGGCAAGCCATTCGAACCAATGCACAGGTGTGACATCTCGCCTGTCGTGGAAGACCGCCTTCTTGGTGGCTATCACGTCAGCCAGAAGGATGGGAGAGCTCCAGCGCTTTCCATCGAGTCTCCTTATCTGGTCTTCCACAGGGACAAGGTTGTCCTGCACCCCATCCGAAATTCCTTCCGAAGGTGGTGCGGAATTTCACCTAACCAGGTGTTGACTCTGCGGTGTTCTACCTCAGTCACACCTCGGAGGTCGAATAAGGTTCCATACTTTGGACCCTAGAAGAGCGTTCGCTTACTATAAGGAGCGGATGGCTGAAGTTCGGGGAGAGGTTCGCCAGCTGTTTGTTACCTATGCTGAAGCCGCACCTGGCAGACCTGCAGCCAAGCGGATGATAGGCTGGTGGGTCACCTCCTGCATATATCTCTGCTATAGGTTGGCAGGCACAGAGCCTCCCAGAGGGATAAGAGCTCATTCTACCCGCCATACCGCTGCTTCGGTGGCTGCTTCCAGGGACGTCCCTATCCAGGAGATGTGCAGGGCTGCTACCTGGAAGTCAGCTCACACCTTCATCACCCACTACCACATCGACCTTGAGTCACGCCGGGATGCTGGTTTTGGGGCCTCGGTTCTCCAGTCTTTATTTCCTAAGTAGGGGGTGTGCGCCTTGCCTCCCTCCTCCCGGAGAACTGCTAGGAGTCTGCCAGACAGTGTGGATGAACAACATATCCATGTCCCTAGAAATACAGGTTACTCACCTGTAACAGGAGTTCTAGGAATGGTATATGTTGTTCATCCACACAACCCACCCGACCTCCCCAGCTTCGATGCACAACCTGGCTTCCAGCGGGCTAGATCTGGCATCATGGGGCAGAGCCGAGAGTTTTACCACATGGGTGGGAGGGAGGAGCCAGCTTGAAGACCTTCCGGCAAGATTTAAAGTGGCAAGGAACCTGCCAGACAGTGTGGATGAACAACATATCCATGTCCCTAGAAATACAGGTTACTCACCTGTAACAGGAGTTCTAGGAATGGTATATGTTGTTCATCCTACATTTCCTGAACCTCCCGACTGACGCACAACCACCTTCCAGCGGGCTAGATCTGGTGTCATGGGGCAGAACCGAGAGTTTTACCACTCGGGTGGGTGGGAGGAGCCAGCTTGAAGACCTTCCGGCAAGATTTAAAATGGCAAGGAACCTGCCAGACAGTGTGGATAAACAACATATACCATTCCTAGAACTCCTGTTACAGGTGAGTAACCTGTATTTACTACCTAGATGGATTAGGATACTATATGTTCTGGCCCGTAATGGGATCCAGAATACTTGGGTCTCACAAGTTGCACCGACAGTCCAAGGGTGGTGGAGGATGGTGCTGCAGACATTGGGGTTAGAGAGGCTAACCTACATGATGGGGGAAGGGAGGAAGGATTTACAAGGAAGTGGGTCCATTTTTTGGTTTCTCTGTCGGTGGAAGAGAGTTGGGTATTATGGGAAGGTTTCATAAACTGAGATGGGGAAGGAGGAAGAGAGATGGTATATAGAAAGCAGAAAGATGCAGTAAAAAAAGGGGGGCCAGTGGAAACGCTTCAAGTAGAATAAAAGGGAAGATAAAAAGGAATGAAGTAAAGGATGGAGTAAAAATAGGAATGAGAAAAGGATTGGATGTAAAAAGCATGAGTATACTGGTTGCACTTTCACTTTAAGTTAATTTAATTTAATCTAATTTAATTTAAGTAAGCTTAACTGGAATGGAACATAGTTGGTAATGAAGTGAAAAGGTTGATTACTATAATGTATGACATTGGCAGTAGAATGAATAAGTTGTGTATTTGATTGTCTGAAGTTTATTGAAAAGCAAATAAAAATATTATACAAAAAAAAAAAATTCTGGAAGGTCATTCACTCCCTTTTCACCCCACTGGCTGCTAATCCCTCTCCAAGGCTAAATGTTAATAACTCTCTCCTATCAGAGCCCACAGCAGTCGCCACTGAGTTCACTGTGTACTTCTCCTCTTGTGGTGCCACCCTCCTCTCTTCCCTGCCCAACACTACACCTCTCGCACCGCCTACAGGCATAAAGACCCAGACTAGGCCTCGCTTCTTTTCCTTCAAAGACATCTCTGCAACTGAGGCCCTAGATGCATTACTTTCTCTCAACCCTTCAAAAGGCAAATTCCCGGATGGATTAGACCCCAAACTTCTATACCTCTCTGCCCCCGCTATAGCAACTCTGCTGCCAAACTCCTAAACCAATGCTTTGCTGCCGTCCCCCATGCATGGAAGCACGCCATTGTCATCCCTCTGCCAAAAGGAGGTGCCCCTACCTCCCCTCTAACTACCGCCCTATCTTCCTCTTCCCAGCCCTAGCAAAACTACAAGAGCGCCTTGTGCTCACCCAACTTACCTGCTTCCTCACTGACTCCAAATTCTTCACGCCATTCTAGTCTGGTTTCAGGAAGGGACACTCCACCACCTCCTCCCTGATAAGGCTTACAGACACTATCCTGACAGGCATGGACAGTGAACTGATCACCTCAGCCATTTCTGTCGACCTTGCAAAAGCCTTCAACACCATCTCCCAACCCATATTGCTCTCGAGTCTCGATGAATCAGGCCTCTCTGCCACAGCCACAAACTAGTTCAGGTCATATCTCTCTGATAGAACTCAGTCCGTTAGAGTCTCAAATGCGATCTCCACCCCCCCTTCCCTTAACTACCGGTGTCCCACAGGGGTCGGTTCCTGGTCCCATTCTGTTCTCTATATTCTTAAACGACCTGCCACTCATCTGCTCTACTTATTTATTTATTTATTAAATTTCCTCAGTCCACATGTATGCAGATGATACTGTACTGTTCTACTCAGGCTCCGCCCCTGATGTGGTACAATCAAACCTCCAAGCTGACTTCAACAAGGTACAGACAGCAATGGTTTAGCTCGCACCAGCTCTCCCTAAATGCAAAAAAAACTGTCACTATGACCTTCGGCATACGACAATGTCTGGCCAGACTCCCCTCCCTTCCCTACTTCGCCACCCTGGATAGCCAAAAACTTGAAGATGTCTCCTCGTTCCGTTACTTGGGGTCTGGCTTGACAGCCATCTCTCCTTCTCTGACCACACTGATGCTCTCTCAAAAAAACTACACCCCCATGCTCCGTCCACTATATAGGGACCGCAGCAGCCTCCCTCCCTGAGTCTGATGTGAACTGGTCCTGAAGATGATACTGCCCTCCATTGACTACTGTGACATTCAGTGTTCCCCATTCATTATTCAAACAACATGAAGTCTTGCTATATTATGACTAATGCAGTTTGTCCCACCATTAGAACTGCTCCGGGGGTGAAAGAGTTAACTTCCATGCAGTGCATGGAACTTAGAGCGCGAGCTCGGTTAAGAAAGCTCTGTCAGGGTTATTTCAAACCGAAACCGTCAGATTCTTTACTCCGCCTCACTGAACAGTCGCTCCGGAGATTCCTCCTGCTGCTTGGTTCATTTTCTCGGTTTAAAGAGTTTTTCGGTTAAATTCAACCACGATTATCATTATTTTAACTGCAAACCGATCGTTCAAGCTCTGTCTATGGTATTGTAAGTAATAGATAGGTTTTCTGTGTGGAACTTGTAAATGTTTATCGGTTCGGTTTGAACCGATCAGATTATATTAAACTTCATTCTGAAGCGTTTTAAGGCTTGTTAGAATCGGTTCCGGTTCTTATCGGTTCACAAAAAGCGATTTCATTCGTTTTCCACAACCAGTGAACGGTTGGGAACCGATAAGGGTGTCTTAGCCTGGCATTGCCAACAAAGGAGCAAGTTTTTGGTTAGGCTGGCATTATGTCAGAGAAACCCAAAAGAAAAACCGGGCCCACTGGGTTTCAACACTGTAGTGTCTGTGGGGAAGCCTTTGCCAAGGCTGACCCACACACCACGTGTTCATTGTCTGGGGTTTGACCACCTCAATGCAGACTGCCAGATTTGCAAGAATTTCCCTGCAGCTACCCTAGATAAGAGAGTTGGTAGGCTCAGGAGCGAGAGGCCAAAAAGTCCAGCTGACCCGGATGGCCAGCCCGGTTCGGTGCCAACCGAACCAGAGGGAGTGCCCTCTGACCAGGGCCAGACTTCCTCGGGCAAACGTAAAGCTGACTCTGAGGAGCCAGTTCCAGCAAAAAGAACTAGAAAGTCAGCAGGTGTGGAGTCAAAATCCCTTCTCCAACTGCTGCAGAGATAGCCAGGGCAATACAGATTGTCCAGTCACTTTCCCCGGTTCCCTCCGTACCGCCACTATCTGGCAAAAGGTCGGTTCGTCGGTTCCACGGTTCAAGAATATGATATAGAGGAGTTTTATAGAACCAGAGGAGGGGAGGATGATTATGATCAGTGTGAATGTGACTTTGAAAGTCTGGATGTGCCCATTGAACGGACATCTCCCCAGACAGACCTTTAGGAGAATCTCCCCTAGGCTTGCTGAGTCCCTTCTCATTTTCTGTTTTATAAAAGTTGCTGAAACCCTCCAGCTTCCTTTAGAGGCTTTGGATGACAAGAGAGCCTGACTTTGTAGAGATGATGGATATCCCAGAGTCCAGAGATTGTCTTTTCCTTTACATAAATCTTTTAAGAAACAAACAATAAAAATTTTAAAAGCTCCTAATTCTGTGCCTCCTGTGGATAAAAAGATGGACAGGAGATTTACACTTTGTCAGGTCCTGATACAGAATTTCTTTCACAGCAATGCAGTCATGTTGGGGTAGTTCAGGCTGCAGCCTGTGATAAAGCTAATATTCCCCTGGCTTCACATCCTCCTGACAAGGACTCCAGGAAGATTGATGCCATGGCCAAAAAACAATACATGGCAGCGTCTTTGGGACTCAGACAAGCAAACTATATGGCTTATGTTGCGAGATACCAAAAATCTAGATGGGATACTGTCATGGCTTTAGCCAAACAGGCCCCTGGCCAGCTTGCCAAGGAGCTGGAGCAGGTGGCTGCTGATGATATTGAGGCATCTAAGGTGCAATTTCATGCTGCATTGGATTCTAATGATGTATCCTCTAAGTCATGGCTACATCTGTGCTTTTCGTAAGATTGGCTTGGCTCAGTGTGTATTACTTTGTCACAGGATACCCAGTCTAAGGCTATGGATTTTCCTGTGGTGGGAAATTCTCTGTTTGGGAGCAGACAGAGAATTATACAAAAAAATGGATGAATATAGAACCACTTATAGGAGTGCACAAGCCAAGGAACGGCAAGCCACTCCTCAGAGGCAGCCCCAGGGGTAGAGGCAGGCCTTTTCACAGGCCTTTTTACCAGACCCAGGCCTCCTCTTCAGCTTATGTTCAGAGGGGGTTCTTCAGAGGGAGAGGCAGACGTGGTACAAGTTACCCAGCAGCTGCTTACCTCTCTGGGCTTTCTTCTCAATCTTCCAAAGTCAGTTCTGGAACCTGTCCAGGTACTCACCTTTATAGGTGCAGAACTGGACACAAAGCAGGCCAGAGCCTTCCTTCCCCTAGAAAGGGTAAGGACCCTGGTGGCCCTGGCCTCGTCCTTCACTCTGCAGGTCTCTCGACCAGCAAGGCATTTCCTGCAGCTCCTAGGACACATGGCTGCTTCCACAGCTGTAGTGCAAGGAGCAAGATTTCAGATGAGGGACATTCAGTTCCATTTGAGAGCCTTCTGGTCTCAAAGAAGAGATTCCCTATCCAAGTTAATCCCAGTGACTCGAACCCTGATCCAGGCCCTTCAGTGGTGGCAGGATCAGAGCAATCTGAGACAAGGGGTGCCCTTCATCCCTCTATCTCACTCCTTGACCCTTACTACAGATGCGTCCCTCTTGGGATGGGAAGCTCACATGGGCGACCTCTGCACCCAGGGGTTGTGGTCCCCTCTGGAATCTCTGCTCCACATCAATCTGTTGGAACTCAGAGCTGTTTTTCTAGCACTTCAGGTTTTTTCTGCATCTGTTCGGAACAAGGTGGTACAGGTCAGAACAGACAACACCACTACAATGTGGTACATCAACAAACAAGGGGGCACTCAGTCTTCGGCCTTGTGCACCGAGGCGATGAAGTTGTGGTCTCTGGCTTAGTCCCTGAACACTTCCCTCATAGCAGTTCACCTCCCAGGCAAGGACAGTGTCCTGGCAGATGCTCTCAGCAGGATTTCCCAGGGCCATCACGAATGGTCACTGGATCCCCTAGTACTGGGGATAGTTTTTGCCAGATGGGACCCCTCAGATCTTTTGCAGCCCCAGACAATCATCAACTTCCACTTTTTGTTGCAGGCCCCAGTGTTGGGCTCAGTCCCCCTGGATGCCTTTCTCCTCGATTGGGAAGGAAGTTTCTCTATGCCTTCCCCTTCCCTCTCTTGTTCAAGGTGCTAGTCAAAATCAGGTCTCAGCCCTGCAAGATGATCCTGATTGCTCCAGACTGGGCCAGGCAGCCCTGGTACCCACTCCTTTTGTCCTTAGCAGTCCATCTTCCCCTGTGTCTCCCCAGGAACCACAATCTGTTAACCTGTGCTCAAGGGAGAGTCTGGTATCCGAATCTCAAATCCCTCAACCTCAAGGCCTGGCTCTTGAGGAGTTAGAGTTTGCTGATCTGCAACTTTCTCAGGGTGTTCTCGAAATCTTGAAAGCTTCTAGGAAGCCTTCCACCAGGGCTACCTATAACTCCCAAGTGGAAAAGGTTTTCCATATGGTGTTCTGGGAAGCATATTTTCCCGGAATCTGCTGATTTACCCACTGTTTTGGACTATATGGTCCATCTTAATTCTTTGGGACTGAGACCAGCTACCCTGAAAGTGCATTTGGCAGCTGTCTCTGCTTTCATTTCAGCAGGGAAGCCCTCTTCTCTTTCTGCTCACCCTGTATTTTCCAAGTTTTTAAGGATTGCTTCATACCAATCCTCCATTCAGGGACCCTGCCCTGCCTGGGATCTTAATGTTTGCATTGCTCAGCTGATGCAACCCCTTTGAACCTTTGTCTTGCAGAGCTTAAGTATTTGACTTGGAAAACTGTGTTTCTAGTAGCCATCACCTTGCCAGGCGCATAAGTGAGTTACAGGCTTTATCAGTGAAGACTGACTTTATTTCCTTTCACAGGGATAAGGTAGTCCTCAGGACTAACAGGAAGTTTTGCCTAAGGTGGTTTCGGTTCCTTAACCAATCTATTTCACTTCCAGTGTTCTTCACTGACCATTCCTCCTCTGGTGAGAGGAGGCTGCATAGCTAGATGTTAAGAGGACCCTAAGTTACTACATAGAGCGTACAAGGGTCACAGGTTTGACTCCTCCAACTATTTCTCACTTATGGTGAGGTTGGGAAAGGAGACCTGCCACTAAGAGATCCATTGCCAGGTGGATTGTCTCTTGTATCCAGTTTTGCTATCAAAAACTGGGTAAGGTTCCCCCTCAGGCCTGAGGGCTCACTCTACCAGAGGTACAGCTATGCTCTAGCTGCTGCCAGAGACATCCCTATCTTAGAGATATGTCAAGCAGCTACTTGGAAAACAGTACACACTTTCACCAAGCATTACTCCCTGGATATCCAGGCCAGGAGGAATGCTCGGTTTGGCACAGCCGTGCTTCAGAGCCTATTCCCTAAGTAGGTTCTGTCCCTCCTCCTTGGAGGTACTGCTGTGTAGTCTGCATTAGTCATAATATAGCAAGACTTCATGTTGTTTGAAGAAAAAATTACTCACCTTAGTAATGTTGTTTCTTCTAATGGAGTCTTGCTATATTATGACCTCCCCAACCCTGCCCTCTCAGAACTTCTACTTTGGGTATGGGTGGGCAGTCCACTGTTGGCACTTATTGTTGCCCTTTTATGTTTTTCCACCCCTTCTTGTTGGGGTGTTTGGGTGTTGTGTTTTATTTATTTTATCTTATTTTTTCTGGTCCCTGACTTGAGTCTTGGTGTTGGGACCAGAAAATGTGAATATTTTAGTAGGCAGTTGGCTAGTGTAGGTTACAGCTTCCACACAGAGCCTTAGTGAGTTTTGCTCAAAGATCTGACTGCTTCGCTTTGAAATAACCCTGACAGAGCTTAACCCAGAGTCAAGGCTTCTAAGTTCCATGCACTGCATGGAAGTTAACTCTTCCACCTCCGAGCAATTCTAATGGTGGGACAAACTGCATTAGTCATAATATAGCAAGACTCCATTAGAAGAAACAACATTACTAAGGTGAGTAATTTTTTCTTTTTGCGCGGTTGGCCACCACCCTATATTTTTTTACCACCACTCTATATTTTTTTACCACCACCCTATATTTTTTTGACACCACCCTATATTTTTATCCATTACTGATTGTTTGTTATAAAATTCTCAAATTGTTTTTTATTCTCATCCTTTATTGCACTACTACCCCTGTTCTGATACCAGTCCACTATATTTGACTCAAAATCCACTTATGCACATGTACAGTGCATATACGAGGTCCAGAAAAATAATGCACCTTTGGACTCGATCATCACTGCCACCACCCTATATTTTCAGACAGTGGGGAACCCTGACATTGTATACAGTGCAGCCCCCAAGTCCACCCTATCTAAACTGGACACACTTTATAATGCCTTCTGCTGCTTTGCTCTCTATGCCTGTCCCCTCACCCACCACTGCAACCTCTACCGAGTCTTGGCACTACCGTCCCTCGAAAACAGCTGCATCTCTCACTGTGCTAAATTTGTCTCCAACCTATGGCTCGGGTCCATTCCCTCCTACCTTGCCACCATGCTCACAGATGCCCCTCACCCCTCCCATCATCTTAGATCCTGTGACTCCCACCAACTTTCAGTACCTTGGCGGAAGACCTCTGCCGGTCAAGCTGCCTTCTCACACCGGTTACTCAAGCTCCGGAATGCCCTCCCACTGCAAATTCGGCACTCCTTCTCTTCCTACTCTCTGTCTACCGCCCTAGCAAACTTCCTTACTACAAATTGCTCCTGTCCCTGAACCTGCCATGCCCCACTTTCCCCTCCCCAATGCCTGACCAGTGGCCTTACCTTGCTACCAATGCTGGCATATAACCCCAACCTTGCACTTATGTCCTGGGCCTGTTTTGCCCTATGTACTGTGTATAACTGTGATATACGTCCTAAGTTGTTTACTGCTGTTACTACCGTGCTAATTTACCTTGTCTGCTGCTGCTTGTCACAAAAATTATTTGATACTATAATATCCTAAGCATTGAATGTGCGCTGCTTTTATAGTCATGCAGTCGTGTATCCTTATGCTGCTTTTTATTTGCTTCTGTTAACTGTTCACTTGATAAACCTGCGGCGTGGTTATATCCATATGCCCCTGCTTACCGGAGACGAGCATCTTGTTGCTTAGTGAGCCTTTCTGGTGAAACAATTGCAATAAATAAATAAAAATAAATTAAAAAAGTGTTTTCAAACAACATGAAGTCTTGCTGTATTCTGACATATTGCAGTTAGGCCCAGCACTTGAACTGCTCCGGAGAGGAAAGAGTTAAATTCTGTGCAGAGCGTAGAACGTTGAGCTTGAGCTTGGTTCGAACCTCTGTCTGCTGCACTTTGAAGTGTAACTGTCAGATTCTTTACTCTGCCTAACTGAACAGTTGCTCCGGAGATTTCTCCTTCGCTCTCAGTTCACAGTTTAAAAATCGTTGGTTTTACCAATAATTATCTCATTACTTTTCGTTCAGATCCCTGTCTGTGGTACCATAAGTGCATAGGTAGTGGACTTAGCTAGAAAAAGTGTGTAAAATTGTATTCTAGATTTGTGTAACGTTCAGCGTTAAGATCTGTCTCTTTGGAATACTTTCATTGTTTTTTTTTTCTCAAATACCCGTAACATGGTTAGAAACCAATAAGGGTGTCTTGCCTGGCAGTTGCCATAAAAAGGGTAAGGGTTTAGGTATGGCTTTGTCTGAGAAACCCAAGAAAAAAACCGGGCCCACTGGGTTTCAGCACTGCAGTGAGTGTGGAGAGACCTTTGCTAAGGCTGACCCCCACACCACTTGTGCTTACTGTTTTCGTTTTAGTCACCTAGAGTCAGACTGCCAAATCTGTAAAAATGTCCCTAAAGCCACCCTGGATAAAAGGTTGGGCAGGCTTAGGGAAAAGAAGGCTGAAAAGTCCGCTAACCCGGATAGCCGGCCCGATTCGGTTCCGACTGAACCAGAAGGAGTGCCGTCTGACGAGGGTGAGACTTCTTCGGGCAAAAGGAGAGCTGATTCTGAGGGATCGGTTCCATCAAAAAGGAAAAGAAAAGACAAATCGGCCAGTTCGGATCCAGAACCACATCATTCGACCGCTGAGGAAATTGCCCGAGCGATTCGTATAGTGCAGTCGCTTAGTTCGGTTCCAGCTGATCCGGCACCTTCTGGCAGGCGTTCGGTTCGATCGGTCCCTCCGGTTCAAGACTATGCCGCTGAAGATTTTTAGGAACCGGACATGGAGGGGGACGATGATTATGATGATGATGAAGGTGATGATGATGGAATTGAAGATCTGGATGAGCCTATTGAACCGGACATCTACCAAGAAAGGCCTTCTGGTGTTTCCCCTCCCAGGCTTTCTGAGTCCCCTTCCCACTTTATGTTCTACAGGAAAGTGGCAGAAACCCTTCAGCTCCCTATGGAGGAAGCTGTTGAGGAACAAGAGGAGCCTGACTTTGTGGAGATGATGGATATCCCAGAGTCCAAAAGGTTGTCTCTTCCCCTTCACAAATCCTTTGGGAAATGGACACAAAAGCTGTTAAAATCTCCAAATTCATTACTTCCTATGGACAGACGGATGGACAAGAGGTACATGCTGTCAGGCTCAAGTACGGAGTACTTGTACCAGCAGTGCAGCCATATTTGGGTCATACAGGCTGCAGCCAGTGATGAGGCTAACATTCCCTTGGCTTCACACCCCCCAGATAAAGACTCCAGGAAATTGGATGCCATGGCAAAAAAGCAGTACATGGCACCCTCTTCGGGACTCAGGCAGGCAAATTACATGGCCTATACAGCCAGGTACCAGAAGTCCATGTGGGACACTGTACTGGCACTGGCTAAGCAGACCCCACCCCAGCTTGCCAAGGAGCTGGAGAAAGTGGCTGCTGATGGGATTGAGGCATCAAAGATTCAATTTCATGCTGTTATGGACTCCAGCGATGTTTCGTCTAGAGTCATGGCTACATCTGTGTCTCTTCGGAGACTGGCTTGGCTCGGGTGTACTAGCCTTTCTCAGGATACCCATCTGAGGCCATGGATTTTCCTGTGGTTAATAATTCTCTGTTTGGGGAGCAGACAGAGAATTATATGAAGAAAATGGACGAATACAGGACCAGCTATAGGAGTGCACAGGCCAAGGAAAGGCAAGCAGCTCCTCAAAGGCAGCAAGCTAGGGGCAGGCCTTTTCATAGGCCTTTCTACCAAGCACAGGCCTCCTCTCCTTTTTCTTGGAGGGGGTTCTTCAGAAGGAGAGGCAGAAGGGGGATGAGCAGGGCTGCATCCACCTCTCAGCCTAAGGCTCCTGCCAAGCAGACACCCTGAGGTGTCAGCCTGGGTCGACTCCCCATTCCTGTAGGAGGTAGGCTGGTCTACTATATCCAGGACTGGAAGTCTGTTACCTCAGACAAGTGGGTCCTGGAGGTAGTAGGCCAGGGACTGGCTCTCAGCTTCAAATAAATTCCCAAAGCTGAGAGCCAGATCTTTTCCACCTGCAAGCACCTCCGAAACCATTGCTCTAGAGGCAGAGGTTTCATCTCTTCTGGCCTTGAGGGCCATAGAGAGAGTTCCTACAATACGTAAGGGAAAAGGTCTGTACTCCAGGTACTTCCTTACCCCGAAAAAAAACAGGGAGTGGCGGCCCATCCTAGACTTAAGATCCCTGAACAAACATTTGTTGAAGCCAAAGTTCAAAATGGTGACCCTGGGAATAATTCTTCCCTCTAAGGCCAGGGGACTGGCTAGCCTCCCTAGACCTAAAGGATGCCTACTTTCACATTCCCATCAGGTGCTCCCACAGAAAGTACCTCAGGTTCGAACTGCCTTCAGGCCATTACCAGTTCAAAGCAATGCCTTCGGCCTAACATCAGCTCCAAGGGTGTCCACAAAATGCCTGGCAGTAGTAGTGGCTTTCCTAAGGAGAAAAAATATCTCCATATTCCCGTACCTGGACGACTGGCTCATAGTGGGTCAGTCTCCAGACCAAGTCAGGTCGGATCTAAAAGTGACCCAGCAAGTGCTCACTTCTCTAGGTTTCCTTCTCAATCTTCCCAAGTCAGTTCTCGAGCCAGTACAACTGGTGACTTTCATAGGGATGTAACTAGGTACTGTCAAAGCAAGAGCATTTGTTCCCTTGGTAAGAGTGAATGCCATCATGGAGCTGGTTTCTTCCTTCCACCCCCTGGTCTCTCAACCAGCAAGACACTTTCTTCAGTTGCGGGCCACATGGCAGCTTCCACTGCAGTGGTCCGGGGGGCCAGATTTCAGATGAGACATTTAGTTTCATCTGAGAACATTTTGGTCTCAGAAAAAAAATCCTTTGACCAAACTGATTCCAGTGACTCAGACTCTGATCCAGGCTCTTCAGTGGTGGCAGGATCAGGACAATCTCAGGCAAGGGGTCCCATTCATTTCTCAGTCTCACTCTGTGATCCTAACCACAGACTCCTCTCTCCTGGGTTGGGGAGCCCACTTGGAGGCTCTCACAGCCCAAAGAGTTTGGTCCACTCAGGAGTCTCTTCTCCACATCAACCTTCTGGAGCTTAGGGCAGTTTACCTGGCTTTACAGGTTTTCTCACAATCATCATTAAAGAACAAGGTGGTTCAAGTCAGGACAGACAACTCCACCACCATGTGGTACATCAGCAAGCAGGGAGGCACTCGGTCTACGGCCTTGTGCATGGAAGCCATGAAAATATGGTCCCTGGCTTACTCCCTACAGACCTCTCTGGTAGCAGTCCACCTCCCAGGAAAAGACAATGTGCTAGCAGATGCATTGAGCAGGATTTCCCAGGGCCATTACGAATGGTCCCTGGATCCTCTAGTGTTAAAAGTGAGTTTTTCAAGATAGGGCACTCCAGAGATGGATCTCTTTGCAGCCTCAGACAATCACCAACTTCCTCTCTTCTGTTGCAGACCCAATCTTGGGCTGAGTCCCTCTGGATGCTCTGATTCTGAATTGGGAAGGGAAATTTCTGCATGCCTTCCTTCCTTTTCCTTTGGTATTCAAGGTCCTGGTCAAGATAAGGTCGCAATCTTGCAAAGTGATCCTGATTGCTCCAGATTGGGCCAGGCAGCCTTGGTATCCCCCGTTGCTGTCCCTAGCAGTCCATCTTCCCCTGTCTCTTCCCAGTAATCACAATCTGTTAACCTCCTCTCAGGGGAGGATCTGGTATCCCAACCTTCGGTCTCTCAATCTCAAGGCATGGTTCTTGAAGAGTTAAGAGTATGCAAGTTTGCATCTGTTTTAAGGGGTTCTGGACATTCTGAAAGCCTCTTGAAAACCTGCCACCAGAAGAACTTATAACTCTAAATGGAAGCGATTCAGCATCTGGTGTTCCAAAAAGCATATATCCCCAGACACTGCTGAATTGTCTACAGTTCTGGATTATATGGTTCACCTCAATGGCGTAGGCCTCGGACCAGCTACTCTCCAAAGTACATTTGTCAGCTGGTTCTGCTTTTCTGTCAGTAGGAAAGCCTTCTTCACTGGCATCTCATCCTATTTTCTGTAAAGTTTTCAAGGGATTGCTTCATACCAATCCTCCCTTTAGGGATCCTACCCCTGCCTGGGATCTTAACGTTTGCTTTGCCCAGCTTATGCAACCACCTTTTGAACTTTTGTCTTCAGCAGAACTTAAGCGCTTGACTTGGAAGACTTGTGTTCCTGGTAGCTATTACCTCTGCCAGACATATCAGTGAGTTGCAAGCTCTGTCAATGGAGCCTGATATTTATCTCAGTCCATAGAGATAAGGAGGTCCTTAGAATCAGTAGGAGGTTCTTACCTAAACTGGTTTCAGATTTTCATTTGAACCAGTCCATGTCTCTCCCTGTATTCTTCACTGATCATTCTTCTTCAGGAGAGAGAAGATTGCACAGTTTGGATGTTAAAAGGGCCCTTAGTTACTACATTGAGCGTACTAAGGCACACAGGTTTGACTCCTTCCAGTTGTTCCTCACTTATGGGGAAGTGGGTAAGGACAAACCTGCCACTAAGAGAACTGTTGGTGGATTGTCTCTTGTATACAATTCTGCTATGAGAAGCTAGGCAAAATACCACCCTCAGGCCAGAGGGCTCATTCGACTAGAGGTACAGCTGCTTCCCTGGCTGCTGCCAGGGATATTCCTTTACTAGAGATATGCAAAGCAGCCACCTGGAAACCAGTCCATACATTCACCAAGCATTACTCTCTGGATATCCAGGCTAGGAGTGATGCTTGGTTTGGTACAGCAGTACTGCAGAGCGTATTCCCAAAGTAGGTTCGAATCCCTCCTCCATGGAAGTACTGCTTGGTAGTCTGCAGTATGTCAGACTACAGCAAGACTTCATGTTGTTTGAAGAAAAAATTACTCACCTTAGTAATTGTGCTTCTTCTAATGGAGTCTTGCTGTATTCTGACCTCCCCCCGCCTCCCCTCTCAGAACCTGTTTTTGGGAAGTGGGCTGGCAGGTGCAGTGTTGCACCCCAGAGGTGCATTTGGGCACTCTCTCTTTTTAGAGAGGGGGAGTGGGTTATGTTTCTTTATTTCAATAGTCATAAGTTGTTCACTACCTGGTTTTTGATTTTGGATTTCTTGACTTGAGTCTTTTGGGGAGATCCAAAATATTTGGTTGCCATTTGGCTAGTAAAAGTCTATAGTTTCCACATAGTGGGCTAGCTAGTTAGTATTAGCTCGTAAGAATCTGACGGTTACACTTCAAAGTGCAGCAGACGGAGGTTTGAACCGAGCTCGAGCTCAACATTCTATGCTCTGCATAGAATTTAACTCTTTCCTCTCCGGAGCAGTTCAAGTTCTGGGGCTAACTGCAATATGTCAGAAAACAGCAAGACTCCATTAGAAGAAACACATTTACTAAGGTGAGCCATTTTTTCTCCCTGCCCCATACTGACCTCACAGTGTCTTTGTTTATGACTTCATACTGCTTACCATGACAACAGACTGATGGCACAGACCACAGTGGTGAGATCACTTGCTGTTTGAAAGGCACAGTGAAATAAGCATGGCATTATCTGAAATATTTATTTAGTTTTTAGTTAGCCAGGTAAGACAGTCAATGCCTATTTTCAGGCATGACCTGGGAGGATACAATGGTGGAACAAGTACAGTTAATCGTATAACGTAACAATAGAAGATGGAAGTATATCCAATTTATAGCATACGTAATAGGGGTACAACAAATGATACATTTCATGTCATGTTTATTTTATACCTGTGGGCACAAATGCCCATTTTCACAGGCGTCCAGCTTTAGATAATACATAGAGAATATTGGATGGGCAACTATGCACAACCAGTGTGTTCTGCCACAGAGGGGTTCTGATTCCTTCTGACCTCGAGAGCAGAGCTCGAGAGGTCCTTGGGAATCAGAACCCCGAGGTGGGAAAACACACTGGTTGTGCATAAAGTTGCTCATCCTGTATTTTTTATAGTGTATAGTACTGTGTGAAATGTGTTTGTGAGTTCTTTTGCTTTCAAAATGAAACTGACTCATGTAGTCTCTAGAGGTTCTAGAATGCTGTTCTACCACAGTAGGGTAGAAGCACATTCCATGACCTTTGAACTGTGGTACAACAGCATTTTGAAAGGGATGGAATTCTATACAGAACAACACTCCACTATACACTATAATACAAAATATACATACAAATACATACATAAGTTAAAATACAAAAAGACGGAATACAAACAATAACAAAAAATATAAAAAAAAGATCAATCAAAACACATACCGAACTATCAAATAGATAATGTGAAAGTTTTCTTAAATACTGTCTAGTGTAACTTACTACAGAGTTAGGTAGATTATTGTACATTTTAGCAGCGACAAAATTAATAGAATTTTGAGAGAAAGAAGTATTAAAAAGGAGTTTCTACATAGAAATAGTCTGATAATACAATCCGGCAACAGACCTAACTGAATTTTATGCCAAAAAAAAAAAAGATATATAATGAAATTATTCTGTCAGAGGTAAATATGGTGAATCTGTCTGGGTAGGCCAGTTGCAAAACGGATAATACTATTATAAGTTATCCTAAGTTTAGTAAGGATTCTTTCCGTGGAATATGAATAAATATTGGCACCATATTCAGTTAATGAAAGCAAAAAGCTACGTGTAAGACTCATCCTAGTGTTTGGGGTAAGACTATTATTAATATGGTACAATGAGCCAAGTCTCTTGTGAAGTCTGCTTATTAAATCAGTAATATGGAGTGCTTGAAATATAGCCTTTCCGGATTTCCAGAAATATCTGAAATGCAGCATTTCCATCTGGAAATGTAACTGCTGCATTTGTTGGGTTGGCCACAGTGGCAGTAGCGAGCTCTCTCAGCACATGCAATCATGCCCTAGAGAGAGTGGAGGGGGTGTTCAGGAAAAAAAAAAGCCAGGTGGAGCGAGAGCGGGTCATGCATAGAAACTGAAGGGGGAGAGGCTGTAAGCCGATGTGTTTCTACAGTTACGTAGTCCCAATTTACCACTACAGCCCCTCCCCTCTATCCACTGATTGGACAATGAAGTGCTAAAACTATTTTTCCCTGCCACACCTGGTGTCTTCCTTCTCCACGCACTCGTTTTCATTTTGTAATGGTACACGTTAGTTTGTGTAGCCACTTGTGAGCAGATCGGGCAAGCGAGCAGCAAAGTCCTGCCAATGCAGAGATGCAGGCGGCAGTGGTCGTGTGGTGCAAAGTGCAGTGCATGAAGAACAATGGCATCTTATTTCCCTGGCTCAATGTGAACTGAGCAAGTTTGTTTTAAAGTTGGGGGGATATAATGTAATAGTATGGCACTATTGCTGAGGGAAAGAGACATTCATTACATGTGCTGGGGAGAGGAAAGCAGGTGGATTGTAGGATGAGCAAGGGGCTGGGGGTTGGGGGCAAGTGAATTTGGGCACTAACCAGAAAAGAAAAAGCATAAAATAGAAATAAACCTGTCCAGTTAGCACTGACATGAGAGCAGGGGACAGAGCATAAGCAAACATGATGGTACATGTAGCGGAAAACTGAAGAAAGACAACAGAGTGACCACAACTAAACAGATATGAAAAAATAAGAGAGACTGAAATAATAACTGCAGGCACCCAGTGTATTTTTTAAGTTTTTTTGTTTCTCTGTGGAAAGGTAACATTTGCTTTGGAAATGTATTCTGTGACACTCGCAACTACCAATGTCCTTATTTCAAGCCCTGAATATGAGATTCACAAGCAAGATGTTGATCCAAAATTAGGCCGAGATATTTAAAGGATGTAATTTGTGGAATATTGTTTCCATAATTATCACAAAGTGAAAAAATATCAATAGAGGCTTTCCTAGAACGCAGCAAGCAGTTCTCAGCAGTGCAGGAGGTTGCGAGGGTCCCAGGAAGTTCTCCCCCGAACCGGAGAGCTGCCCCCCCCACCGTCACACAGCAAGCAGCTCTCCTCAGCAGAGCAGGAGGTCGCGAGGGTCCCAAGAAGCCCTCCTGAACCAGAGAGCTGCCCCCACCATCACGCAGCAAGCAGATACGGCTTTCACCCGTCCATCGGCAGCTCAGCTGAGAGCTAAGAGTTTGGGCGCCAAACTTGAATTTGAACTTTTGTTCAGTCGGCAGACGAGTGGAGATGGTTTTTTTCAACTCTGCTCCCTGTACTACTTCGGAGTATTCTCAGCCCACAACTGGACACTTTAATTTTTACTCCGTTGCTGTATGCCTTTAAAACCTAAAAAGGAAAACAAACAGTAAGGGAGGATTTCTCAGCCTGCATTAGGGCGCCTTAAATGTTAGCAGGATTTTAACTGTGCTGCACCTGATCTAAACTCTGTTTAAATGCTGTTTTTACTGAATTTAAGTTTATAGTCTAGTCACTGATGTAAACGCTGTTGTGCTAACTTGAATAAGCATTTAATTAGTGCTGCAGTACGGGTTAGCCCTTCCCTTGCTTTTTGCCCATTTAAAATCCTGTTCTAGCAGCGTGGATATGTTGTTCATCCACACTTCTTGGCATGGCCCCTTCCACTTTAAATCTTGCCGGAAGTCTTCAAGTTGGCTCCTCCCACCCACCCAGGTGGTATATAGCTTGGCTCCGCCCCATGATGCCAGATCTTCCTTTCCGCTGGAAGATACAGGTTCCCTCGTGCTCTCAAAGCATATCGTAGGCCCTGGATTCAAATTGTCGGTTTTTACCAAAACTTAAACTCATTCAAATTAGCGATTGCGCTTTCACCACATCCGCCGTGGAGGAAAAATCTTCCCCCGGAGTTCGCCGGTGCCCCTGCGGCCAGAAGATGTCACGCAGCGACCCCCACCTAACGTGCGTTTACTGCCTAGGTGTTGGACATGATATCTCGTCGTGTGGTTTTTGCCTGGCCTTCCATCCCAACGTCCTGGACGACCGCAAGGCATGTGTGAAGCTGGGGAGACCAGAGAAAAGGAACCCACCAGTGAAATCGAAGGAGGCAAGGTGGGCGGTGGGCGGTGGCCGCGGGATCCGCCAAGCAGCTGGAACAAACGAAAGCATTTGAGGAGGAAGCAGCTCAAGCTTCAGCCAGTCGCAGTGTCTTTGTTCCTCTTAACCTTGGCTCCACCTTTACGGGCTTCTTCAAGGAGCTGTGCCAGTCTCTCCCCACCTTGGGTGAGGTGCCCTCAGGCTCCCACTCCTCCCGCTCTCGGAAGAGAGAGAAGGACCCCGTGTCTTCGTCTTGGCGAAGATGTTTCTGGGACCAAGAGAGGTCAGAGTTCCAGAAACACATGGTCACGACTTAGGTCGAGATTGCTTTCTCGGCCGCTGGCTTCACGGATCTTCCGTCTGGCCAGGGGACCGAGAAGTGGCTGACGAGGTCGAAATTATCCTCGACCCGTTAGACCCTTTGTCGCCAGCCGTGGCTGACGACTCATTGGAAAGGACTCCAGTACTTGTCTTTCCTGATGAGGAGACCCAGCCTGCTGGTGTCCCCATCAAGGACCCGGTTCCGAACCCTCGGTTTTCACTGACCCCGGTGTCTCCTGATCGACCAAATCGGCCTCCCCGATCTCAGTTGAGGTCCAGAACACCCTCGGTCAAACCACCAAGAAAGAGCCATAAGCGCTTTAAGAAGAAGCGCCTCCATAGGTCCTCATCCTCCTCGGACGAGGAGAGGCTCCGGCGGAAGATCTGGCACTATGAAGACTGTCGTAGGGGCTGTCTGCTCTCTGTCCCTGTGTATTTTGAAGTGTTAAATGGGTGTTTGTAAATACCTATCTGCAGTCAAATGGCAGCTAACGTTTTCAATTATTTGGGCTGGAAAACAGGAACTTTCCCTCTGTGTAGAAACCTGTTGCAACAGTACTTAGCTCTCTGCTCTCTCTTCTGTCCCTGTATTCTTTTGTTTATTTCGTCTGTTCCCCTGCTCATGGAATGGCCACCTGTGAGTAGTCTCTCTCTCTCCCTATTCTCCCTTTGTGTCCTCTTTCTTTGTTTTGCACCCAGATGTTGCCAAAACTGCTGTTTGACTGTGGAAAATCCCCCATCTAATTTCACATAGAAGGTTTTTAAGACTTCATGTGTATTTTTGCACTGTTTAGTTAGCACTTCCATGTCTGTGCTGAAAAACAGAAGTAGTGCTTTAGTCTGATGCTTAGAACCTCAGGGTTTGTATTTCTTCAGTGCAAGTGAAGTCACTGAAGCGAATACAGTTTCTTGTAGCCAGCAAACTGTGTGCAAACATTCAAAAGTAAAGCAGGGTTTGAACTGTTTGGTGTTTGTAAAGCCACCTGGCTGAATTATATTAGCTAGCTTATATTGTTAAGCTAGTCACACTGTGTAAGCTGTTTGCTCCAAATGTTGTAAATAGTAAAAACAACTGACCTGAAAATGGCTTGTTTGTTTAGCAGCCTCTCCTTTCAGCTTTCCATCTGTCTATAGTGCCGGCCGGCCCTTGCTCCACCTCTTTATGATGAAAGCTGATGGGAGGAGACTGCTGCTCAGAAAAGGGTAAAATATGAAATTACTTGAAATTTTTAACTTTAATGAACCAGAAAACCATGTATTGATGAAATGAATGCCTAAACTGAAACTCAGGTGAAATATAAACTGTGTTTGCTGTTAAAGTTAGATTCATTCTGTATAGGGAGGAGTTTTCCTGTATCATGTGATCTGACCACAGTATATATTGAGTGCAAAAGAGTGTATTAAGTCAGTGTGTGGTAGGGAGGCAAGCCTACCAGTTGTCTAGCCAGTTTCTAGGCAAACCCTTCCTTCAGTGAATGTAACTGTAGAATTGTATTTTCTTTTTCATTCTGCTTAGTGTTATTTTATTTTTTCGCCTTTAGTCCGTTTATTTTTCCTGCTGTATGAATAAATTTAAGTTTGATTTCTACAATCCTGACCGTGTGCTGGACTCCATTTGATCCCACGAGTACAAAGACCTTATGTGGCAGCAGCTGAAACTGACCGGACAGAAGCCGGCTCTGCTGCCCAACCCAGCCATAACTTGGCTCCTGCCTCCTAGGCTGACGCCGACCCCTCCGGAACCGAAGCCACCAGTTCCCCCGCCTGTGGGGCCGGCCCGTCTACTGGTTTGGCCTATTCCAGTGTCTCCACCGATTCTGGTGGAACCACCGCCTAAACAGCCTCAGGGAGGGGCGCCCTCGAAAGAGGACCGACAGGACACCGGGCTTCCCCGACATCTGTCGATAAGTCACCCCGGACCGCCCTTGGTACATCGAGGGTGACTTAGGTGGTAGACCACTTTACCATGATTCTTCGGACTAGGACATCACCGGTTTGCACTCTCATCCTGGGGCTGATGAGTCGTCTGTGAGCGCAGGGTTGGAGGAAGGCTCTTCCTTCTTCCAGGGCATTCTCCCCCTCATCTCCGACTCCACCGGCATGCCCCTGAAGCCCATCCAGATAAAGGCGGAGTACCCTCTCACTGACATCTCAAGAGGGGATACCCCAGCAGGCTTTTCCGTGGCCAGAGGCCATTGTTGGCCCGGCCGCGAACTGTGGCGCCCTGCCTCCTGCCCAGCACCATCTGCCCGCATGGCCCGCAAGTACGTGGTGCCCATGTGGTCCCTTGCGGGGTTCACTGAACACTCTTCGGCCGAGAACCTGGTGACCGCCTCGGTGTTCAGGCATATGGGTAGTTCGGCCGACACTGACCGATCCCCGGAGGAGTCCAAAAACATGGACCACTCTGCCCGCAAGGTCTATGCTGCCTCTTCTCTGGACATTCGTCAGGCCAGCTCGGTGGTTGTTAAGGCACACTTCTCTCATGCCCTCCTGGGGTCATTGGAGGAGGTTCTTGCTCATCTCCCAGCGGACATGCTGACCACGGTTAAGCAAGTCCGTGACCAGGGCTGTGCTGTCAAAAAACAGCAGCTCCAGATGGCCCTGGATATAGGAGATTCTTTTGCCCACTCTTTAGCAGCTGCAGTGGCCACTTGCCGCAGGGCTTGGCTGAGGCTTTCCTCCTTCCCGGCGGATACTTATCATAAGCTTGCTGACGAGCCCTTCCAGGGTACCGACTTTCGTCCAGGAGTGGCCGGTCACCTTCAGCGTATAGAGCAGTCCAGTGCCACTTTGGATGTTACTTCTGCCAAGGGTTCTTCGGTCAAGAACCAGCAGAAGAGAAAAAAGAAGAAGCCATTTTGGCACTCTTCACCTGCGGCCCGGCAGCCCCCCTATCAAGAGGGACAGCAGCATCAACAGCAGCAGCAGGCTCAAGCTTGGCACCCTCGACCCAAGCAGGGTCCTCAGCAGCCCCGTAAAGGAGGCCTAGGCTCAGGTGCTGGAGTCTCCTCCTCCTCCTCTTCTAAGCCTGCGCAGTGACAGGTTGGGGGTGGCCACCCCTACACCCATCATGCCAGCTCTGGGTCTTCCCCTGGGTGGTGGGCTCTGCCACTTCCTTTCCACCTGGTCCACTATCACTTCGGACATGTGGGTTCTTGAAGTGGTCAGTCATGGTCTGCCTCTGGAATTCGACCAGTACCTCCCAGCCAAGCCAAGCCCCTCGGATAGAATGGATCTCCGCTTGCACCCAGTCGGCTCTTTGAGATGACGTAGCTCAGCTCCTCTTCAAGGAGGCAGTAGCTCCAGTGCCGGATCCTCCAACAGACCCAAGCTTTGTTTCTTGGTGCCCAAGCGGATGGGAGGGTTGGCGCCCCATCCTAGATCTCCATGACCTGAATCAATATCTCAGGTCTCGCACCTTCCGGATGGTCACTCTGAACCAGATCATACCATCCCTGGAGCGAAATGTGGTTCTGTTCACTGGATCTACAGGACACGTTTTTTCATGTCCCAATCCGTCCGTCCCATCAGCGGTTCCTCCACTTCAGGGTCGAGGGGACCCTGTACGAGTTCCGAGCCATGCCGTGCGGCCTGTCTTCGACCCCACGGGTCTTCACCAAATGCATTGCAGTGGTGGCGGCCCATCTTCAGTGTCGAGGAGTCAGAATCTACCCTTACCTCGACGACTGGCTCTTGGCAGGTTCCTCCCTTCAGGAGGTGGAAACGTCCAGGGACCTGGCCCTCCAAACCTGCTCCCAACTCTGCCTCCTGATCAACGAGGCCAAGTTGGAACTTATGCCCTCTCAGGTGATGGGCTTCATCGGGGCAGAGCTTGACTCTTGTCAAGCCAGAGCTCGGCTCCTGGCGGACTGGGCGGAGGTTCTTTCCTCCTTTGACCGATCATTTCTGGTTGGGCACTTGCACCCTGCCTGGGACTTTCTGAGTTACATGGCGGTATGCACCCCAGTGCTCCGTTGGGCTCGGTGGCACATGCGCCCCCTCCAGTGGGAGCTGGCCACCCAGTGGACGCAGCGATATGGTCTTTTCGACCAGCTGATCACTGTAACCCAGTAGATGTAAACATGAGTGGTCTCTTCATCCAGAGGTAGCTTACAGCCTGTTCTCCCGTTGGGGCAAACTGATGGTGGACCTGTTTGCCTCCAGGGAAAACACCAAGCTGAGGCTGTTTCATGCCCGCCCCCCCTCAGCAGGGCTTACTGCAGGGGGATGCCTTCTCGAGGCCGTGGACTCCAGGCCTCCCTCACGCCTTTCCTCCATTTCCCTTGATCCACAACGTGTTACTGAAGGTGAGGGACAAGGCGAAGGTGACTCCCCTTATCTGGCCTTTCACAGGGACAAAGTTGTCCTGAGCCCCCACCCGAAATTCCTTCCGAAGGTGGTAGCCCCAGATTGTCCATGCCAGTTCTGGTACCGCGATCTCCTCAGTCTCAGTTGCAGGCCCCCGGAGCGGCTTTGTACATGCCCGGATCTGATCTCTCTGAACCAGGGGAAGGTATTCCATCCGGACCTTTAATCTCTGCACCTCACAGCCTGGTACCTGAGTGGCTAGAGTTCCAGGCTCTGGGTCTTTCCGAAGATGTCTACACCATGGTGGAGATATCTAGAAAGGAATTGACCAAAAAATGTTACGCCTTCAGATGGAAGCGGTTTTCCATTTGGTGTCAGGACAAGGGCCTGGACCCCTTGTCCTGTTTTGTGGCTAATATTCTCGACTACCTTTGGTCTCTCTCCAAAGAGGGTCTACGGTCATCGACCCTTAGGGTGCACCTGGCAGCCATTTCTGCTTACCGGGTGCGGTCCAGTCAGCCGACATTGGCACAGGAGACAGTGGTCAGGCGCTTCTTCAAAGGCCTGGATCACATATCCCCTCCGGTGCGTGAACCTCCACCTCCATGGGATCTCTTGCTGGTTTTGGCAAAGCTCATGGGCAAGCCATTCGAACCCATGCACAAGTGTAAGCTGTCACACCTGTCGTGGAAGACGGCCTTCCTGGTGGCTGTCAAGTCAGCCAGAAGGACAGGGAACTCCAGTCGCTTTCGGTTGACTCCCCTTATCTGGCCTTTCACAGGGACAAAGTTGTCCTGCGCCCCCACCCGAAATTCCTTCCGAAGGTGGTCTCAGAGTTTCACCTTAACCAGGTATTGACTCTGCCGGTTTACTACCCGAATTACACCTCGGACGCCGAGTACAGGCTCCATACCTTGGACCTGAGACGTGCTCTCTCCTATTACAAGGTGAGAATGGTGGAAATTCGTGGAGAGGTTCGCCAGCTGTTTGTCACCGATGCTGAAGCTGCTTCTGGCAGACCTGCAGCCAAATGGACCATAGCAAGATGGATTACATCATGCATAGGTCTGTGCTATGAGTTGGCGGGCAAGGAGCCTCCCAGAGGGATAAGAACTTATTCTACCCACCGTACTGCTGCATTGGCAGCTGCTTTCAGGGACATTCCTATCCAGGAAATCTGCCGGGCTACTACCTGGAAGTCAGCAAACACCTTCATTACCCACTACAGCATCGACCTTGAGTCACGCCAGGATGCTGGTTTTGGGGCCTCGGTTCTCCAATCTTTATTTCCTAAGTAGGGAGTGTGCGCCTTGCCTCCCACCTCCCGGAGAATTGCTTGGAGTCTGCCAAGAAGTGTGGATGAACAACATATCCACGCTCCTAGAAAACAGGTTACTCACCTGTAACAGTAGTTCTAGGAGTGGTATATGTTGTTAATCCACACGCACACAACCTTGCTTCCAGCGGGCTAAGATCTGGCGCCATGGGGCGGAGCCGAGCTATATACCACCTGGGTGGGAAAAGCCAGCTTGAAGACTTTTGGCAAGATTTAAAGTGGAAGGGGACATGCCAAGAAGTGTGGATGAACAACATATACCACTCCTAGAACTACTGTTACAGGTGAGTAACCTGTTCTTCCCTCTTCCTCCTCAGCTCTCCTCAGCAGTGCAGGAGGTAAGGAGGGTCCCTAGAAGCCCTCCCCCGAACCGGAGAGCTGGCCCCCCCACCGTCACGCAGCAAGCAGGTACGGCTTTCACCAGTCCATTGACAGCTCAGCTGAGAGCTAAACCCTGCTGATGCTTTGCGTCAGCTACCCCACCACCCTTGGCAAACTATCACTTATATAGGTGTGGTCACATGCTGCAATAAAACCAATCAGCCTATTTCCCCATCTGCAGGTTATACCTTTCAACCACTAGTGGCCACCACACTAACAACAATACAAAAAGTACAAAAAAAAAAAAATTTCCAAATCTCACACAACTGCCTCTCCACTATGTTTCCACTGTACCTAACTGCTATATTTACCCTCATCTCCTGGGGGTGTCCCTCACGCTGTCTACCTACCCTGATTCGGTTTAATTCTCTATACCTGGTTATACACTCATCCGACATGATCGGTTGGGTAAAAGAGGGGTTAACATAGCCATGTACATATGCCTCCACCATCCAATTTTCTCCAGTCACCCTATCCCCACCTTCGGAGTCCATCGACGTTATAATGGTAAAACTCTCCCTCCCCCACTCAATTCCAATTTTTATTGCCGGTACCTGTTGCGCTCCCGACACCAACACACCTTAGATACTGGATCACCTGGGCACACTTAACTCTCTGGCCTCAGGAGGAGAGCTCCATATACTTGGGGACTTTAACATAAACTGGCTCACTGGGGTTAACTCCAAGCTTTGGGACAAGGTGACTGTCCTTAACCTAGCTCAACTAATCTCAGAACCCACCCGATTAAACCACAAATCATCGAACCACACTCTTCTAGACTGGTCCCTCACCTGACACCCACATAGGATCCTAGCCTCAGGCCTCCTTCCAGACACCCTTAGCGACCACCACGGAATCTGTTTGGTAAGAAAAATATTCAGACTAAAAGCTTCCCCGCCCAGAATTCTTATGACCAGATCCTTCAAATCACTGGACCTCACCTCCTTACTTAATGATTTCACTAATTCTGACTGGTCACGCATCAGTCAATCCACCTCCATAGATGAGGCCCTGGTGTTCTTTAAGACCAAGTTCACAGCCGTCTGGGATTGTTACGTCCCTCTCAGGCATACTAGGGTCAGAGGCGCTCACCTCCCTTGGATCACAACCAAAATCCTAGCTGTCCTCCAAAGCAGGGACAAAGCCTGGAAATCTTTTAAGTCTTCCAGCTCACCAGCTGACTTCCAGGAATATCGTGTGTTACACAATGCCTGTACTAGGAAACTCTGCCAAGCAAAAGCCAATTATTTTAAAGTCTCATTCAGTTCCACCTCCCAGCACCCAGCCAATTTCTGGAAAGTGGTAAAATCACTTCTCAGCCCTCCATCGCAGCCACCCACTCCTACCCTCCAGGTAGGTGGTCTCACCATAGCTGACCCCCCAGCAGTGGCCACGCTGTTTAACTCTCACTTCACAAACAGCCATGCCACCCTTTTGTCCTCACCTCTCCTACATCAGCACACCACCTCTTCCACCCCAGCCAGTCTCACACCCTCAGCTCACTCCTTCTCCTTCTCCTTCCTGCAGGTCACCCCGGATGAGGTATATAAGGCGCTGATTGCCCTTAATCCAAACAGGGGCAAATGTCCCACTGGGCTGGACTCCAAAATGCTCCACCTCTTGGCCTCTGCCATAGCCATACCCTTGGCCTCCCTTTTCAACCTATCCTTCTCCCTTGCCGAAGTCCCCTCTGAATGGAAACATGCCACCATAATCCCCCTTCCCAAGGGTGGGGATGCTTCAAACCCAGGCAACTATCAGCCCATTTCCCTACTCCTAATCTTGGCAAAACTACAAGAGTGTCTAGTTCTCACTCGACTGTCACCCTTTCTGGATTCCCCCTCCTTTTTCACTCCCCTTCCAGTCTGGCTTTAGGAAATCCCACTCCACCACGGTCTCCCTCCTCAGGCTCACTGACTCCATTCTTGCTGGGATGGGTGCTGGCCACATCTCGGCTGCCATTTTCATTGACCTGGCCAAGGCGTTTGACAGTCTCCCACTCACTCCTCCTGACCAAACTTGCCAAAGCTGGTCTGTGCAGCTGGGCCATCAGTTGGTTCCACTCGAACCTTGCAGGCAGGTCCCAATCCGTCAGAATCTGTTCTTCCACCTCGGCACCCCTTCCTGTCACCACAGGGGGTACTGCAAGGCTCAGTCCTAGGCCCACTCCTGTTCTCCGTCTTTCTGAATGACCTGCCTTCTGCCTGCCCGCACTTCTCAGTCCACATGTACGCGGACGACACTGTACTGTGTACTTCTGGCCCTGCAGCCTCAGAGGTTATGACCAAATTGCAGCTGGACTTTAATACGGTCCAACACTGGCTTCGCTCCAATCAGCTCTTCCTCAGTGCCAAGAAAACAGTCTCAGTAACCTTTGGCACAAGGCAGAGACTATCGGGGCTCCCCTCCCCGCTCACTTTCCATACCTTGGAAGGAATGCCCCTTGAGGCTTGTACCTCCTTCAGATACCTCGGGGTATGGCTTGATCAGCACCTCAACTTTTCTGCTCACGTCGACTCCATACTCAAGAAGCTTCACCCCAGGCTTGGAGCACTCTACCGTAACCGAGACAACATCCCAGAATCCGCCCGTAGGGCCATTGTGTAGAAAATGATCCTCCCCGTCTTTGACTACGGGGACGTAGTCCACAGTGCCGGTCTGAAGTCGATCTTAGCCAGGCTGGACCCCCTTTTCCACTCTTTCTGTCGTTTTGTACTAAACTGTCCTTACTCCACACACCACTGTGCCCTCTACCACTCGGTGAATCTCACATCTCCTGACAATCGCAGGCAGCTCCACTCTACCAAGATCCCAGCCAAGTACTGGTCCCAGTCGCTTCCTCCTACCTCACCGCTGCTCTAGCCAACCCGAGCACCCTAGCATATTCCCTCAGAAAACTTGAGTCTTTAATTGTCCCACATAGGGCCACTGCTGCTGGACAGGGAGCATTCAGCTACCGGATTCCAAAGTTGTGGAATTCCTTCCCCGTGCACATTCGACACTTCTCTTCCCCCTGTATCTTAGTTCCTTGCTCCAAGTTCATTTCTCCACTACCTGCACATGTACCTAGGCAGTTTTGTTATTCTGTGTAAATATCAATGAATTGTTATACCTGTTGAGCTATATTTATGCCAATGTATGTAAACTGTGCCTGTATTCTAATTGTTCCCCAGATCCATTATGTCCTTATATCTGGACCCATTGTGTAGCGATTACCCTTCATGAATCTCAATTATACTGTGTGTCATTCACCTGTGTATTTGTTCCCCATTCCCCCAGGACACGTGGAATCTAGCAGTAGCCTGCTCAGCATGCCTTCCTGGTTAAACACTTTAAATAAATATTAAAGATAAGAACTTTTGTATTTGATGAATTTAGAATCACATCATGTGTCAATCCAAGAGCGGAGTGTGCTAAAATCCTGTTGTAATGATTCTTGAAGTTGATCTGTATTGTTACCTGTACAAAAAAGAACGGCATCATCCGCTTACAGAATTAGTTCAGTTTGCATAAAGAAATCAGAGAAAGAATTAACAAAGAGGGAAAATAAAAGGGGTCCAAGTACAGAACCCAGCGGCACTCCACATTTCAGACTAAAATCCGTAGATGAAAAAACATGTATTAATGTTCTTTGTGTCCAATTATAAAGGTTGTGTTCCACCCAAGAGATACCTTCAGTTGAGAAATGTTCCTTATTTAATAACTTCAGGAGCACAGCATTTACAGTGCAATGCAGTGAATCTACAGCAGTGATATAAATGCAGTATGTAGACACCAGTCAAGCAGCCAGACAGAGTGCAGACCAGCAGACCAAATAACAATGCCCTGTTAAGTACAGGAGCAAACAGCTTAAGAAGGTGCATACAATAATTTCTGTGAAAGGCCTGCACTGACTGGCACAGACGTATCTCAGGAGGAATAGTATTTCATAGCTGAGGTGCGGAACTAGAAAAGGCCTAGTGCATAAATTTATTCTTGGTTTTAGGTGTTGACTGTCCAAGCTCAGTGGACCTCTTGGAATAAGAGCTCCTGACAGGATGGAGAAGCCAGGCAAGGGAAACTGGCATGTCATGTGCTTGTGTAGGGTGTTAAAGGTGACACCCCCCACAGTAAAATCATGCAAGGAGATGGGAGGAAGTCACTCTAACTTGCATTTGTTGCAGTGGTGTGTATGATGATTGGCAGCATGGGCAAAGCAGCAAATACTTCTGAAGGGTAGTCTTGGAAGAGGAAGAGAACACTGGCTGCCCATATATGAGTTTTGGTGATAGACAAACAATGGGAGAAAGTAAAGTAAAAAAAAAAAACAGAAAACACTACATTTAACCATCATTGTTACAAATATCATAGATCAGACCTTTTCATTTTAGCAGCTAATTGCTCCTTAATAACTAGTACACATTATAAAGTTTCATGGAGTACAGTTAATTACTGGGACCACTGCTCACCTTTTTGCCAGGCAGAATACAAAGTTTCCACTGTTAGAACATTGAGAACTGATCGAGTTGGATTAAATTTGGGTTGAAATTTGTTTTGCCCTCTTCCCTGTAGTAGGTAGTGTGGTGGCATAAGTGAACTGCAGTGGGCTCACTTTGTGGTGGAGAGTAAAATGATGGCTTCAAACAACATGAAGTCTTGCTATATTATAGACATTAGCAGTTTGTTCCAGCTCTAGAACTGCCCCGGAGTGAAATGGTTAAAACCATTCCAAAATAGAATTTTGGCACGAGAGCAGCTCTATCTGTGTCATTTCAAACTTGAACTGTCAGATTCTTTACTCCGCCTCAGTGAACAGTCGCTCCAGAGATTTCTCCTTCTGCTCGGTTCATTTCTCGCTTTAAAAAGTGTTTTCTTGGTTGGATTTAACCGAGAATAGTTTTATTTTAACCGCAAAACCGTTCGGTTCAAGCTGTATCTGTGGTAACCGTAAGTAAATGAAGGTTTTGTCTGTGTGGAACTTGTAAGTTATCGGTTCGGTTTTGAACCGATCAGTGGGTTTAAAACTCATTTAAAACTAAAAGTTACTATTTTAGAGTGCGGTTCCCGGTTCTTATCGGTTCTGAAAAAAATGGATTTATTACGTTTTTTTCCAATACCCATGACATGGTTAGGAACCGATAAGGGTGTCTTGCCTGGCACTGCCGTTAAAAGGGCAAGTTTTTGGTTAGGCTGGCATTATGTCTGAGAAACCCAAAAGAAAAACTTAGCCCACTGGGTTTTGTGGGGAAGTCTTTGCCAAGGCTGACCCACACACCACATGTGTTTATTGTCTGGGGTTTGACCACCTCCAGTCAGACTGCCAGGTATGTAAGAATTTCCCTGCAGCCACCCTGGAAAAAAGATTGGGCAGGCTCAGGGAACGAGAGGCCAAAAAGTCCGCTGACCCGGATGGCCAGCCCGGTTCGGTGCCAACCGAACCAGAGGGAGTGCCCTCTGACCAGGGCCAGACTTCCTCCGGCAACAGAAAAGCTGGTTCTGAGGAACCAATTCCAGTAAAGAAAACAAGAAAACCAGCAGGTCTGGAGTCCAAAATTCTTCTCCAACTGCTGCAGAGATAGCAAAAAGCCATACAAATTGTCCAGTCACTGTCTCAGGGTCCGTCCGAACCACCACTATCTGGTAAAAGGTCGGGTTCGTCCGGTCCCAGTGGTTCAGGATTATGATATTGAGGAATTTTATGAACCAGAGGAGGGGAGGAGGATTATGAACAGTATGAATATGGCTGGGAAAGTCTGGGTGTGCCCATTGAACCGGACATCTCCCAGACAGACCTTTAGAATCTCCCCCTATGCTGTCTGAGTCCCCATCTCATTTTATGTTTTATAAAAAAGTTGCTGAAACCCTCCAGCTTCCTTTAGAAGAGGCTGTGGATGAGCAAGAGGAGCCTGATTTTGTAGAAATGATGGATATTCCAGAGTCTAGGAGATTGTCTATTCCTTTACATAAGTCTTTTAGGAAACAAACAATTAAAATTTTAAAAGCTCCTAATTCTGTGCCTCCTGTAGATAAAAAGATGGACAGAAGGTATACATTGTCAGGCCCTGATACAGAATTCCTTTCTCAGCAATGCAGTCATGTTGGGGTAGTTTAGGCTGCAGCCTGTGATAAAGCTAATATCCCTTGGCTTCACATCCTCCTGACAAGGATTCCAGGAAGATTGATGCCATGGCAAAAAAACAGTATATGGCAGCCTCTCTGGGACTCAGGCAAGCAAATTATATGGCTTATGTAGCTAGGTATGAGAAATCTAGATGGGATACTGTTATGCACAATTGGCCAAGCAGGCCCATGGCCAGCTAGCTAGTGAACTAGAACAGGTGGCTGCTGATGGCATTGAAGCCTCTAAGGTTCAGTTTCATGCTGCTGTGGATGTTAATGATGTTTCCTCTAGGGTCATGGCCACATCTGTAGCTTTCATAGGTTGGCCTGGCTCAGGTGTACTAGTTTGTCACAGGATACCCAGACTAAGGCTATGGATTTTCCTTGGTGGGAAATTCTCTGTTTGGAGAGCAGACAGAGAATTACATGAAGAAGATGGATGAATATAGGACTACTTACAAGAGTGCCCAGGCTAAAGAGCGGCAAGCCACCTCAAAGGCATGCCCCTAGGGTAGGGGTAGGCCTTTTCACAGGCTTTCTACCAGACTCAGGCCTCCTCTGCCTTTGCCTCAGAGGGGCTTCTTCAGAGGCAGGGCAGACGAGGGATGGGCAGACCTGCTCCCACCCCCAGCCTAAAGCTCCTATGAAACAGGCACCCTGATGGGGTGCCCAGGGCCGATTCTCCTGTACCAGTGGGGGCAGGCTGGCTTACTTCAGTCAGAATTGGGCTTTTAACCTCAGACAAGTGGGTTCTGAAGTAGTAAGCCAGGGTCTGGTTCTCAGCTTCAAAAGTTTCCCAAGTTGAGAAGCAGACTTTTTCTACCTGCAAGTGCTTCAGAGACCCTCGCTCTGGAAACAGAGGTCTCATCCCTGTTAGCTCTCAGAGCAGTAGAAGGGTTCCTCCCTGCATCAGGGCAGGGTCTGTATTCAGATACTTCCTTACCCCAAAAAGACAGGGAGAATGGCGCCCATTTTAGATCTCAGATATCTGAACAAGCATCTTTGAAACCAAAGTTCAAAATGGTAACTCTGGCAATGATTTTACCTTCCCTAAGGCCAGGGGACTGGCTAGCTACCTGGACCTCAAGGATGCCTATTTCCATGTCCTAATCAGAAGATCCCATCGAAAGTACCTCAGATTCGAACTGCCCTCAGGTCATTACCAGTTCAGAGCAATGCCCTTCGCCTTACCTCTGCTCCAAGGGTATTCACAAAGTGTCTAGCAGTGGCAGTGGCCCACTTAAGGAGGCAGAGGATTGCTGTTTTTCCCTATCTAGACGACTGTCTCATTGTAGGCCAGTCCCCAGAACAGGTAAAATCTCACCTGCAGGTCACCCAGCAGCTTCTCACCTCCCTGGGTTTTCTGCTAAACCTACCAAAGTCGGTTCTGGAACCAGTCCAGGTACTCACCTTTATAGGGGCAGAATTGGACACAAAGCTAGCCAGAGCCTTTCTTCCCCCAGAAAGGGTAAGGAATTTAGTGGCTCTGGCCTCTTCCTTCACTCTGCAGGTCTCTCGACCAGCAAGACACTTTCTGCAGCTCCTGGGGCACATGGCTGCATCCTCAGCTGTTGTGCAGGGAGCCAGATTTCAGATGAGAGACATTCAGTTTCACTTGAGAACCTTTTGGTCTCAGAGAAGAGACCCCTTCCAAGTTGGTCCCAGTGACTCGAACCTTGATCCTAGCTCTCCAGTGGTGGCAGGATCAGAGCAATTAAGAGCGGGGTCCCTTCATTTCCCTTCTCACGACTTGACTCTCACTACAGATGCTTCCTTTCTGGGTTGGGAGCCACATGGGCGACCTTTCCACTCAGGGAGTTTGGTCCCCAGGAATCTCTGCTCCACATCAATTTGCTGGAACTCAGAGCTGTCTTTTTAGCTCTTCAAGCTTTTTCTGCATCTGTCCACCACAAGGTGATACAAGTGAGAACAGACAACACCACAACAATGTGGTACATCAACAGGGCACTCGGTCTTCGGCCTTGTGCACCGAGGCAATGAAGTTGTGGTCTCTGGCCTATTCCTGAACACTTCCTCATAGCAGTTCATCTTCCAGGGAAGGACAATGTCCTAGCGGATGCCCTCAGCAGGATTTCCCAGGGCCATCACGAATGGTCCCTGGATCCTCAAGTGCTGGGGATAGTTTTTGCCAGGTGGGCATCCTCAGATAGATCTTTTGCAGCCCCAGACAATCACAAACTTCCTCTGTTCTGTTGCAGGCCTCCAGTGCTGGGCTCCAGTTCCCCTGGATGCCCTTCTTCTGGATTGGGAGGAAGTTCCTTTATGTTTCCCCTTTCCTCTCCTATTCAAAGTACTAGTCAAAATCAGATCTCAGCCTTGCAGGGTGATTCTGATTGCCCCGGATTGGGCCAGGCAGCCCTGGTACCCACTCCTTCTGTCTCTGACAGTCCATCTTCCCCTGTGCCTCCCCAGGAATCACAATCTGTTGACTTGTGCCCAGGGAAGGGTTTGTATCCGACTCACATCCCTCAACCTCAAGGCCTGGCTCTTGAGGAGTTAGAGTTTGCTGATTTACACCTCTCTCAGGGTGTTCTTGAGATCCTAAAGGCTTCCAGAAAGCCTTCCACTAGGGCTACTTATAGTTCTAAATGGAAAATGTTTTCCATTTGGTGTGCTGGGAAAATATTTCCAGAATCTGCTGAATTGCCCATTTTGTTAGATTACATGGTACATCTTAATTCCTTGGGTCTCAGGCCATCTACCCTGAGAGTTCATTTGGCAGCTGTGTCTGCTTTTGTGTCAGCAGGAAAGTCATCCCTCTTTTCCTCTCATCCTGTGTTTTCCAAGTTTTTAAGGGTTACTCCATACTAATCCTCCTTTCGGGAACCAGACCCTGCTTGGGACCTTAATGTTTGCATTGCCCAGTTAATGCAACCCTTTTGAACCTCTGTCTTCTGCAGAGCTTAAGTACCTAACTTGGAAAACTGTTTTTCTAGTGGCTATCACTTCTGCCAGACGATAAGTGAATTGCAAGCCTTGTCAGTGGAGACTGACTTTATTTCTTTCCACAGGGATAAGGTAGTCCTTAGGACTAATAGGAAGTTTTGCCTAAGGTGGTTTCAGATTTCCATCTTAATCAATCTATCTCCTTCCAGTATTTTCACTGATCACTCCTCTTGCGGTGAGAGGAGGTTGCACAGCCTGGATGTTAAGAGAGCTCTTGTTATTATATAGAGCGTGCTCAAAGGTCACAGGTTCAAATCCTCCAACTTTTCCTTACCTATGGTGAAGATGGGAAAGGCAAACCTGCCACTAAGAGATCAGTAGCCAGGTGGATTGTCTCTTGTATCCAATTTTGTTATCAGAAAGTGGGCAGAGCCCCCGGTTTGAGGGCTCATTCTACCAGGGTACAGCTGCGCCTCTAGCTGCTGCCAGAGATATCCCTTTATCAGATTTGCCAGGCTGCTACTTGGAAAATGGTACACACTTTTACCAAGCATTACTCCCTGGATGTCCAGGCCAGGAGAGATGCTCGGTTTGGCACAGCTGTTCTTCAGAGCCTATTCCTAAGTAGGTTCTGCCCTCCTCCATGGAGGTACTGCTGTGTATTCTGCTAATGTCTATAATATAGCAAGACTTCATGTTGTTTGAAGAAAAAATTACTCACCTTAGTAATGTTGTTTCTTCTAATGGAGTCTTGCTATTATAGACCTCCCCCCCAACCTGCCCCTCTCAGAACCTCTACTTGGTGGGGTGCGGGCAACTTAGTGTGGGCACTACTTATGTCCTGTTAGCATTTTGTCCCCTTTGGGACTTTGGGGGTGTGTATGTGTACGCTGCGTGTGTGTGTTTTATTATACTTATGTTCCATTTTCATATTATTAGAATGGTGTTAGTATTTCTGGTCCCCTGACTTGAGTCTTGGGTGTTGGGACCATCAGTGGTTGTTATTATTTAGGTAGCCATTTGGCTAGTGTAGGTTACAGCTTCCACACAGACCTTAGTGAGTTTGGCTCGTAAAGATCTGACAGTTCAAGTTTGAAATGACACAGATAGAGCTGCTCTCGTGACAAAATTCTATTTTGGAATGGTTTTAACCATTTCACTCTGGGGCAGTTCTAGAGCTGGAACAAATTGCTAATGTCTATAATATAGCAAGACTCCATTAGAAGAAACAACGTTACTAAGGTGAGTAATTTTTTCTTTTGTTATGACACCGAAGTGTTGGCAACAGTAACAAGTACGGTGTCAGTCTCTTGGGAAGGAAAGCTACTTGTCTGCTGGCCCAGTAGTGCAGCAAGTGGGGAGCTGCTTACCATGCTAGCTCAGCACCACACCACTGACCTAGTAGTGTAACAGCTGAAGGAGCTTCTTGCCATTTTGCTAGCCCCACACTGGCCCAGTAGTGTAGCATCTGGGGAGCTGCTTGTCATGTAGGATGCCCAGCGCCGCACCACTGGCCTGATAGTTAAGAAGCCACCTGCCATGCTGGTAGCTCATTGTTGCAGTGCTGGCCCAAAGTTGCAGAAGGTAGTGCTGCTTGCCATTTTGGCAGCACGGCATCGCATCACTGAACTGCTGGTGTAACAGCTGAAGAAGCTGCTTGTCTTGCTGGTAGCACAGTACCCCAGCACTGGCCTTCTGGTGTAACAGCTGAGGGAGCTGCTTGACATGCTGGTAGCACAGTACCGCAGCGCTGGCCTACTGGTGTAACAGCTGAGGGAGCTGCTTGTCATGCTGGGAGCACAGTACCACGGCACTGGCCTACCGGCGTAATAGCTGAAGGAGCTGCTTGACATGCTGGCAGCACAGTACCGCAGCACTGGCCTACTCATGTAACAGCTGAGGGAGCTGCTTGATATGCTGGCAGCACAGTACAGCAGCACTGGCCTACTGGTGTAACAGCTGAGGGAGCTGCTTGATATGCTGGCAGCACAGTACTGCAGCACTGGCCTACTCATGTAACAGCTGAGGGAGCTGCTTGATATGCTGGCAGCACAGTACCGCAGCACTGGCCTACTCGTGTAACAGCTGAGGGAGCTGCTTGATATGCTGGCAGCACAGTACCGCAGCACTGGCCTACTGGTGTAACAGCTGAGGGAGCTGCTTGATATGCTGGCAGCACAGTACTACTGGTGTAGCTGCTGAGGGAGCTGCTTGACATGCTGGCAGCACAGTACCGCAGCACTGGCCTACTGGTGTAACAGCTGAGGGAGCTGCTTGATGTGCTGGCAGCACAGTACCGCAGCACTGGCGTACTGGTGTAACAGCTGAGGGAGCTGCTTGACATGCTGGCCACACAGTATCGCAGCACTGGTTTGCTGGCGTAACAGTTGAGGGAGCTGCTTGACATGCTGGTAGCACAGTATCGCAGCACTGGCCTACTGGTGTAAGAGCTGAGGGAGCTGCTTGATATGCTGGCCACACAGTATTGCAGCACTGGTTTGCTGGCGTAACAGCTGAGGGAACTGCTTGACATGCTGGTAGCACAGTATCGCAGCACTGGCCTTCTGGCATAACAGCTGACTGAGCTGCTTGACATGCTGGTAGCACAGTGTTGCAGCAGTGGGGGCTAGCTCAACAGAGCAGCAGCTGGTGGGGGGTGCTACCCATACTGGAAGCCCAGTGCTGGCCCAGTGTAGTAGCTGGTGGAGCTTCTTGCCATGATAGTAGCCCAGCGCCGCAGTGCTAGCCTAATAGTGTAGCAGCAGGGGCAGTCGTTAACACTGCAGTGCTGGCCCAAAAGTGTAGCAGCAAGGGTAGTCAGCCATTCACCATGCTGCTAGTCTAACACCGGCCAAATAGTGTAGCAGCAGCAATGGGTGCTGTTTACCATGCTGTTAGCCCACCGCTGGCCTAATAGTGTGGCAGCAAGGGGAGCTGTTTACCTTGTTGCTAGCCTAGTGTTGCCCCAGTAGTGTAGCAGCTGGAGTAACTTCTTGCTATGCTGGTAGCACATCACTAGCCTGATAGTGTAGCAGCTGGGGTAACTTCGTGCTATGCTGGTAGCACATCACTAGCCTAATAGTGTAGCAGCTAGGGGAGCCGCTTGCCATGCTGGTGGCGCACCACTGGCCCAATAATGCAGCAGCTGACGTAGCCGATTGTCATTCTGATAGCCCAGCTTCACAGTGCTGGCGCAATAGTGTAGAATCTGGGAGAGCTGCTTGCTATGTTGAGCCAGTGCAGCAGCTATGGCCCAGTAGTGTGGCAGCTAGGGGAGCCTCTTGCCATGTTGCTATCCCAATGCTGCAGAGCTCTCCTGATTGTTTAGCAGCAGAGAGAACTGCTTGCCATGCTGCTAGCCCAGTGCCGCAGCACTGGCCTGATAGTTAAGCAGCGGGGAGAGCTGCTTGCCATGCTATTAGCCCAGAACTGCAGCACTGGCTTCATAGTGTAGCAGCTGGGGGATTCACTTGCTGTGCTGTGCAGTCCAGTACTGCTGCACTTAATTGATAGTGTAGCAGCAGGAGGAGCCACTTGCTGTGCTGCTAGCCCAATATCCAGCTCTGGCCTGATAGTGTAGCGGAGGTGGCATTTGCCATGCTGCTAGCCTAGTAGCGTAGCACTGGTCTGATGGTGTAGCTGCTGGGAGAGCCATATGCCATGCTGCTAGCCCAATACAGCAGCACTGGCCTAATATTGTATCAGCTGGGGGGGCACTTGCCATGCTGCTAGTCCAGTGCTGTAGGATTGGCCTGATAGTGTAGTAGCAGGAGGAGCTGCTTGCCATGCTGCTAGCCCAGGACCACAGCACTGACCTAATAGTGTGGCAGCTGGGGTCATTGCTTACTATGCTATTTAGCCCAGTACAGCAGCACTGGCCTGACAGTGTAGCAGCGGGGAGAGCTGCTTACATTGCTGCTAGTCCAGAACTGCAGCACTGGCCTGATAGTGTAGCAGCTGGGGAGCCGCTTGCCATGCTGCTAGCCCAGAACCACAGCACTGGTCTAATAGTGTGGCAGCTGGGGTTGCTGCTTACTGTGCTGTTGGCCTGCTACTGTAGCACTGACAATAGTGTAGCAGCTGGGGGAGCTGCTTGCCATGCTGTTCAGCCCAGTACCACAGCACTGGCCTGATAGTGTAGCAGCGGGGAGAGCCACTTGCCATGCTGCTAGTCCAGTACCGCAGCATTTGCGTGATGTTTTAACAGATGGGGGGAGTTGCTTGTCATGCTGCTAATGAAGAACCGCAGCCCTAGCCTAATGGTGTGGCAACTGGGGTTGCCGCTTACTGTGCTATTAGCCTAGTACCAAAGCACTGGCCTGACAGTGTAGTAGCTGGGAGAGCTGCTTGCCATGCTGTTCAGCCCAGTACCATAGCACTGGCCTAATAGTGTAGCAGCCGGAAGAGTCGTTTGCCATACTGCTAGCCCAGTACCACAACATTTGCCTGATGTTTTAGCATATGGTGGAGGTGGGGGTGGGGGCCTTGCTTGCTATGCTGCTAACGAAGAAAAGCAGCACTGACCTAATGGTGTGGCAGCTGGGGTTGCCGCTTACTGTGCTATTAGCCTGGTATTGCAGCATTGGCCTGATAGTGTAGTAGTTTTGGGGGAGAGGGGGAGGGGGAGCTACTTGCCATACTACTGGCCCAGAACCACAACACTGGCCTTATAGTGTAGCAGCAGCTGGCCTTATAGTATAGCAGCATGGGGAGCTGCTTGCCATACTGGTAGCCGAACAGTTTAGCAAGCGACCAGCAGGATGCGGGATCAGTGTCCAGTGTAATCTCTCCAGTGCCATGGACAGAGGGTGGCTAGACACGATGCCTGATCAGCCCCCAGAAGGCGGCCACGCAGGGCCAGCCGTCAGATGTGTTTCTGGCTTGCTAGAGTTTTATTTTATTATGCGTTACAGTTTACGTGTGGAGTTCAGTTTTTAATTTTAAACTGATCATTCTTGTTTCTCCGTGAAAAAGCGTGTGGATCCGCTGTTGCTTGAGGGAGTATGTCGAAGCTAACGATGTTCACCTAGTGGATGTTGTTCTCCCTCTCCCCTAGCAGCTTGTTTCTTAGGACTGGGAGCTGCTGAGCGATTTGGACTGATCGGGAGTTACGGAGGGATTTAGATGGGTGAGGGAGGAGTATCACTGGTGGATGTCCTTCTCCTTTTCGTTTAATAGCTTGCTTTTTGGATTGACTGGGAGCTGCTGAATGACTTGAATTGATTTGGGGCTACTGATTGATTCAGAGCAGTGAGGGAGGAATATCAGCGGGTGTTTGTTCGAACCTGTCCTGGAGTTGAGTAGGAGCCTCCGAGTGACTCTGACTGGCAAAGAGGCGAAGAGAGGAATATCAGCGGGTGCTTGTTGCATCAAATGTTTGGTAACTGTTAAAAATTGGTGCTTGTACAGTGGATAGTTTTGGGCATTTCTTTCCATGAAGTGTGGGAGTGAAATGTTATGCCGTGGACAGATATGCCTATTGGATGAAGATCCCTAACTATTATTAAACTCCCTGGATGTTGTGTGAACTGGGGGAAGTTTATGGATGGTAGTCTGAGGGTTCTGGGAGCTGATTTTATAGTATTGAAATACTTACTGTGCACGAATTTTGTGTGTCCTGGACTTGTGAGCAGGAAGAAATAGTGTGCAGTAAGGTCTGGGAGCAGTACTGTGCAGTATTGAGGGCGGGGGTCTTCCCTCCTTGTGCTTGGGGCCTTTATTCCTTTTCCCTGTGTGGCCCGGGACCAGGCAGGGTGTCCCTTCTATCTCTCTGGGAAGTCGGAGAGGAGTGGGAAGCTTCCTAGGCTGTCTAGGAGGCAGATCTATGCCTGCCTGTAGGGCAGCTGTGGTCGTGGGTCACGGGTAGCCTGGGTTTAAGGGGCTATTCCTGATGTTATAATTTGGGGGCTCTCTAAGGATGCCAGTCATTATGTGCACATAGTTTGCTGCTTGTAGACACTGCCATAGGACCTAAATTAAGCGACCAAACATTTTGCATGCTGATTCGTCTGATTGGGGGGGGGGGGTTGTTTACTTTGCTAGAGTAGTGAGAGAACTCTGGTTTTCATAGTACACCTTCAAAGATTATTAAATTTAGCATGTTTTAAATCCCTGAAGTGAGATTGAGGGGTATTACAGTAGTAGAACGTTGTAACTGTTGTTGATGTGTTTTAGTGAATATTTATAGTCAGGGCTCCAGATAAGGGGAGTACTGACCTGTTTTACTCACCTCATTTTAGGAAATACTCTTCAAAAATTTTTTTTTTTAATGAGTATCAATACTCACCCAACATTTATAAATATTCCACACCAAGGAATAGTGCTTCGTAACATAACTGGTGATACAAAATGATTTTTTTACACAGATTTAGAGTAATCTTATGCATCCCAAGTGTTTTACTCACTATATTTTAAAACTGGTGAGTAAATTACTTCTGCTTGCCAACATTATCTGGAACATTGTTGGCACTTGAGCAATTCTTATCTAAAAAAAAAAAAAAAGTTTTTAAAAATGTACTCCTCACTCCACTCTTTCCAGATATTTGTACACATCTGAATTTGGTTTTACTCATCTCACTTTCAGAATTGAGGAGTACAGTACTCATCTCAAAAAAATGTTATCTGGAGCCCTGTTTATAGTTGTCAGCTGGATTGGGAATATGTGTTGAACTCTTGTTTCAGTGGCAGGCGCTGTTCCCTGTCCAGTTTGAGGGAACTTCGCCCCTTTGATAGTCCCCCGTTATAGCCCGAGGTGTAGGGCGTTGTCAGTATTGTATGGAGGGCGAGGCGAGGCCCCCGGACTGGGGGGGAGGAGCAGTGTGGACGGATAGCAGTGGTAAGATCGAGGAGGCGCCCTGGGGCGGATTGGGTCTGGGAAAGAGGTCCTTCATGCCTGGTTCCCATACCCATGGGCTCCACTGAGGGTGGGCAAGTTGTCCGTTCTTCCGTGGCCTCTCGTCCAACTCGGGCGGTGTTGTGCAATGCCAGGTCTATAAAAAACAAGACAGCAATTATTGCTGATCTTGTTGAGTCATCTGACCTGGCTTACATCACCGAGACCTGGTTGGACGACAGTGCCGGTCCGGTATTGGAGTCAGCAGTTCTAGCCGGGGACTCGGTGATGCATTGCCCGAGATTGGATCGAAGAGGCGAGGGTGTAGCCATCTGTTTTAACCCCATGTATTCTTCTCATATTCCTAACTCTCTGCAGTTAGCCTGCTCAGTAGAACTGCCCAGAGAATGGAACTGTATGCTAATGATGGAATCATTGGCATGTGAAACATTCAAACTGCTGCCCTCATCTGCTGTACATTCTATCAAAGTCTCAGATTTCTTACTCCGCCTCACAAGTCTAGATGCCCAGGAGATCCCTCAGGTCATTTCTGGCTTATTGTGAAGTATAATTTCTTAAAATTGTACATAATTTTCTTTCTGTTGCCTTCATTCATTGTTTAATTTTATTATAATGTCTAATTTGTTTAGTTAGATTTAACGTTTATGTCTCGGTTCCTCGAGGTTCGGTATAACCGTTGAGGAACTGAGTACTTATTTATTAGTTGCGGACTTTTTCTGCTTCAATTTCTCTATTTTCGGTTTAAAAAATCTTATGTTAAGTTTTATGTATTTTGTATAAACCGCTAACCCGGTTTGTTTATAAGCGCTAACCTGGTTACTGTGAACTGGTGTATCGGTTCCGAGAACTGCGGACCCGGTTCCGAATTTTCTGAATTTATTGGTTCTTTTGGGGCCTAATTGGTTCCTGAACCGACCAAAAAAAAAAAAAAGATAAAATCTTTGAGGGTAAGGTTTTTCTCCTGGAAATGGAGCACTCTGAAAAACCTAAGAAAAAGACTGGTCCCCCAGGTTTTAAAAACTGTGTGAAGTGTGGGGAAGTTCTGCCTGGGAACTGATCATTTGAATTCTGACTGTGAAATTTGTAAATCTTTCCCACAGAAAACTGTGGAAAAAAGGATGGAGAGGTTGCACAATACGTTAGGGGGTGTTTTAGGCTCTAACCAGCCAACACCTTTCAAATCAGCGGGTGAAACCACAGATCTTACTTCGAGAGGGCTCTTGCAGTAGGTAATTACAAATAGGACTGAAGCTGTCAGGTGTCAGGACACCACAGAAAAATTTCTAGCTAGCAGTCTCTGGCGGGGGACCGCCCCATGTCAGGTGACCAACATCAGTATAAAGGGGCGGTCCCCCACGCCCGCCTTCCAGTTCTTTCCCGCCGTTAGCTCGTGCAGCGTCTCATGGTTAAATTCACTGCTTTGCAGTCGATCGTTGGTATTTTTGCCGCCTATTTTCTACTTTTTCCTAATTTTCGTCAGCTTTACCTACAGCTGCCATGTATGTCATCCCTGACTCCCTCCGAGCACAAAATCAAGTGCGATTCTTGCGGTGCCCAGCTCGCGCATAAGGACGGACATTCCCAGTGCCTTTTTTGTCTAGGCCTCGATCATCCTGTCGAAGTGCAAACTTTGTCAGCAGTTTAACACGGCCACCCGTAAGCGGAGGCAGCAGTCCCTGGAGGCCCACGTTCTTGAACAAAAAATGACCTCCATGGAAAAGGAACTGAAAAAACTTTGGCGGGCTTCGACTTCTCCAGAGGGCCACCACAAGAAGAAGCACCGGGACTCCTCATCGGTCGCCGCAGCCTCGGCTGGGATCATGGTGCTGCAGGTAACGTCTGTGGTGGCCGTCTTGGAGGCTTCCAAGACGATGTCAACCCTCCCATTGGGCTCGCGCTCGGGCCCCTCGGGAGTCTCTGGCTGTAAGGAGGCAGCCGCTCCCAGTAACGTCACTGCCGTGCAGCCTTCTGGTTCGAGCGGCCCCAATAAGTCGGACGTTGGCTCCTCCATCGCCCAGGTAAGGCTGCTAAGGCGCCCGACCCTCTGGGGCAGCACACGGCCTCCAAAGCACCCGCCAAGGCCGCCCCTCCTTTGCGGCCTTCGGGTGCTGGGTCTGATAAGTTGGACGCCGACTCCTCAGACGTCCGTCTGGATCCTGTCGATAGGGTGCGGCGCTAGAGCCGACACCGGATCCTTTGGGTCTGTCTGTCATCCCGAGCTCGCCGCAACACTCGTTGCACTCTGAGGCACCAGCGTCTCCTCTGCTGGATCCCAGGGATGGTAACCTTTCTTCCCCAGGCGACACAGAGGATGTGGGTACACTGCCGTTGGGTCTCCCTCCTGCTGGGCTGGATGACCTGATGCCAGATCCTCAGACTCTGGTGCCGACTTACCCGACTCCTGGCAATATCCCATTGCCGGTTGCTGCTCCTACGCTGGGCCTGCCGCCCGCCGGGCCTCCCATTCCGGGCCCGCCTGCTGGGCCGTTTCCGGGGCCTTCTGCTCCTGCAGATCACCCGGTGCCTGGGTATCCGACCCCATCCTATCCGACACCGTCATACCCAGGCCCACAGTATCTGGCACCCCAGTACCAGACGTCGGCTTACCCGATGCCGGGCTTCCCACTGTCAGGGTACGGATATGCACCCTACGGATACCCTCAGTATCCATATCCCCCTCCTCCTCCTCCACTGCCCCCTCAGCCGCCGGTGAACTTGAAGGAGACTCTGGCTTCCTGGTGGGCTGAGGCCAAGTCTCCGCTCACAGGGAGGTAGAGAGCCATCTTCTGACGCCGGTCCCGGTTCCAGACCCCCTATGTTGGAGGCGAGACCCCGCCCCACCTCACGGATACAGAGGCAAACCCTCCGGTTCCAGGGCAGGGCAGGACCACGCTTCCCAAGGGGTCCATTTCCCCCCCCCCCCACGCTGGGAGGAGGAGTCTTCTTCCTCATCCTCAGAGACCTCGGATGACTCCGATGGTCGTTCCGACCCAGACGACGAGCCACACACTCTGGACAAGCCCAGGCCAAGGACTCCTCCGAAGTCTCCTCCAGAGGATCCTTCCTTTACGGAGTTGCGCAAAATCCAGGCAGTACATCAGTGGCATTCCTTGGAGCCAGATTCCTTGGAGCCGGATCCACAGTGAAAGAAACTCGCTGTGCACCTGGGTGTGACAGAGACCGCTCCTACCCTGGATCGAGCCTTATGCTGACCTTGTTTCCACCATTTGAAAGCAACCGTCGGCATTGGCCCCCCTTCCTAGGAAGTCGGACAGGCTTTATCAGGCTTCAGAGGTTGTTGACTCTTTAAATTTACACCCTCGAGCTGATTCGGTCATGATTAGCACCGCTCACGGCCGGACGGCTAACCCCAAGCACTTGAGCTTGTCACCACCCAACAAGGAATCCCGCCTTCTGGACCAGTACGGGAAGACCGTCTACGCTTCTTCCACTCTGGGTGTTAGAGCCATGAATTACATTGGTCATATGGGGGATTACCAGAAGGCGATCCTTGGCGAGGTGGAGGCTAAATTGGACTCCCTCCCTGAGTCTCAGATGAAGCAGGAAGTGGCGGATCTAGTCCGGTCTGCGTGTTCGGCCATTCAGCACATACTTCCTGCCGCGTAAGACACACTGGATGCTGCTGGTCGGAACTTGGTTTTCTCTCTGGGTTTGCGGCATCATGCCTGGCTCCGGGTGTCAGGTTTGGTCCCGGAGGTGCAGTCTGCTATCCAGGACGCGCCCTTCAGGGGTTCGGTGGTGATGTCAAGGACATCATCACCGATCTGTGGGAGAAGGGTACTACACTTAAGTTGGTTGACTCCATGTACAGACCCCCTCAGGCTCAACGTTGTCCCTTTAGCAGGCATTCACGGCAAAAGGTGAAACCTTGGGGAAAGTGGGCCAACAAACGTCAGGCCCCTCCGGCTGCCAAGTGCCCCCCACCCGTCCAAAAAAGCAGCGGGGTCTTCAGCCATGATGCTGCCTTACACCTCCTGACTCCTTTCTTCTCCCACAGCCTCTTGGCCTTCCGGAAGAACCGGTAGGAGGGAGATTCTCTCTCCATCTACTGGGTTGGGAGAGGATCACTTCAGACACTTGGGTGCTCTAGCTGATCGCAGAAGGACACTCAGTAGAGTTTCTTCGGAAACCTCCTTGACCCCCCACCCGGTCGTCTTACTCCACAGAACATCATCTTCTGGTTCAGGAAGAAATATCCTCTCTTCTTCTGAAGGAGGCGATAGAGCCCATTCCTCCCCTTCGGGGGGCGGGTTACTAATCCCATTTCTTCCTGGTCCTGAAGAAGTCAGGAGCGGTGAGGCCGATTCTCGACCTCAGCTCCCTGAACTTGTTTGTGGAGTACAAAAGGTTCAGGATGCTCTCTCTGCAGAGTCTTCTGCCCCTTCTTCTGCCGGGACAGTGGCTGTGCGCGCTGGACGTGCAGAATGCTTACCTGCATATCCCTATTTGCCCTTCCCATCGCAAATACCTGCATTTTGCGCTCCAAGGGGACCACTGCCAGTTCAAAGCCCTCCCATTTGGTCTTTCCTCGGCGCCCCGAGTGTTCACCAAATGCCTTTCAGTGGTAGCGGCCTGCCTGCATACTCAGGGGATGCAGGATTTCCCGTACCTGGACAACTGGCTCCTGGCAGCCTCGTTCAGGGAGGAACTCCTACGCTTACTTTCCCTTACCCTGCAGGATTTTACCTGCCTGGGGGTTACCGTCAACCAGGCCAAGTCCCACCTGATCCCGTCCCAGAGGCTCCAGTTTATCGGGGCAATCCTGGACACGACCTCCGGCATGGCATTCCTGCCACTGGACAGGGCTGCCTCACCCCAGGCTCAGGTCAGCCTGTTGTCCAGCCGCAGGCAGGTCAGCGCCAGGTCAGTCCTTTGCCTCCTCGGGCTCATGGCGGCTGCTATTCCGACAGTCCCTCGTGCTCGACTCCACTTGAGACTCTCTCAGTGGACACTTCAGTCTCAGTGGGATCAGCTGGTGGACGACCTAGATAAACAGAGTTCTGGTCTGTAGTCCTATGGATCAGGACTTGCAATGGTGGATGGTTCAGGCGAACCTTTACTGGGGAGTTCCCTTCTGCCTTTCTCCCCCCTCCCAGACGCTGACTACAGACGCCGCGGGTGAGGGCTGGGGAGCCCATCTCTGGCCTCACAGGATCCAGGGCTCCTGGTCCAAGCTCGAAAAATCTCTCCACATCAGTGTGCTTGAGCTTCGAGACATGCTTTATGCTCTTCGGGCTCTGCATCTTTATCTGCTTCCTGGACATCTGGCTGTCCAGACTGATAACATGTGCGTTGTCTGGTACATCAACAAACAGGGAGGAGCTCATTCCTGCCCCCTCTGTAGGGAGGTGATGTGGGTTTGGAATTGGGTAGTGCAACACAACCTTCACCTCATGGCCTTTCACATCCCGAGGGTTGAGAACACGTTGGCAGACCACCTCAGTCTGTCGTCTGCTCACGCTCACAAGTGGGAACTAGATCAATTGGTGGCAGACGATATCTTCCTACGCTGGGGAACACCACAGGTAGACCTGCTTGTGTCTCCTCTCAAATGCAAAACTTCCCGCCTTCTGCTTGCTCGCTCCAGGGCGCAACATTTTTTGGAGAGACGCTCTGTCTCTAGACTGGAAGGGAAGATTCGTTTATGCCTCCCCCCGATCCCCTTGATTCTGAGGGTCTTACAGAAACTCTGCTCGGAAAGAACTCGCATGATTCTCATCGTTCCTTTCTGGCCCAGGCAAGTTTGGTTCTCTCTTCTGCAACAGTATTCAGAGGAACCTCCTCAAAGTCCCTTCAGTTGCATGCGTGGCTCCTGCAGACATAGCTCAAGTTCAGTTCGGGGTTTCCCCCACTGGTTGCTGAGATGCTGGTGGAGGTCAGGAAGCTCTCCACTAGATCTACCTATGCCATGAAATGGAAACGATGTACCTAAAGTTCCGTTCATGGAAGATGCTCTTCCTTGTGGCCATTACTTCTGCTCGAAGGATTTCCGAGCTCCAGGCCCTGATGTGTAAAATCCCGTATTTGATTTTTCACAAGGAATGCGTGGTTCTGCATACCAGCTCTAAGTTTCCCCCCAAGTTGGTAGCAGAATCTACGCTGAATCAATCCATAAAGTTGCCTGCATTCTTAACGCAGCACTCCAATCAAGGGGAGTACCTCTTGCATACTTTGGGTGTTCACCGAATTCTGAGATATTACACCACCAGGACGAAGGATCTCAGAAAGACTGATCAACTGTTTGTCTCTTTTGCTCGTAAAAGAGAAGGCAGTGCTGTTTCTAAGCAATGCCTATCTAAATGGTTGGCTCATTGTATCACTTTCTTTTATGACAAGTACAACAAGACCCTGCCGGGTCAAGTCAGAGACCACTCCACCAGAGGGGTTGCTGCCTCCGCTGCTTGTTTCAAGAATGTGTCAGTGGCAGACATCTTTGCAACCGCTACTTGGTCTTCAAACAACATGAAGTCTTGCTATATTATGACTAATGCAGTTTGTCCCACCATTAGAACTGCTCCGGAGGTGAAAGAGTTAACTTCCATGCAGGGCATGGAACCTAGAGCGCGAGCTCGGTTAGAAAAGCTCTGTCAGGGATATTTCAAACCGAAACTGTCAGATTCTTTACTCCGCCTCACTGAACAGTCGCTCCGGAGATTCCTCCTGCTGCTCGGTTCATTTTCTCGGTTTGAAGAGTTTTTTCTCGGTTAAATTCAACTGCGATTATCATTATTTTAACCGCAAACCGATCGGTTCAAGCTCTGTCTATGGTATTGTAAGTAATAGATAGGTTTTCTGTGTGGAACTTGTAAATGTTTATCGGTTCGGTTTGAACCGATCAGATTGTATTTAAACTTCATTCTGAAGCGTTTTAAGGCTTGTTAGAGTGCGGTTCCCGGTTCTTATCGGTTCTAAAAACGGATTTCATTACATTTTTTCCACGCCGTGACACGTGTTGGGAACCGATAAGGTGTCTTGCCTGGCACTGCCAACAAAGGGCAAGTTTTTGGTTAGGCTGGCATTATGTCTCAGAAACCCAAAAGAAACCGGCCCACTGGGTTTCAACATTGTAGTGTCTGTGGGGAAGCCTTTGCCAAGGCTGACCCACACACCACATGTGTTTATTGTCTGGGGTTTGACCACCTCAATGCAGACTGCCAGATTTGCAAGAATTTCCCTGCAGCTACCCTAGATAAGAGAGTTGGTAGGCTCGGGGAACGAGAGGCCAAAAAGTCCGCTGACCCGGATGGCCAGCCTGGTTCGGTGCCAACCGAACCGGAGGGAGTGCCCTCTGACCAGGGCCAGACTTCCTCGGGCAAACGTAAAGCTGACTCTGAGGAGCCAGTTCCAGCAAAAAGAACTAGAAAGTCAGCAGGTGTGGAGTCAAAAATCCCTTCTCCAACTGCTGCAGAGATAGCCAGGGCAGTACAAATTGTCCAATCACTTTCCCCGGTTCTGTCCAAACCACCACTATCTGGCAAAAGGTCGGTTCGGTCGGTTCCACCGGTTCAAGAATATGATATAGAGGAGTTTTATGAACCAGAGGAGAGGGAGGATGATTATGAACAATGTGAATGTGACTTTGAAAGTCTGGATGTGCCCATTGAACCGGACATCTCCCCAGACAGACCTTTAGGAGAATCTCCCCCTAGGCTTGCTGAGTCCCCTTCTCATTTTCTGTTTTATAAAAAAGTTGCTGAAACCCTCCAGCTTCCTTTAGAGGAGGCTGTGGATGAGCAAGAGGAGCCTGACTTTGTAGAGATGATGGATATCCTAGAGTCCAGGAGATTGTCTATTCCTTTACATAAATCTTTTAGGAAACAAACAATAAAAATTTTAAAAGCTCCCAATTCTGTGCTTCCTGTGGATAAAAAGATGGACAGGAGGTACACTTTGTCAGGTCCTGATACAGAATTTCTATCACAGCAGTGCAGCCATGTTGGAGTAGTTCAGGCTGCAGCCTGTGATAAAGCTAATATTCCCCTGGCTTCACATCCTCCTGACAAGGACTCCAGGAAGATTGATGCCATGGCTAAAAAACAATACATGGCAGCGTCTTTGGGACTCAGACAAGCAAACTATATGGCTTATGTTGCGAGATACCAAAAATCTAGATGGGATACTGTCATGGCTTTAGCCAAACAGGCCCCTGGCCAGCTTGCCAAGGAGCTGGAGTAGGTGGCTGCTGATGGTATTGAGGCATCTAAGGTGCAATTTCATGTTGCAGTGGATTCTAATGATGTATCCTCTAGAGTCATGGCTACATCTGTGGCTTTTCGTAGATTGGCTTGGCTCAGGTGTACTACTTTGTCACAGGATACCCAGTCTGAGGCTATGGATTTTCCTGTGGTGGGAAATTCTCTGTTTGGGGAGCAGACAGAGAATTATATAAAGAAAATGGATGAATATAGAACCACTTATAGGAGTGCACAAGCCAAGGAACGGCAAGCCACTCCTCAGAGGCAGCCCCCCAGGGGTAGAGGCAGGCCTTTTCACAGGCCTTTTTACCAGACCCAGGCCTCCTCTTCAGCTTATGTTCAGAGGGGGTTCTTCAGAGGGAGAGGCAGACTGGGTACAAGCAGGCCTGCTCACACCCCTCAGCCTAAAGCCCCTGCCAAACAGGCACCCTGATGGGATGCCCAGGGCTGGTTCTCCATTACCTGTAGGGGGCAGGCTGGCTTACTTCGTCCAGGACTGGGAGTCTTTAACATCAGACAAGTGGGTCCTGGAAGTAGTAAGCCAGGGTCTGTCTCAGCTTCAAAAATTTCAAAGGTGAGAATCAGATCTTTTCCACCTGCAAACCCTCTAGAGACTCTTGCCTTGGAAACAGAAGTCTCAACCCTCCTGGCTCTCAGAGCTGTAGAAAGGGTTTCTCCCCTACACCAGGGCAAGGGTCTGTACTCCAGGTACTTCCTTACCCCAAAAAAGACAGGAGAGTGGCGGCCCATCCTGGACCTATGATATCTGAACAAGCACCTTTTAAAACCAAAATTCAAAATGGTGACTCTGTGAATGATTTTACCCTCCCTAAGGCCAGGGGACTGGCTAGCTTCCCTGAACCTCAAGGATGCCTACTTCCATGTTCTTATCAGAAGCTCCCACCGAAAGTACCTCAGATTCGAACTGCCCTCAGGCCATGATCAGTTCAGAGCAATGCCCTTCGGCCTTACCTCTGCCCCAAGGGTATTCACAGAATGTCTGGCAGTAGCAGTTGCTCATTTAAGAAGGCAAAAGATTGCCATCTTTCCCTACCTGGACGACTGGCTCATTGTGGGTCAGTCTCCAGACCAGTTCAAATCACACCTGCAAGTTACCCAGCAGCTGCTTACCTCTCTGGGCTTTCTTCTCAATCTTCCAAAGTCAGTTCTGGAACCTGTCCAGGTACTCACCTTTATAGGTGCAGAACTGGACACAAAGCAGGCCAGAGCCTTCCTTCCCCTAGAAAGGGTAAGGACCCTGGTGGCCCTGGCCTCGTCCTTCACTCTGCAGGTCTTTCGACCAGCAAGGCATTTCCTGCAGCTCCTAGGACACATGGCTGCTTCCACAGCTGTAGTGCAAGGAGCAAGATTTCAGATGAAGGACATTCAGTTCCATTTGAGAGCCTTCTGGTCTCAAAGAAGAGATTCCCTATCCAAGTTAATCCCAGTGACTCGAACCCTGATCCAGGCCCTTCAGTGGTGGCAGGATTAGAGCAATCTGAGACAAGGGGTGCCCTTCATCCCTCTATCTCACTCCTTGACCCTTACTACAGATGCGTCCCTCTTGGGATGGGGAGCTCACATGGGCGACCTCTCCACCCAGGGGTTGTGGTCCCCTCAGGAATCTCTGCTCCACATCAATCTGTTGGAACTCAGAGCTGTTTTTCTAGCACTTCAGGTTTTTTCTGCATCTGTTCAGAACAAGGTGGTACAGGTCAGAACAGACAACACCACTACAATGTGGTACATCAACAAACAAGGGGCACTCGGTCTTCGGCCTTGTGCACTGAGGCGATAGTTGTGGTCTCTGGCTTATTCCTTGAACACTTCCTCATAGCAGTTCACCTCCCAGGCAAGGACAATGTCCTGGCAGATGCTCTCAGCAGGATTTCCCAGGGTCATCACGAATGGTCACTGGATCCCCTAGTACTGGGGATAGTTTTTGCCAGATGGGGCACCCTCAGATAGATCTTTTTGCAGCCCCAGACAATCATCAACTTCCACTTTTTGTTGCAGGCCCCAGTGTTGGGCTCCAGTCCCCTGGATGCCTTTCTCCTCGATTGGGAAGGGAAGTTTCTCTGTGCCTTCCCCCCCGTCCCTCTGTTGTTCAAGGTGCTAGTCAAAATCAGATCTCAGCCCTGCAAGATGATCCTGATTGCTCCAGACTGGGCCAGGCAGCCCTGGTACCCACTCCTTCTGTCCTTAGCAGTCCATCTTCCCCTGTGTCTCCCCAGGAACCACAATCTGTTAACCTGTGCCCAGGGGAGAGTCTGGTATCCGAATCTCAGATCCCTCAACCTCAAGGCCTGGCTCTTGAGGAGTTAGAGTTTGCTGATCTACAACTTTCTCAGGGTGTTCTCGAAATCTTGAAAGCTTCTAGGAAGCCTTCCACCAGGGCTACCTATAACTCCAAGTGGAAAAGATTTTCCATGGTGTTCTGGGAAGCATATTTCCCGGAATCTGCTGATTGCCCACTGTTTTGGACTATATGGTCCATCTTAATTCTTTGGGACTGAGACCAGCTACCCTGAAAGTGCATTTGGCAGCTGTCTCTGCTTTTATTTCAGCAGGGAAGCCCTCTTCTCTTTCTGCTCACCCTGTATTTTCCAAGTTTTTTAAGGGATTGCTTCATACCAATCCACCATTCAGGGACCCTGCCCCTGCCTGGGATCTTAATGTTTGCATTGCTCAGCTGATGCAACCCCCTTTGAACCTCTGTCTTCGGCAGAGCTTAAGTATTTGACTTGGAAAACTGTATTTCTAGTAGCCATCACTTCTGCCAGGCGCATAAGTGGTTACAGGCTTTATCAGTGGAGAATGACTTTATTTCCTTTCACAGGGATAAGGTAGTCCTCAGGACTAACAGGAAGTTTTTGCCTAAGGTGGTTTCAGATTTCCACCTTAACCAATCTATTTCACTTCCAGTGTTCTTCACTGACCATTCCTCCTCTGGTGAGAGGAGGCTGCACAGCTTAGATATTAAGAGGGCCCTAAGTTACTACATAGAGCGTACCAAGGGTCACAGGTTTGACTCCCTCCAACTATTTCTCACTTATGGTGAGGTTGGGAAAGGGAAACCTGCCACTAAGAGATCCATTGCCAGGTGGATTGTCTCTTGTATCCAATTTTGCTATCAAAAACTGGGTAAGGTTCCCCCTTCAGGCCTGAGGGGTCACTCTACCAGAGGTACAGCTGTGTCTCTAGCTGCTGCCAGAGACATCCCTATCTTAGAGATATGTCAAGCAGCTACTTGGAAAACAGTACACCCTTTACCAAGCATTACTCCCTGGATATCCAGGCCAGGAGGGATGCTCGGTTTGGCACAGCCATGCTTCAGGGCCTATTCCCTAAGTAGGTTCTGTCCCTCCTCCATGGAGGTACTGCTGTGTAGTCTGCATTAGTCATAATATAGCAAGACTTCATGTTGTTTGAAGAAAAAATTACTCACCTTAGTAAAGTTGTTTCTTCTAATGGAGTCTTGTTATATTATGACCTCCCCCCCAGCCTGCCCCTCTCAGAACTTCTACTTTGGGTATGGGGTGGGCAGTTCACTGTTGGCACTTATTGATGCCCCTTTTATGTTTTCCACCCTTCTTGTTGGGGTGTTTGGGTGTTGTGTTTTATTTTATCTTAATTTTTCTGGTCCCCTGACTTGAGTCTTGGTGTTGGGACCAGAAAAATGTGTTAATATTTTAGTAGCCAGTTGGCTAGTGTAGGTTACAGCTTCCACACAGAGCCTTAGTGAGTTTTGCTCGTAAAGATCTGACAGTTTCAGTTTGAAATATCCCTGACAGAGCTTTTCTAACCGAGCTCGCGCTCTAGGTTCCATGCCCTGCATGGAAGTTAACTCTTTAACCTCCGGAGCAGTTCTAATGGTGGGACAAACTGCATTAGTCATAATATAGCAAGACTCCATTAGAAGAAACAACATTACTAAGGTGAGTAATTTTTTCTTCTGTCCATACCTTTACGAAACACTACGGTTTGGACATTGCCTCTCACCGTAGAGCGGGCTTCGGTTTGGCTATTCTGCAAGGTCTTCTTTCCTAGGACCTTCACATCCAGAGGGTCTACTTTGGGGTAGTTTTTCTCCTCCAGTTTGCTTCTGCTTGTTCCAGACTGCTTGGGACTCAGTCCTATTTGTAATTACCTACTGCAGGAGCCCTCTCGAAGTAAGGTAGTACAGTTATGTAAGAACTTACCATAACAGTAGATCTTCGAGAGAGGCTCCTGCAGTAGGTAATACCTTCCCGCTCTCCATCCCCCTAGGCTTTTTCAGCTCCTTTTTTTAGTGAAGGCAACATCCACTTCTCTCTCGCCTTGCCTTTTTTGGCCTTTGGCGGGAAAGAACTGGAAGGCAGGCGTGGGGGACTGCCTCTTTATACTGACGTCGGTCACCTGATGTGGGGGCAGTCCCCCGCCGGAGACTGCTAGCTAGAAATTTTTCCGTGGAGTCCTGATGCCTGCCGGCTTCAGTCCTATTTGTAATTACCTACTTCAAGAGCCTCTCTCGAAGATCTACTGTTACGGTAAGTTCTTACGTAACTGTACTTTTCTTATGTTACCACCCCTGATAAGGGTGAATCAGCCTCTTTAAAGAGACTGGGCTGGCTGACTCTCTGTTCCCCTCCAAAAAGTCAGAGAAGACCAAGCACGTTGAAGCCCAGGCAAAACCTACAGGGGATTCTTCTGAGCCTCACAGTCTGCCTACTGCTGAGGAACCTGCCAGGGCTATTAAAGTCATTGAGGCAATTCAGGGGTTTATACCTTCTCCAACCCCTCCTCCTCCAAGGGTTCAGGAGATTACTCCCTGCTCGGACCCCCAGTCTCAAGAGATGGATACTGGGGAGTATGATTTACCTGAGCAAGATGAAGGTGAGCCCATTGAACCGGAAATCTCACCTGAGCAGTAATTTGGCTCTCCTCCTAGGCCTGAGGATTTTTCCTTTCACTTTTCCTTTGTGAGGAAAATAGTAGATGTCCTTGACCTGGCTACCACCGAGGTCATAGAAGACGAGGAGGAGGCAGAATACATGGAAATGATGGGGTTAACACCCACTAAAAAGATTTTTCTGCCTATCAGTATTCTTCAAGAAGGATTTATTCACAGTCCTGCAGAACCCTAACTCTCTCACGCCTCTGGACAAGAAGGCTGACAAGAAGTACCAACTGGACAGGAAAGGGGCTGACTTCCTCTGTTCTCACCCTGATCATCAAGGTATAGTCCAGCAGGCAGCCTGTGAGAAGGCGAGGGTTCCTTTATGCTCTCATCCACCTGAGAAGGATTCAAGGAAAACGGACAGTATGTCAAAGAAAGGGTATTTAGCTGCCTCTCTGGGGTCAGACAAGCTAATTACCAGGCCTACGCTGCACAGTATCAAAAGACACTGTGGCAGCCTGTTTTGGCCATGTCACAGAAGGTTCCCTCTCCTGTCTCTGATGACCTAGCAGAAACAGCCAGATTTGTACTGGAAGCATCCAAATACCAGTTCCAGATGGGAGCAGATGCCAGTGATAATGCTGCTAGGATTATGGCTGTGCCCGTAGCCCTGAGAAGGTCTGCTTGGCTAAGGGCTACAAATCTAACACAGGATACCCAGGCTAAGGCCATGGATTTCCCTGTTCAGGATCATTCTGTCTTTGGCAAACAGACTGAAGAGAATATGAAAAAGTTGGATGAATACAAAACTACCTATATGAGTAATTCATCCAAGGACAGGCCTTCCACTTCTTATAGGCCTTATGGAAGGGGGGGTAGAGGAAGGTCCTATGGCAGGCCCTTCTGTCAGCCTTAAGCTGTTTCACAGCTGCAGCCGTACCCCCAGCAGACTGGGTATTATAGGGCCAGAGGCAGGAGGGGTTCCCAATCCGCCCTGGCTCAGGCCCCACCTAAACAAAATCCCTGACTCCTTTGCAAGGTCGCCTCTCCTGTATGAGTAGCGGGCAGACTGGCTCACTTCTTTCAGGCCTGGCAGGCCATAACCACAGACAAGCGGGTATTGAAAGTAGTGATCCAGGGACTCTCTCTGAGTTTTAAGTCCTTCCATCCTCTAAAGTCAGGGCTATTCAAATCAGCCTCCCTTCTCGAAGAATAGCTCCTGGAAAAAGGAGGTTCAAACCCTGTTCAGCGTAAAAGCAGTGGAGCGGGTACCAACCCTTCAGAGGGGCAGAGGGTTTTACTCCTGGTCTTTTCTTACCAAGAAGAAAAATGGGGAGTGGTGGCCTATTGTGGACCTAAGACATCTGAACAAATACCTGGCAAAGCCAAAATTCAGGATGGTGACCCTACCTTTAATTTTACCTGTTATTCAGCCAGGAGATTGGCTGGTATCTCTAGACTTAAAAGATGCCTATTTCCACTTCCCCATAAGGGAGTCTCACAGAAAATATCTCCGGTTCAGACTCCTTTCAGGTAATTACCAGTTCTCAGCCCTGCCCTTCGGTCTAACCTCAGCACCAAGGGTATTCACAGAATGCCTGGCAGTAGTAGTGGCATTCCTACGAAAACTAGGAATTATAGTTTTTCCCTATCTCAATGACTGGTTAATGGTGGGAAAGTCTTTTCAGCAGGTGCAAACACATCTAGAAATAACAAAAGATTTGTTGCAGTCTCTGGGCTTCCTGCTAAACCAGGAAAAGTCCATCCTCACACCAGTTCAAGTCCTGCATTTCAGAGGAGCAGAACTGAATACCATAAAGGGAAGAGCTTTTCTTCCAGAGGTCAGAGTTCAGTCCATACTGAAACTGATTGCCTCATTTGAATTGGGAAAGCCATATCCTACAAGAAGATACTTGCAAATACTGGGACATATGGCTGCAGCAACAGGAGTGGTCTTGGGAGCAAGACTTCGAATGAGAAACATACAGTTTCATCTACAGACACACTGGTGCCAAAGAAAATACCATATGTCAAAATTGATCCCTGTAACAAGGTCAGTGATCCAGTCCCTGCAGTGGTGGACAGATATCCAAAATCTATGGACAGGAGTTCCCTTTCAAAGGGAAAATCCCTCTCATCCTTACAACAGATGTTTCTGTGTTAGGATGGGGTGCTCATATAGGAGGGCACACTACCCATGGCACTTGGTCAAGCATGGAGTCTCTCCACATAAATCTGCTGGAGCTTAGAGCAGTGTTTCTGGCTCTAAAAAGTTTTTCCCAGTTAATACAGGGCAAGGTGGTGCAGATCAGAACAGACAACACCACTGCAGTGTTTTACATAAACAAACAAGGGGGGAACAAGGTCAGACCCCCTGTGTACAGAGGCCATAAAAATTTGGGGACTTGCTTACTCTCTAAAAGCTTCCTTGCAAGCCATTCATGTGCCAGGAATGGACAATACCCTGGCAGATGCTCTAAGCAGGATCAACCAGGCACATCATGAATGGTCTCTGAACAGACAGGTACTGGACTCAGTCTTCAGACGATGGGGCACTCCAGAGATGGATCTCTTTGCCTCTCACAAGAATCACATATTACCCCTATTCTGTTGCAGGCCACCAGTCAGGGACACAATTCCCCTGGATGATCTAGCCTTCAGCTGGTTAGGAAAGCATCTATATGCCTTTCCTCCCTTCCCTCTCATCTTCAGAGTGCTACTAAAACTCGGGTCACAGCCTGCATCCATGATTCTGATAGCACCAGACTGGGCCAGACAGCCATGGTATCCCCTCCTGCTGTCTCTGTCAGTGTCCACAGCAGTCCTCCTACCCAGGAGGCACAACCTATTAACTTCCCACCAAGGGAAGATCCTGCATCCGAATCTCAGGTCCCTCAGACTTGAGGCCTGGCTTTTGAGGACTCAGAGTTTGCAAATTTGCAGTTTTTCTCCAGGCTGCTCTGGATATCCTAAAAGGATATAGAAACCCTTCTAGTAAGAAAACCTATAATGCAAAATGGAAAAGGTTTTCTGTCTGGTGTGATGCTAAGCATGTTTCTCCTTCTCTGGCAGAGATTCCACTATTATTGGAATATCTTACTGAACTGCACTTTCAAGGCCTCAAACATACATCCCTGAAGGTGCACTTGGCATCAGTTTCAGCTTGTATCTCAGCAGGGAAAACTGTTTCCCTTGCATCTAACCCTATTTTCAAAAAATTATTTAAAGGATTAGCTCACTTACATCCTCCTATTAATGAATCGGTCCCATATGGGATCTGAATATTTGCATTGCTCAGCTCATGAAACCTCCATCTGAGCCAGTGTCATCAGCACATTTGCAATATGTCACATGGAAAACTGTGTTTTTGGTAGCAATCACTTCTGCTAGAAGAATAAGTGAATTGCAAGCATTGTGTGTGGAAAAGGATTATTTGCCTTTTCATAATGATAAAGTAGTACTTCGTACTAACAGAAGGTTTCTCCCGAAGGTGGTTTCTGATTTCCACTTGAATCAGTCCATGACACTGCCAGTCTTCTTCACAGAACATGCCAGTTCAGGAGAGCGCAGGCTCCACAGTCTGGATGTTAAAAGAGCATTGAGTTATTATCTAACTCGCACCAAAGATCACAGAGCTGATAAACAGCAACTTTTTCTCACTTATGGGGATGTGGGAAAGGGCACTCCAGCCTTTAAGATCAATCTCTCGCTGGATAGTTCAGTGCATTCAGTTTTGTTACACAAAATCTGGAAAACAAGCCCCAACAGACCTCAGGGCCCACTCTACTTGCTGGAGATCTGTAAAGCAGCTACCTGGTGGTCAGTACACACCTTTACTAAACATTATAGTTTGGATTTACAGTCCAGAAGTGATGCCAGGTTTGGCACAGCAGTCCTACAGAGCCTCTTTCTTAAGTAGGTTCTCTACCCACCTCCAAAGGTACTGATTTGAAGTCTGCAGAGTGTTAGGAATATGAGAAAAATACATGGGGTTAGAAGAAAAAATTACTCACCTTAGTAATTTTGTTTCTTCCAATGTATTCTTCCATATTTATAACTCTCCCTCCTCACCTCCCCTTCCAGAACCAGAGCCTCTGAATGGTTTTCTTATTTGACAGCCCCAAACACAGGCACACTTACTTTAATCCTGTGAGGTTGTTTCTTCATACTTACCTTTCTTTTTCCCAGGTGATTCTGGGTGTTTCAGGTAGGCCTGATACCACAGTCATTAGTATCAGTGGTAGGGTTAGCTATAGAACAGAGTTGGCTATATCAAGGGGTCTGTTCATGAAAAGGGGTTACCAATGCCTACCATACAGTGCATACCACATTTTTAAAAATCAAGAACCATCAGGCACATGTTTTTGACTAAATCTGAATGCTGGCTATATGGGCAGATAAATAACATAACTATAGAATTCTAGGGTATCCATATTTTTTTTGATGGGGTATCCCACTCCATTTTGCTGCTTTTTTTTACCTGAAAAAGTGTGACATGCAAAACACGTTTTACTAATTGTTTGCAAGCTTTATTTACTATTTTCCATTATTAAAGTAAGTCCACTTACTAATCTGGAGTTGTGTTTTTTATTATCTGTACTCTTTAGCCCATTGTAATCCTCCATTTTTAATTTATGCAGCTTTGTATTTAGTGTGGTGAATGTAACAGTTGGTGTCACAGCACGTTACATTTACCCACATGGCCCCCAAATCTGTAATTGTGCTATTAGCACTTTAAAAGATTTCCTGGCTTCTCTCATAGTTTGCCTCCTTGTGATAACCAACTGTGTTACTGCCTGATCTATCTTTCCCACAGAAGGGACAGCAATCTTTGACCCTCGCTCTACTTGGGGTCACATCAGGCCCAATGTTTAGCTGTCAGTCTGTGACAGTTGCAAAGTCATAACCTGCCCGTCAGAACCAAGGAGCAACCATAGAGGGAGGAGCTGAGTTGTGGTTTAAAACCCATTGTTTTCACATGGCTCCTCCGTTTGTAGGGCTACATTCCATGAAGATAAGCACTGCATGCAACAACGAGGGTTGCAGTTACAGTCACCACAGGTAGACTTTGGTTACCATCATTCACTGATTGTTGGGCAAATTTTCAGATAGCATATTTCAGTGACAACTGCATGTCTAAGGAAAGTGCTAGGCATAAATTGTAATAGGGATTATTCAGTGTATATGAGGTGGAGAGTTGAAATGGGATTTTCTTTGTGGTGTCACTTGTTACATTCACCACAATATGTGGTATCAACCATCATACCTGCCAGTACTGTCATTATTGTCAAATTCCTCCAGGTTTTGTAACACTATGTCAGTTATTAGTAGTGGCATGATAGCCATGAGGCATGTTCAGTAATTTTTGAAAAACTTGAAACAAATGTGTGGTGTCACTTGTTACATTCACCACGTTATATGGTGTTAAGCATCACACTTGCCAGTAATGTAATTGTTGATTTTTTTTTTCATGTTTTATAGCAGTATGTCAGTCAGTATTATTAGTATGTTAGTTGTTAGGCAAGTTTAGTACAGTTTTGGTAAGTCAAACATAAGTTTGGTGTCACTTGTTACATTCACAACGGTATGTGGTATCAAACATCACACCTGTCACTACTGTTATTAATGTCAGATTTCTCCAGGTTTTATAGCACTGTGTCAATTATTATTAGTAGCATGTTAGCCATTAGGCATGTTCACTAAACTTTGTAAAACTGAAACAAATGTGTGGTGTCATTTGTTATATTCACCACGGTATGTGGTATTAGGCATCACACTTGCCAGTAGTGTAATTGTCAAATTTTTTCACGTTCTATAGTAGTATGTCAGTCAGTAGCAGTAGTATATTAGTTGTTAGGCATGTTTAGTATAGTTTTAGTAAGTGAAACATAAGTGTGGTGTCACTTGTTACATTCACTATGGTACGTGGTGCAAAACATCACATTTGCAATTAATGTAATATAATTCTTACAAATATTTCTTTCTCATGTTTTAATACAACTCATTACATGTTTATTAAAGTTTTCACTACTAAAACAAACATTTTGTGTCAGGTGCTAAATTCACCACGGTGTGTGGTGTCACTTGTTACACTCACCACAATACAGTTCTTTTATCTCAGGAACCTGTGGGGCTTTTATCTCCCAATATGTTTATTTTTTCATACTTGGGTCATAATATCTTGAAATGCATCACAAATGTAATCTAGAAATAATTTGAAAATTTGACCCTCATGTCACACTTTGGTAACCCCTTTTCATGAACAGACCCCAAGCAGTTTTTTAAGCTTGAGTCACTTAGTAAGGTTGCCTTGTGGGCTTCCTAGAAATCTAAGACGTTGATAGAATGTACAGCAGATGAGGGCAGCAGTTTGAATGTTTCACGTGCCAGTGATTCCATCATTAGCATATAGTTCCATTCTCCGGGCAGTTCTACTAACATACTAAAATGCCAGCAGAATAGGCCTAACGGTCTTTCGCGTCTGCTCGTTTGGTCAGCCCCGACCCTGGGAGCTGACCTTGCTGCACCCCTCGCCTTCTCTGGCTTCTCCCTTCCCAGTTCTGGATATTCTTGCTGCATTGGATTTTGCTTCTAGAACCCTTCCCTGTACCTGTCCCACCCCTCTTGAACCCCTCCACTGTCTCTGCCTCCACCAGCCCCTAGGCAGCGCATTCCATGGCTCCGCCACCCTCTCAGTGAAGTAGCACCTCCTCCTTCTCCCTGAATCTTCCCCTTCCACCCACGCCCTAGTGGCCCCTCCTCCTTCCTTCAAGCACCCTGACTGTTCCTCCCCTATTTACCCCTTCATGTACCTGAGACCTCTATCATGTCTCCCGGTCCTTCTCTCTTCCAATGTGTACATATTTAGCTCTTCGAGCCTCTCCTCATAGGTCCTGTCCCCCAAGCCCCAAATCATTTTGGTTGCCCTCCTCTGGACCCTCTCCAGGAGTCTAATGTCCCTCTTTAAGTGTGGCCTCCAAAACTGCACGCAGTACTCGAGGTGCAGCCTCACCAAGCAGTTATACAGAGGGAGTATCACTTCTCTCCTTCTGGAGGTGATCCCCCTAGCTATGCATCCCATTGGCCTTGGCTGCTGCCCTCCTACAAGTCTCCGGGTTGTTCATCTTGACATCCACTACCACCTCCAGGTCCCTCTCAGCCATCGAGACTTGTAGCATTCCCCCCACTGAGCAGGCTAACTCAGAGAGTTATGAATATGGAAGAATACATTGGAAGAAACAAGATTGCTAAGGTGAGTCATTTTTTCTTTTAAGACGGAACTAGACCTGGTGGAGGCTCCAGTTGGGATCACCAGATCCTTTGAGTGTATCCTAGGGGCAGGCCTGGGCAGCAGGATTCTTCTCATCTACTGTCCACCCGGAGACGAGAACGTTTTCCTGCAGGAAGTTGCAGACTTCATGATCAACATGGTATTCGAGGCCCCCAGGTGGTTGGTCCTGGGGATGTCAATGCCTGAGTCGACTATGAACTCTCGTCTTTTGGTCAAAACTTCCTCCAGCTGATGACTTCATTGGGCTTTACACAGGTAGTTACAACTGCAACCCGTTGTCAGGGTCACTCCTTGGACCTGCTGTTCCTCCTGGGGATGGAAGCCGCTGACTTGATGGAACCAGTTGGATGGTCAGACCATCACTCTATCAGGTTCAGTTTTGCGGTCTCCCCTGAGACCAGACCCTTTGGAAATGGTCCGGTACTGCCCTTGAGGGGTGTTACCCCAGAGGGTCTGTTGGTGCTGGACCTATCGAGTTGGCCATTTGAATGCTTGGATCCAGGAGATCTAGTAACGCTCTCTAATAGGGTGATACTGGAGGCCCTGGATTCCGTAGCGCCTGTCCGAGTTTGGCCCCTCCCTCTTCATCCTCAATCCCCTTGGTTTGACGGGACTTTGAGGGAGTTGAGGAGAGTGCGGCGAAGGTTGGAACATCGTTGGCGGAAATCCAGCCTAGAGGAAGACAGACTTAGGTTGATTGCCCATTATTTGGACTGTCAATCAGAAATCTCCTGTAAGAAGGCAGAGTTCCTGTCCAGGGAAATTACTGCAGCGAGAAATCGACCTGCTCAGCTCTTTTGGACTGTGGACAGACTATGCAATCCAGTCTGTCTTCGGGGCCGGAGGGCCCTTTCACAAGCTAAGTGTGAGGAGTTTGCTGAATTTTTATTTTTAATTTTTTTGCAGATAAAGTGTCCTGCATCAGGTCGGAGATGTGTTCAACTCATTCAAATGAGTACGGCGGAGGTCGATGCGAGGGCACAGACACCCGGTCTGTCTTGTTAGTTTTTGACCAGCCAGCGATCATGGATATCATGAAGATTGTTCAGGGCTTGCGACCGACTTACTGTAGTTTGGATCCTGGTCCAACGCACCTCCTGGTGGGGCAGGGGATGAAAAATCCCCAAGTCGAGGTCCGGGACTTAAGAACCAGCACTCGGACTTGATTGCCAGACCCTAGTCAGTCCGAGGACTTGGCTGTGCAGTTCAATCGGACATCAGCCAGTGTCTCCTTGCTGGCTGAGTCCCTTGATTCCCCCGGGAGTGCGGCTTACCTCCCGATTTCCCAGACAGCTTACCTCCCATTGTAGTGGCTGTGTTCAGCAGCTTCCGGAGCAGTTTGTGAGGTCCCGGCCGGAGATCCGGGTGTCGTGTCTCATGAGGGAAGTCTCAGCGGAGTAACACAGGGTTAGGAACAGCCACGGGGAGATCACATGTGTATCCAAACGGTGATCATGTGGCTGTTCTGCGCATGTCTGAGGCAATTTTCAGTGCGCCATCACTCCTGTGCAGACCGCCAGACTGAACGGACGTTCACTTTACCGTCACCACTTACTGCATAGCGCTATTTCAATCCAGCTCCAACTACAATTTCTCTGTGTTAAATCCTGACTTTTTAGGAGTACCAGCGGGCAAAAAAATTAATATTCGAAATCTGGGGGCTATTTTTGGTTGGTACTTAACTACTAGTTATTTGAGTTAGTGAAGTCACAATATTTTTCTGGGCTGAAGCAAAACCTGCGTCTATTAGTTTGAGTCAGAGAAGTCACAATATTTTTCTGGGCTGAAGCAAAACCTGCAGCTATTAGTTATTTGAGTCAGAGAAGTCACAATATTTTTCTGGGCTGAAGCAAAACCTGCATCTATTAGTTATTTGAGTCAGAGAAGTCACAATATTTTTCTGGGCTGAAGCAAAACCTGCGTCTATTAGTTTGAGTCAGTGAAGTCACAAAATATTTTTCTGGACTGCAGCAAAACCTGCGTCTATTAGTTTGAGTCAGTGAAGTCACAAAATATTTTTCTGGGCTGAAGCAAAACATGCGTCTATTAGTTTGAGTCAGTGAAGTCACAATATTTTTCTGGGCTGAAGCAAAACCTGCGTCTCTTAGTTTGAGTCAGTGAAGTCACAAAATATTTTTCTGGGCTGAAGCAAAACCTGTCTATAATTAGTTTGAGAGAGAGAGAGAGAGGTCACTAGAGTCTTTTCTGGGCTGAAGCAAAGCCTGCGTCTATTAGTTTTAGTCAGTGAAGTCACAAAATATTTTTCTGGGCTGAAGCAAAGCCTGCGTCTATTAGTTTGAGTCAGTGAAGTCACAAAATATTTTTCTGGGCTGAAGCAAAACCTGCGTCTATTAGTTTGAGTCAGTGAAGTCACAAAATATTTTTCTGGGCTGAAGCAAAGCCTGCGTCTATTAGTTTGAGTCAGTGAAGTCACAAAATATTTTTCTGGGCTGAAGCAAAACCTGCGTCTATTAGTTTGAGTCAGTGAAGTCACTAAATATTTTTCTGAAGTTATCAGTGTGTCACTAAAAAAGTTTGCAGAAGCACACCTCCCTTGTGACTGATAAATAAAACATTTCATGGTGTCACCGCCTTATCTCATTGTCAGTCATTTAGACATTTGTGTTCTGTCTGTCTGTCTGCCCTTACTTGCTAACCTAAGCCAATACTTCTGGGCCATAATAGTACCTCACGTGTATTTCCATCCTTGCTCATTAAAGTAAACATTTCTATTACAAAAACGTCTTCTGATCTTACCCAGAGCAGTTTCTCACAGCAAAATTAGCTTATTAAAATTTGGTTTCTCAAAATCTGGTGGAGCAAGTACTAGTAGTGCTACAACATCCAGTTCTGCTAAACGTAAAAGTTCTGAGATGGCCTTACCAAGGATCAAAGATATGACAGAGAAAAAGGGTCAGGAATTTCCGTCCTGAATGGAAAAAGAATTTCCATGGCTGGATTACAGTGAAGAAAATCTGCAATGTACTGCATATTTTGTAAAGCCTACCCCAAATCTGTGATCCTAACTCAGCTATGGTAAAGGTTCAGGAGATCTTAAGTTAGACCCCATAAAGAGGCATGATTTGACGAGGAACACATCACTTGCACAAAACATTACTAAAGGATACTGCTAAAAGTACCACCCATTCGTCTGTCAGAAACTGCTCTGGGTTAGTCATTTCAAAAAGACACATGACAACAAAAGAAGTTGAGAAATACAAAATTTTATTCAACACTGCATACACCATGGCAAAGAATGGGAAACCTTTTTCTGATTTTGAAATCATTTGTGAGATCCAGCGTAAAAATGGTTTAAATGTTTGCAACAACTACATGAATATAGCAGGTTGCCGCTTGTTTGTGGACAACATAGCTAAAACAATACGTTCAGCAATAATTGAAGAGGTAAAAAATGCCGCCTTTGTGAGTATTCTTGCAGATGGAAGTACAGACCACTCCATCGTTGAACAAGAAATTGTCTACCTGATATATGTAGGTGCTGTTTGCCAGTCACACACCTAATATCTGTGTTACCACTTGAAACTGCAAGTGCTGAGGGTGTATTTAATGCTATTGAGAAAGCCTTACAATCAGTGGGTTTGCCATTACCAGAACTGACAGCAGTGCACATCCAGCACTTGTATGTGCTAATTTTGATGGTGCATCAGTTAATCTTGGTGAACGGACAGGAGTCATTACTAGACTCAAATCACTTTTGCCAGACATTATAGGCATTCACTGTGTTGCCCACAAACTTGAGCTTGCCATTTTGGATGCAAATAAACATTTCAAATACATGGCCAAATCTGAAGAGTGTTTAAAAGGCATTTTCAGTTTTTAATTTTGGTCTCCAAAGCGCAGGAGAGAACTTAAAGAAATTGCTGAAGTTCTGGATGAGCATCTTGCACATTTCACGGCTGTAAAGCAAGTCAGGTGGCTAGCAAGCAAAGAGAGAGCAGTTGTGGCATTAGAAAAAAACCTGGACATTGTGACAATGCATCTGGAGCACAGATTTGTGGATGGCAACAGGGCAGACGATGCTAACAGAGCTAAGGGGTACCTCAAGGAACTGACCTCTATGCATTTCATTAAAGTTCTTTATTTTGTATTAGATTTTTTTGCCAATTGTTGCTAGATTATCAAAAACTTTCCAGTTGGCAGACTACTTAATTGTTGAGATACCAGAACATATAGAGAAAGCCATTCTGCAGCTAGAAGCACCTAAAAGTACTTCTGGAAAATATCTTACAAATTCCAGGAACTGTATAACATGAAGACGTATGTTTGGCAAAACAAAGTTCACGGAACACCTGGAAGTGAAGCTGAACTTCACACATTTGTTAACGATACTGTCACGTACATCCAGAACAGGTTTGGTGTTCTCTCAGAGAAACCTTTGTCTTTACTTCAGATTTTGAATTATCACAACTGGCCACTGGAAAAGGAAAATCTAGCAACATTTGGCAATGCTGAACTAACTGAACTCATCACAGATAGCCCTTTCTCTTCTCACTTCTCAGAACTTGATAAAGATTCTGCTATAGATGAGTGGGTGCAGCTGAAGTTATACCTTTCTCGATTCCGAACCAAACCTCTCATAACTATGTACCAGTTGGTGTTACAAATAAAATTGGTGAGCATTTGAACTCCACGAAGGGCCCTATGCAAAAGCTTATTGAGATTCTGCTCACGATTTCCCCTTCCACAAGTGAATGTGAAAGAGGATTTTCAAAAGCTAATTTCATTAAAACAAATTACGAACAACCCTGACACAACAGTCTTTCGAGAACCAGCTGCTTATCATGACTACAGGACCATCCGTCTCTGAATTTGATCCACTGCCATCAATAAAGTGCTAGGCTTGACAGTAGTACTGGGTACTATCCATTCCTCTGGTCACAAATGTCCATCAAAGAAGAAGAAAATCAGCCTGAAGCAAGCTGCAGTACTATTGCTGTCTTATAATATTCTCTCTGCCTCTCTGTAACCTTTCTCTGACTGTCACTGGAGCATCCTAAAAGGGGGAAAAATAAATAATTTTTTTTCGTAATAATATGAAAAATGTTGTGACTTACTGGATCCTGATATGGACGTACCCAAAAAACGTACCATAAGTCCTGGACTTATGCATCCCCCCCCAAAATTTTTCAACCCCTGTGGTGGGGTATATAAATGTCATCCGACCGATCCTCGCGGAGATAATCTGGTGTTCACTGGATCAAGGGGTGTTTCCTGGTCTGTTAAAGGAGGTGGTGGTGACTCCCCTTTTAAAAAAATTGTCCGGCAACCCACACTGTCTTGCAAACTACAGACCAGTCTCTAACCTACCCTTTTTGGGTAAGGTTATCGAGAAGGTAGTTGTGTTGCAGCTTGAGAACTTTCTTACCACCCATGAAGTCTATGATCCTCTCCAGTCTGGTTTCAGGAAAAGTCACGGTACTGAGACAGCTTTAGTTTGGGCGATGAATGATCTAATAGCGAAGGGATCGGAGGACTTGTTCGATCTTGGTCCTCCTTGATCTCTCCGCAGCGTTCGACACTGTGGATCATGGGGTGTTGTTGGAATGCCTGCAGCTAATCTGTGGACTGTCGGGGATGGTCCTCAGATGGTTCCATTCTTTTCTCATGGGCAGGTCTCAGAGGGTGGTGTGGGGAATTTTTTCCTCTGCCCCCTTTGCCCTGCCTTGTGGTGTTCCGTACCGTCCCCCATGTTGTTCATGGTGTATATGCTGCCGTTGGGAGACATTATAAGGTGGTATGGACTGAGTTTTCACTTCTATGCAGATGATACTCAGCTCTACTTGTCCTTTGACCCCGGACAGAGTAGTGCTGTCTTGGTATTTAACAACTGCCTTGCCGAGATTAAGGATTGGATGAGTGCTAACTGGTTGAAACTAAATCTGGATAAGACTGAGGTGTTAGTGGTGGACCCCAGTCACCGGGTAGAGAAGTTGACTCCTGGGCAGCCGTCCGGCCTGGTGCTGGGGGATGACCAGTTGAGACCTTCTGAGAAGGTGCGGAATCTGGGGGTTGTGCTTGACAATGAACTGATGTTTAAAGCACAGGTGTCAGCAGTTGTCAAGTCCTCATTTTTTTTTTTTTGTTATCTGAGGAACATCGCCCGGATAAAGCACCTTGTTCTGCCCGATGACCTTCCTGCGTTGGTTCACGCCTTTGTGTCCTCTCGTCTTGACTACTGCAGTGCTCTATACCTAGGGTTACCCGGGTGGCTCTCCGTCACCTGCAGCTGGTGCAGAATGCAGTGGCCAGGCTGTTGACAAGGCAGTCAAGATCTTGCCATGTCACGCCTGTACTGCGCGAGTTGCACTGGCTGCCGGTGCGGTGGAGGATCACCTTCAGGGTCGCGTTGCTGACCTATAAGACCCTACATGGACAGGGACAGGGTTACTTGCAAGACCTCCTTCGACCTTACCACCCCCTCTGCCCTCTCCGCTCTGCCGACGAGGGATTGCTAGAGGTTCCCAGGGTCCATTTACAGACGTCAGGTGCTAGGGCTTTTGCTTTTGTAGCCCCGACCCTGTGGAACTCTCTACCTCGTCAGCTTAGAGACTGCCTGTCCATTGAAACATTTAAATCCTCCTTAAAAATATATTTATTTGGCCTAGCATTTGGGGAGAATATTTAGTCATATGTATGCTGTCTTTTAATTTTTTGTGTGTTAACTGTTTATTGGTTGTTTTAATTTGTATACGCACTTTGATTCAAGAAAAGCGCTTTAGAAATAAAATGATTTGATTTGAGTGAGGATTTAATTAGAAGCAGGATGACCCTTGTGAAGGTAATGGGATACTCCAGGAGCCTGGTCAAGTTCTGCAGGGTTTTTATCAGGCCAGTGCTATGATACTGGGCTAAACAGCATGGCAAGCAGCTCCCCCAGCTGCTACACTATTAAGTTCTGCAGGGCGGTGTTACCTCAGTTCCGGCATCTACAGCTGGACATCGCTACCGCAAAACTAGGTCATCTGCTATGTCTGTGTGGGAAGCTGCATCTCCAGCACTTGCTGGGACTCAGGCCTGTGACCTTTTGTCCTGAAGGTAGCAACTCTTTTATCGTTCAACTAGAGGGAAATTCCCCTTTGTTAGGCAAAAGCATCCCATATTCTCTTCACCATAGTCCTATTTGTCCCTTCTGATTGAGCAGATGCACCTGCAGCTGTTGTGGGAAATAAAACTTTTTTCACAGCACGGGGCGGGGGGGGTGAATGAAGAGTTTACAAAGCAATGTGGTTGATACTAGGACTACAGCTGGGTTCAAAACACAATGGAGCACTTTTTTAAAGTAGCAGTGCAACAAAAAATGTTTTCCCCAAAAGCTAGTTTCAGCAACAACTAATAAAAATATTGGTATCCTGTCATACCTACTTTTCTAGGTAACTTCAATTCTTTTTTTGAAATTTAATAAACTTTATTGTTATTAAACTTGTACAGTCACATTGTAAATACATAGCATGTGAAGACCAAACATCTTTAGAAATAGCTGCACAAGCAATATATAAACCCCTTCCTCCCCTAAGATACCAAGGCATAAAATGAAACTAAAATAAGTAAAAGAAATGAGGGGGTTCCATTTCATGGGTATACAGTAAGCTTAAAAGATCTGTCAAAACGACTTTCATCCTTGCTATGCCAAACATAAAATATCAATAGTGTATTTTATTATTTATTCAATTGTCATTTAAAGGAAATGTTTACACCATTAACAAAGTCTCCAATTTGCCCCACCTCTTGTCATATCCTTGAGGACGGTCCCTAAGAGTGGCTATTGTTTTTTCAGTCCTTAGGCTGTACAGAATTTCCCTTAGCCATTCCGAATAAGAAATTTCTTCCTGATATAGCCAGTGACGTAATACCAATCTCTTTACCACTGAGGAGACTAAAGAAATATGGAACCTTCTTTCAAACACCATGAAGTCTTGCTATATTATGACATATAGCAGTTAGCCACAGCACTTGAACTGCCCCGGAGAGGAAGGAGTTAACTCCAGGCTGACTGGAGTTCCAAGCGCGAGCGCCTTGCTGAAAGCTCTATCTGGCTAGTTTCAAATTGAAACTGTCAGATTCTTTACTCGCTTCACTGAACAGTCGCTCCGAGATCTCTCCTTCAGCTCGGTTCATTTCTCGGTTCAAACAGTGTTTCTCGTTCATTTTAACCGCAAAAGTAATTATTTTACCGCATTTCGGTTCAAAGCTCTATCTGGTAAACCGTAAGTACAGGATTTTAAAGTCTGTGTGGAAATTCATTATCGGTTCGGTTTTGAACCGATCGGTTTGCAAAATACTAATTTTAAACAATAATTTGGGCTTTTAGAGTGCGGTTCCGGTTCTTATTGGTTCTAAAAACCTAACTTTTAAATTGGGTTTTCAAATACCCGTGACACGGTTAGGAACCGATAAGTGGTGTCTTGCCTGGCACTGCCATAAAAGGGCAAGTTTTTGATAGGCTGGCATTATGTCTGAGAAACCAAAAGAAGAACCGGGCCCACTGGGTTTCAACACTGTGATGTTTGTGGGGAAGCCTTTGCCAAGGCTGACCCACACACCACATGTGTTTATTGTCTGGGGGCTGACCACCTCCTGTCAGACTGCCAGGTGTGTAAGAATTTCCCTGCAGCCACCCTGGAGAAAAGATTGGGCCGGCTCAGGGAACGAGAGGCCAAAAAGTCCGCTGACCCGGATGGCCAGCCCGGTCCAGCACCCACTGGACCAGAGGTGCCCTCTGACCAGGGAGACTCCTCGGCAAAAGAAGGCTGGTTCTGAGGAACCAGTCCCAGTAAAAAATCTAAGAAATCAGCAGGTCTGAGTGCAAGATTGCCTCTCCAACTGCTGCAGAGATAGCTAAAGCCATACAGATTGTCCAGTCACTGTCTCAGGGACCGCCGAACCACCAACAGCTGGCAAAAAGTTGGTTCGTTCGGTTCCAGTGGTTCAAGTATGATGTTGAGGAATTTTATGAACCACAGGAGGGAGGAAGATTTTGATCATTATGTATGTGGCTGGGAGGGTCTGGGCGTGCCCATTGAACGGACATTTCTCCAGACAGACCATTAGAATCTCCCCTATGCTGTCTGAGTCCCGTCTCATTTTATGTTTTACAAAAGGTTGCAGAAACCCTCCAGCTTCCCTTGGAAGAGGCTGTGGATGAGCAAGAGGAGCCTGATTATGTTGAGATGATGGATATCCCAGAGTCTAGGAGGTTGTCTATTCCTTTGCATAAGTCATTTAGGAAGCAAACAACAAAAATTTAAAAATCCTCATTCTGTCCTCCTGTAGATAAAAAATGGACAGAAGGTATACTTTATCAGGCCCTGATACAGACTTCCTCACTGAGCAGTGTAGTCATGTAGGTGTGGTACAAGCTGCAGCCTGTGACAGCTAATATCCCCTGGCCTCACATCCTCCTGATAAGGATTCCAGGAAGATTGATGCCATGGCGAAAAAACAGTATATGGCAGCTTCTTTGGGACTCAGGCAGGCAAATTATATGGCTTATGTGGCTAGATATCAGAAATCTAAGCTGGCCCGTCGGCGCAGCGGTTGGATTTCCGCTTGCGACGCCGGCGACCTGGGTTCGGAAACGGACTCGGGTCGTCGGAGGGCTGGCCGGGGGGAGAAAGATCGAGCGTCCCACGGACTGCTCTCCTTCTCGCGGGAGGGCTGGGTAGCAGTCGGGCGAAGGCGACCTAAGCGGAGGCTAGGAACACCTCACGCCGCCGTCTGCTACGTCAGGGGAGGGGAGGGAGGCAGGCCAGAGGCCAGTGTCATTGCACGCCCCGCCCTCGGAGTGGGCTAATGGGGTAAAAGCCACGCCCAGCGTCTATATGACGCTTTACTCCGGGGCGCCCTGATTGGCCACGGGCCGTTCCCGACCAGTTACTAGTTCAGCGGTCCGATATGGGGTCGGAACCATGGCCCCACTCTCTGGGAAGCCAGGATGACTGGGAGTCGGCAATGTCCGGTGGCCGGGGATCCCGGAGTCCGTGACCAGGCTGAGGACGGACGTGGGGCGTGAAATAAAGAAAAAAAAAAAAAAATAGATATCAGAAATCTAGATGGGATACAGTGTTGCAGTTAGCCAAGCAGGCCCATGGCCAGCTGGCTAGTGAATTGGAACAGGTGGCTGCTGATGGCATTGAAGCCTCTAAAGTTCAATTTCATACTGCTGTAGATGTTAATGTTTCCTCTAGGGTCATGGCCACTTCTGTAGCTTTCCGTAGGTTGGCATGGCTCAGGTGCACTAATCTGTCACAGAATACCAGTCAAAGGCTATGGATTTTCCTGTGGTGGGAAATTCTCTGTTTGGAGAGCAAACGGAAAATTATAAAAAAGATGGATGAATACAGAACTACCTACAAAAGTGCCCAGGCCAAGGAGGCGGCATGCCACTCCACAGAGGCACACTCCCAGAGGGAGGGCAGGCCTTCCACAGGCCTTTTATCAATCCCAAGCCTCCTCTGCTTTTGCACAGAGGGTTTTTTCAGAGGCAGAGGTAGGCAGGGCAGGTAAACCGTCCCCACCCCTCAGCCTAAGGCTACTGCCAAGCAGGCACCTGATGGGATGCCCAGGGCCGATTCTCCTGTACCAGTTGGAGGCAGGTTGGCTTATTTCAACCAGAACTGGGTGTCCCTAACTCGGACAAATGGGTTCTGGAGGTAGTAAGCCAGGGTCTGGTTCTCAGCTTCAAACAGTTTCCAAAGATGAGAACCAGACATTTTCCACCTGCAAGCCCTTTAGAGGCCCTTGCTTTGGAAGCAGAGGTCTCTTCCCTCCTAGACTGCAAAGCAGTGGAAAGGGTTCCTCCTTGTCACTAGGGCAAGGGGCTGTACTCCAGATACTTCCTTACCCCAAAAAAGACAGGAGAATGGCGGCCCATTCTAGACTTACGGTACCTGAACAAGCATCTTTTGAAACCAAAGTTCAAAATGTTAACTCTGGCAATGATTTTGCCCTCCCTCAGGCCAGGGGACTGGCTAGCCTCCCTGGACCTCAAGGATGCCTATTTTCATGTCCTGATCAGGCCTTCTCACCGAAAATACCTCAGGTTCGAACTGCCCTCAGGTCACTACCAGTTCAGAGCAATGCCCTTCGGTCTTACCTCTGCTCCAAGGGTATTCACAAAATGTCTAGCTGTGGTAGTGGCTCACTTAAGAAGGCAAGGGGTTGCTGTGTTTCCTACCTGGACGACTGGCTCATTGTGGGTCAGTCCCCAGATCAGATAAAATCCCACTTGCAAGTCACCCAGCGGCTTCTCACTTCCCTGGGATTCCTGCTGAATTTACCAAAGTGAGTTCTAGAACCAGTTCAGGTACTAACTTTCATAGGTGCGGAATTGGACACAAAGTTGGCCAGGGCATTTCTCCCCCCTTGGAAAGGGTAGAGAAGCTGATTGCCCTGGCATCCTCTTTCACCCTCCGGGTCTCTCGACCAGCAAGGCACTTTCTGCAACTTCTAGGGCACATGGCTGCCTCCACAGCTGTAGTGCAAGGAGCAAGATTCCAGATGAGACATTCAGTTTCATTTGAGGGCCTATTGGTCCCAAAGGAGGGACCCTCTACCAAATTGGTCCCAGTGACCCCAACTCTGATTCTAGCTCTTCAGTGGTGGCAGGATCAGAGCAATCTAAGACTAGGGTCCCTTCATTCCCATTTCTCATTCCCTCACCCTCACCACGGATGCCTCCTTGCTGGGGTGGGGAGCGCACTTGAGCGACCTTTCCACTCAGGGAGTGTGGTCCCCCCAGGAATCTCTGCTCCACATCAACCTGTTGGAACTCAGAGCTGTCTTTTTAGCTCTTCAGGTTTTCTCAGCATCTGTCCAGAACAAAGTAGTTCAGGTCAGGACAGACAATACCACAACAATGTGGTACATCAACAAGCAGGGGGGCACTCGGTCATCAGCCTTGTGCACCGAAGCAATGAAGTTGTGGTCTCTGGCTTACTTCCTGAACACCTCCCTAGTAGCAGTTCACCTTCCAGGGAAGGACAATGTCCTAGCGGATGCCCTCAGCAGGATTTCTCAGGGTCATCACGAATGGTCTTTGAATCCCCTAGTGCTGGGGTCAGTTTTGCCAGATGGGGCACTCCTCAGATAGATCTTTTCGCAGCCCCAGACAACCACCAACTTCCTCTGTTCTGTTGCAGGCCTCCAGTAATGGGCTCAGTCCCCTGGGCCTTTTTGTTGGATTGGAAGTGAAGTTCCTGTATGCCTTTCCCCCCTTCCCCCTTCTCTTCAGGGTGTTAGTAAAAATCAGATCCCAGCCCTGCAAAGTGATTCTGATTGCACCAGACTGGGCCAGGCAACCCTGGTACCCACTGCTTCTGTCCCTGTCAGTCCACCCTCCCCTGGGCCTTCCCAGGGTCCACAACCTGCTGACTTGTGCCCAGGGGAGAGTTTGGTATCCGGACCTCAAATCCCTCCACCTCAAGGATTTGCTCTTGAGGAGTTAGAATTTGCTGAATTACACCTTTCTCAAGGTGTCCTTGATATTTTGAAGGCCTCTAGGAAGCCTTCCACAAGGGCCACTTATAATTCCAAATGGAAGAGGTTCTCCATCTGGTGTTCTGGGAAGCAAATTGTCCCAGAATCTGCTGATTTGCCCATTTTGCTGGACTACTTGGTCCATCTTAATTCCTTAGGCCTCAGGCCAGCTACCTTAAAGGTTCATCTGGCAGCTGTCTCTGCTTTTATATCAGCAGGAAAGCCTGCCTCCCTTTCTTCTCACCCTGTGTTTTCCAAGTTTTTAAGGGTTACTTCACACTAACCCTCCTTTTCGGGACCCAGCCCCTGCCTGGGACCTTAATGTTTGCATTGCTCAGTTAATGTAACCCCCCTTTGAACCTCTGTCTTCAGCAGACCTTAAGTTCCTAACTTGGAAAACTGTTTTCCTAGTGGCCATCACTTCTGCCAGACGCATAAGTGAGTTACAAGCCCTGTCGGTGGAAAAGGATTTTATTTCTTTTCACAGAGATAAGGTAGTCCTCAGGACTAACAGAAAGTTTTTACCTAAAGTGGTTTCAGATTTCCATCTTAACCAATCCATCTCCCTTCAGTATTTTTCACTGAGCATTCTTCCTCGGGTGAGAGAGATTGCACAGTTTGACGTTAAAGAGCTTTAAGCTACTATTTGGAGCAGCACCAAGGGTCACAGGTTCGAATCCTCCAACTCTTCCTTACCTATGGCGAGGTTGGCAAAGGAAACCTGCCACTAAGAGGACAATTGCCAGGTGGATTGTCTCTTGTATCCAATTTGCTACCAAAAACTAGGTAGAGAACCCCCTCAGGACTGAGGCCATTCCACCAGGGTACAGCTGCATCTCTAGCGGCTGCTAGAGATATTCCCATTCTGGAAATCTGTCAAGCTGCTACCTGGAAAACAGTTCACACCTTTACCAAGCATTACTCCTGGATGTCAGTCCAGGAGAGATGCTCGTTTAGCCAGCCGTGCTTCAGAGCCCATTTCCTAAGTAGGTTCTGCCCTCCTCCATGGAAGTACTGCTGTGTAATCTGCTATATGTCATAATATAGCAAGACTTCATGGTGTTTGAAGAAAAATTACTCACCTTAGTAATTGCTTTTCTTCTCATGGAGTCTTCTATATTATAACCACCTCAACCTGCCCCTCTCAGAACTTCTACTTGGGTAAGGGGTTGGCAAATTAGTGCAAGCACTGTGTCATGCCATTATAGCTCTTTTCCTTTTTTCCTTTTTTAGGATTAGGAAAACTAGGTATTTCTGTTTTACTTGTAGTTTGCCCCCCTCCTGGACTTGAGTCTTTTGGGGAGGGGGGGCCTAATAGTGCTTGTCAGGGTGATATTGTTGTTGTTGTTTCTGTTATTGTTATTTCTACTAGTAGGTAGCCATTTGGCTAGTGTAGAGTTTTTTCCACACAGACTTTTGCTTAGTGTTGGCTCCGTAAAGATCTGACAGTTTCAATTTGAAACTAGCCAGATAGGGCTTTCAGCCAGGCGCTCGCGCTTGGAACTCCAGTCAGCCTGGAGTTAACTCCTTCCTCTCCAGGGCAGTTCAAGTGCTGTGGCTAACTGCTATATGTCATAATATAGCAAGACTCCATGAGAAGAAAAGCAATTACTAAGGTGAGTAATTTTTTCTTCCCTAACAGGAATCTATGAAAGAGCCCCTAAGCCTAATAAGGGATTAATTGTTGTCCTGATTCTTTCCCATAGTGAGGCTACTTTATTGCACTCCCATAGAATATGAAACAACGATCCATCTGCCGAGGCACATCTAGAACATGTTGCTGTAGGAAGTTTGCCCATTCTAAGCAAATGCCTTGGGATAAAATATACAGTATGTTGTGGAGAATATAGAATTGGGTAAGGCGTAACCTATCGTTTGTGGAATATTGGTAAAGATCCAACCAAATGCGATCCCATTCCTTAGGTAACATGGGTAGTGTCCTACTCCAATAATGGGATTCCCCAGATATTGTGGGATACATATAAGGAAAGATAATGGTCACTAAACAAGAGACTGAATGGGGTGACCGGGCAAGAGATTGCCTGAGGGAGAGAAACCCTCCTTGATTAATGTCCCAGTTTAGCGTGCCAAACCAGTCCATCAACATATGGTGGATCTGATACTGTACACTTTAAAAATTTGTGACCGTGGAAGCCCTAGCTCATAAAGTAATTCTGGGCTTTCAGGTATTCTTCTCCCTCGTTTGAGGTCAAAAATACATTTCCCCCGTATCTCTGACATACAAATAAGCTCACCCTGAAGTTTAAAATTTGGGTTTCTGCATAATGGTTGAGAAATGTCCCTTGTGTTCTTGTATTTCATAGATCTACAAAATTGAGTATATGCTTTAACCGATGTACCAATAACTGTATCTTAGTTGTGGAGATGATCTATTTAAAGATATAACATACATAGCATCTAGAGATATTCCCATTGTCGTAATCAAATATCTCTCAACTTGTAGCCAGATGGGTGTATATATTAAAGGATTCATAGGCCCTGGATCTAGAGTCCATCGGGCATATTTGACATGTGGCTGGCTAAATAATATAAATAAAAGTTTGGTAACCTGAGTCCCCCCCAAAAGTTTTGGAGTGCCCAGTTTTATATAAGAACGACGTGGGCACTTCTTTTGCTAAATAAAACGGGATATTAGTGCATGAAGTTTTTTAAACCATGCCATTGGGATAAAAAGGTTAAGCATATGAATAGGGTAGAAAATGCAGGGAAGGATATTCATTTTAATAACGCTAATTCTGGCTTGCATTGACATTGGGAGTGTGCCCCATCTATTTAAATCCTTTGCAATGGTTACCAACAAATTCTCCAGGTTCAACCTTCTCCTCAAAACAGCACTTTGCGTGAGAGTTATGCCCAAATAGACAAGTTTAGATGACTCTTTCAGTCCTAATTGTGTATAACCTGTGGGACGTACATAATGATTTAGGGGCATTAGGGTAGTTTTATCCAAATTAAGCTTATAGTTCGAGACCAATCCAAATTGAGAAATAATTTGAAGAGCAACTGGTAGTGAGATGGCAGGATGTGATAGATGTAATAAAAGGTCATCAGCATAAGCTGAGATTTTAACTTCAAGAGGGCCTAGTATAATACCATGCACTTGGGAGGAGTTCAAATAATTAAGGGCTCTAAATAAATATATATTTTTTTAACTTTCAATCTTTATTTTTCACGACAGTATACATCATACTATTTACACGTGAACAAAATTATTTAGTATTAACAATAAAGAAGAAAATATATATATATATATATATAGCTTAAAACAGAAGAGTGCACATACACTATGTACTCTATCTTATTTCATTGGTTGCCTAAAACAATGCTAAAATACATATTAAACAAATCAGTGAGTTCCCTTTCTCTGTGTAGAAAAAAAAGACCTAACTCATGGTACAAAATCTGCTTGTAGAGGTGCAGTATATATTATCCATCTTCTCCAGACATTCTCAAAGCCAGTTTGGGATTTATTTAATGTAGCTGTGATTCTCTCCATCTTGTAAATATCTTATTATTTGATGCCATTGGTCCAGCGTGGGAGGCAAAGGGGACATCCATTTTTTAGTTATAGTTTTTTTCGCTGCAAGGGTAGCCAAATTAATAAATTTCTTTGTCGGAGCACCTTTAAACTCCTCCGGGTACTCACCAAAGAGAAAGAAATGAGGGTCAGTATTTATGTTAGGCGAAATTATTTGTTGAAGGGCTTCATGAAAGCGGGAAAGAAAAGGTTGAAGTACCTTGCAGGTCCTGAATATATGACTCAGTGTAGCTGGGGTATATCCACATTGCCTCCAACATTCCGCTCCTTTAGAAGGGTTATATTTCTGAACCACTGCAGGAGCCCTGAAATACCTTACTGAAAATTTCCAGGCGAACTCCTTCCAATGTCCAGAGCTAACGCCCCTCTGCATTGTCTTTAAATGTCTTTCCCATTGTGGTGAAAACACCTCCAACCCCAAATCCTTTTGCCATGCTAGCCTGATTTTTATTTAGTGAGTTTTCTTTCAGGGATTGCAGACCCTTGTAGAGAACTGAAATTATATGAGTGGGGACCGCCCTATTGTCTATCGCCCCTATGAAAATCTCCAGGAGTCCGGGGAAGGAAAAGTCTCTCCATTTCACCACCCCAAGGGTGCTGAGATAGTCCGTAGTCTGGAAATATCTAAACCTGTCCGCATATGGAATGCCATATTTTTGGACTAAATCCGTTGATGAAAGAATTGTACCCTGAGGCATAAAATGGTATACCAAATGCAGACCTTGTCTTTGCCATTTAAGAAATCCCTTATCTATCTTAGCCAGAACAAAAGAGCCCGTGTAAGGCAAGGAGAACGTGGCGGGTCTCCAGCCTATAAGTTCCTGAGATGTTAGTACTTTTTGCCAGCACTTCAATGTGGAATGAGTGTATGGGTTATCTACTCTCTCCAGTTTTATTTCTGAGGGGAAAGACAGTAAGGTGTGGCTAACGTTCCCAAGTTCCTTCTCCCGTCCCTCTATCGACTTCCATCTGGCTGTGTAGTTCATTTCAAGCCAATATAGAGGTATTCTGATCTGGGTAGCTAGGTGATATAACTTAAGGTTAGGTAGAGACATCCCCCCTTGCTGTTTAGAAAGATGTAATATTGAAAGGCTAATCCTTGGCCTTTGGTTTGCCCAAATATAGGCTGATATTTTTCTTTGCAGTGTCCTATAAAATGCTTCTGGTATCTGTATCGGAAGGGTCTGAGCCAGGTAGAGGAAACGGGGAAGAACCACCATCCTAATAGATTTTATTCTCTGATGTAGAGACAAGGGGAGAGCTCTCCATTTTTCTAATTCGGCACATGTTTTAGTCATAAAAGGGGTGGAATTTAAAGAAGAAAGGTCAGCATGTGATAGCCCAATCTGTACTCCCAGGTATTTAATACTCTGCAGGTCCCATCGAAAACTGAAATTACTTCTCATTTTTACTGATGGGTTAAAATTCAAGGCCAGAACTTCTGTCTTAGAGAGACTAATTTTATATCCTGATACTTCTCCAAATCTTTTTAATATATGCCAAAGTTGAGGAAGGGAAGCCTCAGGATCAGTCATATATATTAAGAGGTTGTCCGCGAATAGGGCCAGTTTGAGTTTCTGATTCAACCTTCACCCCCTTTAGTCTTACTTCTTGTCTTAAGGCCTGGGCCAAGGGTTCTAAATATATTGCAAATAAGGGGGACAGAGGACATCCCTGTCTAGTGCCACGGGATAATGAGATAGGGCTGGAAAATGAACCGTTTATCCTAATTTAAGCTTTGGGATCTGAATACATTCATTTTATCATTTTGATAACAGATTGTGGTATTCCAATTCTCCCCATCACCTCCCACAGAAAAGGCCATTCGACACGATCGAACGCCTTCTCTGCGTCCAGAGAAAGCAGAAGAAACTGAGACCCCATGTTCCTCACCCGCTGCAACAAGTACAGTGTTCTTTTTATATTATCTTGTGTTTGGCGGCCTGAGACAAAGCCAGTCTGATCCAAATCTATTATCTGTGGGGAAAAAGGTTTCAAACCTTTTCGAAAGTATGGAGGTGAATATTTTGTAATCTATGCTGAGAACAGAGATAGGTCTGTATGAAGAACAAGATGTGATATCTTTATCCGGTTTTGGTATGCTGGTTATGTAGGCATACTGCCAGGAATCCGGGGTTGATCCATCTGTTTGGGCACCTCTGAAGGCCTCCAATAGAATGGGGGACAGCTCTTTTCTGAATATCTTGTAGAAATCACCTGTATATCCATCAGGACCAGGGCTTTTATATGATTTTAAGGCCGAAACAGCTTGGCCCAACTCCTCAGCTGAGATTGGCTTTTCCAGTAACTGTCTCTGTTCTTCTGAAATCACTGGGAGATCAAGACCTTCCAGGAAAGCCTCAATTCCCTGAGTGTCCTCCCTTCTCTCTGTTCTGTATAGGGCACTATAAAAAGTCTGAAAGGCTTGTTCTATCTCTTTGGGGAGAGTGACTAACTTCTTTGAGTTCGGGTCTCTAACTTGGGTTATATTAGATTGGGTCTTGTGTTTTCTAAGTCTGTGAGCCAATAGACGAATAGCCCTTGGGCCACCCTCATAATATTTTTGTCTAATATATTGTAGGGCTTGTTCCGTACGTATATCTAAAATCCCCTGGATTTGTTCTTTGGTAGCTTGCAGAAGGGGCACGACCCCCTCATCTCCTGCGGCATGCTGGGCCTGCAAATCTTGGAATTGTTGTTGAAGCTTATCTAGGCGCAGCTGTTACTGCTTTTTGTAGTAAGCTGCGTATTTTGTTATATCGCCCCTCAAGACAACTTTAAGGGTATCCCATAATGTTCCCTCCCTTGTACCTTATTATCGGAGATAATCTGTTTGATTTTTTGCTGTATCTTTTCTCTTAAGTCTTTTATGATTAAAAGAAAATTATTAAATTTCCACAGGGTATTGATTTTTTTCCCTTTCCCAGGTCATATTAAGGGTTAGGATTGAATGGTCAGACAGTACCGTGGGTGTCTGTACATCTTTATATCTTATATAAATGTTCCTTAGACATGTGCATGTAGTCTATACGGGTATACACTTTATGGGGAGCCGTGAAATGAGTATATTCTCTCTTATTAGGATGAAGGTGTCTCCAAGCATCCACCCACTGTGCTCCTGAAAGATAGGCCTGCACTGCCCTCTGTGCTGGAGATTTTTTATGGGGTTTAATATTAGATGTATCCAGTTGTGAGGTAGTCAAATTATGGTCCCCTCCTATTATCAACACCCCTTTACTCATCTCCATGATCTTCTGAAACAGTATTTTTCTTACTTCAGGCCCCGTACCCGTGGGAACATATAAGGAGGCTTGGGTAATATCCTGCCCCTCCAGCTGTCCCACCGCAATCGCGAGCCTTCCCTCAGAATCCACATATGAGTTTGTCAGGCAGAAGGGATTATTTTTGGTGACCATAACCACTGCTCCTCTTCTTTTCCCCTTCCCAAATACCAAGGCTACTATTGTGGAAAACCCAAATTTGGAAAGTTTTTGATGCTCTTGTTTGTTTAAATGTGTCTCCTGCAATAACAGGAATGAGGGTTTCAGCTTCTTAAGGGAAGTAATAACTCTATACCTTTTTATTGGGTTATTTAACCCATTAACATTATGTGAGCATACCAAAATTGTGGAGACTTTAGCCATCGAACGGGGGCATATTATGTAAGGCTGACCTGATCGGAGTTAAATGAAATTCTATAATAGGAATCCAGACTTGTACTATTGCTACCAGGACAAGGGAGCATCTTCTACATTCAAACATTATATGTCTCCTTATGTACCATATCTCGCATTGTATATCTATATTCTCTAGACAACCAGTTAAGAGAATGAAAATCAGTGTGTGCACATTTCCAAAATTAACATAATAGATAACTATAACAAATTTTAACTCCTCGAACCTATTTACATTAGCACTTCCAAAAAGTGAGGGTGTGAAAACTACCCCTCTAGGAGAAGGAACCACAGTCCTAAATTCGGGCTGGGTCCCTGAGGGAGGAATTGTGACCCAAAAATTGGTAAGGCCTCCCCGACCCCTCCAAACAACGGGGTCGATCAAAGGAAACATCGCCCATTGTGGGAGAACAATCAGGCAAAGTAGTAAGATCGTTCTCCCTAAGGGCTGCCCCATGAGGGCAGTAACTGAAAAAGCTGCACAGGAGTTCAGTTATTAAAACAAGAAACATTTTCCCAGCGCAACCCACTCTTGTAAATCAACTTAGATGTGCTATGGGGCTCTAAATAACTTAAACATCTGCACACAATTGGACTAAATGCACTATAATAAATTGCAGTCACCAACATGGTTGAGGGCAGAATAACGCCTGCAAGTGAACAAGGCTGCTGTTATTTTCCCTTCTAAACTAAAATTATATACTTGCAGTGAAGAAATCTATGTCTCAGTGTTTCTCTGCACCTCCATCTACCCCATTAACACCGGGGTAAGAAATAATCAGTCACCTGCATTTAAGCAGATTGCTGGTCCAGCTCAGGTATTCGGTTGTTGACACTCCAGATCTGCTTCTTTGGGGGAGTTGTATGCTTTCCTAATGGTCTCCCTAATTTCCTGCAATGATCGGTAACCTCTCCATTTGTTTGCACCTCCTCGTCTGTTTGTATAATTCTGCCATTGCAAGCGGGGAGACACTTTTCCTGTGGCGCAGGACCAATCGACTGGAAACTCCATCCTCTTTTCTTTAGTTCCGGCAGGATCTCCTTGGGGTTTGCATATACTTTATTTCCAGTGTCCCAGAACACGCGTAGCTTTGCGGGATCGGGATCGGTGCGTATGCTACCCTTTTTTCATGATTTCTGTAGGGTAATCATTGTCGAACAGCAGCCTGGATGAGTTGTAAGAGACATTTTTCTTAGACCAAGCTGTTCTCAGAATCATTTCTTTGTCTCTGTAGCTGGAAATTTTTAAAACGATTGAACGTGGTCTGACTGTTTGGTCTGTGGGGTTTCGCATCAAGGCTCTGTGTGCTCTCTCAATTCTAAATTGAAATGTTAGAGGAAGATCCAGGACGTCCTGAAGTAAATCTTCAAAAAATCCTCCATCTTGCCCATTTCGGAATCCTCTGGGAGACCATATATAAGGAGGTTATCCCTTCTGGTCAGATTCTCCAAATCTAGAATTTTTTCTTGGAAAGCCTCTTGTTGATTGACCAGAAAGTCGACAGCTTGATGAAGGCATTGGGTCTCCTCTGCTATCTCTCCTGCTACTTCTTCCGAGCGCTCCAATCTCTCCTCTACCTCCGTGAGCCTGGTCTGTAAAGCAGGAAATTATTTTTTGTTTTCTGCCCAAAATGCCCTTATTTCCGCCAAAAGCATCTCAAAGCGAGATCAAGAGAGCCTTTCACCTTCTCTATCTGTGTCTTGGTCTCCGGCCATGCTGCTTGATGGGCATACACTGCGGCTAGAGGTAGGCCATCTTTGAGATCCGATTGCATCCACTCTCCCCCTATGCCTCCCCAAGCGCGATTTCGTTACATCTCTACCCCCAGACATTATTTCAAAATTCTCCTTGTATCTTTCAAGTCTTCTTCACTAAGTTAGGGAGTTTTTATCAACTGGGTTATGCTGGAGCTCCTCTCCTATGCAGCCATTCAGGATGGTGACATCACCGGAAGTCACTCTAAATAAATATTAAACAAAAATGGGGATAGAGGGCAACCCTAACGAGTCCCAGAGTGAAGAGGAAAGCCTCCTGATAGAATACCATTGTAGTATACTTTTGCATTCGGGCTGGAGTATAAGATCTTTACCCACTCAATAAACCTGGTAGGGAAACCAAATTTTTCCATTGTCAGAAAGAGAAAATTCCAGTGTAACCTGTCGAACGCTTTCTCTGCGTCCAGGGACACCAAAACCATTGGGTCCTGAGACTCCCTGGACATGGAGAAAATATGTTCCAGCTTTCGCAAATGGTCCAGAGAGGATCTCACCCTCATAAACCCTACCTGCTCAGGTCCTATAACTCCCTCCCAAACTTCCATTACCCTAGCAGCCAAAACTTTTGCTAGGATTTTCATATCACAGTTCATAAGAGATATGGGCCGATAATTGGTAACTTTATCAGGAGATTTGTTTGGTTTGGGTAAGACTATTATTAGGGCCTGCAGAAGTGAGGAATCAGATGTACCTTTTCACAAAGGAAGGAAAAGACCTGAGCAAGAATAGGAGCTAAATCGCTTGCCAGGGCTTTGTATAAGTTAGCGGGAAATCCGTCTGGACCTGGAGATTTATCCGATGCCAAAGCCTGGATGGCAGTTAAAATTTCAGACTGAGATATAGGCCGCGTTAAGAGAATTTGTTGATCTTGGGATAGTTGAGGGAGTGGAATCTTCCCTAAATAATCCCGAACGTCCTTATCTGGAAGAACATTTAGGGGAGGAGAGTATAGCTGTGAATAAAACCTATCAAACTGTTGGGTAATCTCTACTGGGGAAGTTTTAAGGGTACCATCGATTTGGGAGGAAATAGCTTTTACCAAATGGGAAGCTTCTTGCTCTTTAAATCGCATAGCCAACAAATGTCCCGTTTTATCCCCCTGATCTATATAAGTTGACCATGTCTTTAGCAATGCATATTCAGACTGTTCCCTTAATAAATCTGCATATTGATGTCTTAATTTGGTTAATTCAACTTGTTCTCGTTCAGAGGATTCCAGGGTTGGGCTATGTTCAATTGCCTCTATCTGCAATAAAAGAGTTTGCAAGGAAGCCTTTTTTTTTTTTTTCTTTAACGGGTCGAAGCAATTCGGATACATTCCCCCTGAAGGATACATTTTAACGCCCCCCATATTTTATCTACATTAGCAATAGAACGTAAATTAGATTGCCAAAAACTTCGGATAAGAGTTTGCAATTTCTCTATGACCCAAGAGTCTTTGAGGAGTTGTGTTTAGTTTCCATATTTTATCCCGCCTAATATTCGGATTGGAATTATATAGGAGCCATACTGGTGAGTGATCCGATAATACTCTAGGAGCTATACCGACATCTAGGATATGGGGCAGGGCTTCGATGCTAACTAAGAAGTAATCAATCCGAGAAAAGGATTTATGTACTGGGGAATAAAAAGTATATTTTCAATTAGTTGGATGGAGGGTTCTCCAAGGGTCATAGAGACCTCCCATGGTTATGAATTCCTGTAGAGCTTGTTGTGTCGAAGGTGGTCTAGCGATCTGACTATTCGACTTGTCTAAATTAGAAGTCATGGTAATATTCCAGTCACTTGTAAAAATTAAAGGGAGGTGTATAAATCTGGAGATCACTTTTAATAATCCAATAAAAAAATTAGGAGATGGGGTATTTGGACCGTAAATACACCTCATAAGCATTTCTATATGATCCAGGGCCCCATGTAGAAAAATGTATCACCCCTCAGGGTCCACAGTGACCGTAGTTGATTGGAAATTTAGCCCCCTTAGAAGGAGAATAGCCACTCCCCGCTGATTAGTGGAGTTTCCCCTTGTATAACTTTGTCCCACCCATTGACGTCTAAGAAAATGGTTCTCTGAGGTCAAGAGATGAGTCTCTTGGACTTCCGGTGACGTCACTGACCGAAATGGTGCCTCAAACTAGGAGCTCCTCAGCCCGATCAACAACAATCCTACTTAATCGCCTCTCCAGAAATGGCATCTCCAGCCAAACAAAAAAGAAATAAACCAGGGAAGCCTCCGGGAACCCCAATGCAGAAGCTTAGGGAAATGCTGCAAGCTGACATAGATGCTCTCCCGGAGACTCTAGAGACGCAGCCCGAGCCACAACAGGCCTCACCACAACACGATCCTCCGCATGAAGATATCGTAGAAATGATTAAGCAAACAGCATGTACCTTGGCCAAAATAGATCATACACTCACAGATTTGCGTTCGGACCTGAACCAAATCGACCACAAAACAGAACTAGAATTGGGGCTTATGCAGGCGCTGGAACAAACTGACAGACAGGACCGCCTCATAGTCTATCTCTTGGCCAGGGACCGGGAACTCAACCGTCGGATTGATGATTTAGAAGGAAGAAGCAGAAGACAGAACATCCGAATCTACAGGGTACCAGAGGGACTCGAAGAGAAAGATACAGATACCATCAACTTTATCCAAACCCTCCTGAGAGAAACGCTTAAGCTACCAGAGGAACTAGACCTAGAAATAGATCGAGCACATCGATCCTTGGTCCCACGCCCAAGAAACCCAGACGTGAGGCCCCGATCCTTCATCGTCCGACTAACCTCCTTTAAAAGAAAAGAAGACGTACTCAGAAGAGCCTGGCAACAAAACACCCTTACCTTTAAAGGCCACAGGATAGCACTTGACAACGACCACACCTTGGAGGTACAGGAGGCCCGTAGAACCCTCTGGCCTATAATCAAACAGCTGAGGGCTAACAGCCTCAAAGCGCAGGTCTTATATCCAGCCACAATTAAGATCAACACTCCACAAGGCAGCAAAGTCTTCAAAGATGTCTTGGCAGCAGCACACTTCCTTGAAGGCCTCGGTATCTCCACGCCCCCAATGGTGAAAGAAAAATTAGAAAAAGATCTCCTTTCCTCAGCCTGGACGGTCGCGCAGAAGAGTGCAACGAATCCCACAAACATCCCTTCGCACTGACATTGCGACAATGATCCGGATGTATGGAGACCCAACCACGGTGAACAGAGGAGCGAAACATCTACAAGAAACAGATCGGCTGGAAGATGAAGATGGATCCTCCTCAACTGCAGAAATAACCGACGAGGGAAACAGGAACCCCAAATGAGCTGATGGCATCCTGATGCACTAGTAAACCCACTGCCATGTCTAGGTCCTGCTCAGATGATTCCCACGACGACTCCCTGGGTGCTGGTAACTCGCTACTGATAAAATTAGCTGGATCTGCAGTGAGTATGAACAACCCAGTTGTTTGAATATCTAAGAACAGAAGGCTGAACTTATTACCACTGCCAGATATAAACTGTTTGGACCAATTTATAAATCTGAGAAACGAAGACTCTCTGCGGTGCTCCGGCGATTGGGGGGGCGAGGGGAGGACCGCAGGGAAAATCTATTCAAGACCTATTGCTGTAAACGCCCTTAAAGAGGTTTTTCTCACTACAAATCCAAGACTTTGGGGCAACAGAGAACTGTTACACTGACTTTAAAGATGTTAATGTTATATTTCTCCTGCATAATCAGTAAACTGGAGTGTCTTCCAATGTCTTGAAATGGAGAGGGGGGAAAGGGAGGAAGGGGAACGCTAACAGAAAAACCGGAACCTGAAATCATGGGTGCCTCTTATGAGGCCTGTAGAGCCTGCTTAGGTCAGTCGAGGGGGGGATAGGAGATGGGGACGCTGCCAGCCCAGTGGGATGGAAGGAGACTACCAACTCAAAGGAACCGGGGGAGGGATAGGCCCGATTCCGTTTGCCCGGGTTCTTGTCGGGGAGAGAAGAGACTTGCTGCTGGGAGCGAGAGGAAGGCCCGGTGGAGCATAGGGAGCCTCACGGCTCTCGTAGACCAGGGACCGCATCGCCGCACCGTCCGGAGGACCCCCGGGCCGCTGAGGCTTCCGCGACGACTGCCCGAGACCTGGAGGCGGGTGGAATCAGCTGGCTCCATGGTGGTAGGGTACAGATCACCCCACATGAACAGGCAGCAATGAGAAACTGAACTCTGGATGGTCTCTTGAGGTGAACCGGAAGGGCACAGACACCACGGCAGAGGGACGGGACAGCCCACCACTCGGGGATGCCCAGAGGGAATATTGCTGCTTATTTCCTGGTGCGAGTGTGTCGAGTCTTCCCCTTTGACCCCAGTACTGGGGTGAGCTGGCAGCTGATGTATAAGGGGACACCGAGGACCCAGCTATAGAGGGAACCCCCAGATGGAGTAATCCACGAGTTGCGGAACTCCATAGATGGGGGGGGGGAGAGCACTAGCCTGAACCCGACGAAAGATCTCAGCCCCTAATTGAGAGGCTTTCCATCCCAAGTGACGTCACTGACCTTCTTCCTCCCACGAGGGGGAGAGGGGAGTGACAGGCCTTCCTGTGAGGAGAGTGAGCGGCTGCAGACAGGGCTACCCTCAAGGAGCCTTTACAGGCATATTCAAGGGAACTCACGGCAAATAAAAGCTAGACTGCTGAGGACTAATCTGCAGCAGGCAATACCAAGTACCGGATAATTGATGCACCCCACAGAGAGGAGGGAGAAGAGGAGGAGGGCAGTTGTTCCCTCCTCCGTAGAGAAGACGAAGGTGAGGACGGAGGGGGTTCGGGGAGGAAGGAGGTGGGGGGACGGGAGGAGGATCATCTGCAGGGACTGTCAATTCAGGAATCTTGACTCAGGTTGCCCCTTTCTCCCAGACTATTCCACATCCCTCCCGCATAGAGACGCTGTGGAGTGGTCGGGCCACCCCTGAGGACTGGGACATGGAGAACCTTGATCGCATCAAAGGATGCACGAGGGGGTCGTGGGAGATGAGGGGGACTGAGGAGACATGGGCGGAGTGGGGAGGACGACAAGACTCGGAGCGGGCTGGAGAGGCTGCAAAGGCCCTTGGCCTGGCCTTAACCGGCCCACTTCCCAAGCTGAGGGCGATTCTCAACTTAAAAAAATAAAAATCGTTTGGGGAGAGGGGGGCTGTGCCTTGAATGGTGCTACACAAGAAACATGACAAATGGGAGGATGGCCACACCAGAGACCATCTCTAGAGGCCAAAGGGAGTCCTCATTGCACTACAGTGCTCCCCTGCAAGTCCAGTAAGGACACTTGTTCCTCCACTGAAGACCATCATTCTGTTACACCTTGGAAGTCCTTGCAAAGAATATCAGAATTCATGGCTTCGAGGTTTCTCAGCTATGAGGTTTAGTAAACTTATATTGCTTAAGGCTCGAAATTGGATGAGGCCAGAGCAACTGTTCAGTTATTTAGTAAAACCAGAGTTAGATATAGAAAGAGAGTTGAATTGTTATGAAGTTACATTGTTTAAACTACTACAAGGTACACATGAGGTTCAATTATGTTACTGTAAAAACACAATGTCTTGGAAACTTGCAGCCAAAATAAGAGGATTTATAAATGGCTAGTCACCTATCAAAAGTAGTCTCTTTTAACATAAATGGATGCTCAAGTCCTGTTAAAAGGAAACAACTACAAAGGTTCCTGACTACCCAAAGATGTGAGATAGTCTTTCTACAGGAGACGCACCTAACCCCCGGAGAAGCCCAAAAACTGAAAAGCAGAGCGTTCCCCCAGCTCTTTCACTCCTCCCTTGCTGGAGGCAGGAAAGGGGGGTGGCGATACTTCTTCTGGCCACAGTGCCCTTTCAGGTACAGGAGGTGACCGAGGACCCCGGTGCAAGATACTGCATTGTAATAGGGACGGTCCAAGACCAATTGGTCACCCTGGTCAATGTATATGTCCCTCCGGGGTCCTCGATCTCATTCTAGACGGCCCTGTTGCAGCAAATTGCTGAACAGGCCAGAGGTACTTTGGTAATGGGTGGAGATTGGAACATAATCTTGAATAGGGAGATGGATACCACATCTCAAATATCCAGACCAGAGCTCAATAGGGCTAAAGCACTTAAACTGTAAATGCAGCAATTGGGCATAGTGGATATATGGAGAGAGAGATACCCTAACAGTAAGGAATTCACATGCTACTCTCTGAGGTTGCACATCTACTCGAGGTTAGACATGTTTTTTACATTCTCAAGGGACCTCTCCTGTTTCTCATCCATGTGGGTGGGGACCACTGTCTTATTGGACCACAGCCTGCTCTTCCTAGAAATAGACCTGGGGCTACCTAAATGAAAAACCCTCTGGAGGTTGTATACCTCCCTTCTCCAAGACAAAGAGATTATCAAAGAACTTAGACAACATGTTAAAAGATCCATAGAGGACAGTAACACACCTGGCATCTCCCCCCCAGATCTTGTGGGACACCCTCAAGACGACTATTAGAGGCAAATTGATACTTATAGCTACCCATGAGAAAAAGATGAGACCGAAACAACAAGAACTTACTTCCCAGATTAAAGAGTGGGAAGGTGCTCAGAAAATTAGATGGGACCTGGAGAGGGATCAGAAACTAACCGAAAGTAAGAACCAACTACAGAAAATACAAAAACTAGAAATAGAGAAAGTCTTATTTTACCTGAAACAAAAATATTATAAAGGAGGCCCTAGAGGGACTAAATTATTAGCATACAGACTTAGGCAATATGTAGCTAGGGCAACGATCACTAAAATAATTTCCCCTGATAACAACCAGAAAATCACCCAAACCTCGCAAATCGCAGAGGCTTTTGTGGCCTACTACACTAAGCTATATTCACCCCAAGATGAATCCTCGCCCCAGGAGAAAAAGAAATACTTGGACTCCCTGCCCCTTCCCCTCTTGTCCCAGGACGTGGTGAGGGCCTTAACCAGACCCATCACACAGCAAGAGATCAGACACGCAGTAAAGAATTTAAAAACAGCAAAATGCCCAGGACCAGATGGATTTGGCACAGAATTCTATAAAACTTTTGAACCAGAGATCTCCCCTGTCCTTCTAGAGGTATTCACTAGCATTTGGGCTGAAGCCAACCCTATTCCTCCCTCATGGCAATACGCCATCATTTCTGTCATACATAAGGAGGGGAAGGATGCTACACTTTGTGCATCTTACCGCTCCATATCCCTGTTAAACATAAATTACAAAATTTTCACAGCTATAATAGCCTCCAGGTTGAACCCTATATTACCCGAATTAATACATATAGACCAGACAGGCTTTATCACTGGCCGACAGGCTCCCGACAGCGTCAGGTCTGCGGTAAATTTAATAGATACTATTCAAAGATCTGGCACTCTGGCATGCCTGATGAGCTTAGACACTGAAAAGGCCTTTGATAAAGTTTCCTGGAGCTTCCTATTTGCGGTCTTGGAGCACGAGGTTTTCCCCAATCCTTCATAAATGTTATTCAGACATTTTATTCTAGGCCTTGGGCCTATGTCTGAGTGAATGGCGGAATATCAGAGAGATTTAACCTGGGCAGAGGTACACGCCAGGGTTGCCCCCTATCCCCACTATTGGTCGCCCTCTACATCGAACCACTGGCTGAAGCTGTGCGGAGGAGGTAAAGGGTGTGACAGTGGGAGACCTGCATAAAAAAATATCACTATATGCAGATGATGTGCTGTTGAGCCTCACACATCCCCACCAATCCATAAAACAAGTCTGAGCAATACTGACGGAATTCGGTAGACACGTGGGATATTCCCTAAATAAAAATAAAATCGAAGTGCTTACCTTCTTTTATAAACCCACTGCAGAGATGTGCTCTCTTCTTCCTCTAAACTGGAAGGCGCATAACATGAAATACTTAGGGACCTATATCACAAAGCAATACTTCCAACTGTTTGCGGCGAACTATACCCCTTTAATAAACAACCTGAAAAAAGACTTTGAAAGATGGGCCTTGATAAATTTCCCAATACACTCTAAGATACACACACTGAGAATGAATGTGCTCCCCAGGTTCCTATACCTGTTCCAGTGCCTGCCACTTCATATACACAAATCGACCTTTCAAACATGGAACAAATTGTTTACTAAATTCATGTGGAATTCCAAGAGGCCTCGAATAAACCTAAAAATTCTACAAACCCACCGAGATAAAGGAGGACAACGCCGGATCTTGAGGACTACTTTTAGTGGCACAACTAAAAATGCCATAATGTGGTCCAATCCCAATGCCTCCTCAGGCTGGCAGCTTATGGAAAGAGAGGATGAAAGAAGAGAGGGGTCACTCCCACTAGAAACCAGACTGCTGACCACCAACATACATAGATGCCTTCTCCCGGGCCTAACCTCGATTAGAGACGCAACTCGATCTGTCCATAGAATATGGCAGAAATATAAATTAAAAGACTCCATATGGCCCTTAAAAAGGCTGGCATGGGACCCAGACTTTCAGCCGAGACAGTTAGACTGCAACTTCCATACATGGGAAAGGAAAGGCCTGAGATACTTGTCCCAGTTCTGGCAAGGTGAAAAACACTGTTAGACTTCAGATCCCTTAAAAATAAATATGGCCTATAAAATTCAGACCATTTCAGATACCTACAGGCCAGAGACTACATCTCTAAAATACAGAAACAAGATACGGACTCAGTGAGAGCCCAGGCGATCCTCTCGGCTATTCAGGAAAGCAGCAGAGCTAGTAAGCAAAGAGGAATGATCTCATTCCTGTATAAAGCTCTATCAACACTGAAAGGGGACCCACTTATTAAAATAAAAGCAAAATGGAGGGAAGAAACTCCACATGACCTGGTGGAACTTAACTGGGACAGCATATTCTATTTGGCCAAAAAAACAACCCAATCCCCTCACTGGCAGGAATTCTCCTGGCAAATTAAGGTCCAATATTTCATAACCCCTCGAACAATCAGTAAAAGAAACCCAAACAATACAGCACAATGCTGGAGGGGCTGAGGAACATTAGAGGCGGCCCACCTGCATATTTTCTGGTCCTGTAGCGGTCTTCAGACCTTTTGGGGGGAGATCACTAGGGCACTTGAAGCTATATTCTCTGTACAGGCACCATTGGGGTGGTCCTCAATGATATTGGGACACCCCCCCTAAAGAGATAAGAGATGTGGACTCATTATATCTCTGGTCCATCTTAATAACAGCGGCACACAAGGCCATCACGAAAAGATGGCTAAACCCTAACCTTCCTGCTAAACAAGATTGGATAAAGGTAGTGGCCACCATATCGGAGCTGGAGGAACTCGCCTACAAAATAAACAGAATTGCTATTTATTTGAGAAGGTGGACTAGATGGGAGATTTGGCGAACCTCCAACAATGAAGGTATTGAGTAACCCATGTTCTGTCTTATAATAGAGACGGAGTGGTCACCTTCCATGGGGGTGGCCTTTGGATGGGTGGTGGGACTGGGACTGGAGCGGGAGGAATGGGCTGTGAATTGATGTAAATTTAAAAGAGGTGAAGATGAATTCATTAGAATTGAATTAAAGAGAGACCCTGGCTGCTATAGATAAAGATAAAATAATAACTTTTGACAGACTGAAATTAATGAGATAAAATGCACAGATCAAGAGAATAACTGTTTCCTAAAATGAGACATGAATGGATTTAAACTGAATGTATAAACATGATGTACCTGATTGTTGTTAATAAACTTGAATTTAAAAAAAAAAAGAGATGTCTCTTAGAGAAATGCTATCTGACATTGTAGTGTCTGCAAGTGTCTTAGCACCTGGTGCTGTTTACTACTAGTACGTAACCCTTTAGCGTTCCATGAAATATATTTCATCTTGTATCTGCCCTTTACAAAGTGTCCCAAGGTCTTCCGAAGCTAAAGAAACCCATTTTACCCCCTGACTAGGTATCTTATCCTCCCTCATATCACCCCCCCCAAACGTAAAAGCGAAACCCAGAACAAGAATATAAATAAACCCGTTCTCCCACAAAAAAATAAAAATAATAACTGTTCTCTCTTCATTCTGGTTTATACACCAGAGTATTATTCAGATCTGGGCTGTGATGTATCCCTCCCCTAAACAACCCCATAAATCCCCCCCCACTCCACATGAGTAAGAAGCACACTTAATTGGATAACCGAACAACCAGTATAAAACATATCCTTATGAGACACCACTAAGTGTTATTTATACCTTACAATCCATAGCAGGGAAAGATTACTACTAAACTCTTTAGTCCATGTTCTATATTGTGGCACTCGTTTAAGGATTAATTTTTTGCATTACATGCATGTAGTGCCAAGTGCTCCCGTCAGTAATACAAAAAAAAAAAACACGGACAAAAGAAAGGATCAGATTCTTAATTAGAACCTGAATAGGCTATACACCAAACACTGCTATTGGGTAACTAACTTGAATAATCCGGGAGCTCAAACCTTAGAATTCCCCCCTTTAGCCTATCAGGTTTTAGATAGTGACTTTAGGGATAAAAGTTATTTTCATGCAGGCGTATTGAGCAACACTTCTCTATATGCAACATTTCCGACTTGAAAACCTGCTGATCGCCGCAGAGCTACCAAAAAATGGAGCCAGCATGCATACTTCCAAAACAAAATAGCAGCTTAACACAAAACAACGAATATGAGTTGGGCCACCCCATCTTATTTATCCCTTCCTAAGCGACCATGTGTCTTGGGACAACTTCTGTGGTACATTTTATCTCAAATCGTTAACGTCCGTAATCATAATGCAGTCCAGCAATCATCCCGGTGCCCAAGAGTACACTTCTACCTTGTACTCTCACTTAAACAAATCAGGATATAGTTTCTTCAGCTTTTCAGCCGCTTGAGCGTGCGATTCAAAATTATGCCATTCCTCCTTTATGAAGCACCTGCAGCGTAGCGGGATATTTCATTTTAAAATGAATTCCAGCCGCAGTAAGCCTTGTAACTATCGGATGGAGCTCCGTTCTTTTTTGCCTCACAGTCTTTGGCAGGTCCTGGATCATTCGGATTCTTTTACCCTCCCAGAGCAGCTCAGTGATATCTCGAGTTTTATTAAGGATGTGCTGCTTGTCCCTAAAATTCAGTAATCTAAAAATTATAGGATGTGGGGGGGCCCCTGATAGAGGGACTGGCCTTAAGGACCGATGAGCTCGCTCAGTCACATACTCCGGGCCGTTAGGGGAAGGGCCTGCCAGTTTACTACACAGCTTCTGAACAAACAGTACAGGCGACGAGCCCTCTTCACCTTCGGGATGACCTAGAATTAACAGGTTGTTCCTTCTCGATCTTCCTTCTAGGTCTTCCATTTTGAGCTCCTTAGCTTTTACACGATGTCGCAGTTGGGACAATTCTGGGTCTACTGTCCCCCTCCAGTCGTCAAGAGAGGATATTCGCGACTCATTGTCTGTATGCTGCGTTAATGATACCAGAGAGGAAGTAATGTTCTGGATTGATGCCGTTATGGTCTCAAGGAATTCCTTCGGAGGGAAAATACCCTCCCAGAATTTTTCTTCGGTGAGTGCGGCCTGGAGATTAGCGTCAGCCGCTGCCCCTGCTAGAGCTACCTTCGAGCGCTTTGCTGTCTTGTCTGGAGTCGGGGTTGGTGGCGGTGTATGGCGAGGTAGGTTTTCTCGCATATCTGCATCCATTTTAAAGAGAATTTGCTGATGCGATGCTCCTTGCGGTTTTTTTAAAATAGAATAAGCCAGTTTTAATCACGAGAGTCCTTTAATTCAACTTAAATCTTATTTTATCTGAGCGTGGAGCAGGAGCCAGGGAGAAAGCGACTGTTCAGGCAGCCATCACGTGACCCTCCTCCAGGTAACTTCAGTTCTGCACACCACAATGTTTTTCTGTTTTCTCGGTCCTAACCTATATCAGGTCTATAGAGGTATTTCTTGGCCAGTCGTGGAAGCCATCTTTTTTTCTTGAGAAAATCTTAAATAGTAATAAAATACTCAAATTTTGGTGAAACTACAAAATGTTACCACCAAATAAAACTGGGAGATGCCTGGACGTTTTTAGAGTGAAAAAAGGGTAGAGTGAAATGTTTTGCCAAGTTTTGTTGCACCACTGCTTTAAAGGGTTTTACAGAGTAATCCATTGCAGGGCTTCTGGACAGACTTGTTGGACTTCTGGTCTTTTTTCTGTCCTTGTTATTGTAGGTTTCTGTGTTTAATCTTGGGACCCTGAGTCCCATGCAGCTGCCAGCTCTGTGGCGCCGACCTATAGGGAATCACTTGGCACGCTGGTGACCTGGGTTCACACTCACACCCGGGATGACAGGATTGGAGACTGGAGGGGAGGGTTTGGTGGGGGGGAGTGAGAGTGAGCCTGTACTACTTCATGAGCAGTTCCTGGTGGCCCATAGTGGCAGCACACATTGCGGTGTGGGCGACCACTCGTCGCAAGTGCATCTCCTCAGGCCGCTGCCGGTGGCCGCAATATGGGAAGTGGGTGGGTTGCAGGAGAAAATGGAAAACGCCCGCTGGCCGACAGGATGGCAGTCGCTAGGTCCCCTCGAGCCACACAGCCTGGACGAGTGCCTCTAAGCCGATCCCCCACTGTGTGCCGGTGAAGCTGACTCTCAAAATCTCCCTCCATAGGCCCGGTGAAGGGATATATTGGCAGCTGAGGCATGGCACATGGGATAGTATGGATGAATGAGAGGGATGGCTTGGTGGCTGAAGGAGGTCCAGGCATGGCCTAAAGGAGTGGCCAGTCGGGGGGATGGGGAGCATTAGAACAAGAAAAAAAAAAAAAACAGGGATACAGGCGGTAGGTTAGAGTGCACCACTGATTTTTCATACTTATTTCATGGACCACCACTAGAGGTCACCATTACATGTACAGTTAGTACTGCTTTGGGTTTTATTCACAGCTTTCACTACTGGATTGTGCTGCTTTGCACAGACTGCCCTTTCTTGTATACAGACATATTGGGCAAAAGTAGTGCCACCCACCTTACTCAACAGGACCTTTGAGTACGACCTCTCCTACTCCGTATTTCACTGGATTCAGGCTCCCAGTCTGCACAGGAGGGTGGATGCCAGCTGTGCCCCACCACTGTGAGAGCGCATGAGGCTAGGTAGGAATTTGGGGTTGGGTAAGGGTGAACTACCATAGTTTATAGTGCGCAATGACTCCATGATGGAAGGTGGTCCCAATAGGAGACAGCAATAGTAAATAAAGGAAAGGTATATTATTTACTGACACTGTTCCTTTTTTCTCTTCTCCCTCTACAGGATTACATAGATTTAACTGGTGATGATCAGATGTATGAAAGTATCTTCACAGAAAGCAAATGCTGTGAAACAGCAGTGATTGACCTGACTGACTGTAACATGATGGAGGACACGTCAGAAAGCTCTGTCTTCAATCAGGACAGCTCTGATGCTGTGGACTGCAAGACTGAATCAGTTTTTAGTAAAGGAGGGCTTCCTTCCATCAGCAGCAGCAAGGAGGAGGGGCACACGAGCATCAAGAAGAAATTGGAAGACGAGGATACAGTTTCTTTTGTGAAACTCTCCCCCTGGAGTAGCCGTTCACCATGGCAGGAGTCACTTGAACTTGTTTTGGACCCTTCTTCTGAGTTGAAGGATCATGCTACCCCAGTATCTGAACATTTCTCCATGTCTTCGAGAAACAGTGTACATTCAATGTACAGTCCAGATCACAGCAGCAGCAGGACCAATATAAACAGCGATATGGGTTCCTCCTTAGATAGTTTCTTAATGGATGCGGAAAAACGGTGTCCCTCTCCAGACAGCAGCTTTGGACTGTCTTTTGTGTCTTCAGCGGACTGGCCATTGGAAAGCGATGGGATGGAGGATTTTAATGACTATCTTGAGACTGGGACCCCTTTTCCCGGAGGAGGGATTAGAAAAGTACCGTTCAAGTTTGAGCGACTTTCTTCAATCTCGAGTTTTAGCCCCCGTTCTGAATGCAGCATAGACTTCCCTGTGCCTGCCACCCCTTCCAAGGAGCAGATGGACAGTAGGGGCATGGCCTTAGGCAGCAGGAGCCCGGCTTTGCTAGACCACATTAATGAAACTCCACCGGCAGAACACTGTTCCATAGCATCTGGTAGAGCTGTAGTCGACAAAGCACAGTTATACAGGTTAAGGTGTTTCCAGAGTACACCAGTACACCACTTTCTGCACCGAGACGTCCGATATGGAGTCAGAGAGGTAAGTTTGGACGGTCTTTACCATTTAGAGATGCAGCATGCTGGTTTGTTGAAGCCTTACTGGCACCTCATGGGAAACAAAACTATTGGCTATTGATGGTCTTTGGAATATACGCATTAGTTTTCATATTTTCAATGAATTTTTGTTTTCCTCAGTTATTAAAACCAGTTCTCTGGGAAAGTACACAAAGTTTAAACTTTTTGTTTCATGGTCTATCTTGGGAACAAGACAAGAATAAAGCTGAACAATCATTACAAAAAAACAAACATCCAGTTTTAGCAGTTAATATTTTTGTCTTAGCTGGCTGTTGACACAGCTGTAGCTCTGTCACTCGCAACGCCAGCAACCTGGCTTCGGGAACGAGCATGAGTTGTCAGGGGCTGACTTGGGGGGGGGGGGGGATAGTGTTACCAAGGAGACACTCCTCCTCCAGGAAGGGAGGGAGGGTCACCGTCCTCTCTACTGTACTGCCACCTGGGTGACCAAAGGTGGCACTGCAGCTGAGGGTGCCAGGGAGGGGAGACATGGGCTGGAGCCTCTACAATGTGCACACTCATGTTGCATGTGCCCATTGGCCTCCCCAACGTACCTGCATCTTGGGCAGGGAAAAACAAAAAAAATAAAAACCTAGCTGGGCAGGATGACTCCTGATATTAGTGCGCAGGCCTCACACTACTGACTGTGGCACCACTCCACAGACGCTTGCTTGAGTTACTTTGAGGGGACTGAGACTCCCGACTAGGGACCCTGATGAAAGAGCCCTGCCATTGGAGGGTAAGCCACAGGGTTGAAAGCTTGAGCTGGTTAAGCCCCAACAGAGGTAAGTGACAGGGCTGGGGCTAGAGGAGGGACAAAGGAGGCAGGCTAGCGAAGGGAGCTTGATAAAGAGACAATGTAAAAAAAAAGCATTTCTGTCATAGTTTTCACTTTTTTTTTTTTTATGGTTACTATTAGTTAGCGGAACCCCAGATGCTTTGCAAGGACACTTTTTTTTTTCTTTAATCTAGTTATTGATTTTATAAGCAAAACCAGTAACGCAGATGAATGGATAGAAATCTAAAAGGGTTAGAACATGTGCAACCTTACAGTAGGATACATATTCAAAACTAACAGTCAGCACATCAACCACAGTGCCAGCCTTAGGAAAGGCCCTTCTACAACATATGCAGTACTGATATCAGAGCATAAGCTTTGTGTTACAGCTTGCTAGTCTAGTTCGTATGAGAAACATATAATTTGCAAGCAGATAAGGATCACTTGACTCACCTAGTCTGCCCATTTTTCCCTGCTTATAGTATAACTGCATTTCCCACTTGCTTTCTGGCCCATTCACCCACCCACCCCTTCCCTTTCCCTAAGATTCCGTTCTGCCAATCCCATGCATTCTTGAACCCCCACCACTGTTTCTGCCCCCAACCACCTCAGCTGAAAGACTGTTCCAGGAATCCACCACACTTTCTGTGAAGAAGTACTTCCTCACATCTCTCCTGAATCTACCCTCCCCTCCAACTTCTTATCATTCCTCCATGTCCTTGAGCACCATTTTTTTCTTAAAAATACTTCCCACCTGTGCCTTATTTACTCCAGTGAGGTATTTGAGGCCTCTATCATATCCCCCTCCCCCCCCTTCTGGGGTGTACATATTTAGGCCCCTAAGTTTCTCCTTGGAAGGCTTCTGATGCAGACCCTGCACCATTTTAGTTGCCCTCCTCTGGACTGGCTCCACTCTGTCTATGTCCTTCCGGAGATGTGGTCTCCAGAACTGGACTCAGAACTCTTAAGTAGGGTCTTACTAGCGATCTGTACAGAAATATAGAAGTTGATGGCGGATAAGGACCGCAAGGCCCATCCAGTCTGCCCATTTCTTTTTCTACCTTATGAATGTGCCATTGGCATTTGCTGTGTCAATGGTCTATCTATTCTTAGCTTTAGGGCGGTACACCCTCAGGGGTGGTGACGGGCATACCCAACCTAATAAGCCGCATAGACGCGTCGTGCCAGGACTAGGATTCTCAAATTAACTATTGTTGCCCTGATGAAGCTGCTCTTTCTGTTTCTGATATGCTGCAGCGACATTGAGTTAAACCCTAGTCCTGTTACTACCCTTTCCTCTCCCTCGGATACTGCATCTCTTAAAGGAATCCGCTTCTGGCATGTCAATGTCTGTAGTCTCCTAAAAAAGCTTACGATGATACAGGCATGGATCAGCCAGATGTCCTGGTAATTTCTGAATCTTGGCTTAGGCCAGCTTCTCGGGACAGGGAGATTAGTATTCCCACCTACCAGCTATTCAGAATGGACAGGCCTACTAGGGGAAGTGGGGTGGCAGCGTACGTTAAGGAAAGATTTACAACATCTTGCCTGGATTCAACATCTGTTAAGAATGAGTTTGAATGTCTGACATTGAAAATTGAACTATCTACCACCATTGCCCTTAGAGTGATCGGATGTTGCAGACCCCCCTTCTGCTGGAACTTTACTTATTTAACACCTTGGCTTTGTTATTGAAAAAGAGAATCTTGAAACTGTCATCTTAGGGGATCTTAATTATGACTGGCTCTCCAAGACTGCTTCCCCCACTAAACACCTTTTGTGATTCCAATGGATTGGTGCAACTGATACACGAACCTACTCGCCCAAATAAAAAGAAACCTGGTAACAGTACCCTGCTAGACGTTATTCTAGTCAATAAGCCGCATCTTTTCTCGCATGCTGGGACCTTTTTTGCTGACATTAGTGACCACTGTTTCATTGCTATAGTCAAATGACTGCATCATTCTGGACCTATAGCTAAATTTATTTTAAGAAGGACCCGTCGTAATTTTGATGCAGCTGCCTATGTATATGAATTGGAACATTCGCCACGTTGGCAAGACTTCTACCTAGCCACCACGGTTAACTCAGCTTATGATACGTTCCATGATGTACTAGTTGGGGCCCTAAATATGTATGTACCCATGGTAAAAATCCGCGTGAAAAAGAAAACATGCCGCTGGTTCTCTGCAGAGCTGATAGCTGCTTCACTCGGCAGGGATGAGCTTTGGAAAGAGGCGCATCAGATGAAGCTTGAATCAGACTGGGGTCAGTTTAGAAAGGCACATAATGCTTGCACTAAAATGGTCAGGGAGGCGAAGGCGGCATTTTACCTAAGTGAGCTATACTCTGCAGCAAAGTGCTCCCATAAATTCTGGAGGACAGTCAAGGATATGTCTGGTCATACGCCTAGCAACTCCTTGCCATCTAAAATTACATCTGGAGGCAAAACTACCTGTGATAAACTGGGTATCCTTGATGCATTTAACAAGCATTTTGCCACTGCTGGTCTAGATTTTGACAACTCTCCTGTAGCCCTGGTCTGCTCCCAATCAAGTGTCCCATGCATAGTCACTCCTGCTTTTCGTTCAAACCGGTCTGCTTGGAAGAGGTTTAAGATCTTATGCTCCAGCTGGATGTTAAGAAAAGTGCTGGTGCTGACTCGCTGGATCCTTGTTTCCCCAAAATCACCTATCATGTCCTTGCTGTTCCCATCACTCATTTATTTAACCTGTCATCGTCCTAAGGGTCCCTTCCTCTGATGTGGAAAATTGCCCATGTCATCCCTTTATTTAAATCAGGGAATCCCTGTCACCTAAACAACTACAGACCAATCTCTCTTGTCCCAGTCTTGTCAAAAAGTCTGGAAAAGATTGTCCGCCACCAACTAAAGGAGTACCTCAAAACCATTAATTTACTTATCCCTATGCAGTCTGGTTTTCGAACTAAACAAAGCACTATTTTGGCACTTGCTAAAGTAAAAAACGACTGGTACCGTGGATTGGATAGCCAAAACTTCATCTGTGCTGTTTTCCTAGACCTTAGCAAGGCTTTTGATACCATGGATCATAGCCTGCTACTTTCCTTTCTGAAGAACATAGGCCTGGACTCAGTATCATTGCAGTGGTTCACTGAGTACCTGGTAGGACGGTGCCAGCAAGTTAAAGCTGGAAGTGAGCTATCCCTACTCAAACCCTTACTGAGAGGAGTGCCACAAGGATCCATACTTGGCCCATTGCTTTTTGCCAACTGTGTTAATATTGATGGAAGCATTAATAAGACAAACATACACCTACTCGCTGATGACACGGTGGTATATATATATATAGGTCGCCCGACCCCCGAAGCCCGCCTGTGCTGATCTACAGGAAGAATTCAACCAGCTTCAAAACCAGCTCCTTCACAGAAAACTTCTCTTAAATGCGAAAAAGACAAAGGCAATGTTGTTCTCACCCTCTAGCCATGTGATAAACCCAGCCAGCTCTGGAGCACTACCTCAAATTACCACAAAACTTGGTGAAAAATTGGAGTATGTTTCAAAGTTTAAATACCTAGGAGTGTGGTTAGACCATAATCTCTCATTTTCCGAGCATGTAGAAGATCTGGTAAAGAAACTAAGGCAGGGGCTGGGGCTGTTCTTTAGAATAAACCAGTTCCTTACTCGAGATGCAAAATTGCGCCTTGTTCAAACTACTTTTCTCTCACTGATCGATTACACAGATTTCTTATACAGTCATTGTCCTAAAGCCTTGCTTGTAAAGTTAGATATGCTTTATCATAGGGCCATCAGATTTATTACCGGCCTCCCCATCTCCACACATCATTGCTCCTTGCATAAAGCCATAGGCTGGCCCTCTCTCTTGTTCAGGCGTAATAGAAATGCAGCCCTTTGGACATACAGAGTCATCATGAAACGACTCCCACAATATATATTGGACTGTCTCCCTCTAAGTGAGCCAGGAACATATGCCTTAAGGTGTGCATCCTATATCACATTCTGTATCCCCAAGGCATCCTCCCTCTTTGGTAGAGTGGCCATTAGCTTTATGCTGCCGTCCTTGTGGAATAACTTGCAAAAACTACTAAACTGAGCTGCCTTTGTAGCATTAACTCCTTTAAGTCTCTATATACTAGATACATGTGTGAGCCATGCAATTGATTCCCCAGTTCCTAAGCATTGCCTGAAATTAGTTCTCTGCTACCTGTAGTTAGTTCTTTGCCTCCTGCACCCAGTATTAACCATGTATGCCTGAAATCTTTGGTGACTGTAGTGCTACGAGATACCCATCACCCTAAATGTTCCTTCCCTCTGTGGTCCCTGCGCTCTCGCCCTGGTCGAAGTCGAGCATTACAGGTGTTCCCTGCCCATAGGCATGGGATTTTTTGGTCATCGGGTGTTCGATGCTCCCTTAGCCGCCACCCAAGACCCCAAGCCTGGATTCCCCTCCAGCAAAGCATGGCTAAAGCTGCTAACCAACTGGAAGGTGAGCACTCTTTGGCTCTGGCTTCCGATCGGCTGTCATAGTCTGCCCGTGTTCTCACTAAACTCTGCAAAAAATCTGTTTTTCCATTGTACCTGGTCTAACATGATAGTATAACTTATTTGCCTGACTGCATGACCCATATTTGACATTGCTTAGTGTGCTAGTGTGACTCAGGGTGATTACACTTCCTTCTATAAATCTGTATTTGAGCTGAACTTTTAGATGCCAAAGGAATTACACTCCTTGCCTTGCTGTGCCGCCTCTACATGGGTGCAGTCGGTTCCGGACTCCTCCTGCTCCTCCCTGCCGTATACAAGACCCCTATGGGATCCCTGTCTCGCAAGTGTAGGGAAACTTAGTCACCGGGTGTTCGGTGCTGCTTTAGCCACCTCTGTAGACCACAGGCCTGGATCCTTCAGCAGCTAGACATGGCAGTAGCCTTCGGCCAATCGGAACGTGAGCACTCTTTGTCGCTGGTTTCCGATTGGTTCTCCCAGTCTGCTTCTGTGTTCCTTCTAAACCAAATTTAAATCTGATCTTCTGTCGAAGTGCGCTTAGAAGGAGCTGTATTCACTTAGTTGCCTGACTATAGAATACTTATCCTTATGGAATACCATGAGTTTACACACTCTTCTCAACTTCTGTGCTTGCGCCAGCTCTCTTGTTGGGCTGTTGACCACTTTATCCAACTGATGATTCCATTAAGTTGTAACGATTGATGTTAGATTGTGTATTTACTTGTATTATTGTTATCCATTTGTATTATTGTGCTCATTGTAAATATTTTATATGTACTTTACTACTTGGCCCGGTCTTAACCAGGTCCATCTTGAAAATTAGCTTGCTCAACGATGTTCGCCTAGATAAATAAAGATTTTGATTGATTGATTGATTCATTCTCATCTGTATTGCTCCCTTATCCCTATTCCATACCTGTTTGAAGCCCTGCACTGTATTCATATCCATCACTTCCTGAGGTAGGCCAGTCCATGCCTCTACCACCCTTTCTGTGAAAAAGAACTTCCTCACATTACCCCTTAATTGGCTTCCCTCTAATCTCATGCTGTGTCCTCTTGTCCTGCTATCTTTCTTATATTGAAACATGTTAGACTCTTTCACCTTGTTAATGCCCTTAAGGTGTTTGAATGTTTCAGTCATATCACCTCTCTCCCTCCCTCCTTTGCTCCAGGGTATACATATTGAGTTCTGTTAATCTGTCCTCATATGTTTTCTGATGCAGTCCCTGCACCATTTTGGCTGCTGTTTTCCGGACTGCCTCAATTTGGTTAATGTCCTTGTGAAGGTGTGGCCTCCAGTACTGCATGCAGTACTTCAGATGGGACCTAACCAGTGTCTTGTAAAGAGGGATTATTACCTCCCTCTTCCGACTTGTGATAACCCTACTAATACACCCCAACATCTCCCTAGCCTTACCTACTGCTTTAGTGGTCTGCTTGGATGATTTCAGGTCATCTGTCATGATGATGTCCAAGTCTCTTTCTTCCTTTGTGACTGCCAGCAACTCCCTTCCCAACCTATAGGTGGCTTCAGGGTTTCTCTTCCCTATGTGCATGATCTTGCACTTCTTTGCGTTAAACCCCAGTTGCCACTCTTCTGACCATTTTGCCAGTTTATCTAGATCTCTTCTCATTCTGCCCAACACATCTGGATCATCTACTCTGTTGCAGATCTTGGTGTCATCTGCAAACAGACAAACCTTAGCCTCCAGTACATCTGCAGTGTCACTGATGAAGATATTGAAGAGGACTGATCCCTGAGGTACCCCATTTGTAACCTGTATCTCTTCTGACTGTATACCGTTTACTACCACTCTCTGTTTTCTGCCCGTCAACCAGTTTGCTACCCAGTTGACCAACTTCTGACCCACCCAGAGCCTACCCAGCTTGTTAATCAATCTTCTATGTGGAACAGTATTGAAAGCTTTGCTGAAGTCAAGGTAGGTGACATCAGCTGCTCCTCCTTGGTCCATCATTCTGGTTACCCAGTCAAAGAAATCTGTGAGATTAGTTTGACAGGACCTTCCTGTTGTAAACCAGTGCTATCTTGGATCCTGTGCTCCTATGGATTCCAGGTGTTGCACTATCTTTTCCTTAAAGAGTGCCTCCATAATCTTGCCCTCTACTGAGGTAAGACTGACTGGTCTGTAGTCCTCTGCCTCCTCCCTGCTACCACTCTTTATGAGCAGGATCACATGAGCCCTTCTCCAGTCTTCTGGGACCTCTCCTCTGCTCAGAGACTCACTAAACAGTTTGATAATGGCTCTGCTAGTTCCACCCTTAGCTCCCTTAGTACCCGGGGATGTATGCCATCAGGTCCCATTGCCTTGTCCACCCTGAGCTTATCAAGCTCTTGTAGGACCCTTTCTTTTGTGAAGGGACTAGTGCACACCTCCCTCCCCCTGTGTCCATGGTGCTGAGCTGTGGGCCCTGCCCTACCTTCTCCTCAGTAAATACTGAGCAGAAGTATCTATTTAGGATAGATGCTTTTACATGATCCTCCTTCTCACATGCCCCCTTATCTCTTTGGTCTTAGCAATACCCCCCTCTGGATTTTCTCCTTTAACTAATGTATCTATAGAAAGTCGTCACCTGCTTTTACTGTTCGTGCTAGTGTTTCCTCGGTTTGGGCCTTTGCCTGCCTTACTGCCTTCCCTGCTTCCCTTAGGGAAGTTTGGTATGCCTCCCCATCTTCATCCCGCTGCGTTCCCTTATATTTCCTGAAGGCCAGCCTTTTGGCTCTGGCCTTTTCTGCTACTGTTTTTTGAGAACCAAAGTGGTTTCCTTCTTCTTTTGCACTTCCAAGTATTGCATTCTTAAAACTTGCCCATTTTGCCTGTACCCCCCTCACCTGTATTTCTTCTTGCAGGGCTAGCTTAACTCTGTTGGCCATCTTATCAAAGTCAGCTCCTCTGAAGTCCCATATGTTTGCCTTGGGATGATCTTCCTGGACATAAAGTCTCCACCACTCATTCACGCTAATGGGGTCTACGCCGGAGGCGCTAGGACCCAGCGGGAGCAAACTTTTCAAGAGGGCCGGCGCCAGAGATGGAGCCAAGAGGAAGCGGCACTGCGAGCCCCGGCTTGTGTGGTAAAGACCATCTCGGCATCGACCCTCCAACCGCCTCAGTTCCTTTTTTCCCGCCGTCGAGTGCGCTTCAGTGACTACGTCGCTCGCCCTTCGGGGGAGTCAGACTTCAAACTAACAACTTAGTTTTCAGTTTATTGTTTTGTAATTTATCTTTGAAATAAGTACCAATTATATTTAATTTTACTTATTATAAGAAAGAAGTCTTCAGCCCTCCATTGACGGAGTCGACCATGAGCGGGTCAGGTGATGGTTGGGAGACTTCGTTTGAAAGCTGTTCAGTCAGCCGGGTCCACCGCCCTCTCTGGAGGGAGGGTCTGACAATGGACAGTCCGATGCTCTGGGAGATGGGCGGTCCCCCCGAAAGCATAAAAGGAAATGGTCCCACTCTCGGCACCGTTCAGCCTTGAGCTTTTCTGAGGCACACAAGTCGAAAAAGAGAAGGCATCACTTGAGGTCGCCTTCTGGTATGTTTGCGTGTCGACGGTCGGTTATTGGGGCCAGGCGCCAGTCTCCACCTCTGTCGGAGTTGCAGGTTTCTGTCTCTGGTGGCCGACCTCCTCAACATCGGAGCCCGTCCCCACCTATTGGAGGGGCTTTCGATGAGCAGTTTCACCAGTGGGCTGCTCCTATAGAGCAGTTGGCTCAGAGGTTGGTCCAGCTGCCTGATCCGGTCACTCCGAGGTCTTCGGGCCGTTCGAGGGAGCGGGTAGGGCGGTTGGACCTTCCTAGTCGTGCGGCGCCTTCTTCGGTGCCATCGACTCTGCGCTCGGGTGTTTTCTCCCCTCACATGGCTGCGGCGCAGGGGTCCACACCGATGCCTCGGTCTCCTGCCAGTTTTCCTTTTTTTACCTCAAATCATAGTTTTCAGACTCTTGGGACACTTTCGGCGGCACCGGGGGGCTCTGTCGGCACCATCTGTGGCGCTGGAGCTCTGTTGGCGCCGTGGCTCTGTCAGTGCCGTGTGCTGGGCTGTTTCCGATGGTGCCGACTTCCTTGTGTTTGGCGCCGTGTTCTTCGGCGCCAAGGCTTGGTGCGGCGCCATCTGGCCTCCAGGGATTCTTGACTCAGATTCTTTCCTCTTCTACTTTTCCTACTGATTTTCACTTCTTTCCTGTCCATACAGTCCCTCCTGAACTGCCAGGAGATAATTTTGAGCCTGATCCAGATCTTCGACTGGGTGGTGATGTTGAGGGAGCAGGGATCAATCCTGCTGCAGAGCCTGTGGTCGAAGACTTTTCCTTTAAGTCTCTGCTTAAAAATTTAAATTCTACTCTTTCTCTCCAGACTATAGAAATTGATCCTGGGAAGCTTTTAAGACTCCAATACCTACTTGTCCCGGAGATCCCTATGGGTTTAACTCCTCCAGTACAACCCTCTTTCGAGACCCTCTCTCAGATGGTATGGAAAAATCCTGCTGTCATTCCTTCCTTGGCTAAGTCCATAGATAGGAAGTATGCCCCTCCCAAGGATCGCTCCATATTGGCCTCACAAGCCTTTGCTGATCCCATTGTAGTCTTGGCAGAGAATGATCAGGCCGTCCTTCTTCAGGCATCTACAACCCGGCCTATAAATGAAGAATCTCATAAGATAGACACCTTAGGTAAGAGTGTCTTTGCTGCCTCCACCCTGGGTATGCGTATTGTCAGCTACCAGGGCTATTTTTCTCAATAGGAGTATGTTCTTTGGCATTTGCTCAGACAAATGGTAGAAGCTCTGCCCAAGTTGGAAACTAATTCAGAGCTACTTCAGACCATAACCAGGGGGTATCGAGTCCAACAACCAACAGGTTAAAGCTGCAATGGATGCTTTTGATACTGCTTCCCGAGCGGCGGCGGCTGGCATCTGCACCCATGCTACTCTTGGCTGCGTACTTCGGGCTTCACGAATGATGCCCAGCAGCAGGTCATGGCTTTACCTTTCGATGGTATGCATCTGTTTGGGCCCCCGGTGGAGCAAGCTCTGGCAGCCACACAGAAGACTAGGTCTGCCATTAAGACGGCTAGTCCCACACCCGCCTCCTCCCAGGGAGGGGTGCCAACAAGCGTCAATTTCACAACCGTCAGTCCTTTCGGGGCAGAGGCAAAGGAGGTTTTAACAAAAACCACAACCCTCAGCCACAAAAGAAAACGCAGCAGAAGGCACAAGGGCCCAAAGCACCCAGTGCCGCCTTGTGAGTTTCTGGCCCAGGTCCCACCTCAGCTGTCCGAGGGGGACTCCTCAGCGGGTGGGAGGACGTCTGACTCAGTTCAACAACTGAAATGCAGGTTTCTACTCCCATTACTTCCTGGTCCTGAAGAAAACTGGTGGCATGCGCCCCATTCTGGATCTCAGAAAGTTAAACAAGTTCCTTCTCAAGGAAAAGTTCAAGATGATATCGCTAGGTACCCTGCTACCTTTGCTTCATCAACACGATTGGCTAGCCTCCCTGGACATGCATGATGCCTACCAACACATTCCTATACACCCAAAGCACCACAGATACCTAAGGTTTGTGGCATTGGGTCAACACTATCAGTTCAGAGTCCTGCCCTTTGGGCTATCCTCGGCGCCTCGAGTTTTTACAAAGTGTTGTGCAATTCTCGCGGTGCATCTCAGGAAAATCGGAATACAAGTGTTACCATATCTGGACGACTGGCTCCTAGCAAGTCCCTCCAGACAAGGAACTCTGGACGCCGTAGCCACAGCCTCAGACTTCCTCACATCCATGGGAGTCCTGCTAAATCTCAAAAATCGCAGTTGCAGCCCTCCCAGAAGCTTCTCTTTATAGGAACTCTTCTGGACACCTCTGTGCGAAGGCTTTTCTCCCTGAGGACAGAAGGAGCGATTTCTTACAGATGGCCCGATACATCAGAGAAAACAGCTCAGTTCAAGCTGTGTTTTTTTTTTTTGTTACTATTTTTTCTCCTCCTCGGAGTCCTCTGCTACCCTCTGACGTCCCCTGCCCACATGGCTCCAGGTATGAGGCCCCCTCCCATGAACCCATGACTTACCCTTCGTGGCAGAGGGTGGGAAGCGACTCGACCCACCAGACCAGATATGTATTCGGGAGGTGCCTTCCCAGACCGCTGCGTGGGGAGACCATCGTCATCCTGCAGAGGGCCCCCAATTTTCCACTTTTCTCCCTCGAGGTTGCAGCGGGCAGTGGCATGCCAGCGGCAAAGACGTCTGCAGAAGGCCTGGGCCAAGCGCCTGTCAAGAACTGTCGCCCCAAGCTCCAGTGCTGATGTGCCACCCCCAGCCTCCGCTAGGTGGCAGGCAATCGCTGAGCATTGCAATCCCCCTTCCCTGGAGAAGGAGAGCAGTCCTTTGGACACTCGATCCTTCTCCTCCCTGCCAACCCCCGGCGCCCCATGTCCATTCCCTAACACGGGTCGCCGACGTGGCGCGAGGTAAAGTGTCCAGTGCCTCAGCCCTCAGCGCCACCAGGCCAGCCCTGTTCAAGCCTGTCTTGATGCAGTGGATGCTGGGTCTCATGGCATCCTCGGTGTTCACTGTATCCTTAGCACGTCTCAACATGAGAACCTCTCAGTGGATGCTCAGTGGTCCACAACCACTTACCCTCAGTCCTTTCCCATCAAGGTGACAGAACCTCTGAAGAGGTCACTCGCCTGGTGGTCGCAGGAGGACAACCTTCTGGAAGAATATCCCTTTGCTCCTCTGGATCATCAGATCTCCACTACCACGGACGCGTCCCTGATGGGGTGGGGAGCTCATTCCCAGGATCTCCACACCCAAGGTATGTGGACGATTTCCAGCTTCACATAAATGTCCTGGAAATGAGAGCCGTCCTCTATGCAGTCCGAGCCTTGAAGGACATACTCTGTTACAAGAACATTCTCCTTCAAATGGACAACAAAGCAGTGATGTATTTCATCAACAAGCAGGGCGGTACACACTCTTACCCATTATGCAGGGAAGCTGTGAGAGTGTGGGAATGGTGCCTGGAGCACAAGGCTCTAATCCATGTGGTTTACCTGCCAGGAGTACAGAACAAGCTGGCAGACCGTCTCAGCAGAATGGAGACAGATCCTCACAAGTGGTTTCTCAACTTAACCGTCGTTCAGTCACTCGACAAAGAATGGGGAACTCCAGACCTGGACCTTTTTGCATCCCCACTCAGTGCAAAACTGCCTCTGTTCTGCTCCAGAAATCCAGGACCTGGCATTTTCTGTCAGGATGAATTCAGGCTGCGGTGGACAAAACGCTTTCTATACGTCTTTCGTATACGTTGATACCAGCCCATTTACAGAAGAAAGGGTTCTGAAAGAACTCTTAAAACCTTAGGTGGACAAAGCAATGAGGCCTGATGGGATTCATCCCAGAATTCTAAAAGAACTAAGGGTAGAACTAGTGACACCACTGACTACCCTTTTTAACAAATCATGGGAGGATGGGGTGGTACCCGAGGACTGGAGGGGGGCAGATGTGATTCCCCTTCACAAAAGTGGGAGCAAGGCAGAAGCAGGAAACTACAGACCTGTTAGTTTAACCTCAGTGATAGGGAATATGATGGAATCACTTCTGAAGGAAAGAATTGTTGAGTATCTAGAGGCCAAGGGGCACAGGACCCTAGGCAGCATGGATTCACAGCGGGAAGGTCATGCCAGACGAATTTGATAGATTTCTTTGACTGGGTGACCAAAGTAGTTGATCAGGGAGGGGCTGTGGACATGGCCTACCTAGACTTTAGCAAGGCATTTGACACAGTCCACACAAAAGATTAATATACAAGTTAGCCAGCCTGGGAGGGTCCCAAGATGACAGCCTGGGTAAGAATTGGTTGGAGAATAGGACACAGAGAGCAATAGTAAATGGAGTCCACTCAGAAGAAAGGAAGGTTACTAAGTGGGTGCCGTAGGGTTCAGTATTAGACCGGTCCTCTTCAATGTCTTTATAAGCGACATTGCAGAAGGACTGGAAGGAAAAGTATGTCTCTTTGCAGATGACACAAAGATCTACAACAGAGTTGATGCACAGGGTGGGGTGGAAAGGATGAGAAGGACTTGGCAAGGTTAGAGGAATGGTCAAATGTATGGCAGCTTAGATTCAGTGCTAAGAAGTGCAGGTAATGCACCTGGGAAACAAAACCCAGGGAAGAGTACACAATGGGGGTGAGACACTAACAACAACAAAATGGAAAGAGACCTGGGGTAGTCATATCAGATGACCTAAAGGTGGGCAAGCAATGTGAGAGGGCAGCAAGGAGGGCTGGGAGGATACTGGGATGCATAGGGAGAGGCATCACCAGTAGAAAACAGGAAGTTATTATCCCTCTGTACAGACAGCTGGTGAGACCCCATCTGGAGTACTGTGTGCAGTTCTGGAGACCCAATCTCCACAAAGACATGGACATGATGGAAGCTGTCCAGAGGAGGGCAACTAAAATGGTGCAGGGTCTGCACCGGAAGACATATGAAAAGAGACGAAAGGAGCTTAATATGTATAACCTCGAGGAAAGGAGGGAGGGGGGACATGATAGAAACGATCAAGTACCTCAAGGGAATCAACAAAGTCCAAGAGGGTAGCATCTTTCAAAAAAAGAGGTGTGCAAGAACAAGAGGGCACAATTTGAAGATGGGGGGCGGCTCAGAGGTAATTTAAGGAAGTATTTTTTCACAGAGAGGGTTGTGGATGCATGGAACGGCCTTCTGGAGGAGGTTGTGGAGTCAAAATCAGTGGTGGAATTCAAGCATGCATGGGACAGTCATAAGGCAATTCTAGGGGGGGGGTAGGAAGAAGTAGGCTGCTGGTTAACTAGGATCTGCAGCTTATCCAGTAGGTAGGGAAATGGGCAGACTGGGTTGGCCAAGCGGTCCTTATCTGCCGTCAAATTCTATGTTTCTATGTTTCCTCCTCTTCCCCTAATTCAGAGGGTACTTCTCAAATTCGAGTCTCGGGGGACAAAATGATCCTCATTGCTCCCTTCTGGCCTTGGCAGATAAGGTTCCCGCTGCTCAGCAGTCTGTCAGAAACCCTCCCGAAGGCACTTCCCCTTCAGATGAACCTTCTGACCCAGGGTCCCGTGGTCCATCCCAATCTGAGGTCGCTTCACCTTCACTCTTGGCTTCTGAAGAGATAGAGGTGAATAGGTTCAGTGTTTCCCCGTAGGGTTTTAGATATTCTTTTGGCTGCACGTAAGCCAGCCACTAGAAAAACCTACACAGCCAAATGGAAGCGTTTCTGTATCTGTTGTGCAAAATCCTCTTCGAACCCTTTTCCCTGCCCACCAAATAAAAGTCTTGGAGTACTTTTTAGACCTCTCAAATTCAGGTTTGCAGTACTCCACAGTCAGCGTTCATCTTTGTGCCATTTCAGCTTATCATGAGCTGGTACTTTCCATGTCACTGGCTCAGTTACCTGTAGTTAAGGGGTTTCTTAGGGGTATTCTGCATACTAGACCTCCTGTCAGATGTCTGGTCGCAGCCTGGGACATTAACCCTGTGCTAGACATGCTCACTCGTAAACATTTCGAGCCTCTAGGTACTTGCGAGTTGAAATTCCTCACTTGGAAAATGGCCTTACTGGTGGCCATCACTTCCGCCCATAGAGTTTCTGAAATACTTGCACTGGTCACAGATCCCCCCGTACACTATATTTCACAAGGACAAAGTAGTTCTTAGGACTCGTCCTCAGTTTCTCCCTAAGGTTGTCTCAGAATTCCATCTAAACCAACCTTTAGTCCTGCCTACCTGCTTTGCAAACTTCCAGAATGAAGGGGAGTGTACCCTTCATTCTCTGGATGTTAAGAGCGATTCTATTTAGATAGAACAAAAGAAATTCGCAGGGCTCAACAACTGTTTGTTTCCTTCAGCGAGACCCGGCTGGGTCAACCTGTCACTATTAGATGCATTTCAGTATGGCTGGTGGCATGCCTTCGCCACTGCTATTCTATGGCACAGGTTAATCTGGAAGGCAGAGTGTACTCTCACTCTCACTCTACTAGAGCAGTCGAGGCATCTCTGGCAGAAATCCGCAACATGCCCATTGCAGATATTTGCAATGCGGCTACCTGGAGCTCAGTGCATACTATCGTTAAACACTGTGCCCTGGATGTCCATGCCAGATGACATCTGTCATTTGGAAGGACTATTCTTAACAGACTTCTGTCCTAAATATGTGAGCTCTTATTTCCTGCCGCCCATCTCGGGGGATTATTAGCTCGGTACTCTCCCATTAGTGTGAATGAGTGGTAGAGACTTTATGTCCAGGAAGATATGGAAGTTACATACCTACCGTAATTCTTGATCTTCTTGGACGAAGTCTCCACCACTCATTCACACACCCACCCACCATCCCCCGAGCTCACGTCTCAGTTTTTGGTTTTCACTTCCTCAATGGCTGGGCTGTGAAGACTTCATTGTTGACCCTTCATAGATGGGTCATTTGGACTATCTTATGTCCAGTTTTTAGGTTAGTCCTTCTAGGTTAGTTAGGCTGCACCTCCACGGAAAAAAGGTACTGAGGTGGTTGGAGGGTCGACACCTAGATAGTCTTTATCGCATGAGTCTGGGCTCGCTGTGCCACTTTCTCCTTATGTAATACAAAACTCACAGAACAGTGATCACTGTTTCCTAATGGTGCTGTTTCAGTACATTGTTTAATGTCAATTGATTTGCTACACAAAACTATATCTAAAATATTGGAACCACGAGTAGGAAATGTTACGTGTTGAGTTAAATTCAGTTCCTTACATGTGTATAGGAAATCTTTTGATATCTTTGACATTGCATAATTGTTTTCCCAATTTATAGCTCCCAGATTTAAATCACCCATGAATAGGATATTCCCTAAATCGGCAGCTGTCTCCATTTCAGACATAATTTCTTCTAATAAATCTGGTTTGGAGTTAGGTGGTATATAACGCAGGCCCAGAGCAATATTTTTATTATCCTGAAGTTTTATGTTTAACCATACAGTCTCTGTAGAACTAGACTCTTTTTTAAAATTTTTTAGATATATCGGGTATTAACAAAGTGGAGGAAGTGAAGAAAGCAACTCCGCCAACTATTCAGTTTAACCTACTTAAATGAAATAGGGTGTAACCTGGGATGCATACTTCCCAAATCTGCTCAGTAGGCCACCAGGTTTCAATGATACCTATGATAACAGGTTTGTCACTACTAATCCTAATTTTTAATTCACCCATCTTGTTACCTAAACTTCGTGCATTGAGTAACAAAAACTTTAAATCATGGTTAGATATATGTTTGATATTTTCCTGGTCTTTTAATAGAGGTTACGATATATAGGTTTTCTCCAGCACTACATAGAAACATAGAATGTGATGGCAGATAAGGACCGCTTGGCCCACCTAGTCTGCCAGTTTTCCTACCTAACAGATAAGATGCAGATCCTAGTTAACCAACAGCTTACTTATTCCTACCCCTGACTAGGACTGTCTTATGTCTGTCCCATGCATTCTTGAATTCCCCCACTGTTCTTGACTCCACGACCTCCTCAGGGAGGCTGTTCCATGCATCCACAACCCTCTCTGTGAAAAATACTTCCTCACATTACCTCTGAGCTGTCCCCCCTCTATCTTCAAATTGTGCCCCCTTGTTCTTGCACATGTCTTTTTCTGAAAGATGCTACCCTCTTGGACTTTGTTGATTCCCTTGAGGTACTTGAAAGTTTCTATCATGTCCCCTCTCTCCCTTCTTTCCTCAAGGGTATACATATTAAGCTCCTTTAGTCTTTCTTCATATGTCTTCTGGTGCAGACCCTGTACCATTTTGGTTGCCCTCCTCTGGACAGCCCCCACCCTGTCTATGTCTTTGTGGAGATGGGGTCTCCAGAACTGCAGACAGTACTCCAGAGGGGGTCTCACCAACTGTCTGTACAGAGGGATAACAACTTCCTGGATTTCTACTATTGATGCCTCTCCCTATGCATCCCAGTATCCCCTCAGCCTTCTTTACTGCCTTCTCACATTGCTTGATCACCTTTAGGTCATCTGATATAATTACCCCCAGGTCACTTTCCATTTTTACTGTTGTCAGTATCTCACCCCACATTGTGTACTCTTCCCCTGGGTTTTTGTTTCCCAGGTGCATTACCTTGCACTTCTTTGCAATGAATCTGAGCTGCCATACATCTGACCATTCCTTCAACCTTGCCAAGTGCCTTCTCATCCTTTCCACTCCATCTTGTGTATCAACCCTGTTGCAGATCTTTGTGTCGTCTGCAAAGAGACATACTTTTCCTTCCAGTTCCTCTGCAATGTCACTTATAAAGTCATTAAAAAGGACCGGTCCTAGTACTGAACCCCTACGGTACCCCGCTAGTAACCCTCCTTTCTTCACTGTGGACTCCATTTACTACTACCCTTTGCATCCTGTTGTCTAGCCAATTTTTTATCCAGGTTACCACCTTAGGACCTAATCCAAGGCTGGCTAACTTGTGTATTAATCTTTTTGTGTGGGACTGTATCAAATGCCTTGCTAAATTCTAGGTAGGCCATGTCCACAGCCCCTCCCTGGTCTACTACTTTGGTCACCCAATCAAAGAAATCTATTAGATTCATCTGACATGACCTTCCCATCATGAATCCCTGCTGCCTTGGGTCCTGTGCCCCACTGGCCTCTAGGTACTCAATAATTCTTTCCTTCAGAAGTGATTTCATCATTTTCCCTACCACTGAGGTCAAACTAACTGGTCTGTAGTTTCCTGCCTCTGTCCTGCTCCCACTTTTGTGAAGAGGAATCGCATCTGCCCTCCTCCAGTCCTCAGGTACCACCCCATCCTCCCATGATTTGTTGGAGAGTAGTCAGCTGTGTCACTAGTTCTACCCTTAGTTCCTTTAGAATTCTTGGGTGAATCCCATCAGGCCCCATTGCTTTGTCAACCTTCAATTTTATTAGTTCTTTCAGAACCCTTTCTTCTGTAAATGGACTGGTATCGACCCCCCCCCCCCCCGGTCTTCAGCGTGTTTTTCTTGTTTGGTTTAGGTACCTCCTTCCTCTTCCTTTGTGAATACTGAGCAGAAATATTCGTTCAGTATCCCTACTTTCACTGTCACCCCTCTACCCACATTTCCTCCCTTTATTAAGCCTCAGTATCCCTCCTTTGGTTTTTTACCCTCCCTAATGTACCTATAAAGGTCTTATCCCCTTCTTAACAGAGTTGGCTATCCTTTCCTCGGTTTGGGTCTTTGCTATTCTGACTGCCTTCCCAGCCTCTTTCTGCTTTAACTGATAAAGTTCTCTGCCCTGCTTCTTCTGTGTTTCCTTCTATTTCCTGAATGCTATCCTTTTCTCCTTAACCTTCCCTGCCACCTCTTTTGAGAACCATGTTTCCTTCGTTGTGTTTTGTTGATTTGCTTTACACAAAGGCTTGTTGCCTCTGTGATGGCTGTTTTGATTACTCCCCATTGTTCCTCCACTCCTCTTTCTTGCCTGTTTGCTAGTGCTTTTCTGAGGCACTCTCTCATTTTCCCAAAGTCAGCCCTCCTAAAGTCCAATACTCTTGCTTTTGTATGGCTTGATTGTATGACTGTGTTTATCGTGAACCACACTGTTTGGTGGTCGCTTGTTCCCAGTTGGCTACTCACTTCTAAATCTGAGATTCTTTCTCCACCCCCATTTGAGAGTACCAGGTCTAAGATTACTCCTTCCCGAGTGGGTTACAATACTAGCTGTCTGAGGCATGCCCCCTGTACAGCATCAAGAATGACCATGCTCTTGGATGTGCCTGCAGCAAAAGTGGTCCAAGTTAACATCTGGCATATTCAGGTCCCCCATCAACAATATCTCCCCTTTTTCTGCCATTCTAAGGAAGCCTTCTATCATTTCCTTGTCCATTCCCTTCCCCTGAGAGGGGGGTCTGTATGCAACCCCCATGCGGATTGTGGTGCTATTTCTTGTCTCCAGGGTGACCCAGAGTGCCTCATCTGCTCCCTGTTTACTCTTTAGTTCTGTTGCTTTGATCCCTTCCTTTACACAGAGAGCTACTCCTCCTCTTTTACCCTCCCTGTCCCTCCTGTAGATTGTGTATCCTGGTATGTTGACATCCCAGTCATGGTTCTCTGTGTACCATGTTTCTGTGACTGCCACAATATCCAGGCAACCTCTTCCATCAAAGCCACTAGTTCAGGAAGCTTGTTACACAGACTACGGGATTGGTACTCATCACCCTCCACTTTTGATGGCCTTACTCCTTTGCCCCATTCCTGTCCTTACTGCCTTTGTTTTTTTACATTTACCTCTGTCCTTCTCCCTAATGACTTCTCTACCTTGGTGTTTATCTCACTAATTACCGTGTTTTGTGGGGGGAGGCTGGGATTTCCCTGCTGCTTTTCAGTGCCTCCCCCCTTGGCTAGTTTAAATGCTTGCCAATGAAGCATTTAAACCTGTCACCTAGGATCCTGGGCCCCCCCTTCCCCCTGGACAGATGCGGACCATCGCACCAATATAGGTCTGCATCCCTCCAGGTGGCACCCCAGTCCCCAATGAAGCCAAAACCCTGAGCTCCACACCAGTTTTTCAACCATTTATTGAATTCCATGGTGAGGAGTACCCTAGCATCACCCTTGCCATAGACAGGCAGCACCTCCGAGAAGGTTACCGTATGCGCTACTTGTCTAAGGCCCCTCCGCAACTCTACAGATTCCTCTTGCACTGCTCTGATCCCATTCCTAGCCAGGTCATTTGTCCCTAGGTGGACAATGACATCCAGCTCCCTCCCTCGTGGAGCTGCTCCCACGATCCTGAGGATTCGCTTCCTGTCCCTCCAAGCCGTGGCGCCAGGCAGGCACCTTACCTCCCTCTCCCGTTCCTCCCCCATTTCTACCCCCCTTATGATTGAGTCCCCCACCAGGAGTTGTTTCCTTCTCCTGTGGGGTCCCATGCCACCCTCCTGTAGGTCTCCTTTGTGAAGGTTCCCAGCATCCTCCTTGGTCTCCACTGCAGGTGCCGCCATAGAGGAACCACTATCCACCAGAAGAGTGAATGAATTGTGGAGAGGTACAGCTGGAGGGATGCAACTCTGTTCCACCACCCTCTCCCTCCCTGAGCCCACCCTGGACCAGCCTCTCTTCTTTCTTGGCAACCTCTGAGGTAGTGGTATTGGCCCTGGTGGTCCCTGGGTGGGGGAGGAGGTTTCACAAATCCTAGCCAGGTCAGCCTGGAGACTGACAACCTCCTCCTTCAGACCAGAGAGGTGCCTGCAAATAGGGCAGCATCGCAGCCTCCAGAATGTCTCCCGGAACACTGCTGCCCCACAGCCATTGCACTGCACCACTTCTATCATGTCTTATTTTGTGTCCCCTCTCCTGTTTCTCTGTATACTTACTCTCTCCTCTCCTTACAACTCTCACCCTTCCTGTTCCGGGACAGCAACTTCCTATGTTCTTCAGTAGCCTCCTCCTTCTTTGCTCAGTGTCAGACCACCACCAGCTGGAGGGGAGAGTGAGCTACTTTTTTCCTTTAGGGTTGACAAAACCATTGTTTCTCTATGATCCTTCCCTTCCTACTGCCAAACAGGAAGTTCCTGTTGACAATCAAATCCAGTGGCTATAAAAGTAGAACTGGCTTAGGGTGGGGGGGATGGAGGGCAATTAGTAAGAAAAAAGGCTAGCAACAGGAAGCTGTTATTTGAGTCACCTGCTTTTATAGTGTCTAAGCCACACCCCCAATTAAGCTCTCTCTCCTCCTACTGGTTTAGCATAGTAAGTTGACACAGTACCCTTCACAGCACAGAACACACACTGACTTTTTCTTTTTTTTCAACCCTAAATAAGACCCCTTCTACTTATAATAAAGTATCTGTCTTGCTTAATCTCAACAGACACTGACTCCTGCTGAGATATAAGTGTTAAATTAATAAGAAAATGTAGCTTCTTTTAGTTAGCTGCTTTCTGCTCTACAAGCAAGGCTAGCAACAGCTAACATTGTTAGTTTAAACTGATCAAAAGGACCTGAGATCGAAAATTTTGACAAAGCCTAATTGCTCCCTGTTTATTTAAATGCAAACCATCGCTGGCATATCTAAATAAACTGTTTTTGAAATGCATCCAGTGGTCAGTAAAAACTAAATTAGAAGAGCACCAGTTTAATAATCTGGCATTGATTCTTTCAATGGTTTTATTCTTTTCAAGTTTTGCATGTAGAATAGGAAGGATGCCAGAAATAAAAACATTGCAATTCATTTGCTTAATTCTGTTCCCTAATCCAATCAGTTCAGAACAAATATCTTTTTCATGTGTGTGGCCAACATTATTTGTGCCAACGGGAAGAATGACATTTGATGAACTAGTAACAAGAGAGTCTACTCTAAGTGCTATATCCTCTATTTTAGCACCTGGGAAACAAAATACTTGAACCTGATTTCTCCCCAAATTGTTTATATAGGAGGTTAGGTATTTTACAGTTGAGTCACCTATTATGACAGTCGGAAGATTATCTCTAATAGTTTCAACGTGCATGTCTTGTTCCATTTGTACATGTTGTAGTGTACTATATCTATTGTTAGAGTATCCTGATCAGTTTTGGTTTAACAAAAGTGGGCAGTCCAATGGCACCGAGACCGAGCAAACAAAATCTGCTCTTCTCCTCTTTTTATATTTTCTTTTTGAAATTGTTTCCCAATTATCAGTAAGACTGTCTCTACTTCTCTTATTAGAGGTTGGCGGGGGGGCAGAGGAACAGTTAGATTGACTAAATGTGGATAATTGGCTATTACTAATCACTGTATCTGTACAATTTGGTTTACTTAATGTAGAAATAACTTCAGATGGAAGATGATGTTCGTTCTCAATCGTCGTGTTAGTAGCGTTCAAAGGATTTATCACGTGTAGGGTTAGAATCAATAGGAAGGTTTCTGACCATGTTATCTAGGACATTTTCAAGCTCTTTAATTTCTCTAGCAACTTGAAGTTCCTTAGTTAAGGCCAAGATTGTTTTGTTCATAAATATCTTTTTCAAACAGTAGGAACAACTAGTATGTGTTGGTAAACAAGAAACTGTTTCAACATTATGTAATACATGATTACAGACCGTGCAGACTGATAATATATGTCCAGACTGGAGAGTAAACAGATTTGTTTTTTACACTAGATTCACCCATTTTCAAATACCAAACGTAGTCTTTGTTTGGATAACCACGTAGTACTCTTTAAGTAAACAACAACTTAAGTACAAATTCATGATTTGTCAGAATCACTATACAGCTATACCCGCTAGACACGCCTACACGCATGTCTCTGCGCGCGACAGAGCGCGCTCGCTCCGCTCACTACCGTGAACGTTTTGTAGCCAGGGACCTGGATGTTACAGATCACGTGACCAATACCAGGTGTCCCTGACAACAAGCTGCAGGTATGGAACACTCAGTAATATAAAACTAATGGCCCCTCTATCTGAGAGTTGCCCCTCAACAGAGTAACTAACCAGTTTCTGCTCCTTAAGGTATCTGCACTGCTCAAACAGATAGCCCTTAAAAGCACTATACTTTCCTCCATTTAAAATTACAGATGCAGGCTGCTTTCTGAGCTACAGAGAACGTTTTACTACCTGGAGCATACTAAGCAGCTCAGGGCCTTTATACCCAGCTGTTCCTCACCTGTGGCGAGATGGGCAAGGGAAGACCAGCCTGTAAGTGAACTATCTCTCGCTGGATAGTCTCTTGGCATCCAGTTCTGTTACAGTAAGGCTGGCAGACAGCCAACACAAGGCCTCAGGGCCTACTCCACCAGGAGCACTGTAGCCTCAGTGGCAGTGCAAAGGGACATACCTTTACTTGATAACTGAATAGTAGCTACTTGGAAGACTGTACATACCTTCATGTAGCACTACTGCTTGGATGTACAGTCCATATTAGATGCCAGATTTGGCACTGCAATCCTGCAGAATCTCTTCCCAAAGTAGGTTCTGTTCCCTCCTCCCATCTACACTGCTTTTCAGTCTGCTATAGTCAAGCACACTGAGGGATTCCTGGGGTGAGAAGAAAAAATTATTTACCATAGTAGTATTGTTTCTTCCAGGGGATCCCTCAGCATGCTTGACCTTCTGCCCATCCTCCCCTCACATAACCGGACTATTAATGGTTCTGCAGTCCTTATAACAGGCCAAATTCTAACTGAGGAGCATATTTGGTGTGATGTGTCACAGTTAAACATGTTGTATATAGTTTTCCTTTAGGCGCTTAGTTTTTTCCTTTTGTTTCTTTTTCAAACTTTTTTCTACTACTGTGAAATAGGGTTAAGGATAGCAGCAGCATCTACAGGCAGCAGTCTTCAGCTACTTTCTAACTGGCCAGTGCCAAGCCATCATTAGCATAGGCGCCACCTCTGGGGCAGCTGAACCTAGCTATCAGTACTGCTGTAGTCAAGCATACTTAGGGATCCCCTGGAAGAAACAATTTTACTAGGGTAAGTAAGTTTTCTTTTTGAATTAGATTCTAGATATCAACTGTACAGAGCTAGCTGAAACATGTCTGCTCCTGCTAGCAGTTGGCGCTACCCCTCTCCCCCGGCAGCTTTTAATGCAGCAGTATCTGTTAGCAGCAAACAATTTCATCATTATCTCTTTCCACTTTCCTAAACTTTAGTATTCAAACAACATGAAGTCTTGCTATATTATAGACATTAGCAGTTTGATCCAGCTCTAGAACTGCCCCGGAGTGAAATGGTTAAAACCATTCCAAAATAGAATTTTGGCACGAGAGCAGCTCTATCTGTGTCATTTCAAACTTGAACTGTCAGATTCTTTACTCCGCCTCAGTGAACAGTCGCTCCGGAGATTTCTCCTTCTGCTTGGTTCATTTTCGCTTTAAAAGTGTTTTCTGGGTTGGATTTAACCGAGATAGTTTTATTTTTAACCGCAAAACCGTTCGGTTCAAGCTCTATCTGGTGGGTAAACCGTAAGTAAATGAAGGTTTTGCCTGTGTGGAACTTGTAGGTTATCGGTTCGGTTTGAACCGATCAGTGGGTTTAAAACTCATTTAAAACTAAAAGTTACAATTTTAGAGTCGCGGTTCCAGTTCTTATCGGTTCTAAAAAACAAGATTTATTACGGTTTTTCCAATACCCGTGACACGGTTAGGAACCTAGAAGGTGTCTTGCCTGGCACTGCCGTTAAAAGGGCAAGTTTTTGGTTAGGCTGGCATTATGTCTGAGAAACCCAAAGAAAAACCGTGGGCCACTGGGTTTCAACACTGTGATGTTTGTGGAGAAGTCTTTGCCAAGGCTGACCCACACACCACATGTGTTTATTGTCTGGGGTTTGACCACCTCCAGTCAGACTGCCAGGTATGTAAGAATTTCCCTGCAGCCACCCTGGAAAAAAGATTGGGCAGGCTCAGGGAACGAGAGGCCAAAAAGTCCGCTGACCCGGATGGCCAGCCCGGTTCGGTGCCAGCCGAACCAGAGGGAGTGCCCTCTGACCAGGGCCAGACTTCCTCGAGACAAGAAAAGCTGGTTCTGAGGAACCAATTCCAGTAAAGAAAACAAGAAAATCAGCAGGTCTGGAGTCAAAATTCCTTCTCAACTGCTGCAGAGATAGCAAAAGCCATACAAATTGTCCAGTCACTGTCTCAGGGTCCGTCCGAACCACCACTATCTGGTAAAAGGTCGGTTCGTCCGGTCCCAGTGGTTCAGGATTATGATATTGAGGAATTTTTATGAACCAGAGGAGGGGAGGAGGATTATGAACAGTATGAATGTGGCTGGGAAGGTCTGGGTGTGCCCATTGAACGGACATCTCCCCAGACAGACCTTTAGAATCTCCCCTATGCTGTCTGAGTCCCCATCTCATTTTATTTTTTATAAAAAGTTGCTGAAACCCTCCAGCTTCCTTTAGAAGAGGCTGTGGATGAGCAAGAGGAGCCTGATTTTGTAGAAATGATGGATATTCCAGAGTCTAGAGATTGTCTATTCCTTTACATAAGTCTTTTAGGAAACAAACAATTAAAATTTAAAAGCTCCTAATTCTGTGCCTCCTGTAGATAAAAAGATGGACAGAAGGTATACATTGTCAGGCCCTGATACAGAATTCCTTTCTCAGCAATGCAGTCATGTTAGTAGTTCAGGCTGCTGCCTGTGATAAAGCTAATATTCCCTTGGCTTCACATCCTCCTGACAAGGATTCCAGGAAGATTGATGCCATGGCAAAAAATAGTATATGGCAGCCTCTCTGGGACTCAGGCAAGCAAATTATATGGCTTATGTAGCTAGGTATCAGAAATCTAGATGGGATACTGTTATGCATTGGCCAAGCAGGCCCATGGCCAGCTGGCTAGTGAACTAGAACAGGTGGCTGCTGATGGCATTGAAGCCTCTAAGGTTCAGTTTCATGCTGCTGTGGATGTTAATGATGTTTCCTCTAGGGTCATGGCCACATCTGTAGCTTTTAAGTAGGTTGGCCTGGCTCAGGTGTACTAGTTTGTCACAGGATACCCAGACTAAGGCTATGGATTTTCCTGTGGTGGGAAATTCTCTGTTTGGAGAGCAGACAGAGAACTACATGAAGAAGATGGATGAATATGGGACTACTTACAAGAGTGCCCAGGCTAAGGAGGCGCAAGCCACTCCTCAAAGCATGCCCCAGGGTAGGGTAGGCCTTTTCACAGGCCTTTCTACCAGACTCAGGCCTCCTCTGCCTATGCTCAGAGGGGCTTCTTCAGAGGCAGGGGCAGACCTGCTCCCACCCCCCAGCCTAAAGCTCCTGCGAAACAGGCACCCTGATGGGGTGCCCAGGGCTGATTCTCCTGTACCAGTGGGGGGCAGGCTGGCTTACTTCAGTCAGAATTGGGCTTCTTTAACCTCAGACAAGTGGGTTCTGGAAGTAGTAAGCCAGGGTCTGGTTCTCAGCTTCAAAAAGTTTCCCAAGTTGAGAAGCAGACTTTTTCTACCTGCAAGTGCTTCAGAGACCCTCGCTCTGGAAACAGAGTTCTCATCCCTGTTAGCTCTCAGAGCAGTAGAAAGGGTTCCTCCCCTGCATCAGGGCAGGGGTCTGTATTCCAGATACTTCCTTACCCCAAAAAGACAGGAGAGTGGCGCCCATTTTATATCTCAGATATCTGAACAAGCATCTTTTGAAACCAAAGTTCAAAATGGTAACTCTGGCAATGATTTTACCTTCCCTAAGGCCAGGGGACTGGCTAGCCTCCCTGGACCTCAAGGATGCCTATTTCCATGTCCTAATCAGAAGATCCCATCGAAAGTACCTCAGATTCGAACTGCCCTCAGGTCATTACCAGTTCAGATCAATGCCCTTCGGCCTTACCTCTGCTCCAAGGGTATTCACAAAGTGTCTAGCAGTGGCAGTGGCCCACTTAAGGAGGCAGAGGATTGCTGTTTTTCCCTATCTAGCGACTGTCTCATTGTAGGCCAGTCCCCAGAACAGGTAAAATCTCACCTGCAGGTCACCCAGCAGCTTCTCCCTCCCTGGGTTTTCTGCTAAACCTACTAAAGTTGGTTCTGGAACCAGTCCAGGTACTCACCTTTATAGGGGCAGAATTGGACACAAAGCTAGCCAGAGCCTTTCTTCCCCAGAAAGGGTAAAGAATTTAGTGGCTCTGGCCTCTTCCTTCACTCTGCAGGTCTCTCGAGCCAGCAAGACACTTTCTGCAGCTCCTGGGGCACATGGCTGCATCCACATCTGTTGTGCAGGGAGCCAGATTTCAGATGAGAACATTCAGTTTCACTTGAGAACCTTTTGGTCTCAGAGAAGAGCCCCTTTCCAAGTTGGTCCCAGTGACTGAACCTTGATCCTAGCTCTCCAGTGATGGCAGGATCGAGCAATTTAAGGCGGGGGTCCCCTTCATTTCCCCTTCTCACGACTTGACTCTCTACAGATGCTTCCCTTCTGGGTTGGGGAGCCCACATGGTGACCTTTCCACTCAGGGAGTTTGGTCCCCCAGGAATCTCTGCTCCACATCAATTTGCTGGAACTCAGAGCTGTCTTTTAGCTCTTCAAGCTTTTTCTGCATCTGTCCACAACAAGTGATACAAGTCAGAACAGACAACACACAACAATGTGGTACATCAACAAGCGGGGGGCACTCGGTCCTCGCCTTGTGCACCGAGGCAATGAAGTTGTGGTCTCTGGCCTATTCCCTGAACACTTCCCTCATAGCAGTTCATCTTCCAGGGAAGGACAATGTCCTAGCGGATGCCCTCAGCAGGATTTCCCAGGGCCATCACGAATGGTCCCTGGATCCTCAAGTGCTGGGATAGTTTTTTGCCAGGTGGGAGCATCCCTCAGATAGATCTTTTTGCAGCCCCAGATAATCACAAACTTCCTGTGTTCTGTTGCAGGCCTCCAGTGCTGGGCTCAGTTCCCTGGATGCCTCTTCTTCTGGATTGGGAGGAAGTTCCTCTATGCTTCCCCTTTCCTCTCTATTCAAAGTACTAGTCAAAATCAGATCTCAGCCTTGCAGGGTGATTCTGATTGCCCGGATTGGCCAGGCAGCCCTGGTACCCACTCCTTCTGTCTCTGACAGTCCATCTTCCCCTGTGCCTCCCCAGGAATCACAATCTGTTGACTTGTGCCGAGGGAACGGTTTGGTATCCGGACCTCAAATCCCTCAACCTCAAGGCCTGGCTCTTGAGGAGTTAGAGTTTGCTGATTTACACCTCTCGGTGTTCTTGAGATCCTAAAGGCTTCCAGAAAGCCTTCCACTACTACTTATAGTTCTAAATGGAAAAGGTTTTCCATTTGGTATGCTGGGAAAAATATTTCCCCAGAATCTGCTGAATTGCCCATTTGTTAGATTACATGGTACATCTTAATTCATTGGGTCTCAGACCAGCTACCCTGAGAGTTCATTTGGCAGCTGTGTCTGCTTTTGTGTCAGGAAAGTCATCCCCTCTTCCTCTCATCCTGTGTTTTCCAAGTTTTTTAGAGGATTACTCCTACTAATCCTCCTTTCGGGAACCGCCCTGCTTGGGACCTTAATGTTTGCATTGCCCAGTTAATGCAACCCCTTTTGAACCTCTGTCTTCTGCAGAGCTTAAGTACCTAACTTGGAAAACTGTTTTTCTAGTGGCTATCACTTCTGCCAGACACATAAGTGAATTGCAAGCCTTGTCAGTGGAGACTGACTTTATTTCTTTCCACAGGGATAAGGTAGTCCTTAGGACTAATAGGAAGTTTTTGCCTAAGGTGGTATAAGATTTCCATCTTAATCAATCTATCTCCCTTCCACTATTTTTCACTGATCACTCCTCTTCGGGTGAGAGGAGGTTGCACAGCCTGGATGTTAAGAGAGCTCTTAGTTATTATATAGAGCGTACCAAAGGTCACAGGTTCGAATCCTCCAACTTTCCTTACCTATGGTGAAGTTGGGAAAGGCAAACCTGCCACTAAGAGATCAATAGCCAGGTGGATTGTCTCTTGTATCCAATTTTGTTATCAGAAAGTGGGCAGAGGCCTCCCCTGGTTTGAGGGCTCATTCTACCAGGGTACAGCTGTGTCTCTAGCTGCTGCCAGAGATATCCCTTTATTAGAGATTTGCCAGGCTGCTACTTGGAAAAGCGGTGCACACTTTTGACCAAGCATTACTCCTGGATGTCCAGGCCAGAGAGATGTTTCGGTTTTGCACTGCTGTTCTTCAGAGCCTATTCCTAAGTAGGTTCTGCTCCTCCTCCATGGAGGTACTGTCGTGTATTCTGCTAATGTCTATAATATATAGCAAGACTTCATGTTGTTTGAAGAAAAAATTACTCACCTTAGTAATGTTGTTTCTTCTAATGGAGTCTTGCTATATTATAGACCTCCCCCCAACCTGCCCCTCTCAGAACCTCTACTTGGTGGGGTGCGGGCAACTTAGTGTGGGCACTAATTATGTCCTGTTAGCATTTTGTCCACTTTGGGACTTTGGGGTGTGTATGTGTGTATGCGTGTGTGTGTGTGTGTGTGTGTGTGTGTTTTATTATACTTATGTTCCATTTTCATATTATTAGAATGGTGTTAGTATTTCTGGTCCCCTGACTTGAGTCTTGGGTGTTGGGACCATCAGTGGTTGTTATTATTTAGGTAGCCATTTGGCTGAGTGTGAGTTACAGCTTCCACACAGACCTTAGTGAGTTTGACTCAGTAAAGATCTGACAGTTCAAGTTTGAAATGACACAGATAGAGCTGCTCGTGCCAAAATTCTATTTTGGAATGGTTTTAACCATTTCACTCCGGGGCAGTTCTAGAGCTGGATCAAACTGCTAATGTCTATAATATAGCAAGACTCCATTAGAAGAAACAACATTACTAAGGTGAGTAATTTTTTCTTCTCTCCTCCTAGCTATTCACTCCGCATCTGCCAAACACTCTCTCTCTCCTCTCTACTCGTCCACATTGCTCTCTCTTGTAAATGCCCTTAGTTAAAGCCCAGCCCCGCTCCACTTTTTCCCTGTCTTATACTTCTTGCTCTTCCCCACTCTGTCCCTTCCCCTCTCCTCTCTCTCCTGTTCCTTACTTTACTAGCTCTCTGCTTCCCCTTCTCCTACCCCCCATGCTAGTCCCCTCTACCCCTTACTGCCCTAACCGATATAAGGTTCTTTTCCCTGTTCCAGAGGGGTGTGCCTCCTACCCTGGCCTTATGATATTGATATTTCTAGGGACATGGATATGTTGTTCATCCACACTTATTGGCAGGTTCCTTGCCGCTTTAAATCTTGCCGGAAGGTCTTCAAGCTGGCTCCTCTCACCCACACGGGTGGTAAAACTCTCAGCTCCGCCCCATGACGCCAGATCTTCGCCCGCTTGGAGCTCAGGTTCCCACCTTAACGGCGTTGATTAGAATAGTTCCTAATTCTTCGAAAAGTTCGAAATTAAAAAGTTTTTAGCTAAAAGACTTCGGTGGTCTTCTCCTTGCGGCTGCGATGGACAAATCGACTCCCAGTTTTCGGAGGTGCCCTTGCGGGCAGAAGATGTCTAGGACGGATCCGCACTCCACGTGCGTCTACTGCCTGGGCCTTGAGCATGACCCGCAGGCCTGTGACTTGTGCTCTTCCTTTTCGGCCTACGTCCTTGAAGACCGTGCTGCCTGATTACAACTGGGGCGCCCCGAGAAAAGAATTCCACTGGTGAAATCTAGAGAGGCCCGATTGGCGGTGTCCGCGGCAGCGGGCTCGGCGGATCAGCTAGAGCAGATGATCGCCCTCGAAGAGGAGGCGGCGCGGGCCGATTCTACCTCGGCTGCAGCATTTGTCCCGCTCTCTCTCGGTGCCTCGAACTCGGCTTCTTTTGGAGCTTTGTCTGACCCTCTCAGCCAAGGTGTGGTCCAACTTCTTCGGGACCTTTTTCCAGGTCCCAAAGAGCAAAATAAGTCTCCTCGTTGGCGGCTCTTGGGGCCGAGAATCCCCTCCTTGTCGACAGTGGGCTTGGTCGACCCCTCAGCTTCGGCCACTGGCTTCCACGGTGTCCCCGTCAGGCCAGTTGACCGAGACTCCTGTCGGCAGGGTCGAGATTTTCTCGACCCGTTAGGCGAGTTGTCGGCTGAGAAGCTGAGATCCCCTCTCCCGGTTCCCCGGTGGGAGTTGAGGATCCTGTCGGCCTGCCTGTGCCTCCAGTTCCGGAGCCTTCGGGATCGTCCGAGCCGAGGAGTGCCGATTCCCGGTTAACACTTCTCCCCGCCTTTCTCTGCCTAGTCGAGTACCTCGGTCTCGGCATCCTCAAGGGTCCAACCGATCCCGCCCCTAAGGCGGTCTTCGGTCTCGCATCAGCGCACGACGGCGCCCACCGTTCTTCACCACCGGACGAGGGAGGCTTCGGCCTTGATTGGCGTCGGATGCACGAGGGAACTTATGTGGCAACAGCTCCTTTTGACCGGGAATAAGCCGACCAGTCATCTTCCCGGCACATTATGGAGTTGTCACCGAGCATTGAAACAACCCCTCGTTAGTAGTCGAGGAGTTTCGTTCACGGTTGTTGACCAATTCCAGCTGCCCCCCCGATTCTGGTGGAACCTCTCTCCACAGCCATTAGTTGGGGCTCCGACCTGCATCTCGGTCGGCTTTGGGTTTGCCCCATAGGCTGTCTGTCACCCTCACTCCCAATAAACCCGGCAGGTGGAGGGTGGCTCAGGGCCGAGTGCGTCTTTGAGGACTCTTCTGAGTCCGATGATGGTTCTCCCTTCTCCAGCGCATGGACTTGAGTCCTCGGAGGCAGTCAGTGACGTTAGGCTCGTCCTTCTTATAGGTTGCTCGACTCATCTGGAGTCCTCCGGGATGAAGCTCGAACCTATTTCTAACGCCTAGGTATCCCTCACGGAGATTCTGGACCGAGGGGATTTTCCTCGGAGGCCTTTCTGGTGGCGAACATTGTGGGTCTGACCTTGGAACTTTGGCAGCGTCCTGCTTCCTGCCCTGCGCCTTTGGCCAGGTTGGCCAGAGGTATGTCTGTCCTACTGGTTCCCTGTCCGGTTTATTGGAACACCCTCGGCTGAGGGTTGGTTACCGACAGCATTTTCCGCGTGCGAGGCGCCAGGATGTTGGACAAACCTCCGACAAGGAATCCAAGAAATTGGATTATGCCGGCTTAAAAGTCTATGCTGCTCCTCTCTCGCCTTCTCCAGGCCAGTTCTGCCGCCCTCATGGACATTTTTCTCCGCCTGTTGGGCCCCTGGATGAGGTTGTCCTCATCTTCCCGCAGTCTGCAGATTAGGTTCAGGCAGGTGCGGGACCAGGGCAGTGGCTAAACATAGCTCCAGACTGTTGGACATCGGGACTCATGTTCCAGGTCTGTGGCGGCCGTGAGTGGTCTATGTGTGTTTTGGCTTGGCTGAGATATCCACCTTACCTCGGATACCCAGCACATGTTGGCAGATGTCTTTTTGGGACTGACCTCTTCGCCCTGGGGTGGAAGGTCACCTGCAGAGGATCGAAGTCCAATGCTACCTTACTCGGGTCTTCGCCAGGAGGACAAAGGCTTAGCCACAGCCTAAGCCCTTCGCCTTTCATGCTCATGTGCGCTTGGCCAGCAACTACTAGCAGGCTCGACCTGGTGGCCTGCTCAGCTGGCCGCTTCCCCAACAGGCCAGGAGGAAGCTCAGGAGGTCTCGGCCGTCCTCTCTCCAAGCCTGCCCAGTGACGGCTGAGGTGTCGCCCCATCCTGTCACTCACCTGTTTCCCCCTGTGGGGGATGGCTCAGACACTCTTTCCGCCTGGTCGCTGTTCCCACGGGACGGGTGGGTACTGGAGGTGGTGGGAAAGGCCTACTCTGAATTCGGCAGGCCCCTCATAGCCGTCAGACTGGGCCTCGGGTCTGCAGCCTCACTGGCTGCTCGCCGACATCGCCTCTCCTCCAAAAGGAGGTGATCACTGAGGTAGAGGACCCCTTCAGACCTGGGGTCATGTCCAGGCTTTCGGTTCGAACGGACGGGGCTCTCCCATTCTAATTCCACATGACCTGAATGTTCCGGGTCTTGAACCTCAGGATGGTCACCTGGCACAGATACTACCATCTCAACACGCATGGTTCTGCTCTCTGACCTACAGGACGTTTTTCACGCCCATCCGTCTGCCACATCGGAGATTCCTCCGCCGAGCGGAGGATCCTCTTCGAGTTCCGAGCTGCTCTTCAAGCTTATCTCCAGCTCCAGGGTTCACCAAATGCATGGCAGTGGTGACAGCATTCCGCGGGCGCCGAGGGTTCAGGTGTACCTCACTGGACGATTTGATAGCGCCCTCCAGACGGAGGTGGAGTGTCCAGAGATCTGGCCCCAGGTTTGCTCTCGTCGGCCTTCATCACCCAGCTGTCGGAACTCGAGTCAAGCAGTTGATCCTGTTGGGGCAGAGCCGACTTCTCGAGCCAGAGCACGCCCCAAGTACGAGCCGAGTTCTCCTTTGCTCAGTCATTTCTGGTTGGGCACCATGTTCTGCCCGACTTCTGCGCTTGTCCATGGCGGCCTGTACCAGCATGGTCCATTGGGCCTGGCACATGCGCCCTTCAGTGGGGATCAGCCAGTGGTCACAACGCCATCCTTGACCAGCTAGTGATAGTGACCTGAGATGGAACGCCCAGTGGTGGACTGCTCCATTTCATCTGCAGGAGGCATCCCATTTGTTCGTCGAGCCGACGGTCTCTACGACCGACGCCTCTGATGGGTTGGGTGCTCATCTGGGACACAGTGCCGGCCCTGGTCCCCTTGGAGTCCTAATGCCATCAACCTGCTGGAGTTCGCGGTCGCCTAGCTCTCACCACCTTGCTCTGTTTCCTCCGGGTCAAGTGGTCCGAGTCCAGCCGGAGTACTACCCACTATGTACTACCTGGAACTAGGGCGACGCGCTCCATGCCTATGCAAGGAAGCTCTCCCATTTGGTCACTGTGTGCAGCCTGGAGGCTGATCTCCTAGCCATTCATGTACAGGAGCCCAACACCCCGCTGATGCCCTGAGCCGGATAGGGGTGATCTCACGAGTGGTCTCCTGCCGTGGTGGTAAGATCTGTTCCACTGGGCACACCTCAGGTGGACTGTGTGCCCAGAGAGCGCTGCGAGCTGTTTCATGCCTGCCTCAGCAGGGCTCGCTGCAGGGATGCCTTTCGAGGCTGTGGACCCCGGGCCTCTTCTCGTCTTTTCTCCATTTCCTTGATTCACAAGGTGCTTCTCAAGCAAGGATGCTGCGCAGGATCCTGATATTCCTGACTGGCTCCCCGCAGTTCTGGTACTCCAGATCTCCTTAGCCTCAGCTCCAGGCTCCCCGAGGCAGCTTCCAGCTCGCCGCCTCGACCTGCTTGAGTCAATCAGGAAGTGTTCCATCCGACCTTCAACTGCACCTGACGGCCTGGTTCGAGCGGCTAGAGTTCCAGGCTTGTCTTGACGAGGTCCCTCAATATGGTTGAGGCGCCCAGAAGAGTCGATCAGAAAATGCTACGCCTGAAATGGAAGAGATTCTCCATTTGGTGTCAGGGCAAGGGCCTGGACCCTTCCTCCTGTTCTGTGGCAAGATTTTGACTATTTATGGTTCCTTTCTAGTCAAGGTGAGGTCATGACCCTGAAGGAATTACCCTGGCAGCCATCTCCTGCTTACAGGCGGGCAGGGAAGCAGTCGGTGGCGCAGGAGGAAAAGGTGGTGGGGGCGCTTTTCAAAGGCCTTGATCACATTTCCTCCGGTGCGAGAACCCCACCTCCGTGGATCTACTGTTGTATTGGCAAAGCCTGCGGGCAAGTTTATTCGAACCAATGCACAGGTGTGAACTTCACCTGTCGTGAAGACCACCTTCTGGTGGCTACGCCAGCCAGAAGGATGGGAGCTCCAGGCGCTTTTGCATCGAGTCTCCACCTGGTATTTCCACAGGACTGGTTGTCCTGGCTTCCATTCGAAATTCCTTCCGAAGGTGGTGTCGGAGTTTCACCTTACCAGTCGCTGACTCTGCGGTTTTTTACTCCCAATCACACCTCGAGGGCCGAATATAGCCCTATACTCTGACCTCAGAAGGCACTAGCTTATTATAAGGAGCGCATGGCTGAAATTGGGAGAGGTTCGGCCAGCTGTTTGTCACCCACGCTGAAGCGCATCTGGCAGACTCTGCAGCCAAGCAGGCCGATTAGGCAGGTGGGTCACCTCCTGCATAGATACGCTGCTATAAGTTGGCGGGCATGGAGCCTCCCAGAGGGAGTAAGAGCTCATTCTGCCCGCTATACTGCTGCATCAGTGGCTGCTTCAGGGATGTCCCTATCCAGGAAATCTGCAGGGCTGCTACCTGGAAGTCCGCATTACACCTTTATTACCCATTACCACATCGACCTTGAGTCACGCCGGGATGCTGGTTTTGGGGCCTCGGTTCTCCAGTCCTTATTTCCCAAGTAAGTATTGGGGAATTGTGCTTGCCTCCTCCTCCCGAGGAGGAGAACTGCTAGGAGTCTGCAATAAGTGTGGATGAACAACATATCTCCATGTCCCTAGAAATGGAGTTCTAGGGACATGGATATGTTCATCCACACTTTCGATATTAACAGTATCCTTGCCACTTTAAATCTTGCGGAAGGTCTTCAAGCTTGCTCCTCCCTTACCGGGTGGTATATCTCGGCTCCGCCCCATATTTCAGATCTTCCTTGCGCTTGGAAGCTCAGGTTCCTCCTTAACGCGCTCTGCGTTTCACGGCTGGTTCTTTTCTCCGCTTTGGCGGATTTAAAAATAATATTTTGCAAAAGACTTCAGTCTTTGATTCCTCGCGGCTGCGATGGACAAATCGACTCCTGGATTTCGGAGATGCCCATGCGGGCAGAAGATGTCTCGGACGGATCCACACTCCACGTGTGTCTACTGCTTAGGCCTTGAGCACGACCCGCAGGCTTGCGACCTGTGCTCATCTTTCTCGGCCTACGTCCTCGAAGACCGTGCTGTCCGATTGCAACTGGGCCGTCCCGAGAAGCGTTTCCCTCCGGTGAAGTCCAAGGAGGCCCGGTTGGCGGTGTCCGCGGCCATGCTCGGTGGATCAGCCTTCGGCAGGATGGTCGCCCTCGAAGAGGAGGCGCGGGTCGTAGTCTTCCTCGGCCGCGGCATTTATCCCGGGCCTCTCTGGGTTCTTCCCACGGCTTCCTTTAAGGAGCTTTGTCTGTCCCTCTCCACTAAAGGAGAAGGGCTCTGTGTCTGCTGGACCTTTTCTCGGGTCCAAAAGAGGGACAAAGGGTAGAGTCCCTCCTGTCGGCGCTCTTGGGAGCGGAAAGGTCCCTCTCTCGGGCGTCGACCGTCCGGGTTCGCTTCGGCCGTTTCGGCTTGGCCACTGGCCTCACGGTGTCCCCGTCAGGTCAGTTGACCAGACTCCCACTGATGAAGTCGAGATTTTCTCGACCCTTGGACGGGCTGTCGCTTTTAGCAGCCGAGATTCCTCTCTCCCGGTTCCCCGGGAGGAGTTGAGGATCCCGTGGGCTCGCCTGTGCCTCCGGTTCGGAGCCCTCGGATGGACCTTCGGGCAGTAAGGAGTGCGGTTCCGCCGACACCTCCTGCACCGACCCGGAAATTCTGGGACTCTCGTCTCGGGTCTCGGACCTCTAGCGTCCAGCCGTTCCCACCGTCCATAGGCGGTCTCGGTCCGGCGACCGCGGTAAGCGGCGCCGGTCATTATCCTCGTCCTCCTCCTCGGATGAGGGGAGGCTTGGCGAATTTTGCCGACAGGACGAGGACCTTATGTTGCAACAGCTCCTCCTGTGGCGGGAATAAGCCGACTCCGCGCCTTCCGCGCCATTAAGTGGCTGTCACCGAACGGTCAGACAGACCTTCGACTTGTCCCGAGGAGTTACACCCAGGCGGTTGTTCGCCAAAACCAGCTGCTCCACCCGATCTCGGTGGAACCTCCTCCACAGCCACCAGTTGGGGCTCCGACCAAGGATTCTCGGTCGGCTAAGGGTTACCCCATCGGCTGTCAGTTACCCCTCACTCCCAACCGACCTCGGCAGGTGAAGGGTGGCTCAGGCCAGAGGCAGTTCTTTGAGGACTCTTCCGAGTCCGAAGACGATTCCTCCTTCTTCTCCAAGCGACTGGACTTGGAGTCTTCAGGAGGTCAGCCAATGACTGATAGCCCGCGTCCTTCCTAGGACTGCTTCGCTCATCTCGGAGTTCTACCGGATGGAGCTCGAACCCGCTTCCAAACGGGCCAGGTATCCCCTCACGGAGATTCTGGACCGAGGGATTCTCCGGACGGAGGCCTTCCCGTGGCCGAGGCCATAGTGGGTCCGGCACTGAACTTTGGCGCGCCTGCTTCCTGCCTGCGCCTCGGCCAGGATGGCCAGGAAGTATGGTCCCTACCGTTCCTTGTCCGTTTTCGTAACACCCCTCTGCTGAGGGGTTGTTACCGACAGCGCTGGCGGCTCCCGGCAACGCCAGGGATGTGGACAAACCTCCTGACAAGGAGTCCAAGAATTGGACCATGTCGAGGCCCGAAAAGTCTACGCTCGTCCTCTCGGCATACGTCAGGCCAGTTAAGTAGATCCTCATGGCACATTTTCTCATGCCCTGTTGGAGCTCCTGGATGAGGTCATCCCTCATCTTCCCGCCCGGATCTGCAGACTACGGGTTAAGCAGGTGCGGGACCAGGGCAGGGTAGGCCAAACAGCAGCTCCAGACTGCTTTGGATGTAGGGGACTCATGTGCCAGATCGGTGGCGGCGCAGTGGTTATCGCGGTCAGGTGGCTTGGCTGAGGATATCCACCTTTACTGGATACCCAGCACAAGTTGGCGGATGTTCCTTTTGGGACTGACCTCTTCGGCCCTGGGGTGGAAGGTCACCTGCAGAGGATCGAGAAGTCCAATGCCACCTTGGACTCGGTCTCTTTCCGCTTCAGAAGGACAAAGGCCGCAAACCACAGCCTAAGCCTCCTTCGTCCTTCTGTGCCCCGCGCGCTCGGCCCAGTAACGTCAGGCCAGCAGGCTCGGCCTTGGCATCCCAAACCCAAGCGCCGGCTTCCTCTAACAGGGCAGGGAGGAAAGGTCCCAGGAGGTCCCTCGGCCGGTCCCTCCTCCAAGCCTGCCCAGTAGCCAGGCTGAGGGGTGTCGCCCCCATCCCGTCTGCTGCCCCTGGGTCCCCCGTGGAGGCAGCTCAACACTTCCCGTTCCGCTTGGTCGCTGTTACCACGGACAGGTGGGTCTCTGGAGGTGGTGGGAAGAGGCCTGCCCTGGAATTCGAGCAGGCACCCACCCTTCAGAGCCGCCGCCTCGGGGGCTTCTGGGATCCCCACACTGGCGGCTCGCCGAGCCGACATCACTCTCCTCCTCCAGAAGGAGGTGGTATGAGAGGTGGTGGACCCTCCTTCAGACCCAGGGTTTGTGTCCAGGTACTTCCTGGTTCCGAACGTGACGGGGCTGGCGCCCATTCTCAACCTACACGACTTTAAACAAGTTCCTAGGTCTCGAACCTTCAGGATGGTCACTCTGGCTCAGATTATACCATCCTTGGAACGCCGGCGTGTGGTTCTGCTCTCTGGACTTGCAGGATGCGCTTTTTCATGTCCCTATCCGTCTCGCTCTCACCAGAGATTCCTTCGCTTCGAGCGGAAGGATCCCTCTTCGAGTTCCAAGCCATGCCCTTCGGCTTGTCTCCAGCTCCAGGGTCTTCACCAAATGCATGGCAGTGGTGACAGCATTCTCATGGGCGCCGAGGGGTCCGGTGTACCCTTACCTGGACGACTGGTTGATAGCAGCCCTCCAGGAAGGAGGCGGAGTGGTCCAGAGATCTGGCCTCCAGGTCTGTCTCCTCAACTGGGCCTCCTTATCAACGAGGCCAAGTCGGAACTCTGAGTCGAAGCAGGTGATTTTATTCATCGGGCGCAGCTCGACTCTTCGAGCCAGAGCGGCTCCGGCGGACAGGGCCGAGGTTCTTTCCTCCTTTGCCCGATCATTTCTGGTTGGGCACTTGCGCCTGCCCGGGACTTCCCAGCCTCCTGGGTCTCATGGCGGCCTGTACCAGCGTGGTCCGTTGGGCCCGCTGGAACATGTCCCCTTCAGTGGGGACTGGCCAGCCAGTGGTCACAACGCTACGATCCCTTGGACCAGCTTGTGTCGGTGACACAGGGATGTGGAATGCTCTCCAGTGGTGGACCGTCTCCAGATCATTTGCAGGAGGGCATCCTGCTGTCCGCCTCTGAGCCGACGGTCTCTCTGTCGACCGATGCTCTCTCTGATGGGTTGGGGTGCCCATCTGGGGAACACTGGGCTCATGGCCTCTGGTCCTCACTGGGAGTCCCGATGCCACATCAACCTGCTGGAGCTCCGAGCGGTCCGCCTAGCTCTCACCGCCTTTTGCTCCGTTTCCTCCGGGGTCAAGTGGTCCGAGTCCAGACGACAATACCACGACTATGTACTATCTAAACCGCCAGAGGCGGGACGCCTCCATGCTTCTATGCAAGGAAGCTCTCCGACATTTGGTCACTGTGCGCAGCCTGGAGGCGGATCTCCTAGCCATTCACGTGGCAGGAGCTCTCCAACACCCTGGCCGATGCCCCTGAGCCGGATAGGGGCTGCATCCCACGAGTGGTCTCTCTCCTGCCGGAGTAGTACAGCATCTGTTCTCCCACTGGGGCACACCTCAGGTGGACCTGTTTGCCTCCATGGAGAAGCCGCGGGTGAGTCTGTTCCATGCCCGCCCCTCAGCAGGGCTCGCTGCAGGGGATGCCTTCTGAGGCAATGGACCCCGGTCTCTTTACGCTCTTTCCCCATTTCCCTGATCCACAAGGTGCTTCTGCAATGGCGAGGAGGGACAAGGCGAGGTGATTCTGATAGCCCCAGACTGGCCTCGCCGTTCTGAGCCCTAGATCTCCTCAGTCTCAGCTCCAGGACTCAGCGGCAGCTTCCAGCTGCTCGGACCTGCTCTCAGTCAGTCAGGGGAAGGTGTTCCATCCGGACCTTCAATCCCTGCACCTGACGGCCTGGTTCCTGAGCGGCTAGAGTTCCAGGCTTTGGGTCTTTCCGACGACGTCCTCAATGTAGTTGAGGCGTCCCGTAAGGAGTCGACCAGAAAATGCTATGCCTTCAAATGGAAAAAGGTTTTCCATTTGGTGTCAGGGCAAGGGCTTGACCTTTCCTCCTGTTCCTTGGCAAGCATCTTGGACTATTTATGGTCCCTTTCTAGTCAAGGGCTTAGGTCGGCGACCCTAAGGGTGCACCTGGCAGCCATCTCTGCTTACGGTAGCGGGCTAGGAAGCAGTCGGTGGGCGCAGGAGAAGGTGGTCTGGCTCAAAGGCCTTGATACATTTCCTCCAGTTAGGGAACCCCCACCTCCGTGGGATCTACTGCTGGTATTGGCAAAGCTCATGGGCAAGCCATTCAACCTATGCACAGGTGTGCTCTCTCACCTGTCGTGGAAGACCGCCTTCTTGGTGGCTATCACGCCAGCCAGAAGGATGGGAGAGCTCCAGGCGCTTCCATCGAGTCTCCTTACCTGGTCTTCCACAGGGACAAGGTTGTCCTGCGCCCACCAAATTCCTTCCGAAGGTGGTGTCGGGAGTTTCACCTTAACCAGGTGTTGACTCTGCCGGTGTTCCTACCCCAATCACACCTCGGAGGTCAATATAGGCTCCATACTCTGGATTCTATAGCGGCTTCGCTTATTATAAGGGAGCGCACGTTGATATTCGGGGAGAGGTCTGGCCAGCTGTTTGTCACTCACGCTTGAAGTCGTGATCTGGCAGACCTGCAGCTAAGGGACGATAAGCAGGTGGGTAACCTCCTGCATAGATCTCTCTATAGGGTTAGCGGGCATGGAGCCTCCCAGAGGGATAAGAGCTCATTCTACCGCCATACTGCTGTGCAACGGTGGCTGCTTCCAGGGACGCCTTATCAGGAAATCTGCAGGGCTGCTACCTGAAGTCAGCAACACCTTCATTACCCACTACCACATCGACCTTGAGTCACGCCGGGATGCTGGTTTTGGGGCCTCGGTTCTCCAGCTTCTTTCCCAAGTAAGTATATGGGGGTGTCGTCTTGCCTCCCTCCTCCCGGAGAACTGCTAGAGTCTGCCAATGAGTGTGGATGAACAACATATCCATGTCCTAGATACAGGTTACTCACCTGTAACAGGAGTTCTAGGAATGGTATATGTTGTTCATCCTACGATCACCCAACCTCCCGGCTTGACGCACAACCTGAGCTTCCAGCGGGCCAGATCTGGCGTCATGGGGGCGAGCCGAGTTACCACCCGGTGGGTGGGAGGAGCAAGCTTGAAGACCTTCCGCAAGATTTAAAGCGCAAGGATACTGCCAATGAGTGTGGATGAACAACATATACCATTCACAGAACTCCTGTTACAGATGAGTAAGTAATCTCACCTGTAACAGGAGTTCTAGGAATGGTATATGTTGTTCATCCACACGACCCACCCGACCTCCCCGGCTTCGATGCACAACCTGAGCTTCCAGCGGGCCAGATCTGGTGTCATGGGGCGGAGCCGAGAGTTTTACCACCTGGGTGGGTGGGAGGAGCCAGCTTGAAGACCTTCCGGCAAGTTTTAAAGCGGCAAGGAACCTGCCAATAAGTGTGGATGAACAACATATACCATTCCTAGAACTCCTGTTACAGGTGAGTAACCTGTATTTATTTTCTATACACTCCAAATGAACAAAGCTTTGCTCTCTTTAATTTAAATTTCTGTATCATATTTTATGTTACCGTGTAATCTATTGTATCATTGTATTATGTACTTATTTCCTTATCCCCTTCCCCAGGACGCGTTTGAAAACTAGCTATTTTTAGCTCATTATGTCTTTCCTGATGACACTTTTGAAAATAAATATATACATTAGTGTGTTAGCAGTATTGTATTTCTGGCAGAAACATCAGTGTATCCATTTTAGTCTCACACCAGGAATTCTTTAGCATCTATTGACAGATGCAGTATGCCAGCTAGGTTCAGCTGCCCCGGAGAGGAGAAGTCAATGCAAATGAGGAAGGCATTGTCCAGTCAGGATACAGTTAGAGAAGAGTGCTGCCTACGGTCAGCCTGAGGGACCTCAGAACTTTTTCTCCGCTCAACTGGCAACACTGTCCCAGAGCTCTCCTCTTCAGCGATCTTCCTGTGCCATTTTCTTTCTTTTTGAGTGCTGCTTTTAAGGTATTTTGTATATTTGCTTCATTTTATCTGTTTTTACCGCATCCACGCTGAGTTCTGCGCAGTTGCTGGATTTTTCCATGTTTTTCCCACTGAGGTGGTTTTTCTGAAGTAAAATTCACTCACGTGCGCGATAAATTGTGTCTTTTTTTTATTTAATTCATTAGTTTTTAGTGTTTATCGGTGTTTTTTAACACTTTTGCGCTAAAATCATTGATTTGTTTTTTCACACGCGTGCGCAGTTTTTCCATTGTGCATCAGCGTAAATTCTTGGAACCCTTTTTTCTCTAGTTAAATTCAAAATGATTGATATTTGAAGGGTAATCCCCTTTCTTTTGGGGTGAAGATTCTCTTGTTTGCTGTGCAGTGGGCTTTGTTGACAAGAGGTGTGGAGTTGGTTCTGTTTTTTCCTCGTGAAAAAAAAAAGTACAATAAAATAACATCTCTTAAAGCTGTTTTTGATTTGTTTAGTTTTGGCCTGACTATTATTATCTGGGCTTTCAGTCTACCTCCCCCTCCTCTAAAAGTGCTGTTGAGGGTACCTCAAGTTAACACAAAAGAAATGACAAGTCCCCTTGGGACTTCTGTTATTACAAGTCTGGTTCTGTAGTAGTTGTTTCTCTGTCCAAGCCTTTAATTTGAAAAAAAAGGCAGGGTGCCCTCTTCCCTGCACAAACATAGAGATTAATCTCCTCTGATCTTCCCTCCTGAAGGACTTAGGGAGTCATCAGAGGTTGTCAAAATTATGCCCTCTGCAACTGAATTTTTGTGAGCTTGGCAGTTATTCCAGACTTTATATTTCTGGGGGTGTTCTCAGCTCCTTCGGGTCCGAGTATTCCTCTCCATGTTAATCCTTACGCCCAAGGATATTATTGTTATTATTATTACTATTAGTAATTTAGGAGAGGATTTTCCTTTATGAACTCCTCTCGGGGCCCACTAATCCCAGTCTGTCACCCTGAGGTTGATTCAGGTTATGGCATTTATATTCAACCGGTGGACTCCCTGGACTTTTCCCTCCAGGACGACACTGATAAAGAGGTGGAGGACGATGACTTCGTAGATCTGGTGGTTGCTCTCCTCCTAAGAAGTTGACAACTCTCTGAAGACTCCTACAGGTCGGTTCTGGAAATCTCTCCTTCTTTTTCGGTGTTGACAGAAGCATTCAGAGGAAATACCAGCTCGGTAAGTGTGCTGCTGTTTTTATCTGTACACTTTCTGATTAAAGAGAGTTAGTGCAAACAGCGGCCTGCTTCTCAGCCTTGTGCCACTGTCTGCTTTCCCTCCAGAGAGAGAGACTCTAGATAATCATATACCATATGTAAGAAATTTTACGTAATGCCTCCTACCTTTGTAGCATACACTATTATATATTAAGAGTTTTTTGATGTTTCCTATCCTTGCCATAGTGCGACAGCTATGGAGCACTATTCTCAAGGAGGTTTGCTGAAATACCCAAGTGGCATATGATAGCGCTGTGCTCTCATAGCCTTAAGTCATAATGTTGCAGCTTCTGTGGTCTTGGCACAGGTCATTTCCCTCAGGCTTGCCTGTCTGAAAAGTTCTGGCCTTTTGGGTTATGCTTTGGTGCAAATTTTGGTTTGTCTTTATGGCAAACTAAAGCTGACCGGCATGTATGGATGAGTTTAACTCTCCCAGTACTCAGGTAAAGATAAGCGTTCCTTCCCCAGAAGTCTCAGGGTATGGGGGACTTCGGGTAGGAATTATTCTCCCTTTAACCCTTTTTTCCCTACGCCAGCACATTAGGAAATTTCCAAATGTGAAGTTTTCCAGGGGTTTAGGCAGGAATGCCCTTTTCAGTCTTGGTAATCCCTTTTTCTTCAGTTACTTTTCTTCTTGGTTCAAGTTTTTATCCCTTCTTTAGTTGGTGTAAAAATCAATAAATAAATAAAAGGGATAGATGTATGCAGATATTGACATATAAATATATATTTTATATATATATAGGTGTGTGTGTGTGTACATAAGTAAATAAATAACTAAAGTTTACCTCCAAGTGCTGCATTCTCTGTTTTTCTCCAGTAGCATGTCAGCAGTGGGAACTAGTGCACTAGAACTTCGTGAGGTTCAAAATCGTGAAATGGTTCCCTTCTCCTTGGGAGTTGGACCTTTTTTCCGGGCTATTAAGGGAAATTAGGGAACAGCAAATCATTATCTTCCTCAGCCTGAGGTCAGGATGCTTCCTTGACTCTGGTCTTTCTTTTGCAAATGCAGGTGGTCCCTCGATACATTCTATGTTCTCAGTTCCTTAGCCTGTTTTTTTTCCTCAGGCGGCTACCAGTTTACTTCCATGCCTCCAGAGTGTTCTCAGATACGGAGTAAAAATTCAGGCTTTTCTCCAGGTATCTGGGTAGGTTGGCAGTTCTCACCTGAAGACAGGGAATCCCTGGTTTCCCTTCTCAGAGGCTTGGCCACCCTTAGCCAGTTCTCCTTGACTTTGGTTTCCAAGTCCCAAGTCTGACATGTTCTTTCCTACAGTCTTGGTTTTTTTTTAATACCTACTAGAAAAAAGTTCCCTAACCATCTAAATCTAACTCTTAAGGGGCAATGCTCATCTCTTGTCAGGGGAAGTTCGTTCCCTGTATATGGTGCATAAATGTGTCACTAGAGTCCCAGGGGCTAGACCTGTAGGTCAGATTCAGAGTAACAGAATTTTTCATGAAGCCTGAACCCTGTTACAAGCTGGACTGGTGTAAGGAAACAGTGAACTTCACACCTCTACCCTTCAAATCTTAGGTACAGAGGCTTCTTTCTAGTGGGCGCTTCTCTTCGGGGGGTGGGGGGTCCATTATTGAGTCTTGGTTCCTGAGAGAGTCCTTCTTTTCATCAGTCCCTGGAATCTCAGAGCATCTCTGTCAGGCCTGCTTTATTTCAGTCCAGAGGTCATTTAGTTCAGAGAGGACCGGATGATATTCCTGCCCTGTATCACACCAACGAGCATTTGGGACACAAGGCTTCCAGTCTCTCCTCAATAGCTACGAGTTTTGATCTCTACCTGGCTTCTTTGGAGCAGTCTGAGACACTCATCCATCTGTCGGGCAAGGACAACACTTTGGCATAGTCAGGTCCTCCGTAAGTGGACCCCTTGGCAGATCCTCTAAGCCGCATTAGTCAGGGCCACCACAAGTGAGCCCTCAGCACACAAGTCCTAGCCACATCGTTCAGGGGATAACTTCAGGTCCAGATCTGAATTTTTATCTCCAGACCGAACCACACATTTTTTCCTTTTTCCTGTTGCAGGTCCCAGCTCGGGGCTCCTTCCAACAGACTTTCTTGTCTCAAGACTGGTCGTAGAAGTGTTCTCTCTCTCCCATATATCCCTTGTTTCCGAAGTACCTTTCTAGTTAAGGAATCAGTCACCACGATCCCAGTGGCTCTGGACAACGTTGGTACTTTCTGAAGAAAAAAAAATGTTTAAGTTAAACAGCCTTCTGGCTGTTTTCATTTCCTCAAGCTACTTCCTTTCTTGCACAGGAGTAGTGTTTTCTCAGCTCCCAGTCTTTTCTCCTCAAGGCCTGGTTCTTGAGAGGGTAGCTCTCCTAGAGTCCCTATAGCCAAATAAGGCCTGGAACATCTTAAAAAAAAAAAAAAAAAAAAAAATTTTAGTACCGAAAAAACATCAGTTTCCTAGTGGAAATGGTTTTTCCCCTGGGTACATACAGGACAAGAGCCTAGAGTTTTTCAACCCTCTTTCCTCTCATGACTGGATTATTTAGTCCATATCCAAGCATTACTATTTTGTACACGGAACTAGTTTGGTTTTCGTGACTTGTTTTCTGTAAAAATTTATAAAGGTTTTATTTTCTTATCTACAGCAGGTCAGTAGACCTCTTTTTTGGGAGGACACCTAACGGTTACTCAGATTCTTTTTCTGTCAGGCAAGATAAACTTTTTGCTCCTCTTTTCCTCTGTCAGATGGATTTTCAGAGTTTCAGGTTTTTCTTTTAGGCCTTATCCTCCCAGTGCCTTTAAGAACAATTTAATCCTTTGGATGGATAGGTAATCCTTTTCCCAAGTGTCTACCATTTCCACCTTCTTCAGCCCTTTTTCCCTGCCTGTACTGCTCTCAGCAAGTCCTGTCTAGGCTATCTCAAGCTGCTCCGATGGGGCATGAATTAGTCCTGCTGGTCTGTGTCAGTGGTCCTAGAAGGTACTGTCATTATCATCCTTCCTTTCCTGTGTTTCGCAGAAAAGGAGAAACCAGTGACCAAGAGTATTTTCCAGTGGAACTGTTGTCCCATATTTCGGGTCTGGTACAGCAAGGCTGACATTCAGCCCTTCTCGTGCTTAGGGCCTACTTCCTGGAGAACAGGTGCCTCCTCGGCAGTGTTCAAGGCTATACCCTTACTAGAAGTGTGCAGATCACTTATTTGAAATTTGCTTCTCACATTCAATAAGATCTTTTCTTGGATGTGTAGTCTGATAGGATGCCATGTTTGGCAGGACGGTACTTCAGAGCCTCTTCTTAAAATAGGTTTCTGTGCCCTCCTCCCCACTACACTGCTTCGAAGTCTGCATCTGTCATCTAAAGAATTCCTGAGGTGAGAAGAAACAATTACTCACCGAAGTAATATTACTTCTTCCAGGGTATTCTTTAGCATTATTGACACTCCCACCCTTCCTCCCCTGGAAACCTTGTCTAAAGGCTCTGTTAGGGGATTTAGCCAAATTTGATGACTGCCATTCTTTCCTGTGATTAAAAAAATTAATATATCATTTTTTTTTTATAGTGGGTAAGAATATATGGTGGGTTATTGGTAACAGTTTTTTTTTGCCCCTAGCGGGCACAGTTTTTGCTCTTTTTCAGCTCTGAAATGCGTTCAGAGGTCCCTCAGGCTGACTGCAGGCAGCACTCTACTCTAACTGTATCGTGATTGGCCAATGCCTTCCTCATTTGTATTGACTCCTCCTCTCCAGGGCAGCTGAACCCAGCTGGCATACTGACACTCCCACATATGTCAATAATGCTAAAGAATACCTTGGAAAAAGTAATATTACTTCGGTGAGTAATTGTTTCTTCTGTACAGTCTGAGACACGAGGTTTTGAATTGTTTCTGTCGTTTGCTACACCCACCATGACTAGACATCTTGGTGTGATTTTATACTGTTTACTATTAAAAATGTGCTAGCACCATCCTAATACATTCACAGTATGAATCTAGTTTGTACAGTCAGTAAGAAACCTCAGTGGAACAATTAAGGCTTTATTGACTTGAGTCACAAACTAACAAAAGCTATTTATAAAATAACTAAGGAAATAAAAATAATCGGATGATGAGTCTAAGTATGTCAGAAAAACATTATTGATAGAAAAAAACAATGTAATGAAAGTTGTTGTCATAAACAAATAATGTTGCTTTAAGCTCTGATATAACAGAGTTGCCCAGTGGTAGAGTAGCAACTTGGAGGACCCAATTATATAGCAGGTGTCCCTTCCCAATGAAACGCTTTACCATCTGGTCTCCTCCGTCTTCCACCCTTTAAATCCAGCTTCACACAGGAGAAAATCCCTAGCAAGGCATCTGCCACTTTGTCTGTCCTCAGTGAGGATAGGCGACTGCCTCTGGGTATTGGGTGGTATAATCCACCACTGTTAAGATAAACCTCTTCCCAGAGGAGCTGGGGGTATTCAACAGGGCTTGACAAATCCCATAGCCCGATGTCCCGGACAACCATTTCTCAATTGGGGACAAGCAGTTTGCCACATGCTGCTTGTCTCACGGACTACCAAACCTGCATTTTTTCTCTATAATGTAGATTTTACCTGCTTCCCATCACAGAACCGCTAGATGGCACTCCGTTTGAATTGCTGATCGGTTGCTGGAGTAGAGCATGTCACCTGATGGTCACAGTTCAACTGGGTTTGAAATAAGGGGGCGCTGAGTGCTAATTTGCACTTCTGTTTTGAAAATTGGCCCCTGCTGCTTTAAGAATTTGCAGGTCAGCGGCGTTTGCGTTAGCTCCTTGTGTCAGAGGCAGCAGTGAGTATGGACAGAAACTGAAGCTGAGGAGTCCGCGACAGGAGAAAATGGGGAGTGACATATACAAACTACATTGCTGGAGTGAGAGAGAGACGAGAGCTGAGCTGCAGAGCAAGGGCATCTGAAAAGACAAGGTCTGGATCGCAGTGAGTAAACCACACACAGGACCGAAATTGGGGACGAGTTAGTGAGAGCAGCAAAGGAAGGGGGTGTTGTAATATTAAAATAAGTTGCTGGAGAGAGCGAGAGATATATGAAGAAAGCTGAAACTGGAGACTCATAGCTAGTGCATACGAAGAGAGGTAGGGAACTGAGTAAACAGACAAACAGGAGAATGAGAGGGTGATAAACAGTGGCAAGAGTACGTGAACTGCAAGCAGCTTCCTAATGCTGTTATGGGAGGAGAAGGGTTGAAATATGAACAAGCGGAGTCAGGCAGCACAGAGGAGGGGGAAGGAGCTAGCTCTAGGGTCACTGAATGGTGCTGTACAGCACGCAAGCCTAGCCTAGCCCTTGTTGCAGTCTCAACTTTCCTGGAACTTGTGCAGAGCCTATCTAACATGTTGTGTAACTGCCTATAGAAGTACAATATAAATGTCTGCGTTTACATTTTGAGAATGGAAATCTAAATGTGGCAGATCATTAAGCAATATACCACGACAGAGAGTGGGTATATTTACCACGCCTGGTGTGGTTTGGTCACGAGGCGTAACCACTACCAAATATATGGAACAATACATGATAGAAGGATATTCCACCCCTACACCCCCAACCCATAAAAAAGTAGAGGATGCCCCAGCAAGTAGTAGGCAGTCACCCCCCTCATCGTGGCAGCCAGGTTATTGGAGAGAATAAAATCCTGGCAAGCAATAATATACTACTGTCATTGTGCTCAAAAGTAGAGTTCTTTGATAATTAAAGTTTACATTATTGCTACAGTCTGTCCTATTCTCCTTCACAAAATGCTTTTCGCACCAAGCCCCATACTATAACTGGCTTCTTGAGCAGACATTTCCTTTTTATGAGGTGTGTCCCTGGTTTTAGTCATTTGCCCCTTATTATTTTCAACTCTGCCCCTGATTTGCAAGAAATGAAGTTGAGAGGTGTGCAGTTTATCAAGGATTAGCCCAGCTGAGATGCAGCATCTGCTTCTATCCATTTCTGCAACTTGGCAGACCGGAGCACTGAGAGGTTAAGTGACTTGTTCAAAGTCACGCAGTGAGTATTTGGCTTAAGTGTGATTTGAACCTTTGGTCTCATGATACCCAGGCCAGTGAGTCTGACCACTACAACAAAACAACCCAGTAATTAAACTAAAAGCATTTCTGTCCTAAGAGGGTTAGGTGGAGTGTTTGCTTCGTGGTCCTGGGAGGACAGAGAGCCAGAGAATCTTTAACGGAAAAGTGAAGAAACAAAGTAAAACAATTAACAACCTAGTATATTATTAAGCATTTTTTATTACTAATAATAGGAAAATCTCACTTGTTAGTAAAGTGGTGGAAGTGGATATGTGACTGTGTGTGGCTTTGAGACCAAGCAGCCTGCCGTAGTGGGTAGTGAGTTGTACTGAAGGCAGAGGACCTTCTTGGGATCAACTAAAACCTGGATTAAAGGGATTTATTTTATACAAGAAAAAGCCTGAGTCTGAGAGGAGAGGGCAGAGGAACTTGGGGAACAACAACAACTGAGGAGGAGTCGGCCTCAGTAGAAATAAACTAAACCAGACACTGGAAAATATTTTTGAGCCAAAAAAAAATAAAATAAACCTAGCTACTTTGGTGGAGGTGTGTGCATGTGACTGTGAGACTGAATGCCTGCCCTAGTGCCCTGAGAGGGTAGAGGAACATGGAGAACAACTGCAGATTTATTAGAAAGAAATAAAACTATACAAAAGGGGGAAAGGAAAAACATGTTTTGTGCTATACAGAAAATAAAAAAACCTAGTAGCTGCCTGCCTACCTACTTTGGTGCAGGTGTGTGTGTGTGTGTGTGTGTGTGTGTGTGTGTGTGTGTGTGTGTGTGTATGTGTTGAGAGGGTAGAGGAACTTGGGGAACAACCGTGGACTTATTAGAAATTGCCTATACAAACTAAAAGGGAAAAACATTGTTTGTGCTACATAAAAATAAATAAAAAAAAAAAAAAAACACTTTGGTGTGTGTGTCTGTGAGACCTAACCTGCCCTGAGAGGGAGGGGAAGGGTAGAGGAACTTGGGTAACAACTGCAGCAGAGTACAAGTACTTGGCTGCCACTCCCTACTCCCACCTACTCTGTTCTGCCCAGGCCCTTGTAGTGCTGTGCGTATAAGCACAACAGCTTAAGGTAAAAATATTACACAACACACACAAATATAACATAAAATAAAATGTTCTAGGGACATGGATATGTTGTTCAATCCACACTTATTGGCAGGTTCCTTGCTGCTTTAATTGTTGCCGGAAGGTCTTCAAGCTGGCTCTTCCCACCCACCCGGGTGGTAAAACTCTCTACTCTGCCCCATGATGCCAGATCTTCCTTACCGCTTGGAAGCTCAGGTTCCCTCCTTAGCACTCTGTGTTTTAGACTGGATCCTAACTCTTCGGTTCGTCCGAAATTGGTTTTGAAGTTTTCTAAACTTCGGTCTTCATCTTCCCTCGCGGCTGCGATGGACAAATCTATTCCCGGCTTTCGGAGGTGCCCTTGCGGGCAGAAAATGTCCAGGACGGATCCGCACTCCACGTGCGTCTACTGCCTAGGCCTAGATCACGACCCGCAGGCCTACGAGTTGTGCAGCTCCTTCTGCCAACGTCCTGGATGATCGCGCTGCTCGATTGAAACCGTAGCCGAGAAGTGTTTTCCGCCATAAAATCTGAAGAGGCTCGTTGGGCGGTGTCTGCGGCGGCTGGCTCAGCTGAGCTGCTCGAGCAGATGATCGCCCTCGAGGAGGAGGCGGCCCAGGCCGCATCTTCCTCCTCCTCGGCCACGGCATTTATCCCGCTCCCTCTGAGTTCCTTGTACACGGCTTCGTTCAAGGAGCTTTGTCAGTACCTTTCCACGAAGGGAGAGGGGCCATCGGGACTTTCTTCTCGGCCCAAGAAGAAGGAGTCGAAGGGTAAGTCCCACTGTCGGGCGTGGGAGAGGTCTCCTTCCCCGGACAGCCGACTGTCGACTTCGGTCGAAGTTGCAGCTCAGGTCGCTGGCTTCATAGTGTCCCCGTCAGGCCAGCCTGCCGAGACTCCCGTCGACGCAGTCTAGATTTTTCTCGATCCGTTAGACGGGCTGTCGACTGGTGAAGCCGACAACCCTCCTACACCGTTCCCTGGGAGACCGAGGATCTGCCTGTGCCTCCGGGGCCGCAGTCCCCGGTTAAAGTTCTTGAGCCGAGGGAAGAGCGGGTGTCCCCCGCCCCCTCCCAGACCCGCCCTCAGTCCCCCCGAGGGTCTCGGTCTCGGACTTCATCTCGGTCAAGCTGCTCCCGCCGACATCGGTGGTCTCGATCTCAATACCGAAGTCAGCGGTGACACCGTTCCTCCTTGTCCTGTTCCTTGGACGAGGGGAGGCTTCGGCGTAAATTACGTCGGTGCTACGAAGAGCTTATGTGGCAGCAGTTGCTGTTGTCCGGGTCTAAGCCAACTCTGGTCCAGACCCCGGCCATCAAGTGGCTGTCGCCCGAACGACCGAAGCAACCTCTCGCCCCAGTCGAGTTGCCCGCTTCAGGGCCGGTTGCTTAGCCAAAACCAGCTGCTCCACCGATTGTGGTGGAACCTCCGCCTCCATAGCCGAAGTCTGGGGCACCGACCAAGGACTCTCGGTCGGGTCACGGCCTGCCCCACAGGTTGTTGGTCACCCTCACTCCCGACCGTCCTTGGAGGTAGAGGGTGGCTCAGGGCCGAGGCAGCTCTTCGCAGACTCTTCGGAATCTGACGACGACTCCTCCCTGTTCTCCAGGCAGGTCGACCTGGAGTCCTCCGGGGGCCAGTCTTTGGACAATAGCCCATCGTCCTTTTTGGGTCTGCTTCGACTCATCTCGGAGTCCACCGGGATGCAGCTCGAGCCCGTGTCCAAACGGGCCAAGTATCCTCTGATGGAGATACTGGACTGAGGGGATTCCCCCAAGGAGGCCTTTCTTGTGGCTGAGGCCATTGTCGGCCCAGCCTTGGAGCTCTGGCAGCGGCCTGCTTCCTGTCCTGCGCCCTCGGCCAGGATGGCCAGGAAGTATGCGGTCCCTACCGGCTCTTTGCCCGGTTTCTCGGAGCACCCCTCTGCCGAGGGGTTAGTCACCGACAGCGTTTTCCGGCATTCCGGTAACGCTCGGGACGTGGATAAGCCCCCCGACAAAGAGTCCAAAAAGCTGGATTTGCCGGGCGCAAGGTGTACGCTGCATCCTCCCTCGGCCTCCGACAGGCCAGCTCGGCCGTGCTGATGGCACATTTCTTCCATGCCCTCTTGGGCTCCCTGGATGAGGTTGTTCTCTCCCGACCGACCTGTAGACCATGGTCCACCAGATGCGGGACCAGGGTAGGGTGGTGGCGAAGCAGCAGCTTCAGACTACTCTGGACATAGGTGATTCCTGTGCCAGGTCAGTAGCGGCCGCGGTGGCCATGCGTCGCAGGGCGTGGCTGAGGATATCCACCTTCACGGCGGATACCCAGCACAAGTTGGCGGACGTCCCCTTCTTGGGGACTGACCTCTTCGGCTCTGGAGTGGAAGGTCACCTCCAGCGGATCGAAAAGTCCAATGCCACCCTGGACTCTGTCACCTCCCATCAGAGGGACAAAGGCTGCCGTCAGCTACAGCAGAAGTCCTTTCGTCCTTTGGCTCCTGCATCTCGACCGGCCCAACAGCACCAGCAACAGGGCCAGCAGGCTCGAGCTTGGCATCCCAAACCCACGCCGGCGGCTTCCTCCAACAGGAAGCAAGGAGGTAAAGGCCCAGGAGGTCCTTCGGCCGGTTCCTCCTCCAAGCCTGCCTAGTGACGGGTTGAGGAGTGCCGCCCCCAGCCTCGTCGGTTCCCCCCGTGGGGGGACGACTTCTCCACTTCCTTTCCGCCTGGTCCGCTGTCACCATGGACCGTTGGGTGTTGGAGGTGGTAGGAAAAGGCTTGCCTCTGGAGTTCGAGCAGGCTCCACCTTTTGAGCCGTCGCCCCTCGGGGGGGGGGCCACGGGGTCTGCAGCCTCGCTGTTGGCCCGCCGAGCCGATATTGCCCTGCTCCTCGAAAAAGAGGTGATCAGGAAGGTGGCCGATCCTCCTCCAGACCCGGGGTTTGTGTCCAGGTACTTCCTGGTCCCAAAACGGACAGGGGGCTGGCGCCCCATTCTCGACCTGAACAGGTTCCTAAGGTCTCGGACCTTCAGGATGGTCACTCTGGCTCAGATAATCCCATCCTTGGAACGAGGTGTGTAGTTCTGTTCCCTGGACCTCCAGGACGTGTTCTTTCACGTCCCAATCCGTCCGTCTCATCAGAGATTCCTCCGCTTTAGAGCGGAGGGATCCCTTTACGAGTTCCGGGCCATGCCCTTCGGCCTCTCCCTAGTTCCCAGGGTCTTCACCAAATGCATGGCAGTGGTGACAGCATTCCTGCGGCACCGAAGGGTCCGGGTGTACCCCTACCTGGACGACTGGCTGATTACAGCCCCCTCCAGAGCGGAGGCGGAGCGGTCCAGAGATCTGGCCCTCCAGGTTTGCTCTGAGATTGGCCTCCTCATCAACGAGGCCAAGTTGGAACTCGTGCCAAAGCAGGATATAATCTTCATCGGGGCAGAGCTCGACTCTCTTTGAGCCAGAGCTCGGCTTTGCCCAATCATTTCTTGTTGGGCAATTGCCCCCTGCCCGGGACTTCCTGTGCCTCCTGGGCCTCATGGCGGCCCGCACCAGCGTGGTCCGTTGGGCCCGTTGGTACATGCGTCCCCTTCAGTGGGGACTGGCTAGCCAGTGGTCACAACGCTGCGCTCCATTGGACCAGCCCGTGACAGTGACCCAGGAGATGTGGAACGCTCTCCAGTGGTGGATCGTTCTGGCACATCTGCAGGAGGGCATCCCATTCGTCTGCCCCGAGCTGACGGTCTCTCTATCGACCGATGCATCTCTGATGGGTTGGGGAGCCCATCTGGGGGAGCACAGAGCGCACGGCCTCTGCTCCCCTTGGGAGTCCCGATGCCATATCAACCTGCTGGAGCTCCGAGCGGTCCACCTAGCTCTCACCGCCTTCGCTCCGTTTCTACGGGGTCAAGTGGTTCAGGTCCAGACGGACGATACCACGACCATGTACTATCTGAACCGCCAGGGCGGGACGCGCTCCATGCCGTTATGCAAGGAAGCTCTCCGCATATGGTCCCTCATGCGCAGCCTGGAGGCGGATCTCCTAGCCAGCCACGTGGCAGGAGTCTCCAACACCCTGGCCGGTGCCCTAAGCCGGATGGGGGCTGCGTCTCACGAGTGGTTTCTCCTGCTGGAGGTAGTACAAGATCTCTTCTCCCACTGGGGCACGCCTCAGGTGGACCTGTTTGCCTCCAGGGAGAATGCGAAGCTGAGTCTGTTCCATGCCTGCCCCCCTCAGCAGGGCTCGCTGCAGGGGGATGCCTTCTCGAGGCTGTGGACCCCGGGCCTCTTCTCTGCCTTTCCCCCATTTCCCTTGATCCACAAGGTGCTTCTCAAGGCGAGGAGGGACAAGGCGCAGGTGATTCTGGTAGCCCCAGACTGGCCCCGCCAGTTCTGGTATCCAGATCTCCTCAGCCTCAGCTCCAGGCTCCCGAGGCGGCTTCCAGCCCGCCTGGACCTGATCTCAGTCAACCAGGGGAAGGTATTCCATCCGGACCTTCAATCCCTGCACCTGACGGCCTGGTTCCTGAGCAGCTAGAGTTCCAGGCCTTGGGTCTTTCCGACGAGGTCCTCAATGTCGTTGAGGCGTCCCGTTAGGAGTTGACCAGAAAATGCTACGCCTTCAAATGGAAGAGATTTTCCATTTGGTGTCCGGGCAAGGGCCTGGACCCTTCCTCCTGCTCCTTGGCAAGCATCCTGGACTACCTGTGGTCCCTTTCTGAGCAAGGGCTTCGGTCGACGACCCTTAAGGTGCACCTGGCAGCCATCTCTGCTTGCGGGCGTGGGCCGGGAAGCAGTCGGTGGCGCAGGAGAAGGTGGTCGGGCGCTTTTTCAAAGACCTTGACCACATTTCCCCTTCGGTGCGAGAACCTCCACCTCCGTGGGATCTACTGGTATTGGCCAAGCTCATGGGCAAGCCATTCGAACCGATGCACAGGTGCGATGATTTCCCACCTGTCGTGGAAGACCGCCTTCTTGGTGGCTATCACGTCAGCCAGAAGGATGGGAGAGCTCCAGGCGCTTTCCATAGAGTCTCCTTATCTGGTCTTCCACAGGGACAAGATTGTCCTGCGCCCCCACCCGAAATTCCTTCCGAAGGTGGTGTCGGAGTTTCATCTTAACCAGGTGTTGACTCTGCCGGTGTTCTACCCTAGTCACACCTCGGAGGCTGAATATAGGCTTCATACTTTGGACCCTAGAAGAGCACTCGCTTATTACAAGGAGTGGACGGCTGAAGTTCGGGGAGAGGTTCGCCAGCTGTTTGTCACCTACGCTGAAGCCGCACCTGGCAGACCTGCAGCCAAGTGGACGATAGGCAGGTGGGTCACCTCCTGCATAGACCTCTGCTATAGGTTGGCGGGCATGGAGCCTCCCAGAGGGATAAGAGCTCATTCTACCCACCATACCGCTGCATCGGTAGCTGCTTCCAGGGATGTCCCTATCCAGGATATCTGCAGGGCTAGCTACCTGGAAGTCGGCACATACCTTTATTACCCACTACCACATCGACCTCGAGTCACGCCGGGATGCTGGTTCTGGGGCCTCGGTTCTCCAGTCTCTATTTCCCAAGTAAGTATCGGGGGTGTGCGCCTTGCCTCCCTCCTCCCAGAGAACTGCTAGGAGTCTGCCAATAAATGTGGATTGAACAACATATCCATGTCCCTAGAAATACAGGTTACTCACCTGTAACAGGATTTCTAGGAATGGTATATGTTGTTCATCCACACGACCCACCCGACCTCCCCGGCTTCGACGCACAACCTGGCTTCCAGCGGGCTAGATCTGGCGTCATGGGGCGGAGCCGAGAGTTTTACCACCCGGGTGGGTGGGTGGAGCCAGCTTGAAGACCTTCCGGCAACAATTAAAGCGGCAAGGAACCTGCCAATAAGTGTGGATGAACAACATATACCATTCCTAGAACTCCTGTTTCAGGTGAGTAACCTGTATTTTCTAACCCCAGGAATCACTCATTATGATTAAACCTAATGCAGTCAGCCTCCTGTGTTGAACTGCCCGGAGAGATGGAATTTTATGCAAATTATGGAACTCTCAGTTGGCTCATGCCACTTTCAAACTGCTGCCCTAGCAACTGCTGCACTCTGAGTGCTTCAGATTCTTTACTCCGACTGCCTAGTAAAGACGTCCCGGAGAGCTCTCCTTGAACTGTCTCTGACTAAAGTTTATCTGTAGATAAGTACTCATTTTCAGTTTAATTTTAAATTGCTGCCTTAGAAACATTGTTTATTATAGCAAATTAGTGTTTTAGTAGTTTTTTATTTATCTTCGAGGTTCCCTCACAACTCCTTGGAACCGAGGGTTCTGCATCTATTTTAAAGGTTTTTATCTCAATTTATTATTATTTAGAGATATTTAGCAGTCGGTTCCTTGAACCACTTTAGTTTTGTCTAAATTTAGTAATTTTCTTGGTTCCTTTTTCTTCAGGAATCGAATAGCGTTCGGTTCCAGGAACTGCTAGTGGTAGTAGTTTTAAAGTAATCTCCGGTTCCGAGTTACTTTAAATAACGTTTTTTTGAAGTAATCTTTTTTGCCTAGCTTAAATGTCAGAGGTCCATTTGATTAAACCTAAAAAAACGCACAGGACCCACAGGTTTTAAATGTTGAGTCTTGTGTGCAACTTATAGCAAAAGCAGATAGACATTCTCTCTGTATTTCTTGTTTGGGTATAAGTCACATATTTGCCAGTTGTGATATTTGTAAGACCTTTTGCCCCAAAACATTAAAGAAAAGGTCTAAAATTTTGGAAGAGATGGCTTCTGCTCCTAGGGATAATTCTGCTTCTTCCTCCTTCCACAAAAAGGAGGGCGGTAAAGCCAAGAATCCTGACAGGAGTTCAGATAAATCTGAACAAGGTAAAACAAAAATGGCTGTGGAAACAGGCACTGAACCTGTTCAATTAAAGAAAAAGTGTAAAGAAAAACATGTTGCTGCTCTCGGTTCCCTGTCATCACAACTCTGCATTCTATTCTAGCTACATAACACAGGATTGTTTAATGGATATAAAATAATGTTCCATTAATTCATAGAAGCAGCATGTATTTAATGTAATCTTGATAAATATGCTCATGTTCATGTGATAACAATTTTGTTTCTCTGTCAGATTGACAAATGTGTGTATGCCACACACTGCTATTTCAGGAACATGTACTGTATGAACTCCAAACTTTCAGTTCTTTGAGGTTTTCAGTGGGGGAAATGCATCATAATACTTGATAGCATGCTGAAGCTCCTATCTTTTGCCTCTCAGTCGAGGCTGCTGCCCCCTGCTTCCCTCTGTCCCCCACCCCCACAGTCAGGGCCAATGCACTCTGTTGCCCAGTTTTCCTGTCCCCACAGACAGGGCTGATATGCTCTGCTAAGTCCTAGAGTTCCAGGGCCTCTGCCTCCACAGTTTGGGCTGCTGCACCATGCTGCCCCAGTCCACCAAAGGTGGGGCTTGTGCTGCACCCTGTTGCCCACTTCCCTTGCCCCAAATGGGCAGGGCCACTGCGCCACATGCACCCCAGCACACAGTCAGGGATGCTGTACCCTGATGCCTCATGGTGTCCTGCACCACAGTCAAGGCTTCTGCATCATACGGTCCTCTGTACCCTTGCACCACTGTGCTCTGCTACACCATAAAACCTCTTGCCTCCACAGTTAGAGTTGTTGCACCATGCTGCTCCCTTCCACTAGAGTCAGATCCTTTGGTGCACACTGCTGAAACTACTCGAAAGAAAAAAAAAAACCAAAAAATACTTTCATTTTGTGTCATACGGTGGGGGACAGAGGGTAGCAGGGTACAGCAGCCTCAACTGTTTGTGCAGGAGGTAGCAGGGTGCAGAACCCCTGACTGTGCAGAAGACAGTGGGCAGTAGGCTGCAGCAGTCTCAAATGGGAGCAGGAGACAGGGGGCTTGTGGGGCAGGGGAAAGGGGAAAGCAGAGAGCTGCTGCCTAAACAGTCGGGCAGGAGACAAGGGCATCAGGATGCCATATAGTATTTCTAGTTATACACATACATGATATATTTTTACACAGAAACCCTGTAAGAACTGAATTTTATGAATTCATACAGTACATGTTCCTGAAATAGCAGTGTGTGGCAGACACTCGTTTGTCAATCTGACATTAAAATAAACTTATCGTCTGAACATATTTATTGATGCTACATTAAATACACGCTGCTTCTAAGAATGAATGGAATGTAGTTTATTTTATATCCATTATACAGGCAGAATAGAATGCAGAGTTTTGATGACAGAGAACTGAGAGCTATGATACAGAAACTGGTATTTCTCACAGATTCATTCATATCACTTTAATTCGGCACTGAACCCCAAGTGATCAACTTTTTATGAGAACAGATAGATTTTAAACATACCTCTCTAAGCACAAACCAGAGGGGTTAATAACAAATTCTGAGTGAAAACAATTAGATCTACAGACCGCTCTAATTGGGAACTACAACAGCTTATTTAGTCAATTAGGGACTTGATTGCAGAAGCAGCAGGCAGGATAGGTATGATGTTACTGCTCACTGACATGGACAGAAACACCTTCACTGTTTCTTTACTATTTTCAGTTACTGCAGAGAGAGGCTCTTGCAGTAGGTATTCACATATATGACTAAGCCGCCAGGTGTCAGGACCCCACGGGAAAATTTGTAGCTAGCAGTCTCTGGCGTGGGACCGCCCCCACGTCAGGTGATTAACGTTATGCAACGTCAGTATAAAGGGGCGGTCCCCCACACCCGCCTTCCAGTTCTTTCCCGCCAAAGGCCAAAAGAGGCAAGGCGAGAGAGAAGAGGATATTTCCCCTCATGGAAATGAAGCAAAGAAAACTTAGGGGGCTGGAGAGGGGGAAGACAATACCTACTGTAAGAGCCTCTCTCGAAGGTCTACTGTTACAGTAAGTTCTTACATAACTGTACTTTACTGCTGCTTATTCTGCTGTTCATTTTAGTGTAGTCTAGTCTACTATGTTTTAATGCCTAGATCAGTGCAAGTGTTTAAGCTCTTTTCTGGTGATTTGTTTACAGGCGCAGATCTCCTGTTTATTTTATTGGTTTCTTTTTTCTTTATCACCCTCTCCTCCTTGTTGAAACCCTCGCTCCTGCCACGGAGAGTGGTTTAAAGGCTCCCCCGGTACTCTCTTCTCTGCACTTCTCTCTTTCCTGTCCACTACCCCGGCCTTTCTAGCTCTTCGTCTCCTGACTTTTGTCTAGCCATGTCTCTGACGCCTTTGTCTTAAGCGCCGACCCTCCCCCAAATTGCATAACCTTTCTGCATTTACCTTTCCTTTTTCTGCATTGCATTTGCATTTACTATGCCTAGAGGTTAGAGGAATGAGGTCTGAACAAGCTTGATACATCCAGCAGACCAGACCCGAGTTTGATTCTCACAACCTCCACTTGCATACTTTGTGACTCTGAGCAAGTCACTTAACCGCCCAGTGCTCCTAGGTCATCCCTGAAAACAGGCACTTGTGCTTAATGGGCCTTACCCGGTTATCAAAGACTAAAATAAAATAAAATACAATTTTCTTCTTTTTTTTTTCCCTAATTGGTTTTTCTAGCCCCCCCCCCTTCTCACTCACTCTCTACTTTTTGTTCACTGAGCTACACCCTCGATTCAGACTCTGGCCCTGACTGCCCTAATACAAGCTGACCTTCTGTCTCTCTTTCTTTGTTCCAGATTCTTTCACTCCGAGTGGGGGCTGTGCTGCAACCGGACTGGCCCTGATCCGCGCCGGCTGCAAGCCTCCACTCTGCCCATCCGCCAAAACCCAGGTATGGCCTTGATTTCCACAGAAGCCCACTCTTCATAGCCTGAACCATGGTCGGAGCCCTGAGACTGGACCTGGCATTTCATTGGCCAGCTTTCGTCCCTGAACTCTTCTTATTGGTTCACCTTTAAAACCTGGTTCCAATGCTAAGTTTTGAATCTGAACGGCGATTTTGCTTCTGAATTTCCACCTGTGTTTTTTTTTTCCCCCCACTCGCTCAGCTCGCTAACCTTATAATTTGTCCTGCCCAGCCTCCCCGGCCCTGACCTGTATTAAATAGGTTTAGGCTCCCCCATAGCATTTTTCATAACTTGCTACTTTGCATAGCCCTCCCCCTTAAAGTGAACTGTTCTAAATTGCCTCCCTCTCCCATAACCTCCTTGTTCTGCTAAATAGTCCATTACTTATTCGCTACCTCTATCTCCCTACTCAGAATGACATCCCCTTACTTCTTCCTTTCCCTCTTTTTGGTGCCGTCCTTCATCTCCCCTCCCCCATCTCTCCCTCTGTTATAGCCTTACCCCCTCAGACACCTGATACCTCATTCATCCTTGCAATCACCCCCTCCACACCCTTCGAAATATGGACCTATTCTCCCCTCCTCCCTCCCTTTTTTCTCTCCCAAATCACCTTGCCTATGTTTGCCATCTCATCTCCTTCTCTCCTACCCCCCTCCTTATCCTCACCCTTCCTAAATTCCAACGTGTAATATAAAAGTCCTAAATTACATTTACTTCATTCTTGCCCTCCTCCTTCTCTCGTCTGGGAACATCCATCCCAACCCAGGCCCTCTTTGCCCTCGTCCTTCTCTCATCTGGGAACATCCATCCCAACCCTGGCCCTCTCCTGTCATCCATCTCCATTACGCCCCCTTCACCCTCCACTTCTTACTCCACAGCCCCAACTCTGATCCCCAATGGGGTGAAACTTCTACACCTAAACATCCGCAGCCTGTTACCTAAAATAGACCTCATCCAAACTCTCGTGGTAACACACACCCCCCTAATATTTTAATAATATCTGAGACCTGGGTCAAAAAAGTATCCAGGACAACGCTATTGCTATCCCTGAGTATTCCCTTTCCAGACAAGACAACACTTGTCGGGGAGGAGGAATTTCCATGTATATCCTCTGCTCTTTGCAATCTACAATGATTCTATCTTCTTCTGTCCCAGTTTCTTATGAGGCCCTCATCACCCAAATTTCCCTTCCTTACACAGTCCCTATCTTTGTAGCTGGGACCTACTGTTGCCCTAGTATCCCTCCCTCAGTTGCGATGGAACTCTAATCGTCCATCACCTCTATCTCCCAAACTGGTGAACTGTTTTTGCTGGGCGATCTGAACCTAAATTGGTTGTCTCCTAAGTTGACTAAGCTACGGAATGACGCAACTGCACTAAACTTCACCCAACTTATACACGAGCCCAACACATCCAAATCATAAAATGCTTAACCATACCCTTCTTGACTGGGCACTCATCTCACATCCACACCGTGTAATCAAGTCAGAGATCCTCCCTGACATCCTTGGTGACCACAACCCAATTTTCTTGGTTCGCAAGGTCCATCGCCCTAAACCCCCACCGTCGAATCATCATGCTTCGCTCCTTTAAATCCTTAGATCTTGCCCCACTCAAAGCCAAACTCGCATCTACAGACTGAGCCCTACCTATCCTCCTCCTCCACTTCCATCAACCTAGCCCTTGACTACTTCAAGGACAATTTCATCTCCACCTGGAATGCATTTGCTCCTTTCAAGAGGTCCAGGGTCCATGGAAGTCACCTCCCCTGGATTACCCTGGAATTACTGGCGTACTTCAGAGAGCAGGACCGAGCTTGGAAACAACACGAATCCACAAAGCACTCCAGCGACTACGCCTTGTACAGAATGCTTCGCAACTCTTGCACTAAAGCTACCAGACTGGCTAAGTCCAAATATTTCAAAGCCTCATTCCAAACTAATATAAATCGCCCATCCAAATTCTGGAGAGAGGTCCATGCCCTTTTCTCTCCTCCTCCCACCCTTCCCTCCCAGTTTTTAAAATAAATAACTCACTGGTATCCGACCCTTAGTTGGTGGCAAATGAGTTCAACACCTACTACACATCTTGTGCCTCGTCTCTCCTGTGCTCCCTCTCCTCACTACCAGCTCCTCACTTGAGCACCCAACTGCCCCCCCTTCTCCTTCTCTTCCATTACCTCTGGTGAAGCCTTGAGTGCCCTCCTCTCCCTTAACCCCTCAAAAGAGTCCTCTCCAGATGGTCTTGATCCAAAACTTCTTTACCTCTCTGCTCCTGCTATTGCTTGTCCTATCTCTATAATTTTAAACCTCTCCTTTTCACTTTCTCAAGTTCCTTCCTGCTGAAAACATGCTGTCATCCTGCCTGTCCCTAAGGGAGGTGACCCGTCTGTTCCTAGTAACTATCGCCCTTTCTCTCTTCTTCCTACTCTTGCCAAACTTCAGGAACACCTGGTTCTCTCTCAGCTCTCCTCCTTCCTCACTAATTCCTCCTTCTTCACCCCATTCCAATCTGGTTTTCGGAAGAACTACTTGACAACCACCTCCCTCCCTCCTCAGGCTCACCGATTCTATCCTTACGGGGATGGACGATCGCCTGATCACCTCGGCCATCTTTGTCAACCTAGCCAAAGCTTTTGACATGGTCTCCCATACCCTGCTCCTTGACTCCCTCTCTGCAGCTGGCCTTGCCCTGTCTGCTACAAACTGGTTTAAATCCTACCTCATTGGCAGGACCCATTTGGTGAAAATCTCCAACCTCCCTTCCTCTCCTTATCAATATTGGGGTTCCGAAGGGCTCAGTACTTGGTCCCCTACTTTTCTCCATCTTCCTTAACAACCTTCCTTCAGCCTGTCAGACCTCCTCCATCCACATGTACGCAGATGACACTGTCTTGTACAGTTCCGGCAAAAACCCTGCTACCGTGGAATCCAGCTTACAGCTTGATTTCACCCAAGTTCAGCTCTGGTTTGCTTCCCACCAGCTCTTCCTAAATGCCAGGAAGACAGTCTCTATGACCTTCGGCACCAGGCAGAGACTGTATAGGCTCTCCACCCTGCCCTCCTTCCACACCCTTGACGGGACACCCATCGAGGACACATCCTGTGTTAGATATCTTGGAGTTTGGTTGGACCAACACCTCAGCTTCTTTATACATATCAATGCCATCCTGAAGAAACTGCACCCCAAGCTTGGCGCCCTTTAATGGAATCCAGGGGTAGAAATAAGGTTTTGCCAGTGGGGAACCATGAATAGCTCCTGATCATCTGCATTTTTGGTTAACCAGGAGCTACTCAGGCCGACCAGGAGCTATTGCCTAAAAATGAAGAGAGGTCCATGTGATAAAACGTCAGTTATTTATTTATTTATATATTTATTTTTTGTTTTGCCTTGGCAGGGATAAACACATAACTATAGTAGTAGGCAGAGCAAGAATAGAGTACCAGGAGGAAGAGAGAACAGAGAAAGCAAAAGACAAGATTTGGGACAGAATGACAGACCGAGACAGACTATATAGAAGAAGGCAAGCGAGCAAAGGAACAGAGTAGAAAACCTGCCTGGAACTTCACAAGGAGACAGACTCTCATTAAATAAAGAATATATAGTTGCTGGTTGTGTGGTGTCTTTTTTTTTTTTGTACATATTTGTGTATTGTTTTGTCATTCAAGATTGTGTAATGCAGTCAAGGTTGGGGGGGGGGGCAGATAGTTTTAAAATCATGCGAGTATCACAAGCAGCTAAGATTTCCCCCAAAATTATGTCCGTCTTCATCTGAATTTTATTCTAAATGATGATGGAGGTCCTCCTCACTCTCACTCGAAGATGTGATCTGAACTTCCTCCACTACTGAGACTTTGCTTTGGCCTGCTGATGAGGACTTGCGAAGTTTTGCTCCCAACTTACGTTTTGTTTTTGTGAACCACTCTTTTACTGATGGTGTGGAGCAAAACTCTTGTGGTTCTGGGCCCTCCATTGAGATTAAAAACAAGTCTGCTATGCTGCTGTTCTTCAGTTTAGCTCTCCAGTCAGAAAAAATGATTTTCATAGCTGAAAATGCCCTTTCCAGTGTAGCATTAGATATTGGATACACAAGTACTATAGCTATGACATGAAGAATATTTCTGAAGTTTTGCGATTTTCTCTGGAAGATTACACACCATACGTCAAGGAATGATAGCTGCTTGTGATACTTGGAAATATTCTGTTTTAACAGTTTCCATTCTGTTATTGCAGTATGCACATCACATCCATTCTGCAGCAAGATAGGAGAGAAGTGGTTAATAAGAAACTGGATCTCCTCATTTCCAAATTCAGAAAGCTCGTGATCATTGTCAGGCCAGTTCGCACCGTCATTGACCATGCCATTTTTTAACAGTGGATCTTCTGTGAAGCCCAAGAATCGCTGATTTAGACAGTCCATTACACTGTTTACAATCACTTCACGTTCCTTTGCAAGGGCTGAAAGAGCATCCCTTATTTCACCTTGGAGCTCAGTTTCTTTAAACACTGCTTTCCCCTCCATCATTAAAAACCACTACTCTCCTGAACTTAACAAGTGTGGTACCATTCTCTGCTGTTAGATTTTCTATTTCCGAGAGTACTGTACTGACAGTGTCCATTACGATGGGAAGGGAAACATGGGCATCCTGAAATGCATGGGAGACTGATGAAAGACCTGTTAGTATGTCAAGACAGAAGTGAGTGTATCAGAAATTTTACATTGCATATTTGTTTTCTCAATCCCTTAACTTTCGCCTTGTCTTCTGGTGGAATATCCCGTCTGGTGTCAGACACAAGCTCGTCCCAGTGACCCAATATGCTGCTGTAATTATGAAGCACAACATGGAGAGAGTCCTTTTTATGTGAGAGCCATCCCGTTCTTTGAGATTTTTTTAAATGTGATGTAGGTGGATTGATTAGCTTCAGCCACTCTTTTTAACTATCTGTAACGTTTTGGGGAATTCTCATAAAAATAGAATATTGAGATTAATATGTTGTCAATGCACTGCGAAAAACAGGTGTTCTTGAAAGCATCTTTTGCTGCTAACTCTAGTCTGTGGGATACACAGTGAATGGCAAGAAGCCATGGGCACTCTTCTTTCAATAATGCCATCAAACCCTTATTACGTCCAAAGTTGACAGATGCACCATCTGCTCCTGCACCGATGCAGGATAACTGTTTTAGGTCCACCGTGTCCAGCCCCAACAGTTGCAAGTATGCAGAAGTCATTGCAGACTTCATACCATCATGGTAGGTTGCCCATTATCTACAATTTTGACATGAACAATCTCTGTCTCTGTGGTGGTCCTGTCAGTTGTGCCATCCTTAAAGACAGAATATCTGCATGGTGTTGCTTCTCCTGTGAAATGACTCACAATTGGCTTTCTTAATTGATCGACAAAAGATGCGACAAATATAGCACATGCTTTCTCATTGGCATAAGCTTCGCCAAGATCAACGCCATGTCTCTTCTCCAGAGATACAAGTCCCTTGAATTTCAGGAAGGGGTCCTCTTCTGTGGTCAGGTAGTAGGCAATATCAAAAAGTTTCTCTAATTTGCATAGAGATTTTTTATTCATTTTTAAAATACATTTTTCTATTTCACCTTCTGAGGGCCTAATATCAGCTAAAGCAGCAGCCAGTGCTTGTTTATGGCCTTCTGATACACCATGTTTTCTCACAGTTGTTTTTTTTTTATATTGTTAGTTCCAGTGATGTAAGACTCTACTGTACATTACTCATTTTACTGGCTCTAGTTGCCCACTTTTTAAATATACCCGGTTTCTCTCTGCAAAACTTGTACCAAATTTTGGTCACAATCCCGTCATTTGCTTCAAATTGTAACCAGGACAAATCTGGATTTTCCTTTTGGCACTGCCATGACCGAACTGTGGACACGTGGCATGTATGGGCCTGTTTCTTTTTTCCTTAGTTGTAGCACTAGGTGGTGTGGCCAAGGACGACAGGAGAGATTGGTTGCTGTTCTGTGCTTCCATCAGGCTCCGATTCCTTGTGTTTTCTTGAAGCGCTGAATCCAAATCTGAGAAGCGACATGACTTCTACTAGAGAAGGAGATAGTTTGACTTGAGGTTATGACGGTATACTATTAAGTAATGTTTTTGTACTTTTAACTAGAACCACACAGCTCAAAAGGATGAAATTGTGATTAACTATGTCTTACACCACTTGGTGTTACAATAAAATGTCAAATAAATTATTTTACGGACTCAAATCTGTTTTTTTTATATGTTCAAGTGCTCACGAGAGGGTTCTGGGATGTCAAGTCCTTTTTTTTTTTTTTTTCAAGAAAAGTACAGGTTGGGTATCCAGAAGAAAATAAACACAAAGCCAGGGCCCCTTTTCAAGTGCTGCTCACAAGATGTTCCGGGGATGTCGAGACAAACAGTATAGTAATATTTTTTTTGAGCGAAGTACAGGGTAGCAAGAAGAAAATACACAAGGCTAGGCCCCCTTAACAGAAGCGACAAGGGCACCCTTTCAAGGCAGTGCTTACAAGAAAAGGTCATGGGACCTCAAGCAAAACGTTGTTTTAATATCAAAGTACAGAGATTCCATCTCCCCTGGTTTAAAAGAAATGTTGTGCTCACAGGGTTTAGAGACAGATTTGTGAAGTGCTTTAAAATTTAATACCTGAGCAGTTACCTAAAACTTGTGCTCACAAACACCAACCGAAAAGTATCTGTATTTATTTCAGCTAAGCCACAGAGCTTCAGTTAGCAATGATTAAATTTCAGCACCACAAAAGTGGCTTAGTATATATTACGACAGAAATGTTTATAGTACAAGTTTTGATTTAGAAATTAATATTTTATTAACTTGAAAGGGTTGTTGAATTAAGAACAACTTTAGGTTCTCTTAAACTTGAAAGTCAGTCGTCTAATTGGGCAACTTTTTTTTGCTGTGTCAAAAACGGTTTATCTGACCTCTCCCCCTTCCCCTGAACAATAATTCCCTTTTTGCTGATTTGCTTCCAGAAAAACAAAGGAAAAATGTGACAGTTCTGTGGTCTTTTCTATCCAAAGATCAAATTAGCAAGTTTTAGTTCTCACGAAAAGACAGTCTGCTCAACCCCTCTCCCATAGCAATAATTTACTACAGCTTTGTTTCCACAAAAGCAAAGGGAAAAAATCAAAATCTCCCAAAGGCTGGTTAGATTTGGCACTGAGTGCCTTTCTTTAGTAATATCAAATCTTTTAATTTCGCACTCGATTTCACAGTGAAGTTATAAAGTTGTCAGTCTGTACAACTATTATCTTTATTCTTATTTTCACAAATGACACAAGGCAAGTAGCTGCCTCATAACATACTACGTACGCATTGTCCAGCCCTCCGAGCACATTGGCTGAAAGATAATGTGTGACAGGCAGCATACCCAATGGTCCGCCACGCACTATCTTTAATCAACTGAATAGGCACCCAATTGGCCTGCACAGTAGGCCATCGTGTGATGCGAGGATTGTTCCATCGTGACTAATCTGCCACTTAAGTTTAATATGGGCAGAATCTACACACCCCCTGGAACACAACTCTGTGCACACATGACATTTCCCCGATCCAGACAGGAGAGTCAGATGACAGCACACACACACACACACACACACACACACAGTTCACCTGAATTAGGGAAAATATATATATATATATTTTTTTCCTATTACAAAACGAAGAACAGCCTCTGAGAAATAGCATGTAAGCTGACTGCCTGGGCAATGCGATCCAATTGTCGGACCATCAGTAAGGGAATGAGATTTGTACAAATTTTTTTCTGCCATGGGAACAGACAGCTTGTGGTGCCAGGTACCGTTTGTTTTTATTCACTTAATATCTCTTGCTGCATCTGTGATAGTACAAGAAGTCAAGCACCACAAGGTGTCAGTTTCTGTCAGAAGAAATAAAAGTTACAATCTACCTTGTTCTCCTGCTGTGGATCCGAGTCGAATTACATTGCACATTATCATAGTCAGCTTAATACAGACAGATGCAGCTCCAATAGTAAAAACACCTTAAAGTAATCGCTGTGCCGCTGCATGTTGTAGTACTGTCCCCTTTGTTGGAGAATACCCTCAGACAAACTCTTTGCACTTGTTCTCTTGGACTGTAATAATTGACTGATATTTGCTCCTGCTATAACCCTCCTTAACTCCTGTACTTAGTTCTGGCCTGCCAACTCCCTTCCCCCCTGGCAGGGTTCCTAACATCCTGGAAGGTCAATTTGGAGTTGGCGGCCACCCCCCCACCTCCCCCCTTCCACACCCACCTCTACCTTGTTCCTTACTTACAGAACTTGGGCCCTACCTTGAGCCCTCTATTGGTATTTCTTAGCACTGCAATTGTTCTGTTAGTTTATATTGTATCTCCTGTTTTATTCTTTCCTATACTGTTTAATTCCTTTGTTGAAATATCACAGACTGTATTGCCTGCATTGTATTACTGCTGCATTATGCTGTCTTCAGTCTTACACAGTTTGTAACTGTCCTCTATCCATCCAGTGTATGCACACACTGTATCTGTCATATCCTCATGTTCCCCTCCCCCAAGATCACACGGGGGAGATGAGCAACTTGTTGTTCAGTGCGCCTTCCTGGTGAAACATTTCAATAAATAAATAAAAATTCCACCTCAGTGTGGGTTCTCAACATATGTATTGCACAGCTCATGCAGCCACCTTTTGAGCATATGTCCTTGGCATATCTCAAGTATGTTACCTGGAAAACGGTGTTCCTGATAGCAGTTACTTCTGCCAGAAGGACTAGTGTGCTTCAGGCTTTATCCATGGAGACTGATCACATCGCATTCCATAGGAACAAGGTTGTCCTCAGGACTAATAAGAAATTTCTCCCTAAGGTGATATCTGACTTCCACCTTAATCAGTCCATTACACTGCCAGTCGTTTTCTCTGACCATTCCACTTCAGGGGAACGTAGACTGCATAGCCTAGATGTGAAGAGAGCTATCTACTACTACCTGGACCACACAAAGGGTCACAGTGGGGACAGTACTCAACTCTTCTTGACCTACGGGGACGTGGGAAAAAGTAAACCAGCCACAAAAAGGTCCATTGCAAGGTGGATTGTGTCTTGTATCCAGTTTTACTATGGCAAAGTGGGCAAACAGCCTCCGGTGGGTCTCAGGGCCCAATCTACTAGAGGAACAACTGCTTCTATAACAGCTTCAGGAAACATTCCTCTGCTGGAAGTCTGTAAAGCAGCTACCTGGAAAACTATTCACACATTCACCAAACACTACTGCTTGGATACCCAGGCTAGAAGTGATGCCAGGTTTGGCACAGCAGTGCTGCAGAACTTGTTTCCTAAATAGGTTCTCTACCCACCTCCAAAGTTACTGCTTGGGTAGTCTGTAATTGTCAGAATACAGTAGGATTTCCTGGGGTTTGATGAAAACATTACTTACCATAATAATCTTGTTTCTTCCAAGGGAATCTTACTGTATTCTGAACTCCCACCCTTCCTCCCCTACTACAACCTAGAGGGCACTGCATGTCAGCTGTCCATATCCTATTTCAAACCTGTTGGTGTACCTGTTAATTTCTTGGGCATCTGTGACTTGAGTCTTAGAGATGCCCTTGCAGTTGAAAAGGGGGTTGTCCTAAAAAGGGGGTTAATTTTTTACATTAGAATAGATTTGTTAGTTTGTTTTAGCATCTTCCTGCTTCGTAAGAACCTGACGGTTGCAGGAAGTGCAGCCAGGGACAGTGGTTTGAAAACCGAGCTCGAGCCTAACATTCCACTATTAGCATAGGCTCTATTAACCATTTTGGCTCCGGGGCAGTCCTATGGTGAAGCCATACTGTGTTTGTCAAAATACAGTAAGATTCCCTTGGAAGAAACAAGATTCAGGGACCCTGGTTTTCCATTTTTACCGGTAACACCGGTAACAATCACGGAATCCTGCTTGGTTTGCGGATTTTGAATTCTTGTACCGGTGCCTCATGGAAATTGCACGTCACTGCACAGAATCTCTAAGATTTCAGTATTTGTTTTTATTTTCTCTTTCTATGTCCTCTTCTCACAACATCAGTCTCCACTTTTCAGGTTGGGTATCCCTTAGCTTCACCCCCAGGTAATGCTCAGGAGCTCCTGTGGTCCTGCCCCTATCCTGCCTGGGTTGTAACCCCCGCCAGGTGGAAAGGGAAGGGACCCCAGGACCCTTACACAGTCCCTTAGTGTGTGTCGGGCAGCACAGTGGGTACCTCATGGAGCCTGGTTATGAAGTCTGGGGCACCTGGGTCTCTTCTGCCAGTGGCCAATGTGGGGTGATCGTTCCTGGTTTTCTGGCCTCTGTCCCTGAGGGCACTGGCACTAGAGGAGATCCAAGGAGGTAGTTCACATAGAGACATGCCACTGCTCCAGATCCTGGCTAGGGTCCTCCCCTCCTGATCACTCTGCAGCACCATTGCATCACCACCCGTGGTCACACAGGTGGTGGTAAAGCAGCAGGATCTGCAGTCCAACCTCCCTGGAGGAGGAGAGCAGTTCCCCAGGTGCTCGTTCCTACTCCCCTGGCCAGACCTCCAGCAACTCAAGTTCGCTTCTGACCCTGGGTCGTTGGCATTGCAAGTAATAGAGCTACCGCACCGCCAGCAGACCAACCCAGATTTCAGCATCTTAAATGAATGCTGCTGTGCTTTGCATTCTTTCTGCTTTGTTGCATATAGAGTCAGTAAGGAAATCACCCGCACTGCTTTGTTCTAATCAGCCATTCAGTTTAACCACCCATGCCTAGTGGTTAGAGTAACAAGCAGTGAATGAACTGGGTACATAAAGCAGACTTGGGTTTGATTCCCACAACCTCCACTTGCATACTGTGTGACTCCAAGCAAGTCACTTAACCTCCTCAGTGCTTCTTGGTCACTCCTGAAAACAGACAGTCCTGCCTAGTGGGCCTTAACTGCTTTACAAAGAATATAAAAAAAATACCAATATATGTTTACTACATTATAGAATAGTAGTCAGGGTACCATGTAATTAACCTGAGTTTTACTTTGACTGAAATGATTTTGTATAGGTAAAGATAAATGTTCAGATACATTTTATGTGTTTTATAAGCTTTTTAGATTTTAGTCAGGTGTTTATTATATTCTTTGCATATAAGCATCTAGGTTGTAGATTGCTAAATGCAAGAACACTGTTACCAACTAGCTTATTCAAGTTTATATCCAGTAGGGCCATCCACAATCCTCAGTTGTTTGAATGAAAACTAGTCTGAATGAAAGTATGTTCACAAAGAAGAAACTGTCTTACTACTTATGAAAATACTTCACAGTTAGCACCCCATTTAGGTGAATTGGATCACTTGCAGCTTTTCTCCCACCTACTGTTTCAGTCTCTGTGACAACAAAAGGTTGTCTGATAGACTGCTTCAACACAAATATTAAGTAATTAAGCGTACTTATGTTTGGCCAGTGGATTTTGAAAGCACAGTCAATGACCTACAGAAGGTAAGACCCCAGGGGCTATATGATGCTGGTGGGCAGAGTAGTGCTCAATTAACTTCTGAACAAAGACTTGAAAACTGGGAGACACTGTTTTCATGGACACCAAGGGAAAAAAAAGCATCCACATGTGTGGTAGATGCATAAATCCATTTGAACGTCCTCCACTAATCACTTGTGGATTTTTTAGGTGAAGACACTTTATTTCAAAGAAGCAAATTCAAGCAGTTTTTTACCCCCTGGCCATACACTCCTTCAGGCCTGCCAAGGCCCCCTACCATCACTGCTGAGTGCCTACCACCATCCACTGCCTCTTACTGCTGTGCTACCAGATAACCCAAAGTAACCCTTCATTGAGTGGGCCCCTACCCCTGTGGGAGGCTACCAGGGGAGGAGAATTGCCCTAAAGAGCTTCCAGTGTATCCTGGGTATGGCAGGGGTCAGAATGGACACATGTCTGGGGATTCTGGCTTATGGAGGGACCAACAGCTGTCCTTCAGTTGGGTCAGTGGGTGCTTTCCCATTTTCTTGGGAGCGTGACAGGCAACACGATGTCAAGGCACAAGCCGATGTCCGTCATGCTCCCTCCTGCAGAGAGGGCTGACATGTTGTCATGCCTATGGCCTCAACCACGGGCCAGCAAATGCTGAGCCATGAACCCACCCTCCCTCCCAGGAGAAGGTGAGTGGTCATTGGACACTCAAGCCTTCACCCACCAGCTGGCCCTTCAACACCCAAGTCTGTTCCCTAACCCTGGTCAGCAGTGTCACAGGCAGAAATCCAATTCAGGCAGTTAAATTATAGATAGGAAAAAACAAAGGTAGTCCACCTTAGTGGTGATGGTTCAGATTAATTCACATCTGAGTTCTAACAAGCAAAGAGACCAAGTCATTTGTAACTTGTGCATGTGGGGTGTGGGTGCTGAAGAAAGGGGATCATAGTGCTGTCACTACTGCCATCATCCCAGAGGGATGTGGACTGCATTGTTGCTACTGCCATCACACCAAAGGGGTGGGGGCTGTAGTGCTTCTGCCATCACCACTGGTGGATGGGGAATGTAATACTGCTGCTGTCCCACCTGAGGGATGGGCGCGATAGTGCTGATACTGCCATCACACCTGAGGAATGATGAACGTAGTACTGCTGCCATCACACCTAAGGGATGGGGTCCACAGTGCTGCTGCTTCTGTCACACCTGAGGGAGGGAGGTTGTAGTGCTTTTGCTGCTGCCATCACATCAGAGGGATGGGGGTCATAGTGCGGTTGGTGCTGCCATTGTACCTGAGGGATGGGGCCATAGTACTGCTTCGATTACACCTTAGGGATGGGGGCTGTAGTGTTGCTGCTGCTGCTGCCATCACATCTTGTACCTAAAATAACTTTAAATTGGTACAAGGATGGAAGGATGTGTAATAGTGGAAATCAAAATTGCTAAAATGCATGTTAGCAGAGTTAAAAATTGTTAAATAAAGTACATAAAACCAAACACCAGTAAAAGCGGATTTTGGCTTAGCAGACACCGGTGACAATACCAGTTTTTACAATGTGCAAAACGGAATATGCCTTTTCTCAATCCCGGTAAACCAGTGTCCCTGACAAGATTGCTATGGTAAGTAATGTTTTCTTTTATACCACCCTGACCTGGGAAGGGGACCAGGTGGCATTTGTTGAGAGTGGGTGGACTGGACTATGACTTCTGCCTTGGTGGGGCAGCTGAAAACAAACAAACAATCTTTAAAAAAGAAAAAGACTGTAAATAGAAGGGGGGCGGGGCTGTCCTGGGGCAAGGTGTGAGAGACTGAGTTGTGGAGAGGGAGAGTTCTAGTGTGGTGGGAGGGAACTGATTGGGTGAGGGTCAGGAGGGAAGAAAGGGGGAGTCACATTTTGTGCAACCCTGACCTGGGAGGGGCCCTGTGGCATTTGTTGAGTGGGTGGACTAGACTGATGGGTTGATGACTGCCTGAGGGTGGGGTGAAGGTGGGGTTGAAAACAAACAAAAAAAAGATTAATTTGTGAATTCTGCTGGGGGGAAGGGAGGAGCTGAAAACAAAAAAATGAAAACTGTTTAAAAATAACAACAACAAAAAAAAGAAAACAAAGACTGCAAATAGAAAAGGGGAGGAGAGCAGGCCGGGGCAAGGTGTGAGAGACTGTATTGTGGTCAGAGAGGGAGACTTGTGGTAGGGAGGGAGGGAACTGCCTGGGTGAAGGTCGGGATGGCAGTACAGAGTTTAGGGGGGAAAAGGTAAAGGTCAAATTTGTATGCCACTAGGAGGCAGGAGCGACTGTAAAAAGGAAGAAAGGCAAAGCTGTTAATAAAAAGCAAGAAGATAGAAACTTGGAAAGAAAAGGGGGGAAGACTGACAGCCTGGACTGAGGAAAACTGAACTAGTGTAAGGAGGAGGGAAAAGGCGAGTCGGGGGCAAGGCCGTCTTAGGCTATGAGCCACAAGGTCCCAGCACTTAAAGAAAAATGATTAAAAAAATAAATAAAACTTCACATACTACCATGTTAACTTAAGTGACTAGTTTAACTTCTGGTCTTGAGTGTCTAGTGTCGTCTGAGGACTTCATTTTTGATTATAAAAAATATATATACTATATAATTAAATTATGCATAAGCACCACCTGTACATAGAACTATTTATAGCAGTGTTATTCCCCTTCCACTCCCTCCTTGGCTGCCTTCCTGGCCTGCCTTCAGTCAGTTGCTTACGCAGCCTCAAGTTTCAGCAGAATAAACTAATAAAGTACTGTTTTAGTATTGCCTGTGTAAGTCGTGTCTGGTAGTGGGTGGGTGTTTGATGTGTGAAGTTGAACTACTGTCTAGTGTGTCAAACCTCATGCTGTTTGTGGCATTTTTGTGTCCTCCCATCCCAGTCTCCCAATCAACACACACCACACAGTGACATGTAAAAAAAAAAAAAAAATATTAGCATCAGTAGTAAAACAAGTGACAAGAAAATATGTAGAAGAATAAATGGACTCTCTTTTTCTGTCTGGTCAGCAGCAGCCTCTTCTGGGAAAACACAAAAACAGTCTTCTACTTCTCCAGATAGCAGTAATATTGAATCTGAATGTGTTGTACTGGATATAACAGCTGATGATAATAAGTCAGTTGAATTAAACAGTGAAGCAGAAGCACCTGTTTCACTTCCTAGAAAACACACTTCAGTGCTGGATCAGCAGGTGGACAGGAAAAATAAAGACATGATGAAATATGAATCTATGATCAAGAGAAAAGGGCCAGAATGTTCCAGTCTCATTTGTTGACCAATTACAGATGGTTAAGATATGATGAAAAAAGGGTGCGATGTATTGCACAGTATGGGAAAATGCCATACGGTCAGACAGTTTTAGGATTGAATTGCTGCGTGCGCATGTGAAGTTCAGTCCGCATGTACTGTGTCAGAATCAACATATACTGGAAAGTGATCAATGTGCAGTCAACTTTGATACCAGTGAGTCACCACTGTATCAAGCCTTTGCTCCGCTGGAGGAGGGCACTAAGGTCAGGATGAGATTTATGTTTAACTCAACATACTCTATTGTAAAAAATCTGCACCCTTTCTCGGACGTAGGGGGGAAAGGAAAGGGGAACTTGTTTAACCAGGAAAGGCACACTAAGCAGGAGCTTGTTTCCTGGTGTGACCTGGGAGCTTAAGGAAGTTAAGTGACTTGCTCAGGGTCACACAGTATGCAAGTGGGGGCTGATGGGATTCAAACCCAGGTCTCCAGGTTTGTAGCTCAGTGCCTTTAACCATTATGATATACTGCCTTCTACAAAGACATGGAGTGGGTATGTGACTTACAGGAGAAAAGTGGGATTAACCTTGGTACTAATTATACCAATGATAAGAGAGGAAGAGACATTTATACTGCTGTATCTGCTGTTATATCCAGAACCCAGATGCAGACTCTTAGTAACGCTAAATTTGTGACAGTTCTTGCTGATGGCAGTACTGGTGCCAGCATAATTGAGTGGGAAGATGTTTTCTTGCGTTTTGTAGATCCTCTTCAAAACAGGTGTCTACATTTTTTACCAAAGCTGTACCCTTGGAATATGCACATGAAGGCGGCGTCTTTAATACAATATCAACGACATTAGACTCAGTATATCTTCCTTTCGTTAACCTCAAAAATGTGAACAATCCTGGGCCACCTCTTATTTCTCCCAGTTTTGACGGGGCAAGTGTCATGATGGGTGAAAGAGGTGGAACCATTGCAAAGTTACAGGAGCACTGTCCTCACGTAATAGCCATGTATTGCGTAGCCCTTATGTAAGCTGGAGCTGGCAGTTCTAGATGTAATGGAAAACAAATCCCTTTATAGCTAAGGTTGAAAATACTCTTAAAGGAGAACTGCGCAGAACTTGAGTGTGATTTTCCCCTGTAAGTCATTTTTACATTCGCTTGCACGCATGCGCAAGGAACATCTTGCAAAAGTATGACATTCGGAGGTGTGTGACCCTCCTCCCCAGGGTAGCAGGCGCGACCCTACGGGACCAATACATGCCAAGCTGTGTATGACAGCAGTTCAGCTGTGTTGGTCTTCACAAAGGTCTGCTGCAGTCAGCGGTGATAGCGTGTATGCAATTAGCATACCGAGGTTAGCCGAACTGCTGTCATGCACAGCTCGGCATCAGATTCCTCCCGCTTCCTCCCTCTGCTAATGTCCTCCTCCTCCCTTCTTACTGTTCTCTCCAGCCCCCACTGTGTGTGCCGAGGGGGGGTGCCCAATCCCCCTCGGCTCATGCACCCCCCCAGCACACTGTGTGGCTGACAGGGGTGCCCAATCCCCCGTCTGCTGCAGCCCCTTCCCAAAAAAATAAAACAGTTGGCATGCTGGGAGCCCACACCAGCATGCTGATCCTTATACACACAAACACACACACACACACACACACACGTGCACAGTATGGCCGGCGGGGATGCCCAATCCCCACCGGCTCCAGTCCTCCCCAACAAACTTGTAAGTGCAGCATACCAACAGCCTCCATACCCCTCCCAAAAAAATTCCTGTGAAACAAGAAAACAGTCCCTCAGTGGGTCCCTCACCCCCAACCCGCACCCACCTTCAGCGCTCCCATCTCCATACCTCCATACAACCCCCCCACTCACCTAGGTGGCACGCTGGGAGCCCACCCCAGTGTACCAAAAGTGTCTTTTTTTTTTTTTTTTTAATTCCTGTAAAATAAGAAAACGGTCTGTTGGTGAGTCCTTGGGGCCCCCCGCCAACCCGTGCCCACCCTCTGTGCACCCACCTCCCACTCTCCTCATACTTACCTCCGGAGCCCGGGCATGATGATCTTCGGTGGATCGGGAACATGTCTGCACTCTTCGAAGCCGACCACGAACTGAGCAAAATGCCGGTAAGCTGTATAATGGCATAAATAGGGTTCTTCCAACTTGGATGGATATCTCGGCCATTTTTTTGACTTTTGGCACCACATTTTTAACATGGGGTTCTTGACACCCCTTATCTTGAATTTAGTCACTGTCATGGCGTTATTTGGTTCTGAAAGGTGATTTCGCAGTCACTGCACGGAATCACCTTTTGGGACTGATTAACAAAATTACAGTGTCAGTGTTCATGAGGTGGGCTCTCAAAAAGCCTATGTTGCAAAATTGGTGGAAAAATTCCAGAACATGACTGTTTTACAGGCGTGCGTTTCGCAGTTTCCATGCTCACTCGTAAGTTTGCAAATTTGTAATATTTTCACTCTAGATTTTTAACATAGTCATATTTCCACACCTCCTTATGAACAGTGCAGCTGTCATTTTTTATATCCTGACTGAAATGTGTTTTCACGCTTCCGCTGCAAAAATAGGGTGGTCGTTGTTGGAAATCAGTGTTCACTGCAGAGTAAGACAATCACAGTGACACTGTTCATGGGCTGAGGTCCTCAAATGCCTATGTTGAAAATTTGGTGGCAAAAGTCCATAAAAATGGCTGTGTTACGAGCTTGCGTTGCGCAGTTTCTATGCACAGTCGTAAGTTCGTGAATTTGTAATATTTCCATTCCAGGTTTTCAACATTGCCATTTTCCCACATCTTCTTATGACCAGGACAGCTGTAATTTTTCATATCCTGGCCAAAATGTGTTTTCGCACTTCTGGTGTACAATAGCACGGCAGCAGTGGGAAATCATGTTCGGTACAGAGTAAGAAAATCACAGTGAAACTGTTCATGAGCACACATCCTAAAATGTCTATGTTGAAAATTCGGTGCAAAAATTCCAAAAAATTGACTGTTTTATGAGTGTGCGTTTCGCAGTTTCCACACGCACTCGTAACTTCGCGAATTTGTCATATTTTTACTCCAGATTTTCAACATTTGCATTTTCCCACACCTCCTTATGAACAGTACAGCTGTCTTTTTTCACACCCTTACTGAAATGTGTTTTCTCACTTCCGGCGCAGAATAGCGCGGTTGCTGTGGGAAATCAGTGTTCGGTACACAGTAAGAAAATCATAATGACAGTGTTTATGACCAGAGGTGAAAAAATGCCTATGTTGAAAATTTAGTGAAATAATTCCACTGAATGACTGTTACAAGTATGGGTTGTGCAGTTTCCACACAGGCTCGTACCCTTGAGCATGCCCTGGGCATTAGGGTTCCTGAGACAGACACTTAAGAAGTATGAGGGTGAAATGTTGATCAGATGCAAGAGGAGTTGCAGAGAGGTACTCTGTTGGGATATGGATGCTAATGGGACATGGATACAACTGGGGAGGGGGGTATAAATGCCAAACATCAATGCAAATACATGCAAGTGAATGTTCGGCATTGCCAAATGCTTGTTTAAATGCTGGCTTAAATTCTGTAGCTATTAAATCTACATGCTTTTTAGTTATCCTAGTGGGTGTGTCTGATTCACACACAAGAGGTAAGCACCATTTTAGAACTGTGTGATGTAGTTTATGTCCCTTACTCATCTCTTCCATTGTTGGCACAATGCATCCCTGTTCTATTATAGAACTGTGTGGCTGAGAGGGAAATAAAGTACGTCATACAAGCCGGCATGGTGGCGCTCAGGGTTGAGCACTGGATGCCACACCAGCGACTGGGGTTTGGGAGCAGACTGTGGTCTCTGGGAGTCAGCAGGAGGAGGAGAGGATTGAGCGTCCGGAGGACTGCTCTCCTCTCCTGGGGTGAGTCTGAGGAGCGCATCACTCTGCGGCGGCTCGGAGCATGCTGCTTGGGGGAGATGCGGCAGAGCGTCGGTGGGCGCGTCCTCCATGCAGATGTCTCTGCATGTCCGGCATCTCGGGGAGACACGCAAGGAGGGAAAAACAGGGTGGCGGGAGGTGACAGCAGATGCTTCAGGGTTGCTCCCACATACCCAGTGCCGTCCCTGACTTGACTCTGTGTTCCCTGCTGCCTCCCATATGGGGTCCGTCAGAGATGGGGACCCAGCACCCATGTAAATCAGAAACACCCAGTGTGTTCTCTAAAAGGCCCTGTGTAGAGGGAATGATAACAAACTGGAACCAGTACTTAAAAAAACAGCTGCTCCTGGGGGAAATAGTTTACAGGTTTAGTGCAGTTCTCATTTAAGTGAATATTGAAATGATATCATTACAGTCCCCAAAGAAATGAGAGCGCTTCAAGAAATTGCAAATGTCATAGTTACTGATCTTGCTCATTTTAGTGCAGTTAAACAGGTGAGATGGCTTGCCATTAGATCATGTTCAGCCCTTGCAGTTCAGGCGAACCTACCTACAGTAGCACAGCACCTGGAACGTGCATCTAGTTCATCTAGTGATGATGGTTCAAAATCAAAGGCATTCTTAAGAGATGTTCAGAGTGTGCAGATTTAAAATCTGTTCATGTCCTGCAAGATTTCTTACCAGTACTGAAAAATCTGTCACTTCAGTTTCAAACAGATGACTTACTAATTCTGGATGTTCCACAACGCGTTGAGACCTGCCTACTCCAGTTGATGGAACTCGAATCAAAGCAAGGGAAATGCATGACAGCTTTCCTAAGCCATTACAGACCTCGACACCAATGTATGGACTATGTAGTCTCAAAGAGGGGAGGTGAAAAGAAGACTCGTCCTTTCATATTTGAAGGCAGTTGCCCAGAAATCAATTCTGGATCTGATGCCAACTGCAGAGTTTAGCAGATACAGCAATAACTTGCATATATGAGAGATTTCAAAATTTCTCAAGAGGTACCTCTCAAATGGTTCACATGTCTGGATTGTAAACAGTTTGATTTCCCAAGAGAAACCTTGCGGAGTTTGGGACCATTGAACTGGCTAATTTGACTGATTGCTTTGATTTTGTCACACAGGAGCAGCAGGAAAATCTAAAAATGGAATATGCTGCATTTAAAGCACTATTAAAATCTGCAGTTGACAAGACTTGTCTGAAAGCCTTCTCAAGACTGCTATGAGAAAAACTGCCCCAGATTGTTCATATTCTTGACTTAGTTGAAATACTATTGGCTATGAGTGTATCGAATGCAAAGTGTGAAAGACTTTTTTCCATTCAAAACCTCATAAAGACAAAAAAAATAGACATGGCTGGCTGATGATACACTCCAGTCTCTCCTGCAGATAGTGGTAGTGGGTCCTGAACTACATAATTTTGATCTGATCTGGTAAATCGACCACTGGCTGCTCTCTGGTCCAGGCACTCGACATGTTCATGCACATGGTGCTGCTACTTCTGGATCTCTTCCTACTCCTCCTGCATCATCCTCCTGTCCTAGTCCTACTCTTGGTGATAGTTCGTCTGAGTTCTGATTGTCCCAGTTCTATCTCATGTTTCTCTTACTCTGGCAGTTGACTCAGACTGACTCACCCATATTAATTAACACAACAAGAGAAAAATACATTATCTTCCCTGTTTTCTGATGTTCTGTATCTTCTTAGTATTAATAGTACAACCCCCACAGCAAGCAGTGTGTTGCTATGTTAAGTCTTTGTAATTTCCCTTGAAATATAGCCTTCCGATCATGGACTACCACTTGAAACACTGGGACTGCCATTTATGTTAAGGCCAGTTGTCCTTGGACAAGTGTGTCGTTTTGAAATTTGTCGATCCCTGGTAGGTGCCATGGATGGTGGTGGTGTGGTTCCTGCAGGGTCACAGCGCCATCCTAAGAGGGGTTCTTTTCTGCCCATTACTGACCTTGAGTCAGAGCCAATGGCATGCACGTAGACCATGAAGACTGTGCACACTGTTGGTGCCCACCTTTAGCTTTTGATTCTGGTAACCACTGCTGTGTCATCTCCCTTCTCGATGTGGCAGCCTGGCAGCAGTACGCATTGTCCCCCCTCCCTAAAGGAGGAGAGCTATTGATGGATACATAATTCTCCTTCCCTCTCCCCCTGCCCACCCTGCCAGTCCCCGCGTAGCCCTGAGCCATTTCCGAACCCGGTTCCCGGTGTGGTAGTAGTTGATGCAACTGGCGCCTGAGTCCTCCATGACACGGGGCTAGTTAAAAGTTTACTGTTGCTCAGATTTCCTTAGACAGTATTGTTTATGGCCCTGAGGGGAGCTGAACCTGCAACCCATTTTTTTTTTTTTTACAGTTCATTGCTTTTATGCTGTGTACCATTCAGCCAGAACTATATTTTTGTAGTTTTTCCGGTTTCTTTATTACTCAGGAAAGTGACATAAAAACAAAATTACTTTCCCTTTTACTTTATTTGCTTTGGCACTTGTCTACACAACATAATAATGCCCTGTTTATTTTTTTTGTGTACTCTATTTTTTCCGCCCCCGTGCTCGCTGGTCCACCACTCCTTCGGGCTCTACCAGGTTCCCCCCCAGCCCTACTGTTCTTACCCAGCCTCCTCTGATCCTCGTGGACAGCCACCCCCTGGATATCCCGGTGTATCCCTTCGACGGGCAGGTCCCCCTCCTCTGAGGGGGAAGGCACCGGGGGGAGAGGCATGACCCCAGCACATACTCTCTAGGACCCAGGGATGCTGCCGAGGAACAGGAGGCCCTGGGAAGGCACTGGAGGCCCTCAGGGAACAGAGAGCCGTCATCCAGCAGCCATGGAGCGATTTTCCTGGCTTTCTTAAGGTGCGTGACGTCCGGACGTCAAGGCAAGAGCCGACGGCTATCACGCACCACCCCAAATGACCCTGACATGTTGCTCTACTCCTGGCCTTCACCAGTGGTCGCTTCAACACCGTGTTGCAGCCCCTTCCCTCCCTGAAGGCAGTGAGCAGTCGTGGGACACTCAAGCTGCCTCCCCCTGGCCGGCCCTCCAGTGACCCGAGCTCGTTCCCGAACCCGGGTCACTGGCATTGCAAGCGGAAATCCAACCGCTGTGCTGACTGGCTGGCCCATGCCCTGTTTGTAATATTATAATTGTCTACACAGCAACAGATTGGGGTGTTATAAACACAATTTTGACTGCAGAATTAGATGAGCAAACAGAGCAAATAGGGCAGAGATTCTGTTTCCATGCAAATGTCCGTAGTAGTAGAGAAATAAGGGTGACAGTTACTTAAAAAGTGTGAAATATAAGCTTAATTGTGTCTCAATGTTATATTTTTCAGAGTTGTCCCAACAACATCAGGGGCTCTTTAAAGAGCACCTTTATCGGTGCCTTTTACAATAAAGTGTAAGCTCCCTTACCTGCCTTGGAGCTATTTTCGCAGCCGTTTATAATTTTTTGTTCTAGGAGCGTGAATATGTTGTTCATCCACACTCTCTAGCATGTCCCTTTCCCCTTTAAATCTGGCGGATGTCTTCAAGCTGGCTCCTCCACCCACCACCCAGGTGGTAAATACCTCAGCTCCACCCCATGGCGCCAGATCTTCCTATCCGCTGGAAAAGTCAGGTTCCCTCGTGCTACTTTAGCAGTTCATAGGCCCTGGCTTCGCAACGTCGGTTTTTAACACAAATTACTCTAAAACTCGTCAGAGTTAGCGACTCCGATTACAGTGCATCGGACATGGAGGACAAATCGTCCCCTGGATTGCGCCGGTGTACCTGCGGCCAGAAGATGTCGTGCACCAATCCCCCACCTCTCGTGTGTCTATTGCCTAGGGGTCGGACATGACGCCGCATCTTGTACCTTTTGTTTAGCCTTCCATCCCAACGTTCTGGAAGACCGCAAGGCATGCCTAAAATTGGGGAGACTGGAGAAAAGGAACCCGCCGGTGAAATCTAAAAAGGTGAGGTGGGCGGTTTCCGTGGCCGCGGGATCTGCCGAGCAGTTGGAGCAGATGAAGGCAATCAAGGAGGAAGCGGCTCAAGCTTCGGCCAGTCGAAGCTTTTTTGTTCCACTCAACCTTGGCTCTACTTTTACGGGCTCCTTTAGGGAGTTGTGCCAGTCTCTCCCCACCAGGGGTTAGGCGCCACGGACTTCGCACTCCTCCGCCCTCGGAAGAGGGACAAGGACCCTAAGTCTTCGTCTAAACGGAGACGCTCCTGGGACCGAGAGAGGTCAGAGTCCCAGGAACATGTGGTCTCGACTTCAGTCGAGATCACTTCCTTGGCCGCAGGCTTTACAGACCTTCCGTCTGGCCAAGGCACCGAGACCAAGGAAACGGCTAAACCGGCCAAAATTACGCTCGACCCGATCAAGCCTTTATCGCCGACTCCAGTCGATGATTCTTTAGAAAGGACTCCGGTTCTTTCCTTTCCCAATTAAGAGACACTGCCCTTGGGTGTCCTGATCGAGGAAACTGTACCGGAAGCTCGGTTTTCACTGACTCTGGTGACTCCTGATCGACCGAACTGACCCCGTCGGTCTCGATCGAGGAGTAGGACTCCTACAGTTGAACGGCCGAAAAAGGGCCACAAACACTCCAAGAAGAGGCGCCGCCACCGATGCTCATCCTCCTCGGATGAGGAGAGGCTTTGACGGAAACTCGGTCGACGCTATGAGGATCTTATGTGGCAACAGCTGATTCTGACTGGGCAGAAGCCGGCCTCACCAGCCGCACCAGCCATCACCTGGCTCCCGCCTCCCATGCCGACCCCTCCGGAACAGAAGGCCTCGGTTCCACCGCCCGTTGGGCCAGTCCGTATCCTGGCTCGGCCTATTACGGTCTCTCCACCGATTTTGGTGGAACCACTGCCTAAGTAGCCTCAGGGAAGGGCTCCCTCGAAAGAGGACCAACAAGACACTGGGCTTCCCCATCTGTCGATCACAGTCATCCCCGATCGCCCTCGGCATATTGAGGGAGATCTAGGCGGGAGACCATTGTACCCCGACTCTTTGGACTCGGACGACACTGGTTTACACTCTCTCATCTTGGGGATGATGAGTCATCAGTGCCAGGATTGGAGGAAGGTCCTTCCTCCTTTAGGGCATCCTCCATCTAATCTCCGAATCCCAACGGAATTCCCCTGGAGCCCATCCAGAAAAAGGCGGAGTACCCCCTTACGGATATCCTCAAGGGGGGATACCCCGACGGAGGCCTTTCCAGTGGCCGAAGCCATCGTTGGCCCGGCCCTTGAGCTTTGACAGTGTCCTGCTTCCTGCCCAGCTCTGTCTGCCCACATGGCCCACAAGTATACGGTGCCCATGGGGTCCCATGGCGGGGTTCACAGAACATCCTTCGGCCGAAAGCCTAATGACTGCTTCTGTGTTCAGATGTACTGGTAGCTCAGCCGACACTGACCAACCCCCGGAAGTCCATGAATATGGACCATTCTGCCCATCAGGTCTTTGCGGCCTCCTCCTTAGGCCCTCGTCAGGCCAGCTCAGCTGTTGTTATGGCACACTTCTCTCATGCCCTCCATGGGTCATTAGATGAAGTCCTCCTTCATCTCCCAGCGGACATGCAGACTACTGTCAAGCAGGTCCATGATCAGGGCCGTGCTGTTGCAAAACAGCAGCTCCAGACGGCCCTGGACATTGGAGATTCCTGTGCCCGCTCTTTAGCAGCTGCAGTGGCCACTCGCCGCAGGGCTTTACTGAGGCTGTCCTCCTTCCTGGCGGATACCCAGCACAAGTTAGCCGACGTGCTCTTCCTAGGCACCGACCTCTTCGGTCCAGGAGTGGCTGGTCACCTCCAGCTCATAGAGCAGTCCAGTGCCACCTTGGATGCTACCTCTGTGAAGGATTCTTTGGGCAAGAACCAGCAGAAGCACAAGAAGCAGCCTTTTCGGCACTCTTCCCCTGTGGTTAGGCAGCCCTCGTATCAAGGAGGTCAGCAGCAACAGCAGGCTCAAGCTTGGTGCCCCAGGCCCAAGCATCGTCCTCAACAGCCCCGTAAAGGAGGCCGCGGTGCTGGTCGAGGCGCCTCCTCCTCCTCTAAGCCTGCTCAGTGACGGGTTGGGGGTTGCCACCCCTACACCCGTCACGCCAGCTATGGGTCCTCCTGTTGGGGGGGGGGCGCGGCTCCGCCGCTTTCTTTCCGCCTGGTAAGATATCATCTCGGACAGGTGGGTTCTAGAAGTGGTCGGCCAGGGACTGCCTCTGGAATTCGAGCAGTACCCTCCCAGCCGAGCCCACGCCCCTCGGGAGGAAAGGATCTCAGCTTGCACTCAGTCGGCTCTTTGAGACAACATTGCTCAGCTGCTCCGCAAGGAGGCAGTAGCTCCAGTGCCGGATCCTCCTACAGACCCAAGCTTTGTGTCCAGGTACTTCCTGGTGCCCAAGCGGATGGGGGTTGGCGCCCCATCCTAGATCTCCACCACCTGAATCAATATCTTGGGTCTCGCACCTTCTGGATGGTAACTCTGAACCAGATCATACCATCCCTGGAGCGAAACACGTGGTTCTGTTCACTGGATCTGCAGGATGCGTTCTTCCACGTCCCAATCCGTCTGTCCCATCAGCGGTTCCTCCACTTCAGGGTCGAGGGGACCCTGTATGAGTTCCGAGCCATGCCATTTGGCCTGTCATCGGCCCTGAGGGTCTTCACCAAGTGTATCGCAGTGATGGCAGCCCATCTCCGGCGTCGAGCAGTTCAAATTCACCCTTATCTCGACTGGCTCTTGGCAGGTTCCTCCCTCCAGGAGGTGGAGAGATCCAGGGATCTGGCTCTCCGAACCTGCTCTCAACTAGGCGTCCTGATCAATGTGGCCAAGTCAGAACTTGTGCCCTCTCAGGTGATGGGCTTCATCGGGGCAGAGCTTGACTCTCGTCAAGCCAGAGGCTTGGCTCCTGGTGGACAGGGCGGAGGTTCTTTCCTCCTTTGCCCAGTCATTTCTGGTTCGGCACTTGCGCCTTGCCCGGGACTTCCTGTGCCTTCTGGGTTACATGGCGGCGTGCACCTCAGTGGTCCATTGGGCCAGATGGCACATGCGCCCCCTCCAATGGGAGCTGACCGCTCAGTGGACTCAGTGCCATGGTCATTTCGACCAGCTGATCCCTGTGACCCAGAAGATGTGGGACGCTCTCCAGTGGTGGACTGCCCCAGACCGGTTGCAGGAAGGGATCCCGTTTGTCCACCCCAAGCCGATGGTCGTCCTTACGACCGATGCGTTTCTGATGGGCTGGGGAGCCCACATGGGGGACAGCAGAGCACATGAGTTCTGGACCCCCTAGGAGTCCTGATGCCACATCAACCTATTGGAACTCAGAGCAGTCAGACTGGCACTGTCAGCTTTCGCTCCTCAGCTTCGGGGTCAAGTGGGTCAAGTCCAGACTGACAATACCACGACCATGTACTACCTCAGCAAACAGGGCGGCATGCGCTCCCGTCTGCTGTGCAAGGAGGCGCTCCGTATCTGGACCCTCATAAGCCGGTTGGAGGCGGATCTCCTAGCCATCCATGTGGCAGAAGCCTCGAACCAGCTGGCGGATGCACTAAGCCATATAGGCCAGACATCCCACGAGTGGTCTCTCCATCCAGAGGTATCCCACAACCTGTTCTCCCGCTGGGGCAAACTGTTGGTGGACCTGTTTGCCTCCAGTGAAAACACCAAGCTGAGGCTGTTTCATGCCCGCCCCCCTCAGCAGGGCTCGCTGCAGGGGGATGCCTTCTCAAGGCCGTGGACCCCAGGCCTCCTCTGTGCCTTCCCTCCATTTCCCTTGATCCACAAGGTGTTACTCAAGGTGAGGCGGGACAAGGCAAAGGTGAATCTTCCTGGACATAAGTCTCCACCACTCATTCACACTAGTGGGATTGGCGCCGGAGGCACTAAGACCCATCGGGAGCAAACATTTTGCTGGAGGGTCGGCGCGAGAGACGGCGCCGCGAGACACGGCGCCGCGAGCAGCGGCTCGAGCGGTAATGACCATCTCGGGCGACGACCCTCCAACCGCCTCAGTCTTCTTTTTTCCCGCGAAAATTGTTCCACAGTACCTGCAGTTAATGAACCATTCCAAATAAGTTGCGTTTGTAACCTAGTCAGAGTAATTAGAAGGAAAAAAATGCGCAATGGTTTAATCAGGCTTTGTTTAACTTGTTTCACAAGTTAAATTACTAAAGTGCTGCCTCTGTAATGAGATCACCTTGTGGAGGCCCCACTGATCCGCTTCCTTTCCTGTTCTGCCACAGGAAATGTTATAACTGTGGTACCCTTATAAAAGGAGGTGGAGTAGGTGGTGTAGATGGGTGGGTGGCTGGCCCTTTCCCCTGCCAAAAAAGAAGAACCACGGACTTAAAGAACAAGGAGGTAAGAGCAGAAACAATCAGTCAACAACAAATGCAGTAACCTGAAAGCTTATCCTAATGTTAGATAAAACTGTAAAACCTCCAAAGCACCACCTGTAATAATTTCAGAGAAGATATACCCTGTAAGAAACACTTTGCTCCAGAGAAAAATAAAAGCAGTAACAGAAGATATACCTTGCAAAGACAATTTGAATCAGAAGATTACAGCAGTAATCTGTTAGCACACACTGTAGGCACACCTTGTAATAATGCAGAAGAAGGTATACCAGCAACAACAATTTGAATCAGAGAAAAAATAAAGCAATGAAATGTTAGCAACAAACAGTAGTAATCCCTGTGAGTAAAAAATAAAACACCACCACACAGTAAATCTGCTTAGCCAAACTAGGTCTTAATCCTTCTCCCTTGCTCTGGTAAGTTTCTTACTCTGCCTTCAAGCAGTCTTAGAAGGAAAGAGCTCAGGTGAAGCTAGGTGCCTTGGCCAGCAAACCAAGTCTTCTACCTCCAAGATATCAACTAACCTGACTTTTTAACCCTTCTTTCTGTTGGAAATTACTGACAGTTTGCCAGCTCCACTCCACATACACACCTAACCTTTGAAGAGCTGTGGAGGAAAAGCAATTAGCTCCTTCAATGTGAGAAGGAGACTGAAACACCTCTGAGACAACAAACCTTTCAACAAACAAGAATAAAATAAAACCAGTGTCAAACAGTAATTTTGTTTAGCCTAATGATAAAAAGTCACAAAATGTAAGCTCCACCTGTAATACAGTAATTTCAGAGAAGATATACCCTGTAAGAAACACTTTGCTCCAGAGAAAATAAAGCAGTAACAGAAGATATACCTAAAAGACACACTTGAATCAGAAGATTACAGCAGTAATCTGTTAGCACATACCTGTAGGCACACCTTGTAATAATGCAGAAGAAGGTATACCAGCAACAACAATTTGAATCAGAGAAAAATAAAGCAATGAAATGTTAGCAACAAACAGTAGTAATCCCTGTGAGTAAAAAATAAAACACACCACAGTAAATCTGCTTAGCCAAACTAAGTCTTAATCCTTTCTCCTTGCTCTGGTAAATTTCTCTACTCTGCCTTTCAAGCAGTCTTAGAAGGAAAGAGCTCAGGTGAAGCTAGGTGCCTTGGCCAGCAAACCAAGTCTTCTACCTAGGTAAGAGAGTCTTTGCTGCCTCCACTCTAAGCATGCGTAATGCCAGTTATCAAGGCTATTTTTCTCAGTATGAGTATATCCTGTGGCACTCTATGAAAAGAATGGTTGAAGCTCTTCCAGATTCGGATTCCAAGTCAGAGCTTCTTCTGACCGTTATTAGAGGTATTGAGTCCAATAACCAACAGGTCAAAGCCGCCATGGACGCTTTCGACACTGCTTCTTGCTCAGCAGCCGCGGGGATTTGTACTCGGCGCCATTCCTGGCTGCGTACTTCTGGCTTCACGAATGATGCTCAGCAGCAGGTGATGGCGCTGCCTTTTGATGGCTCCTTTCTTTTTGGCCCTCAGGTGGAGCAAGCCTTAGAGGCCACTCAGAAGACTAGATCGGCCATTAGGTTGGCCAGACCTCCGCCTGCCCCCTCTGGGGGCATGGCAGACGTCAGTTTCATAGTCGCCAGTCCTTTCGCGAGGGCAGAGGCAGGGAAGCTTCCACAAAAGCCAACCTGCCCAACCTCAAAAGAAGATGTAGCAGAGCGCGAGGACCCAAAGCTCCCAGCGCCACCTTATGAGTCGCTGGGCTCAAGTTCCATCCACTCTGCCCGAGGTGGAACTTCTCTCCGGTGGGAGGTCGTCTGATGTACTTCTACAACCAGTGGAAGTCCATAACCTCAGACAATGGGTCCTTCGGATAATTCCGCGAGGTTATTCTCTCCAATTTCTTGGAAACCCCCTCGAATTGTTCTCCCATACGACGTATCCCAGGTTGTCGGGTTTCAGTCAGACCTCCTCACCACGGAGATCCAGGGCCTTCTGAACAACAGGGCAATAGAACTGGTGCCCCTGCAAGATTCGCGAAACACAGGGTTCTACTCCCATTACTTTCTGGTTCCAAAGAAATCTGGGGATCGCGCCCATTCTAGACCTCAGAAAGTTAAACAAATTCCTCCCAGGGAGAAATTCAAGATGATTTCCTAGGTTCCCTGTTACCCTTGCTGCATCAGCACGACTGGCTGGCCTCTCTGATATGCAGGATGCTTACCAGCATATCCCTGCCCATCTCGACCCAATCGCAAATTCCTCAGGTTTTGTAGCTTTGGGTCAGCATTATCAGTTCAGAGTCCTGCCTTTACATCCTCAGGGCCATGAAGTTTTACAAAGTGTTGTGCAGTTCTCATGGCATCTCAGGAAAGTCGGACTCCAGTGTTTCCCTACCTGGACGATTGGCTTCTAGCAAGCCCTTCCGGCCAAGGACTTGAAGCCGTGCAACGACTTCTCGCTCTTCTCACGTTCCATGGGAGTTCTGCTGAATTTGAAAAATCTCAACTGCAACCCTCCCAGAGGCTCTTTTCATAGGGACGCTTCTAGACACTCTTCAGCGAGGCTTTCCTTCCAGAGGACAGAAGACTCGACATCCTTCATATGGCCTGTTACATCAGGGAGAACCAATTGGTTACAGCTCTCTCGATGCAACGCATGTTGGGTCTCATGGCGTCCTCGGTCTTCACTGTCCCTCTGGCCCGACTGCACATGAGAACCACCCAATGGATGCTCTTCACTCAGTGGTCCCCGACCTCTCACCCCCAGTCTTATCCCATCAAGGTGACGGAGCCCCTTCGAAGGTCTCTCACCTGGTGGTCTCAAGAGAGCAATCTCCTGGAAGGATTCCCCTTTGCTCCTCCGGATCATCAGATCTCCATCACCACAGATGCATCGCTAATGGGATGGGGAGCTCACTGTCTCTCCCTCCACACTCAAGGTGTATGGACTCAGTTCGAAACTCATCTCCACATAAATGTCCTGGAGATGAGAGCGGTCCTCTATGCAATCCGAGCTCTGAAGGATGTCCTTTGTCACAAGAACATTCTCCTTCAAACGGACAACAAAGCAGTGATGTATTACATCAACAAGCAAGGCGGTGCTCATTCTTATCCCTTTGCAGGGAAGCAATGAGGGTGTGGAGTGGTGCTTGGAGCACAAGTCTCTGATTCAGCGGTTTATCTGCCAGGTATACAAAACGACCTAGCAGATCACCTCAGCAGAACGGAGGCAGACCTCACGCAGTGGTCTCGATCCAGCCGTAGCTCGTCCCTGTTCAAAGAGTGGGGACTCCAGACCTGGACCTTTTGCATCCCCACTCAACGCAAAACTGCCTCTCTTCTGCTCCAGAAATCCAGGGCCTGGCATTTTCTGTCAGGATGCGTCTGGCTGTATGTGGACAAACGCTTTTACGCCTCTTCCACCACTTCCTCTAATCCAGAGTACTCCTCAAGTTCGAGTCTCTGGGACCAAGATGATTCTCATTGCTCCTTCCTGGCCTCGGCAACTATGGTTTCTCTACTCAACAGTATGTTGGCAGCCTCTCGAGACCACTTCCTTTGCAAATCAGTCTTTTGACTGGGGTTCGTTGGTCCATCCAACCTGAAATCACTTCACCTTCATGCTTGGCCCTGAAGAGATAGAAGTGAATCGGTTCAACGCCCTCGAGAGTCTCAGACATCCTTCTGGCTGCTCGAAGTAGCCACCCGAAAAACGACGCTCCAAATGGAAACGTTTTTCTCTCTGGTGTGCAAAATCCTCTTGGAATCCCTTTTCCTGTCCTCCTGGCAAGGTTCTGGAGTATCTTTTGGACCTATCAAACTTAGGTCTTCAGTACTCCACAGTTAAAGTTCACCTTAGTGCCATCTCAGCTGCCCATGAGCCGGTTTCTTCCTTAACTCTGGCTCAGTTACCTATGGTGAAGAGATTTCTTAAGGATTCTCCATACCAGACCCCTGTTAAGCGTCCGCTGCAGCCTGGGACATTAACCTGGTGCTGGACATGCTCACTGGAAGCCTTTCAACCCTTAGCTACCTGTGAGCTAAAATTCTTACCTGGAAGACTGCCTTCCTGGTGGCCATTACCTCAGCCCAGAGGGTCTCTGAGATACATGCCCTGGTTACGGACCCTCCGTGATACTGTATTCCATAAGGACAAGGTAGTTCTCCGTACTCATCCTAAATTTCTTCCCAAGGTTGTGTCAGAATTCCATCTGAATCAACCTCTGGTACTTCCCATTACTTCGCTAATTTCCAAATGAAGGGGAACGAGCTCTTCATTCCTTGGATGTTAAGAGGAGCTTGCGGTTCTATTTAGATAGAACCAAGGATGTTCGCAAGACTCAGCAACTGTTCGCTTTTCAGCGACACCCGCTGGGTCAACCTGTCGCTATTAGATGTATCTCTTCATGGTTAGTGGCATGCCTCGCCATTGCTATTCCATGGCTCAAGTTAAATTAGAAGGTAGAGTGTACGCCACTCTACTAGGGCGGTCGCGCATCCCTAGCTGAAATTCCGTAATGTTCCACCTGCAGATATATGCAACGGCCGCTACCTGGAGCTCAGTGCATACTGCTAATTATGCACTGGATGTTCATGCCAGGCGACATTCCGCATTCGGCAGAACTATCCTTAATGGGTTCTATCTTAGACGCGTGAGCTCTGGCTCTCCTGCCGCCTCTTTGGGGATTATCAGCTTGGTACTCTCCCACTAGTGTGAATGAGTGGTGGAGACTTATGTCCAGGAAGATAGGAAAATTATGCACTCACCAGAATTTTGATCTTCTTGGACCAGTCTCCACCACTCATTCACACGCCACCCTCCATCCCCGAGTCACCGCTGTATTGGTCTTCACTCCTCAAATCTTTAGGCCGTGAGGACTTCTTTGCTGACCCTTCTTACACGGGTCATACGGACTATCTTATGTCCGTTTTAATGAATGGTTTACCCTTCGTTAGTTCGCTGCACCTCCTTGGTAAAAAGGTACTGAGGCGGTTGGAGGGTCGTCGCCGAGATGGTGTCACGAGCTGCTGCTCGCGGCGCCGGTCTCGCGGCGCTGCCTCTCACCGGACCCTCCAGCAAAAAGTTTGCTCCCGATGGGTCTTAGTGCCTCCGGCGCCAATCCCACTAGTGTGAATGAGTGGTGGAGACTCGTCCAAGAAGATCAAGAATTACGGTAGGTACGTAATTTTCCTTTCTGGTAGCCCCAGACTGGCCATGCCAGTTCTGGTACCCAGATCTCCTCGGCCTCAGCTGCAGGCCCCCGGAGCGGCTCTGTACACGCCCGGACCTGATATCTCTGAACCAGGGGAAGGTATTCCATCTGGACCTTCAATCCCTGCACCTCACAGCCTGTCACCTGAGCGGCTAGAGTTCCAGGCTCTGGGTCTTTCCGCGGATGTCTACACGATGGTGGAGGCATCTCATAAGGAATCAAGCAGGAAATATGCCTTCAAATGGAAGAGATTTTCCATTTGGTGTCAGGGTAAGAGTCTGGACCCCTTATCCTGCTCTGTGGCTAGCATTCTTGACTACCTTTGGTCTCTCTCCAAAGGGGGTCTATGGTCATAGACCCTTAGGGTGCACCTGGCAGCCATTTCTGCTTACCGGGCATGGGCCAGTCAGCTGACATTGGTGCAGGAGACAGTGGTCAGGTGCTTCTTCAAAGGCCTGCAGCCTGGATCACATATCTCCTCTGGTGCGTGAACCTCCACCTCCGTGGGATCTCTTGCTAGTTTTTTCAGAGCTCATGGGCAAGCCATTCGAACCCATGCACAAATATGAGCTTTCACACTTGTCATGGAAGACAGCCTTCCTGGTGGCTATCACGTCAGCCAGAAGGACAGGAGAGCTCCAGGCGCTTTCAGTGGACTCCCTTTATCTGGTCTTACACAGGGACAAAGTTGTCCTGCGTCCCCACCCGAAATTCCTTCCGAAGGTGGTGTCAGATTTTCATCTTAACCAGGTGTTAACTCTGCCTGTGTACTACCCTAATTACACCTCGGACGCAGAGTACAGACTCCATACTTTGGACCTGAGACGTGCCCTCTCCTACTACAAAGAGTTGACGGTGGAAATTCGGGGAGAGGTTCGCCAGCTGTTTGTCACCTACGCTGAAGCCGCTTCTGGCAGAGCTGCAGTCAAATGGACCATTGCAAGGTGGATTACATCATGCATAGGTCTGTGCTATGAGTTGGCGGGCTAGGAGCCTCCCAGAGGGATAAGAGCTCATTCTACCCGCCATACTGCTGCATCGGTGGCTGTTTCCAGGGAAGTCGCTATCCAGGAAATCTGTCAGGCTGCTACCTGGAAGTCAGCAAACACCTTTATTACCCACTACCACATTGACCTTGAGTCATGCCGGGATGCTAGTTTTGGGGCCTCGGTTCTCCAATCTCTATTTCCCAAGTAGGGGGTGTGCGCCTTGCCTCTCTCCTCCGGGTAACTGCTTGGAGTCTGTCAGACAGTGTGGATGAACAACATATCCACGCTCCTAGAAGAACAGGTTACTCACCTGTAACAGTAGTTCTAGGAGTAGTATATGTTGTTCATCCACACACACTCAGCCCTACCTCCCCGGCTTTAGGCGCACAACCTTGCTTCCAGCGGCCTAAGATCTGGCGTCATGCGGCGGAGCCGAGGTATTTACCACCCGGGTGGGTGGGAGGAGCCAGCTTGAAGACTTTCATCCAGATTTAAAGGGGAAAGGGACATGCCAGAGAGTGTGAATGAACAACATATTCCACTCCTAGAACTACTGTTACAGGTGAGTAACCTGTTCTTTTTGCCCCCTCGGAAGGGCAGGAACTGTAAATTGCCCCAAAGGGGCCAGACAAACGATCCCTTACACTTCCTACATTGCTGGTCACGCCCCTGCACGTTGATGTGTTATGACGTGTATGTGGAGAATGTGGGAATGTGCACCATGCAAGCCTACGAGGGCATATTTTTACTTCCTTTTTTAAAGATTTAGAACCACTTATTGTACAAATCAAGGGCAGCACTCAACGAACTTGACTTGAGGCTGGCCCGGTGGCGTAGAGGGTTGAGGCACTGGACGCCACACCTTGCCGGTGACCCGGGTTCAGGAATGGACACAGGTAGTTGGGGGTCAGCAGGGGAGGAGTAGGATTGAGTGTCCGTAGGACTGCTGCCTTCTCCAGGGGAGGGTTGGTGTTGCATGCCGCAGTTCTAGTGGCCCCTAGTAGAAAATGGGGAGCACAGCACTTGTGGCAGCATGTACTTGGGGTAGGGGGGTGTCAGCGGACGTCCTGCACATGGGTACAGGAGCGCGCCCATCATGCACTGGACGTCATTGCACGTCCGCACCCCCGGGTACACCAGCACAAGAGGAAAATACCCTGGCACCCAGGAAGGTGAAGGCGGGACACACGGGAAGGCACCCACGCTCACCGCTGGACCTGTCCAGCCGTCCTCCAGCTCCCACACTCACTCTGGATGCCCACTAGATTATGTGATAGAGCGCCGGAGGAGTGGTAGCCCCACCTCAGAGGGCTCGGGGGGGGGGAGTGGTAGGTCGGGATAGTTCTGGGTGTGGCTGGGCAGAGGTTCGGGTGGGGGGGGTCTTGGCTGAGCGAGAGAAAACTGACCCAATGTACCCACGCTAGAGAGAGTCCTATGGGGCTAGAGAGCAGGAGGGATAGAGTTCAGAAAAAAAACAACCTAACATGACTTGAGCACTGGCCTTGATTTGTAGAAGTGGTTATAAATCTTTAAAAAAAAAAAAAAAAAAAAAAAAGTAAAAGTATGCCCACATAGACTTGTATGGTGCACACTCCCACGCTCTCTGCATACACATGTCAGAAAACGTGGTAGCACGGAGGCGTAACCAGCAATTTAGGAAGTGGAAGAGATCGTTCAGCTGGCCCCTCAGGTGCAATTTAAGATCCCTTCCATTCTGAGAGGGCAACAACATAAAATGATAAATGCCTGCTAAAACAACTCCCAGGCAGATAAGGGAGCTCATACTTTATTAACTTGACAGCCCAAAAATTTGGGAAAAGTGCTTTTTGTGTTGCTTGCATGCATGTGCAAGAAACGCATTGCGTCAGGCTTCCTTCACAAGCAGGTTGTGGAGACGTGGCAGTGTTATGCCGAATGGCAGCAGCCCGTTCAGGGGCTGGTCTCTGCCTCTGCGAATAGAGGAGCATGCTGTCTGACAGCCGTTAATGAGCAGGCCACTATGATCAAAGAAATTCTGGCTGCTGCAATCAGGGAGTGTTCCATCACTATGCAATCAGCTGTTTTTGCTGTGCGGCATCCCTGACTGCAGCAGCCAATTACACAGCTGCATTGTGTGGCGTCCCCATGGCAACAGCTTCTCCGTCGGCCTCTCACAGTCCCTATGAAGCCGTCAGAAAGCCGCTGCCCGCTGTTCAGTGTGCCTTCTTGGTGAAACATTTCAATAAATAAATAAAATAAAAGCCGACAGGTGTGCCCAGTCCCTCTGTCGGCATGCCGCCTCCCCAGTTCAGTTGCCGACAGGGAAGCCCAATCCCCGTCGGCATGATACGCCCCCATTAATTTGTGGTGTGCCGAGGGGGTGCCCAGTCCCCTTTGGTTCATGCGTTCCCTCCAGCACCCAGCATGGCCGATGGGGTGCCCAGTCGCTGTCGGCTCCACTCCCCCTTCTCCAACAAACACTAAGGGGGCACGCTGGGAGCCCACCCCAGCATGCCAAATGTCCCTGTAAAAAAGAAAACCTTCCTGTGAGGTTTTTAATTTCTTTTTGAAACCTGTAAACTAGAAAACGGTCCCTCATTGAGTCCAGTGGCCCCTCCCCAACCCGCCCACCCTCTGCGAATCCACCTTTCTACATCCTCCCTCACCCCATGCTTCCTCCGGGCCGGCGTGACTATCTTTGGTGGACTAGGGAACACGCTTATGCACTTCAAAGCCGACTGCCAAGACTGAAAAATGCCAGTAAGCTGTATAATGGCATAAATAGGGTTTTTTCAACTTTGGTGCATATCTTAGCCATTTTTGGGAATTTTTTCACCAAATTTTCAACATGGGGTTCTTGGGACCCCACCTCATGAACTCAGTCACTGTTCTTTTGTTATTTGGTCCCGAAAGGTGATTTCACGGTCACTGCGCGGAGCCACCCTTCAGGACAGAGTAACGAAACGACAGTGTCACAGTTCATGAGGTAGGCCCCCAAAAACCCTATGTTGAAAATTTGGTGAAAAGATTCCTATGCACGCCCGTAACTTTGAGATTTTTTAATATTTTCACTCCAGATTTTCAGCATTGCCATTTTACCACACCTCCTTATGAACAGTACAGCTGTCATTTTTCACATCTTACCCAAAATATGTTTTTGTACATGTACCGCATAAAGGCGCGGTCAAAAGCGAAATCAATGTTCAGGACAGATTAAGAAAATCACAGTGACACTGTTCATGAGCATAGATCTTAAAATGCCTATATTGAAAATTGTTGACAAGAATCCATAAAATGGCTATTCTGACGTGCATTACTGCCAGTTTCCACGCACCCTTGTAACTTCACGTAATTTGTAATATTTTCACGCTTGTGATTTTCAACATTGGCATTTTTCCACCTCCTTATGAACAGTAACAGCTGTAATTTTTCACATCCTGGCCAAAATGTGTTTTCGCACTTCTGGCGCAGAATAGCGCGGTCGCTGTGGGAAATCAGTGTTCGGGACAGATTAAGAAAATCACAGTGACACTGTTCATGAGTGGAGGTTCCAAAATGCCTATGTTGAAAATCTGGTGTAAAAAATCCCCAAAATAATTATGGGTGTGCGTTGCGCAGTTTCTATGCATGCTTGTGACTTCACCAGTTTTACTCCAGATTTTCAACATTACCATTTTTTTTTTTTTTACACCTCTTCTATTCTCCATCTTTATAAATGAGCGTCCCTCAGCCCTAGTCCATGTGCTCCCCCACCCTATACGCGGATGGCCTTGTCATCCTGACCGGCTCCCATGACATCTCTGTTGTTAACACCAAGCTAAACACCGATTTCAACCTCATCCAAACCTGGCTAAAGACTCACAAGCTAACTGTTAACCTTCAAAAGACCCAGGCCATGCTCTTTGGTTCCCTGACCAAGATGAAAGCCTGCCTCTCCCCTCTAGCAATCTCTGGAGATGGTGGTTCCTTCTTGCATGTTGTGGAAGCTTTCAGGTACCTGGGGGTAACCCTTGACCCGCAACTGGATCTGTCTCTACATATTCGCAACATATGCAAGGCCACAAATAGTAAGATGGGCCAGGCCTACAGGGCCATAAGCTGTCTCTCTGCTGCTGCCCGACTCGCCGTAGCGGGGGTCTTACTAACCGCACTTGTTCTAGCTTCCGTGGGGCTAAGGTATCTGACATTACCTCCATGATGCCTAAAATTTTACAAAATGCGGGGGAAAATCCACTGGTTATCATACATGCCGATGTTAATGATATAAACACCCCATTTAATCAGTTACAGCAGGACTATGTGGCGTTATGTAACCTGTTACTTGATAGGGGATGCTGTGTATGTATATCTGAAAATCTACCTGTCCCGAGAGCAACATCTACCATGACGCAGAAAATCAAAGCCCTAAATGAATGGCTGAGAAAGTGGTGTTTTAAGCAGGATATACCCTTTATTACCCACTGGGAATCATTTTCAGATCGTTCTTCCTTGTTTTGCTGGGACGGTTTACATCTCAGTCGTAGGGGTAGTACACTTATGGGGAAAAGTATCACTAAAATCATAAATCATTGTTTAAACTAAAAACAATGGGGGAGAATGGGTCTATTCCCAAGTCTCTGAATACTTAACCAAAATATTATTACAACTAAATGTAAATTCGTAGCTTTGAATGCAAGATCTTTAAACCAACTCAAATTAGCAGAACTCGAAGCCAAATGTAAAACTTTAAATATAGGTATGGTGGGAGTAACTGAAACTTGGTGGGACGCATCCTCAATTTGGTCCAGAGAAATTCCAGGTTATAAGTTATATCATAAAAACAGATTAGATAAGCAAGGCGATAGAGTTTGTATGTACATACGAAATGATATTCCTTCTTTTGAAGTGTGTTCTCCCTTTCCTTTGGAAAGTATATGGGTTAAAATCTTATTGAAGGAGCAGTCCTATATAACTATTGGTAACATCTATCGACCTCCATCTGCAAATTCAGATTACACAACTGATATGTTTAAAGAAATTACGCATTTTTCAGAATCTCAAGTTACTGTAATATTTGGTGACTTTAACCTCCCTCATATTAACTGGGATTCATTCTCAGGACAGTCCTATGCCGAGAAAGGACTAATAGATGTGGTAGTTAGTACTGGATTACAACAACTTGTTACTGAACCCACTCGAGGTTCTAATATTTTGGATCTATTGTTTACTAACATAGAGCAACAAATTAGCAATTTACAAATTCGGGATCCACTTGGGACCAGTGATCATTCATCTATTCTTTTTGAAATTCAACAGTTTAAAACTACACAAAGGAAGTTGTACTGTATAAAAAATTATAATAAAGCAAATTTTTCTAAAATCAATGAATACTTACAAAACATAAACTGGGAATCTAATCTTCTTAATTGTACAACACATCAAACTTGGGACTTTTTTAAAAACATTGCACATTATTTGGAAAATACCTTTATCCCATCTAAGAAGAAATTTAATAAATAGAGAATAATAGATAGGCAACTGTGTGTTATGGATTTTTTTTTACGCACCCGAGGTGTGTGATGACCCATAAACCTCGAGAGCGAAGCTCGAGAGGTTTATGAGGTCATCACACACCGAGGGTTAATAAAAAAAATCCATAAAACACACATTTGCCTATTTTTTATTTTTTATAATTACTGGTGCAGAGTTTGCTCAATGTGCTCCCTATGTACAGTCACTCACACTGTCACACACACACATACACTCACACTGTCACACACACACACACACACTACCTCACAGACACTGTCTCTTTCTCACTCACACACAAACACACACACACACACATACTTACACTTTCCCTTTCTCCCGCTCTGCTTACATTTCTTTTTTTTTTCTGTTAGATGTTGGCCACGGCCCGTGCTAGGTAGGGTCCATCCTGGATTTCAGTTGGAGTCAGCGCGTCTGCCGATTCGGGGGCATGGCGGGATCAACCAGATATTTATTTTGTGCTTGAAAGGCAGGATCAACCAGATGATGATAAAAATGAATAGGGAGACTGAAATAAACAAAAGCGGCTCCTAGGTAAACGGAAAACCGAGCCGCCATTTTTTCAATACTGCTCGGCCCGCCCACAAGCAGAGCGGGAGCCAATGAAGTGGCTTGACATTCTTGAATGACAGACAGTGGACACTAGCGGTGGAAAAAAAGTTTAGCAAACGCCGTAATAACTCTATTTCAGGTTATTACGGCGTTTGTACTGTGCCTGAATTCAGGTTATTAAAGGGGGTCACCAGTAATTATTAAAGGAAAAATTCCCCCTTGGTTCAACAAGACAATTAAAAATCAGATTAAAATAAAAATTAAACTTTTTAGGAAACTTGAGAATTGTTCTGTTCCATTTAAAACTACTCTATTACATAAATACAGACTATCTGTGAACAACTTAAACAATTCTATTAAATTGGCAAAAAATAAGCTAGAATTTAAACTAGCTCACACAAAAGGCTGTCACAAATCTCTTTTCTCCTATATAAATAGTAAAAAAGGTGTATCAAGGACCATTGGTCCCATTATAACCAATGGCTCTTCTCTATCTGATATAGAAACCTCAAATCTCTTTAATAAGTACTTTTGTTCTGTCTTCTCTCAAAAATCACCTATTAGTACATTTAAAGTTCACTACATAGATTATCATAGGTTCTATCCAACTGACATTATACAGGCTATCAATAAACTAAAAAATAATACTAGTCCGGGCCCAGACGGTATTCATCCATGGTTTCTGATCGAAATCTCTATAAATATTTATATACCTTTGTCAATTATCTTCAACAAATCCTTACAAGAAAACATTGTACCAAATGATTGGCATTCAGCAATAGTTACTTCCATATTTAAAAAAAGGCAATAGAGGTTCTGTGCAAAATTATAGTCCAATTAGCCTGACTTCAGTGGCTGGTAAATTAATGGAACGAGTAATGAAGTCTCTAATAGATCAAGATTGTAAAAAATTAGGAATTTATGATTCAAATCAGCATGGGTTTACTCCCAAGTATTCCTGCGCCACCAATCTGATATCTTTTTACAATAATATAAGTACTCTACTAGATGTGGGTATCCCTACTGATGTAATTCTTTTGGACTTTAGTAGAGCTTTCGATAAAGTCTCACATGAAAAACTCATTACTAAAATCTAGGTTTGTCACCTGATATTGTCAACTGGACTTTAAACAGGTTGACAAATCGTTCTCAGAGAGCCAGAATTAATGATATCTTATCTGATTCGGGTAGTGTGACAAGTGGTGTACCACAGGGGTCGCTCTTGGGACCAACATTGTTTAATCTCTTTATCAGTGATTTACAAACAGGACCAAATAACTTCATGGTTAAATTTGCAGACGATACTAAATTGGGGGGCAAGGTTAATAATCAAGAAAATATTTCTGCATTAAAGAAGGATTTGGAAAAATTAACACTTTGGGCAAATGAAAATCATATGCAGTTTAATCAAGACAAATGTTTAGTAGTGCATTTTGGTGTAAATAATCCAAAAACGATATATAAACGGACTACCACTTCACTCATCAAATTGTGAAAAAGATTTGGAGATATATGTTAATAATAAACTTACATCAAATGATCACTGTGTTAGAACTGCTTGCATGACCAACAGACTTTTGAGGCAAATAAAACGCTGTTTTGTTAATCGCACTGAACAATGCCTTATTCCATTGTACAGGGCATACATTAGACCGTATCTAGACTATGGCTCCCCTTTCTGGAATCCAAACCAAAAAAAAGACATAGCAATTTTGAACAGGTTCAAAGGAGAACTAGAATGATTCCAAGATTAACAAACTTGGATTATCAGAACAGATTAAAAGCTACTGCTCTCTTCTCTTCAAACTAGAAGATTAAGAGGTGATATGCTTATGGTTTTAATTTAATAAATTCACCAGATCTAATGGAAAATGTGGTCTAACACTCTCCAAAAGGAGACATGTTCTGAGACTGCATAATAAACAGCTTGAAGTAAAAACTTATAAAACCAGCAAAAGGGGAAACTTTTTTCCAATAAGAGCATCCATTGTATGGAACGCCTTGCCACAAGAATTGGTAAGGCAACTAGTGCCCCTGTCTTTAAAAACAAATTAGATGTTTGGTTGAGGGATAATAGTTAAATAATGTCCCACATAGTGTGGGGAACAGTCTCGATGGGCTCTGGCCTTCCTCTGTTCTTTCATACCAAGTAATGCCCTCGCTCTGCTATGGCCTTGTCTCCTTCGCCCACACTCCTAAAACCAGCCTTTTAAAATGGGACACAGCATATAACAATGTTTGTCGCTTTGCGCTCTTGGCTCCTTGCCTCACTCATCGTTGTGAGCTTTACTCTCGACTGGAGTGGCTTCCCCCGGAAAAGTACCGCACCTTTGTCCTAGGTAATTTTATCGACAACATTGTCAGGTCTGCCACACACACCCCACCCCCGCTCTCGCCTCATCCCTCAAGCCTGCAACCCCCCTCTATAACCTTAGATCCAGTGTCTCTCAGGCCCTTCTGGTCCCGCAAGCCCGCACTCAGTCAGGTGATCGGGCCTTCGCCGCTTATGCGCCTAGACTGTGGAACTCCCTTCTGCTAACACTCGCTCCTCCCCCTCCCATCAGTGCTTCAAAGCCTCCCTCTGGGGCCTGCTAAAATCGGCCTCCTCCTGTCTTTGATCCCCCCTAGACTAACTGGGGTAGCTGCAACTTGCAATAATAAAAACCCTGCTCGACTACTGTGATAAGTATCCTGACACTGAATGCACTTTGCCCACTGGAGAGCTCTTTGCTGTCTGATGTATTCTAAGCTTTGAGATCTATCTCTACCATACTGGTCATGTTTAAGCGCTCCCACCTGCGACTTTGGACAACCCTAGATGCAAAACACTGTTTCTCTATTCCTGATCTCATATGTTCTTCTATTCTGCCTGTATGTTTACGCTGGATGTTTTACCCAGATGTTCCTGTACTGTACCTTGATTTTGCTTGTATGTTCCTACTATGTACACTGCCTGTTTGTTCCCCCAATGTACCTTGTAGTCTCCCAGGTCACACCTGAAAATAGGCACATGGCTGTCTAGTGTGCTTACCTGGTAAACAAAAGCAAATAAATAAATTAAATCACATTTCGGCTAATGAACTGATAGTGTCACTGTTCATGCGGTGGGGTCACAAAAAGCCTATGTTGAAAACTTAAAGGAAAAATACTAAGAAACGCCCAGGGCGTTAGGGTTTCCGACCATAACGCCCTACCCTGTAGGGACTGACAGGCCTCGGGGTGTGACTTGGGATTGTTGACAGTAATGCTCACGCCATTCCACCCCCACCCCCACCCCCACCCTGCAGCCAGTGACAGGCATCAAGGTGTGCCTTGGACTTTTTGGCCACAGAGTTCTCCCCATTCTCCTATACTGCATCCATTTCAGTGTATTTCCTTATGGAATGAGGTGAGTGTAAAGCCTGAACACCCCAAGGCACACCTCGAAACTTGTAAGTGTCTGCAGGGTAGGGTGAGGTGAAATGTCGTGACCGTTATGGGTGATGACCCAAAGGCACACCCCAGTGCCTGTCCATCTCTACAGGGGTTGGAGTTGGCATCAGTTCAGTACTTCAGTGCCATTCCTATACTGCATCTGTCTAACTCCTGTACTTCCACTGCTAATGCCAGCAAGCAACCATTTGGCATTGACAAATGCTCGTTAAAGCTCTTTTACACTGCAAGCCAACATTAGGCATTGACAGATGCTTTTTGTCATTGGAGAGATTATTGTAGTTGTTAATGGGCTCAAGTTATCAGATACCTGATGTACCTCTGGGGGGGGGGGCATCACTGTTGATAAGATGCTGGAAGGCAGTTTTTCTGATCTAGCGGTTTGTGTTGCGCTTGCCCTCTGATAGTCCAGGTGATATTTTATTAGCCTTTTCTCATTCCCCTTATCTTGTTTTCTCCTTATTGATCTAAATCACATGGACATTTCAGGCCCATGATTTATGTTTGGGGCTAGATTAGAAAGGGGAGTTGGGTGTCAGCATTTTTATTGGTCTCAGTGAGGCATATTTTTGGAAGGCAGTCTCAGGGTCTCTCTCAGGGTTTGACAAGTTTTGGTGCATACTTGGGTTAATTGCTTTGATGATCCTTGGGTTGTCTCCCGTGTACATTTTTTTTTTTTTTTTGTCTGCTTCTTTTAATACTGCAGAAGCATTCCACCGTCTGTGTCCCTTCATAACTACAGGTTCCCCAATCTAGGTCCATACTGTTCTGCAGTAGGAATACAGCCAGTTGTTAAAAAACACCACATTGAGTAGGGCTGTCGGGTTATGCATGCCTGGAGTTCCTGTGCTGTAAATAATGCTTGTCAGTGTCCAAGGGTGACAGAGCAGCAGAATATGGTTTCTAGGGACATGGATATGTTGTTCAATCCACACTTCATGGCAGGTTCCTTGGTGCTTTAAATCTTGCCGGAAGGTCTTCAAGCTGGCTCCTTCCACCCACCTGGGTGGTAAAACTCTCGGCTCCGCCCCAAGATGCCAGATCTTCCTTACCGCTTGGAAGCTCAGGTTCCCTCCTTAGCGCTCTGCGTTTAGACTGGATCCAAACTCTTCGGTAAACCTGAAACTAATTTTAAAGTTTACAAGACTTCGGTCTGTTTCTTCCTTGCCGCCTCGGCGGATAAGTCGACTCCCGGTTTCCGGCAATGCCCATGCGGGCAGAAGATGTCTCGGACCGATCCGCACTCCACGTGCGTTTATTGCCTTGAGCTTGACCACGATCTGCAGGCCTGCAATTTGTGCAAGTCCTTCTCGGCCAATGTCTTCGAAGACCTTGCTGCCAGACTCCAACTTGGGCGCCCCGAGAGACGTATTCCACCGGTGAAGTCAAAGGAGGCCTGTTGAGCAGTGTCCGTGGCGGCGGGCTCGGCTGAGCAACTTGAGCAGATGATCACCCTCGAGGAGAAGGCGGCCCAGGCTGCATCTTCATCCTCGGTCGTGGCATTTATCCTGCTCTGCTTGGGCTCCTCCTACACGGCTTCTTTTAAGGAGCTTTGTCAATTCCCTCTCTATGAAAGGTGAGGGTCCATTGGGACACTCCTCTCGGTCCAAGAAGGAGGACTCGAAGGGTAAGTCCCACCCTCAGCGTTCTTGAGAGCGGGAGAGGTCCCCTTCCCCGGACAGTCGACACTCGACTTCAGTCGAGAGTTGCGGCTAAGGCCTCTGGCTTCACGGTGTCCCCATCAGGTCAGCCGCCGAGACACCCGCCGATGCGGCTCGAGATTTTTTCGACCCATCGGACCGGCTGTCGACTGGAGAAGCCGACAACCCTTCTTCACCAGTTCCCCCCGGTGGAAACCGAAGACTTGCCTGCGCCTCCTGGGCCGGAGTACTCGGTTAAGGTTCCTGAGCCGAGGGAGGAATGGGTTTCCCCGCTCCCTCCCAGACCCACCCTCGGAAACACCGACGGTCTCGGTCTTGGACCTCTTCTCGGTCCAGCTGATCCCGCCGACACCGGCGGTCTCGGTCTCGGCACTGAGGAAAGCGTCGGTGCCGCTTGTCCTCGTCGTCTTCCTCCTTGGAGGAAAGGCTTCGGCGCAAGTTGCGACGACACTACAAGGACTTAATGTGGCAGCAGCTCCTTCCGACCAGGAACAAGCCGACCCCGTCTCCTTCCCCGGCCATTAAGTAGCTGTCACCTGAACGGCCAGAACAACCCCTCATGGTTGTCGAGGAGCCCAAACCAGCGCCGGTTGTTCGGCCGATACCAGCTGCGCCACCTATTGTGGTGGAACCCCCGCCTCCACAACCTAAATCTGGGGCTCCGACCAAGGATTCTCGGTCGGGTCAGGGGTTGCCTCATCGGTTGTCGGTCACCCTCACTCCCGACCGTCCTCGGCAGGTGGAGGGTGGCTTAGGCCTTAGGCAGCTGTTCACAGACTCCTTGGAGTCTGATGACGACTCTTCCCTGTTCTCCAGGCCCCTTGACCTGGAGTCCACTGAGGGACAGTCGGTGGATGAGAGCCCATCCTCGTTCATGGGTCTCTTTCGGCTCATCTCAGAATCTACTGGGATGCAGCTCGAACCCGTGTCCAAGCGGGCCAAGTATCCCCTCACGGAGATACTGGACCGAGGGGATTCTCCCACGGAGGCCTTTCTGGTGGCTGAAGCCATTGTTGGCCAAGCCTTGGAGTTATGGCAGCGGCTGGCTTCTTGTCCTGCTCCTTCGGCCAGGATGGCCAGGAAGTACGCGGTCCCCACCGGTTCACTCTCCGGTTTTTCGGAGCACCCCTCTGCGGAGGGGCTTGTGACCGATAGTGTTTTACGGCATTCCGGGAACACCAGGGACGTGGACAAGCCTCCCGAAAAAGAGTCCAAAAAGCTGGACTGCGCTGCGCGTAAGGTGTACGCTGCGTCCTCCCTAGGCCTCCGTGGCCGTACTGATGGCGCACTTCTCCCACGCCCTTATGGGCTCCCTGGATGAGGTGATCCCTCATCTCCTGGCTGACCTCCAGACTACGGTCAAGCAGGTGCGGGATCAGGGAAGGGCGGTGGCAAAGCAGCGGCTCTAAACTGCTCTGGATATTGGAGACTCTTGTGCCTGGTCAGTAGCGGCTGCAGTGGCCATGTGCCGCAGAGCTTGGCTGCAGATCTCCACCTGCACGGCGGATACCCAGCACAAGCTGGCAGATGTCCCCTTCCTGGGTACCGACTTGTTCGGGCCCGGGGTGGAAGGCCATCTCCAGAGGATCGAGAAGTCCAATGCCACCTTGGACTCGGTCACGTCTGCCCAGAAGGACAAAGGCCGCCAGCAGCAGCATAAGCCCTTTCGCCCTTCTGCCCCTGTAGCACGTCCAGCCCAGCAACACCAGTATCAGGGCCATCAGGCTCGCACTTGGCACCCCAAAGCCAAGCCTGCAGCTTCCTCCAGCAGGAAACCGGGAGGAAAAGGCCTGGGAGGCCCCTCGGCCGGTCCCTCCTCCAAGCCTGCCCAGTGACGGGTTGACGGGTGTCGTCCCCAGCCTCGTCGCTCCCCCCCGGGTTTCCCCTGTGAGGGGATGGCTCTGCCACTTTCTTGCCGCCTGGTCCGCTATCACCACGGACCGCTGGGTGTTGGAAGTGGTAGGAAAGGGTGTGCCTCTGGAGTTCGAGCAGGCCCCGCCCTTCTGAGCCGTCGCCCCATGGGGGGCTACGGTGTCCGAGGCCTCTCTGTCTGCCCGTTGAGCCGACATTGCCCTAGTCCTCCAGAAGGAGGTGATCAGGGAGGTGGCAGATCCTCCACCAGACTCAGGGTTTGTGTCCAGGTATTTTCTGGTCCTGAAACGGACGGGGGGCTGGCGTCCCATTCTAGACCTGCACGATCTGAACAGGTTCCTAAGGTCTCAAACCTTCAGGATGGTCACTCTGGCTCAGATCATTCCATCCTTGGAACGAGGCGTGTGGTTCTGTTCTCTGGACCTCCAGGACGCATTCTTTCACGTCCCAATCCGTCCGTCCCACCAGCGATTCCTCCGCTTCAGAGCAGAGGGGTCCCTTTATGACTTCCGGGCCATGCCCTTCGGCCTCTCTCCAGCTTCCAGGGTCTTCACCAAATGCATGGCAGTGGTGACAGCATTCCTGCGGCGCCGAAGGGTCCAGGTGTACCCTTACCTGGATGACTGGCTGATTTCGGCCTCCTCCAGACTGGAGGTGGAGCAGTCCAGGGATCTGGCCCTCCAGGTTTGCTCTCAGGTTGGCCTTCTCCTCAACGAGGCCAAGTCGGAACTCATGCCAAAGCAGGTGATTCAATTTATCGGGGCAGAGCTGGACTCTCTTCGAGCCAGAGCACGGCTCCCAGCGGACAGGGCCGAGGTTCTTTCCTCCTTTGCCCAGTCATTTCAGGCTGGGCAGTTGCACCCTGCCCGGGACTTCCTGCACCAGCGTGGTCCATTGGGCCCGTTGGCACATGCGTCCTCTGCAATGGGGACTGGCCAGCCAGTGGTCACAGCACTCCAGTCCTTTGGACCAGCCAGTGGCTGTGACCCAGGAGATGTGGAACGCTCTCCAGTGGTGGATCGTTCCAGCTCATCTGCAGGAGGGCATCCCATTTGTCCGCCCCGAGCTGACGGTCTCTCTATCGACCAACGCCTCTCTGATGGGTTGGCGTGCCCATCTGGGGGGACACAGAGCGCATGGCCTCTGGTCCCCTCGGGAGTCCCGATGCCACATCAACCTGCTGGAGCTTCGAGAGGTCCGTCTAGCCCGCACCGCCTTTGCTCCGTTTGTACTGGGTCAAGTGGTCCAGATCCAGACGGACAATACCACGACCATGTACTACCTAAACTGCCAGGGCGGGACGCGCTGCATGCCCCTGTGCAAAGAAGCACTCCCCACTTGGTCCCTCGTGCGCAGCCTGGAGGTGGATCTCCTAGCCATCCATGTGGTAGGAGCCTCCAACACTCTGGCCGATGCCCTAAGCTGGATAGGGGCTGCGTCTCACGAGTGGTCTCTCCTACCGGAGGTGGTACAAGATCTGTTCTCCCACTGGGGCACGCCTCGGGTGGACCTGTTTGCCTCAAGGGAGAATGTGAAGCTGAGGCTGTTTCATGCTTGCCCCCCTTAGCAGGGCTTGCTGCAGGGGGATGCCTTCTCGAGGCCATGGACCCCGAGCCTCTTCTACGCCTTTCCCCCATTTCCCTTGATCCACAAGGTGCTTCTCAAGGCGAGGAGGGACAAGGCGCAGGTGATTCTGGTAGCCCCAGACTGGCCCCGCCAGTTCTGGTATCCAGATCTCCTCAGCCTCAGCTCCAGGCTCCCGAGGCGGCTTCCAGCCCGCCTGGACCTGATCTCAGTCAACCAGGGGAAGGTTCTCCACCGGACCTTCAATCCCTGCACCTGACGGCCTGGTTCCTGAGCGGCTAGAGTTCCAGGCCTTGGGTCTTTCCGACAAGGTCCTCAGCGTTGTTGAGGCATCCGTAAGGAGTCGACCAGGAATGCTATGCCTTCAAATGGAAGAGGTTCTCCATTTGGTGTCAGGGCAAGGGGTTGGACCCTTCTTCCTGTTCCTTGGCAAGCATTCTGGACTACCTGTGGTCCCTCTCTCAGCTAGGGCTTCGGTCGATGACCCTTAAGGTGCACCTGGCAGCCATCTCTGCTTACTGGGCGCGGGCCGGGAAGCGGTCAGTGGCACAGGAGAAGGTGGTCAGGTGCTTTTTCAAAGGCCTTGATCACATATCCCCTCCGATGCGAGAACCTCCACCTCCGTGGGATCTACTGCCAGTATTGGCTAAGCTCATGGGCAAGCCATTCGAACCGATGCACAGGTGTGACATCTCTCACCTGTCGTGGAAGACCGCCTTCTTGGTGGCTATTGTGTCAGCCAGAAGGATGGGAGAGCTCCAGGCGCTTTCCATAGAGTCTCCGTATCTGGTCTTCCATAGGGACAAGGTTGTCCTGCACCCCCACCAGAAATTCCTTCCGAAGGTGGTGTCGGAGTTTCATCTTAACCAGGTGTTGACTCTGCTGGTGTTCTATCCCAGTCACACCTCGGAGGCCGAATATAGGCTTCTTACGGTATACCCTAGAAGTGTGCTCTCTTATTATAAGGAGCAGACGGCTGAAGTTCGGGGAGAGGTTCGCCAGCTGTTTGTCACCTACGCTGAAGCCGCACCTGGCAGACCTGCAGCCAAGCGGACGATAGGCAGGTGGGTCACCTCCTGCATAGATCTCTGCTACAGGTTGGCGGGCATGGAGCCTCCCAGAGGGATAAGAGCTCATTCTACCCGCCATACCGCGGCTCCGGTGGCTGCTTCCAGGGACGCCCCTATCCAGGAAATCTGCAGGGCTGCTACCTGGAAGTCAGCACACACCTTTATTACCCATTACCACATCGACCTTGAGTCACGCCGGGATGCTGGTTTTGGGACCTCGGTTCTCCAGTCCTTGTTTCCTAAGTAGGGTGTGCATTGCCTCCCTCCTCCCGGAGAACTGCTAGGAGTCTGCCATGAAGTGTGGATTGAACAACATATCCATGTCCCTAGAAATACAGGTTACTCACCTGTAACAGGAGTTCTAGGAATGGTATATGTTGTTCATCCACACAACCCACCTGGCCTCCCCGGCTTCGACGCACAACCTAGCTTCCAGCGGGCTAGATCTGGCGTCATGGGGGTGGAGCCCAGAGTTTTACTACCCGGGTGGGTGGGAGGAGCCAGCTTGAAGACCTTTTGGCAAGATTTAAAGCAGCAAGGAACCTGCCATGAAGTGTGGATGAACAACATATACCATTCCTAGAACTCCTGTTACAGGTGAGTAACCTGTATGTATGGTAGAACGTTGTTCTGCATGGAAATCCATGCATGGAACAGCGTTGTTGTGCTGCACCTAGTACGTCACCAGTGCAGCACAGCAAGATCGAACGCATCTGCGCATGCGCAGTTGAGCAGCCCGTGGCAACGAGGAACTAAGCAGTGCTGATACAGCTGCCGAAGTAAGTCTTATTTTTTCTGGGAGACTTGTTTGGGGGATCGTGCTGCTTATGGTTGCCCATACACTATAAAAGATTGTGTATGAGCAGTTATACACAAACAAGGCAGTTGTAAGATCTCGAGGTTTCTGTGGTAATGGACCTTTTGAGCTGTGCTCTCGAGGTCTCTGGTTACCACAGAAACCTCTTGATCGGACAGATGTCTTTTTGTGTATGATTGCTCATACACAATCCTCTATGTTGTGGCTTGTTGCCCTTTTCTAGTTTCTTTAGCTAGCTCTGTTTTGCAGATAATGTGTCCAGTTTCTCTTAGAATGCAGTTTGATTCCCATGGAATATTGAGTAGCTGTAGTTCTCCTTATTTAGGCACCCCTTAACACTTCCTAGTGTGCTCCTAATAGACAGTGCTTGCTTTGTGTTGAGCACCATCAGTTCTCTCTAGTTTAAATAAGAACTCCAATTCATTTAGTGGAATTTCACTAACGCGACAGCACTCCGCCATGTCTGCTAAAAACAAACTGTAGCCAGAGCCGATAGGGCTGTGACGAGCTGCCAAGTGACCAAAGTTACAAGAGTGCGTAGAAATTATTGAATGCCTGGATGTAATTTGGCCATTTTTGGGGAGGTGTTGCACCAAATTTTCAACATGTCCATTTTGGGACCCCTCCTCATGAAGAGTGCCAGTGTCATTTTGTTCACTTCAATCAAATCTTTATTTATCCAGGCGAACACCATTGAGCATAGCTCATTTACAAGATGGACCTGGTTAGCACAGGAACACAGGATATGCAATACAAGGACAGTCACAACATAACACCTCAGTAATATTATACAATACAGAGATACAATAGTTAAACGTAGTCATAAGTGGAGAACAGTTTGGAAACAGTGGTTCAATTCGTTCGTGGTGTAAAATGAGTCTAATAACAGTAGCTGGAAGTACTAACGAGGACAATTGTTAGGTAATGGTATATTACATAAAATGCCATAAGAAACAAAACAGACGGTGAGTTAAAAAAACGAAAAAAACAAACCGTGTAACAGGGTAGAAGGGGGGGTGGTAGGCGAGGCAAGATAGGATACAGGCAGGATCGTAGGGGATAGACGAGGGATAGATGAAGCCTCAGAGAGGACACAGGATAGGAGGGCGGGGAGCACAATTAGGTATTAGAGAAATGTGAAGGAGAGGACAACGCCATCATGGTACGCTATAAGTGCAGGGAAGTTTAGGATCGGGAAAAGCAGTTGCAAATTTCCTTGACCGAATGGTCATATAATGTCTTGAAGGAGGATAGACTGACCAGGGTACTAAGCTTTAGCGATTTTTGTATTTTGTTCCATAGAGACGGCAGCGCAAAGCTTATAGCCGTTCTCCCAAAGCGTGTTTTTAGCTTAGGCACCTTTAAGGAAATAAAGGAGTAGCTTCTCAGTGCATAGTTCCCAAGCTTGCATAGCGGAAGATAGAGATATATAGGGCTAGTTTTTTGATAATAGCTCTGAACGTCCAGAGTACAGCATTTCTGTTTCTCCTGTACTGAAGGGAGGGCCACCCCACGGCAGCATAAAGGGCACAATGATGAGTGGAAAAAGGTAGGCCAGTAATGAATCTGAGAGCCCTGTGATACAACATATCCAGTTTAGCAAGATGAGAGACAGGGCAGTGACTGTAAAGAAAGCCAGCATAGTCGACCAAGGAGAGAAATGTTGTTTGTACCAGCCGCCGCTTGGCATTGCTAGTAAGGAAGTTATTAATCCTGAACAAGAGTCCAAACCTCTGCCTCAATTTCTTCAGCAGATCTTCGATATGGTCCATAAAGGAAAGTCTATGGTTGAGCCACACTCCAAGTGCTTGAATTTATTGACAAATTCTAGGTTTTCTCCCAGGATTGTTGTGATCTGTGGAATGGAGCCAGCACTGGCCGGTTTGCAGCATGGAGAAGTGGAGAAAATAGCTTTGCCTTAGTTTTTTTTGGCGTTTAATAGGAGCTTTTTATTTGGAAGTTGGCTCTGAAGTAGACTGAATTCAGATTGTAGGTCTCCACAGGCTGCTTCAGGCAATGGACGACTTAGATAAAGAACTGTGTCGTCTGCGAACAGATGGATATTGGCCTTAGTTATGTTGGTGTCATTGTTGTTTATGTAAATTGCAAACAGTAGGGGACCAAGAATCGATCCCTGGGGAACCCCTCTTTGCAGAGGTTTAAGGGGAGAAAGTTCACCTTCTGCCTTGACTTGCTGCCACCTGTCAGAGAGGTAGTCCACAAACCAATGCAAGGATAGTGAGTTCAGTCCTGTCGCCCTCAGGGAGGAAAGGAGCAGGCCATGATCGACTGTACTGAAAGTCTCACTTAAGTCTAAGAACACTGCACAGATGAAGTTTTGATTCTCCAGGTCTTGCTGCCAATGATTAGTCACTTTGGCTAGGGCCGTAATGGTGCTATGCTGTGTTCTAAAGCTAGATTGCATTGGGTTTAGAAGATTCATAGTTTCTCAACTGCTTAGAATTTTTTCCAACGGTTTGGACAGTATAGGGAGTAGAGAAATCAGTCTGTATTTGTTAAGATCACAGTGGTCCCCAGATTTAAACAGAGGGATAACATGAGCTGTTTTCCATAAGGGTGGGAGGATTCCGAGGGACAGTGAGAGATTGAATAGGTGGGTAATTGGTACAGCTACAGCATGGTAGGCGACCTTTAGAAAGTATGGGTCTAGGGAGTTAGCACCCGCACTTTTTTTGATATCCAACTGTAATAGAAGTTCTTTGAACTCTTTCAACGAAGTAGGCTGGAGAGAAAAGACTGAGTTGGTAAGAAGAGGTTCAGAGTTTTGCGAACCCAACTGGGAGCGTAAAGAAGAACATGCAGGGGAGTTGTCAAAAGCTAGCCCTGCAGTGGCAAAGTAGATGTTAAATGCATCCAGGATCTCCATTTTATCGCAGATGGTGGCACTGCCAGAGGTAATCTTTGCAGGCGGGGAGTCCCCTGGGGTATGTTCGGACATATCCTTAATGGACTTCCAAAATTTAGAGGCGCTCCTGGCAGCAGAATCCAGTTCCAAATGATAAAAGGAGGCCTTAGCGTCTCTTGTCACCTTGGTGCATGTATTCCTGGCTTTCCTGAAGTGACATCAGTCCATCGGGACCTTAGTTGTTCGTGCTTTTTTCCAAAGCTTGTCCCTGTCCAGCAGTGCTGTTTTGAGTTCTAAAGAGAACCAACGACAGGTTCTACTCCTTACCCTAACTTTTACAAGAGGGGCATACTTATTTAATGCCCCAGTCACAATTTCAGAAAAGATGTCGTATGCCAAGTGGACCGAGTTAGCTAGATAAAAATCCTGCCAACGCAGCGAGTATTTGAGCGCATCAAGGTAGGCAGACTGATCGAAGTTACGTCTGGACCTCTTAGTAGAGAACCTTGATGAGGATAGTAGATTCTGGACTGATCTTATGCCGGCGATGATGCCATGGTCACTAACATGAGAGAAGAAGGTTCATGCATGGGAGAACAGGTGCGGTTTACTTACTAAGATGACGTCAAGCAGTGTACTATTAGCAGGGCTCTTCTTATTAGGCCGTGTAGATTCACCAGTAAGTTGTGTCAGCCCGTGGGCATCACAGAACTCCTTAAGTGGTGCAGTGGCTTTGGACATCCAATCAAGGTTAAGATCCCCGGGGGGGGCGCTGCTGAGCCCGAGAAAATGGCAGCTTTTTGATAAGGCTCCGTTTAACCTTTGGCAAAAACTGAATATAATTTCGATAATCTCCTGAAAACTAAAATTCTCAGACTACTCTCTAGCGTGTGAAGTGTGGCTGGAAAGAGATGGGTTAGTTTTGCTTTGTTGTTATACATCTCTTATAGCAGGAATATTTCCTACCTCTTTTAGAGCAGTTAACACATCTCTTAATAGTTTGGTAGATTGAAGTTTAATGCCAACTTAGATTTGACTAAGTAATACCTTATCTATCCAAGACTTGCACATTTTTGTGCACAACTAAAGGCTATGCATATAGGATAATTATCATATGACTCTTGAGCAGGACAGTCAAGATGGACATTGGACTTTGACCCTACTAGAATTATCCTAATGCCTCTCATGGGCTCGTAAAGCAGCCTTAACCTAGGGGAATTATGTTATTATATAAGATGTTTTACCCCCAAAGGTCGTATCTTAATATTTTTGATGTGAAATATTGTGATATTAAGAGGAGTGGCGTCCTCTTGGTATTAAATGTCTATCCTGATATCAAATGTTGGAAAACTGTACTGTATGTACTATACAAAATAATAAATAAAAAGTTTAAAAAAAAAAAAAAAGGTTAAGATCCCCAAGGATAACTGTTTCAAGGGAGTCATGCCCCATAATAGTAGTTAGATGGGTGAGGATTTGAGGGTCAGCAGATGGGGGGTCTGTAGCAACCTATGACACAAAGTGCATTTTGGCCCCAAATTTTCAACATGGGGTTCTCGAGACCCCACCTTGTGAACAATGTCACTGTCATTTCATTACGCAGTCTTGAAAGGTGATTTCGCAGAGCGACCACGCCATTCTGTGACACGGGTGCGAAAACATGTTTCGGGCAGGATGTGAAAAATGACAGCTGTACTGTTAAAAAGGAGCTGTGCAAAAATGGCAATGTTGAAAATCTGGAGTAAAAATAGTAAAAAAAAATGTCGAAGCTAGGAGCGTGCGTAGAAACTGTGCAATGCATGCTCGTAATGCAGTCATGTTTTGGAATTTTTTCACAGAATTTGTAACATGGGCTTTTTGGGATCCCACCTCATGAACAGTGGCACTATCGTTTTGTTAATCGGTCCCGAAAGGTGATTCCGCATAGTTACTGCAAAATCACCTTTTGGGACTATGTAATGAAATGACAGTGACACTGTTCACAAGGTGGGGTCTCAAGAACCCCATGATGAAAATTTGGGGCCAAAATTCAAAAAAATGGCTGATTTATCAACTTCAATTGAAAACACTATTTAATGCCATTATAGCATGCATACCTTTGATTCTTCAGTTTGTGGTTCGGCGTCGATGAGTGCAGACTTGTCCCAATCCAGAGAAGATGACAGCGCCACCTCCGGAGGTAAGTATGTGATTTGGGGGTGCTTAGTGGGAGGGTGGGATGGGGAGAGGGGACTGGGGCGATGACGATGGACCGTTTTCTATTTTACAGGTAAAAAAAAAAAAAAAAGTTGGTGGAAGTTTTTCTTTATTTACAGGAAAATAAAAGAAAACATACATTTGGGCACACTGGGGTGGGCTCCTAGTGTGCCACATGAGTTGGAGGGTGGGTGGGTACATGATGCCGACACAGGGATTGGGCACCCTGATGTCGGAAGGGGGGGAAGGAAAAACAAACATTTGGGCACATCGGTGTGGGCTCCCAGTGTGCCATATGAGTTGGCAGGGGCAGATAATATCGATGCCTTGAGTTGTTGAATTTTGAAAATACAGCGGCTGCCATGCTAATAGCTGTCATTAGAACTGTATGTTTCTCAGTGGCTGACAGAATTCACCTCACAGTGCAGCCATGGCTCGAGGAGTTTTACCAGTAGTGATGACTGCTGCAGCACAACAGCATTTTTACATCACTGATATGGTACAGCAACACTGCATAATAACTGGTGACTCCCTGCAGTGACTGGATTTCCACTTCTGATAAAACGCTGAAATAACCAACTGAATTCCGTAATGACTCAATAGCAGGTTATTACGGTGCTTTCCTCCTCTTGCTCTCACTTCACTGTCATGTGAGTAAGGCTGCTGCTCGGGGAACGCTCGCTCGCACAAATGCAGCTTACAGTCTTGCTCTTTGTTGAAACATTGCACATGGAAAAAGAGAATTTAAAGGGAAATAATGACCGCTTGGCCCATCCAGTCTGCCCATTTCTCCCTACGTACACAATTACATCAGATGATGCCCGGTCAACAGCTCTTTCTCCCTTCCCCCATCCTTTCCATTATGATTTCTTTGTGCTTATCCCATGCATTCTTGAACCCCACCACTATTTTTGCCCCCAACACCTCGGTTGGAAGGCTGTTCCACCACGCTTTCTGTGAAGAAGTACTTCCTCCCATCTCCCTTGAATCTACCCCTCTCCAGCTTCATAGCAGCTCCCCTTGTTCTTGAGCACATTTTCTTCTGAAAAATACTTCACTCCTGTACCTTATTTACCCCTGTGAGACATTTAAAGGTCTGTATCATGTCTCCCCTCTCCCTCCTCTGTTCCAGGGTGTACATATTAAGGTCCTTTAGTGTCTCCTCATAGGGCTTTTGATACAGACCCTGCACCATTTTAGTTACCCTCCTCTGGACCACCTCCACTCTGTGTCCTTCCGGAGAGGTGGTCTCCAGAACTGGACACCGTACTCTAGGTGGGGTATTACCAGCGATCTATAGAGAGGCAACACCACCTCCCTCTTTCTGCTGCTGATACCCCTCCCTATACAACCCAGCATTCTACTTGCCCTCCCTACTGCCTTGTCACTCTGCCTGGCCACCTTTAGGTCATCTGATATGATAACTCTGTAGGTACATCAGCGAAAGAAGGAAGTCCGGGAAAAGGAAACAGCATCAATACTGAACAAATACTTCTGCTCAGTATTCACTGAGGAGGGGAAGGGACAGGGACCACAGCTAGGAATAAGAAACAAAGGGGAGAGGGAAGTGAACACCAGTTCATTTATAGAAGAAAGGGTCCTTGAGGAGCTCACAAAACTAAAGGTGGACAAGGCAATGGGACCAAGATGACATACATCCCAGGATATTAAGGGAACTAAGGATAGAACTAGGGCCACCACTGGCAGCCCTGTTCAGTGAGTCACTGAGTCACTCAACTCAGGAGTGGTTCCAGAGAACTGGAGGATGCAAACTCATGTACCTGGGCCGCAGAAATCCTGGGAAGAGCTACAGGATTTGGGGGGGGGGGGTTCTGACGGTCACCAGGGAAGAAAGGGATTTGGGGATTATTATTTAAGATGACCTAACAGTGTCCAAGCAGAGTACAAAGGCTGACGGGAAGGTCAGTGGTATGTTGGGTTGCATAGGGAAGGTTATCACTAGCAGAAGAAGGGAGGTGGTGATACCACTATACAAAACACTAGTGAGGCCTGATCTGGAAAACTGTACAGTTCTGGAGGCCACATCTTCGTAAGGACAAGGACTGGGTGGAGGCGGTACAGAGAAGGGCGACAAAGATGGTGAAGGTATTACACCAGAAGATATATGAGGAGAGATTAAAGGACCTCAATATGCATACACAGGAAGATAGGAGGGAATGAGAGGATATGATAGAAACCTTCAAGTATTTTAAGGGCATAAACAAGGTGCAAGGGAGTGACACCTTTCAGTACAGGAAAGGTGCAAGAACGAGGGGGCACGGTATGAGATTGAAGGGGGACAGGATAAGGGGAAATATGAGGACATTTTTTCACAGAAAGGGTGGTGGATGCATGGAATACACGACAACAGTGGGGGGGGGATTTAAACATGCATGGGATAGGCACAAGGGAACCCTGGGGGGGGGGGGAGAGGCTTAAGCCGATGACCAGGTAGGGTATACGGGCAGACTAGATGGGCCTGGCGGTCCTTATCTGTTGACAATGTCTATGTTTCTATGTCTTTTTACTGCTTATTGACAGTCAGTACCCCCCTCCCCCAACTTTATACTCGGCTCCTGGATTTCTGTGCTCTAGGTGCATGATTTAGCACTTTTTGGCACTGAATCCCAGCTGCTCATACCCTTCGCTACTCCTCCAGTTTTCTGAAGTCATTCTCTCCACCCCTTCCTGAGTATCCACCATATTACAAATTTTGCTGTCATCCGCAAAGAGGCAGACCTTCCCTTCAACAACATGAAGTCTTGCTGTATTCTGACAATATACAGTTAGCCCTTCCAGTTCAGCTTCTCCGGAGAGGAAAGAGTTACCTCTATGCAGAAACATAGAACATTGAGCTCGGGCTCGGTTTTCAAACCCCTGTCCCTGGTACATTGTCTGTAACCGTCAGATTCTTTACTCTGCCTAACTGTGAAGAAGCTTCGGAGATTTCTCCTTCGCTGCTTTGGTTCGGTAGTGGTTTAACATCCGGTTTTCAACCGTAAATGCTATTATTTTCTTCAGTCTTCAAACCTGTGTCTACAGTACAGGTAGTATAGGTTAGATAGATAAGTTTGGGGTGAGTGTCAGTTCCTCATGGTCGGTCTGGTGATGAACCAATTTTTAATTTTTTTTAATCATTTAACAGTTTCTACCTGCAGCCACAGCCCTGCTCCATATCCTGCCACCGCTCCTCCACTTCACCTCCAACCCCGAAGCTTGCATGCCCAGCTGGCAAACACGCTTACACCTGTGAAAGGCCCCCTCATAGCCCTCAAGGCCCGGCGAGGAACCGCTATCGCATTATGCCATCCAGGCATCGCTGTCGGTCGACGAAACTGTGGCCATCAAGCTGCCACGGGCTTGTGCTGCCTTTTTCCCTTATCTCCCCCGATGCAAGCACGGACGTGCCATGATGTCAGCGCACTAGCATGCAGACATCTGCCGTGCTTTTCCCCCACTAGGTAGCCGTACCTCTGTAGTACCTCCGGGCGTCCCCAGGGACCAGCAGAGCGCAATGTACATCCACCTCTTATCCCCAGGACTAGGAGACGTGTCGTCGGACGCTCCATCCTAGTCCTCCCCTGCCGACCACCGATGACCCTGGCTCATTCCCGAACCTAGGTCGCCGGCGTGGAACGAGGTGTGGTGTCCAGCGCCTCAACCCTCAGCACCACCGGGCCGACTGAAGAACCGATTTTTGTTATATTTTTAATGTCTGTTTCTCTAGTGTGTGGGTACCGGCGACCTTTGGTTACATAAAAAAAATATATATTTTTTTCTGTTTTTTTTTTTTTTTTCCGCTCAACCCGTGACACGGTTGGTAACCGTAGGTTTAGTGTTACTCGGCCTGACCGCCACTTTGGGTAACTGGCAGTACAAGTGTTATGTCTGAGAAACCCAAGAAAAAGACCAGACCCACTGGGTTTCGGCACTGCACTGAGTGTGGGGATGTTTTTGTTAAAGTGGATCCCCACCTCATTTGTGTTTATTGTTTGGGGTTTGACCACCTAGAAACAGACTGTCAAATTTGTAAAAATACTCCTAAAGCCACACTGGTTAAGCGTTAGCACAGCTGAAGGAAAGAAAGGCTGAAAAATCCGCTGGCCCGGATGGTCGGCACGGTTTGGGTCCAGCAGAACAAGAGGAGGTACCTTCTGACCAGGGTGATACCTCCTTGGGCAAGAGGAAGGCTGCAACCGACTCTACGGTTCCGGCGAAAAGGAAAAGAAAGTCTGCCAGTTTGGGTCCAAAGCCTCCGACCCCAATCATGGACTAAATAGTGAGAGCGATTCAGATAGTTCAGTCACTGCAAACTATACTGACCGGACCAACGCACCCCACCCATCGGTCAGTTGAGTTGGTTCAACTTAATGCGGATTACGATCCGTAGGCTTATGAGCTGGAAAGGGAGGGTGGAGAAGAAAAAGAAGAGGAAGGCCTTGGTGAGCCAGTGGAGCCTGACACCTCCTCTGATAGGCCTGACTCTGTTTCACCTTCCAGAGCTGGTGAGTCCCTGTCCCACTTTGCTTTCTATAAGAAAGTGGCTGACACTCTGAAGCTGCCTACTGTTGAGGAATCTGAAGAGGAACCTGATTTTTTTTTTAGAGATGATGGACATCCCAGAGTCCAAAAGGTTATCTATTCCCTTACACAAATCCCTAAGGAAACAGACAAATAAAATCTTGCAGTTACCTACATCCATACCTCCTGTGGATAGGAAGATGGATAGGAGGTATATGCTATCAGGTCCAGGTACAGAGTTCCACTGCAGCCATGTCGAGGTTGTGCAGACTGCAGCCTGTGATAAGGCCAACATACCCTTGGCTTCACCCCCCGAGAAGGACTCCAGGAAGGTGGATGCTATAGCAAAGAAGCAGTACCTGGCATCCTCCTTGAGACTCAGACATGCTTCTTACATGGCATATGTGGCTAGGTACCAGAAGTCCATATGGGAGTCTGTCTTAGACCTAGCCAAAGGTGCCCCCCCCACAACCCAGCTTGCCAAGGAGCTGGAGCAGGTGGCTGCTGATGGAATTGAGGCATCCAAGGTGCAATTTCATGCTACTGTAGACTCTAATGATGTTTCATCTAGGGTCATGGCAACATTTGTCTCCATGCGGAGGTTTGCTTGTCTCAGATGTACCAGTCTCTCCCAGGATACCAAGGCCATGGATTTTCCTGTCACTCAAAACTCTGTGTTTGGGGAGCAGACGGAGACGTACATGAAAAAGATGGATGAATACAGGACCACCTACAGGAGTGCAGTGGCAAAGGAAAGGACTGCTACTCCTCAGAAGCAGCAGTCTAGGGCTGGCAGGGGTAGGCCTTTTCAGAGGCCTTTTTACCAAGCACAGACCTCCTTTACTTTCCAGCAGAGGGGTTTCTTCAGAGGGAGAGGCAGGAGAGGGATGAGCAGGGCTGCATCCACCTCCCAGCCTAGAACCCTTGCCAGACTGACACCTTGATGTGTCAGTTCGGATCGCCTCCCCTATTCCAGTAGGTGGCAGGCTGGCTCACTTCTCTTGGGCCTGGAAGTCTGTTACTACAGACAAATGGTTCCTGGAGGTGGTGAGCCAAGGGCTTGCTCTTAATTTTAAAAAATTCCCCAAGTCCAGAGCAAAGACATTCAAGCCTGCCACTTACTGGAAACAGCAGCCCTAGAGGCAGAAGTTTCTTCCTTGCTGCTACTAAAAGCAGTGGAACAGGTCCCCATCTCATTCAGGGGAAAAGGCTTGTACTCAAGGTACTTCCTCACCCCAAAGAAGACAGGGGAGTGGCGCCCCATCCTAGAACTCGGGTATCTAAACAGACATCTTACAAAACCCAAATTCAAGATGGTGACTTGGGGCACTGTTTTTCCCTCTCTAAGGCGAGGAGACTGGTTAGCGTCCCTGGACCTCAAGGATGCCTATTTCCATATACCAGTCGGTTGCTCGCACAGAAAGTACCTAAGGTTCGAGTTGCCCTCAAGCCATTACCAGTTCAGGGCTATGCCCTTCGGCCTCTCTCCTGCCCCCAGAGCTTTCATCAGGTGTCTAGCAGTGGTGGTAGCATTTCTCAGAAAGCAGGGAACAGCACTATTTCCCTATTTGGATGACTGGCTCATAGTAGGGCAGTCCCCAGAGCAGGTCAGGACAGCTCTGGCAGCAGCCCAACAACTCTTAGGCTCTCTAGGCTTCCTGTTCAACTTGCCCAAGTCAGTACTGGAGCCAGTCCAAGTACTCACCTTCATAGGGGCAGAAGTGGACACTGTTCAGGCAAAAGGCATTCTTACCAGTGCAAAGGGTAAAGGCCCTAACCAGTCTGGCAGGCTCTTTCAGAGTTTTGGTATCCCGGCCAGCCAGGCATTTTCTTCAACTCTTGGGCCACATGGCAGCATCTACTGCAGTGGTCCCAGGGGCCAGGTTTCAGATGTGAGACGTACAGATCTTACAGCAGGCTATCACAACAAGGATTGGACCCACCGGAAAGTTCTTAGCCAGCGGTGCCAGCAGGAACACCTCACGTCGGCTCCACCCTGGTATAAAAGGCGCGGACCCAGCTCCACCTCAGTTTTTTCCCCGCCGATCCCACGATGTGAAGAGTTCTTTGGTTTTGGCTTGCCAGTACCAGCTAAAACCTTCGGGTTTTCAGCCTTTTTTCTTCCAATTCTTCGACTTTTTCGACGTTTTTTCAGTCAGCGACGTATATCTTCACCATCCTTGGTCTCCTCGTCGGGACCCCACGTCAGCAAGTGCGGTTGCGGCTGCCAGATACCATCTAAGGACAGCCACAAGAAGTGCGCCTTTTGTCTGGGGCCTGAGCACGACACTGCGGCCTGTTCGTCCTGCCAGAGATTCACCATCCGGACTTGGATCCACCACCTGAAGGCGTACCTTCTTGAAAAAAAGATGGATCTGCACACCTCAGGGGAGAAGGTGAAAAAGGAGGACAAAACCAAGCGGTCCCGCGAAAAAGACTGTAGTCGGTCCAGGTCCCGGTCTTGCTCCTGCTCGCGGTCTTCTCCCAAGAAATACCGTGGTTTGACAGACTCGAGTGAGCGTCCAAAATCTAAAGATCAGGCTAAGGCTGGCCCTTCGGGGGAGAGGCCAGCGAAGCCTAAGATGACTCCGCTAAGGGTCACCGTTAAGTCCTCGGAGGCGCAAGCTTCAGCCCTGCCTTCCAAGGCCCTCAGCGCCGCTCGGAGTTGAAGGACACTCCGGCACCCCCCCGGTGGTACCCCATCGTCGGTCCCCTTACCGACGCCAGGTGATGGGGTGATGGATCTAGGCACAGCCGGCGAAGCAGCTACGTCTCCATCCCCTAAGTCCTCCTCCTGAGGCTCTACAGGGGGCTCTCCTTCCAGGGCCGACGTTCTGGATATTCCCTTTCCGGTGAAGGCGGCCTGCGTCTTTATGAAGGATGAGCTCCAGGATCTGTTTCCCTTTTGGTGGAGGCAGGTCCAGAAGCGACCCCCAAGCCGGCCCTGTCACTGGTTCCAGACCCTTCGGGTGAACCACAGCCAGAAGGTGCTTCTTTGCTGAGGAAGACCGCGAGAGGCCGCCGCCTACACCCCTCCCAGGGCTCGTTCCCGTCACGGTCCGTGAGACCGACACTGCGCTCTACCAGGTCTGGTAGCCGGCGTGAGTCAGGTCTCGCACCAGGAGCCGTTCCGGCTCTGTTAGATGGGACTCGCTCCGGATGTCTGTCTCTACTCGAGCCAGTCCGCCGGACTCTGTCTTGACCATCGTGGTCGGTGAGTCACGACGTCGAGCGGGCTATTCACAAGGATAGGTCCGCTACTCGACACCCAGTAGCTCTTCCTCCTTTCTTCCTCTCTACCTCTTCCTTTCGGGAATCGGGGGTTCCCCAGGAGAGAAGGGCCAGCTGTGCTCGCCTCCTGACGATCCTACTTTCATGGACATCATGAGGCACATCCAGGACTCCAATGAGTGGGATATGGAGTACCTGGATCTGGAATGCTGGCGATTAGCTAAGTACCTGAGGCAGAAGGAGCTTAAACCCTTTGTGGTGCCTCCTTTGGTGGGCACATTCCAGGACCTTACCCAGATTACCTGGAAGCATCCGGCTTCAGTTCCGGCAGTTCCAGAGAAATCGGACAGGCTGTACAGAGCCCCGAGGGATGAACCATTTTTGGCCGAACACTCTCAGGTGGACTGTTCAGTAATTGCGGCTGTGCATGACAAATCTAAGCAGCCCAAACACCTCAGCTCACAGCCTCCCGATTCAGAGTCTCGTTATTTGGACCAGGTGGGCAAGAAGGTGTATTCTGTCTCTACCTGTTCAGTTAGATCCCGGAATTTCCTAACGCATATGGTCCAATACCAGAATGCGCTGTGGGAGCGGGTACAAGATCTGGTAAACGCCTTGCCAGATTCCGAGAAGAAAATGGAGATTCTGGTTGTCCTAAAATCGGGCTCGGACGTAGGCACACATATTTTGTGTGCCTCATATGACACTGTGGATACAGCAGCCAGAGTAGCAGTGTCAGGTGTTTGCCTCAGGCGCCATGCCTGGTTGAGGGTCTCGGGCTTTCATCAGGATCTGCAGTCCGGCATCCAGGACTTACCATTCCAGGGTACCGTTTTGTTTGGGCAAGAGATGGAGTCTCTCATCAATCTTGCCTCCAAGAGTCAAGCAAATCCATCTGGTCTGTCGGCCAAATGTACCGTGGAGCCCGGCGGAGGCAGCGAAAGCGGCCTTTTCGTAGGCCCTCAGGTGGTCAAGCCCATGGCAATCAACAGTGCCGGAGAGGTGGCTTTCGGAGGAGAGCCGGCAACCAGCAGCCTGGAGGCGCTCCTCTCCGTGGCCCCAAGTCCTCCTATGCCTCTTTGCCACACTTGGCTCTGCCCAATGACTCCCTTCCAACCCCCCCCGGCGGCGGAAGTTCCAGGGGAGGTGGTAGGGGCTCGCTTCTCCCTGTACTTTCAGGGATGGAGCTTGATCACTGCGGAAAAATGGGTCCTAGACGTTATAAGGAGAGGACACATTCTAGAGTTCACGGAGATTCCTCCAGACACTCCACCAAGGTTCTCCAGATATCCTCCTTCTCATATCCCTCTCATAGAAGGAGAGATACCTACCCCCTTGCAAAAAAGGGCGATAGAACCAGTCCCCCAGCTACAGCGGGGAAAAAGGTGTTATTCCCACTTCTTCCTGGTCCCAAAAAAGACTCAGGACCTTTGTCCCATTCTGGACCTCAGCTCTCTCAATCTTTATGTAGAGTACAAAAGGTTCTAGATGGTTACCCTTCCAGGACTTCTTCCTCTGCTGCACCAAGGGGACTGGCTCTGCTACCTAGACATGCAAGATGCATATATGCGTATCGGGGTCTTTCCCCCTCACAGGAAGTTCCTGAGGTTCCGCTTCCAGGGAGAGCAATATCAGTTTTGAGTTCTTCCGTTTGGCCTCTCCTCCACTCCTTGAGTCTTCACAAAATGCTTGGCAGTAGTGGCTGTGGCTGTAAGGCGTCAGGGGCATTAGGTCTTCCCTTACCTGGACGATTGGCTGCTTGCGGCCCCGTTAAGGTCACACCTGCTTCAAGCTCTCAGAGACACCTATACGCTCTTCCAAGACCTGGGGATCACCCTGAACCTTCCAAAGTCTTCCCCAGAACCCAGCCAAAGACTCGTCTTTATCGGAGTGGTCCTGGATTCGGTCCAGGGCATGGCCTTTATACCCCCGGAGAGGGGCGATCACTTGCGGGAGATAGCCGGATCGGTCCTAGTAACTCCTCAGGTCCCAGCAAAGACCTTCCTCAGACTTTTGGGGCACATGGCGGCGGCCATTCCAGTTACTTCTTTGGCCCACCTTCACATGAGAATCCCACAGTGGATGCTCAGGGTGCAGTGGGATCAGTGCCCCGACGACCTCGACCACATGGTCAGAGTCTCAGAGTCAGTACGGAGAATACTTCTCTGGTGGATGGATCCACTCAATTTGGAAAAAGGGGTCTTCTTCCGTCCAGAGCCCCCGAATCAGACTCTTACAATGGATGCCTCGGATTTGGGGTGGGGAGCGCACCTGGGGATCCACCAAACGAAGGGCATTTGGACCCTCGAGGCGCGCGAACTCCACATCAATGTCCTGGAGATGCGAGCAGTCCTCAGTGCGCTACATGCCTTTCAGGAGGACCTCATACCAGGCTCTCTTCTGGTTCAGATGGACAACATGGTGGTTGTCTTCTGTATCAACAAGCAAGGGGGCGCTCATTCTTACCCCCTGTGCAGGGAGGCGATGAGAGTCTGGTATTGGGCACTAGAACGGCACATTACTGTCTCTGTGGTGCATGTTCCAGGTGTCCTCAACGACTTGGCCGACAGTCTCAGCAGATCTCAGTCCAAGGCACACGAGTGGGAGCTACTGCAGTCAGTAGCTGGACCAGCTGTTCGACATAGGTGGAGTCAGAGCTGGACCTGTTGCGTCTCACGCAGTGCCAAACTGCCAGTTTTCTGCTTTCGCGAGCCAGCGCCTGAGTGTTTCAAACAACTTGAAGTACTTGCTGTATTCTGACAAATGCAATTAGTTGTGCCTTTAAACTGCCCCGAGAACAAAGGGTTAATCTTTCTATGCAGAGCATAGAATGCTGAGCTCGAGCTCAGTTGATGTCTCTTGTCTGTTTCCCTTTGAAAGCTAACCGTCAGATTCTTTACTCCGCCTCACTGAACAGTCGCTCCGGAGATTTCTCCTGCAGCTCGGTTCGAAAGTCGGTTGAAGTGTCGTTTTTTTCGTCGGTTTCTAACCAAAAAAAGTTTCCTGCTTAGTCGGTTCAGTCTCTGTCTGTGGTACCGTGAGTACTAGATAGGTTTTGTACTGTGTTTTCTGTGTGGCACTTGTAAAAAGTGTGGATCGATTCAGCTGAACCGATCATTTTTGCATAATTCTTGTGTTAACTTTAGTGTGTGGTTACTGGTCCTTATCGGTTCTAAAAAAAAAACCAAAAAAACGTGTTTTACAACGCTTTTTTCTCAAGACCCGTGACACGGTTAGGGAACCAATAAGGGAGTCTTGCGTTCGGCGGTTGCCAAAAAAAAGGATAAGTTTGGTTAGGTTCTAGCCATGTCTGCAGTACCCAAGAAAAACCGGCCTCACTGGTTTCAATGTACTGCAGTGTGGGGAGGTCTTTAGTTAAGGCCGCATCCCCACACCACCTGTGTGTTTGTCTGGGGTTTGAACACCTGATCAGACTGCCAATTTGCAAAAATTTTCCCAAATCTACCCTTGAAAAGAGATTAGGTAGACTGAGGGAAAAGGAGGCCGAGAAGTCCACTGACCCGATGGCCAGCCGGTTCGTTCGACCGAACTAGAAGGAGTGCCCTCTGACCAGGGCGATACTTCTTCAGGCAAGAGGAGAGCAATCCCGAGGCATCGGTTCCGACTAAAGAAAAGCGCACAGAAAGATGATCTGGTTGGATCCAGAAGTCCATGTTCCGGCCGCCGAAGAAATAGCTAAGCGATTCGAGATTTGTGGAATCGCTTCATCTCGATTCCGACTTTATCCGCACCTTGTGGCAGGGGGCTTGTTCTGGCTATTTCCCGGTTCACGATTATACTCTGGAAGAATTTTTATGAACGGAGTTTGAGGGGGAAGGAGTTGAAGATGTACGATGGTGACAGAAAGTTCAGATGTGCCTGTGGAACCGACATCTCCCCAGACAGACCTTCGGGTGTATCCCCTCCTAGGCTTTCTGAGTCCCCTTTACACTTTATGTTCTTAAGAAAGGTGGCTGAGACCCTCCAGCTTCCAATGGAAGAGGTAATGAAGGATCAGGAGGAGTCTGATTTTGTAGAGATGATGGACATCCCAGAGTCCAGGAGACTGTCTATTCCCCTCCACAAATCTTTTGGGAAACAGACACAAAAAATTCTGAAGTCTCCCAATTCTGTACCTCCTGTGGACAGAAGAATGGACAAGAGGTATACACTCTCAGGCTTAGAAACTGAGTTTTTATATCAGCAATGCAGCCATGTTGGGGTTGTGCATGCTGCTGCCTGTGATAAGGCAAGCATTCCCTTGGCTTCACACCCCCCCGGACAAAGACTCTAGGAAGATTGATGCCATGGCAAAAAAGCTGTACATGGCATCTTCCTTGGGACTCACACAGGCAAATTATATGGCCTATACAGCTAGGTACCAGAAGTCCATGTGGGACACTGTACTGGCACTGGCTAAACAGGCCTCCCGCTAGCCAAGGAGCTGGAGGTGGTGGCTGCAGATGTGATTGAGACATCTAAAGTTCAGTTTCATGCTGCTGTGGACTCGAATGATGTGTCATCAAGAGTCAGGGCTACATCTGTGGCTCTTGGGAGGATGGCTTTGGCTTGATGTACTAGCCTCTCGCAGGATACCCAGGCTAAGGCCATGGATTTTCCTTAGTGGGTAATTCTCTGTTTGGGGAGCAGACAGAGAATTACATGAAGAAATGGATGAGTGCAGGACCACTTACAGGGTGCTCAGGCCAAGGAGAGGCAGGCAGCTCCTCAAAGGCAGCAGTCTAGGGGCAGGGGCAGACCTTTTCAAAGGCCTTTTTACCAAGCACAGGCCTCTTCTTCCTTTTCGCAAAGGGGTTCTTCAGAGGGAGAGGCAGAAGGAGGATGAGCAGGGCTGCATCCACTCCTCAGCCTAAGGCCCCTGCCGAGCAGACACCCTGATGGGCCTGCCCGGGTCGACTCTCCTATTCCATTAGGGGGCAGGCTGGCTTACTTTGTCCAAGACTGGATGTCTATTACATCAGACAAGTGGGTCCTGGAAGTAGTAAGCCAGGGACTGGTTCTCAGCTTCAGAAAATTTCCAAAGATGAGAGCCAGATCTTTTCCACCTGAAAATCTCTCAGAAACCCTTGACCTAGAGGCAGAGGTTTCATCTCTTCTGGCCTTAAGAGCCATAGAGAGAGTACCTACCCTACACTGGGGCAAAGGGCTGTACTCCAGGTACTTCCTGACTCCAAAAAAGACAGGGGAGTGGCTACCCATCCTAGACCTAAGATATCTAAACAAACATTTTTTAAAACCAAAGTTCAATATGGTAACTCTGGGAATAATCCTTCCCTCTCTAAGACCAGGGGACTGGCTAGCCTCCCTGGACCTCAAAGATGCCTACTTTAACATTCCCATCAGGTGTTCCCACAGAAAGTACCTCAGGTTCGAGTTGCCCTCAGGCCACTATCAGTTCAGAGCAATGCCCTTTGGCCTAACCTCAGCCCCAAGGGTTTTCACAAAGTGCCTGGAGTAGTAGTTGCCTTTCTTAGAAGGCAAAAGATCTCCATTTTTCCATATCTGGGCGATTGGCTAATAGTGGGTCAGTCTCCAGACCAAGTCGAGTCTCACCTGCAAGTGACCCAGCAAGTGCCCACTTCTCTAGGATTTCTTCTCAACCTTCCCAAGCCAGTTCTCGAACCAGTCCAGCTTCTTACCTTTATAGGGGCAGAACTGGACACAGTCAGAGCAGGAGCCTTTCTTCCCCTGGAAAGGGCAAGGGTTCTTATAGAACTAGCCTCTTCCTTCAGCCTTCGGGTATCTCGACCAGCAAGGCATTTCCTCCAGCTCTTGGGCCACATGGCAGCTTCAACAGCAGTGGTCCAAGGGGCAAGATTCCAGATGAGGGTATTCAGTTCCATCTGAGAGCTTTTTGGTCTCAGAGGAAGGATTCCCTGACCAAACTGATCCGAGTGACTCTGACCTTGATCCAAGCCCTTCAATGGTGGCAGGATCAGGACAATTTAAGACAAGACACTCAGCCTTATTCAGTGGTCTTTACCACGGACGCTTCTGTTCTGGGCTGGGGAGCCTATCTGGGGGCCTTTACTGCCCAGGGACTGTGGTCCCCAGAATCCCTTCTCCATATCAATCTCCTAGTACTCAGGGCAGTTTTTCTGGCCCTGAAAGCTTTCTCTCAGTCAGTGCAGAACAAGGCGGTTTAGGTCAGGACGGTCAACATCACCACCATGTGGTACATCAACAAGCAGGGGGCACTCGGTCCACGGCCTTGTGCACGGAAGCCATGAAATTGTGGTCCCTGGCTTATTCCCTGTAAACCTCTCTGGTAGCAGTTCACCTTCCAGGGAAGGACAATGTGCTAGCAGATGCACTGAGCAGGATCTCTCAGGGCCATCATGAATGGTCCCTGGACCCTCAGGTGTTGAAAGTGATTTTTTCAAGGTGGGGCACTCCAGAGATGGATCTCTGTGCAGCCCCAGACAATCACCAACTTCCTCTCTTTTGCTGCAGACCCCCAGTCTTGGGCTCAGTCCCCCTGGTTGCTCTGATTCTGAATTGGGAAGGGAAATTTCTGTATGCCTTCCCTCCCTCCCTTCCACTCCTGTTCAAAGTATTAGTCAAAATAAGGTCTCAGCCTTGCAAAGTGATTCTGATTGCTTCAGATTGGGCCAGACAGCCTTGGTACCCCTTGTTGTTGTTGTCCCTAGCAGTCCATCTTCCCCTGTCTCTTCCCAGGAATTACAACCTGTTAACATCCTCTCAGGGGAGGATTTGGTACCCCAATCTTCAGTCTCTCAATCTCAATCTCAAGGCATGGCTCTTGAAGAGTTAGAGTTTGCAGATCTGCATCTTTCTCAGGGGGTCCTGGATATTCTCAAAGCTTCTCGAAAGCCCTCCACCAGAAAGACTTACAACTCCAGATGGAAGAGATTCAGTATGTGGTGTTCTAAGAAGCATATTTCCCCATATACTGCTGAATTGCCTACGGTTCTGTGTTATATGGTCCATCTTAATGGCCTAGGCCTCAGACCAGCTACTCTCAAGGTACACTTGTCAGCTGTTTCTGCGTTTCTGTCTGTGGGGAAGTCTTCCTCACTGTCATCTCATTCTGTGTTCTGTAGTTTTTAAAGGATTGCTTCACACTAATCCTCCTTTTAGAGACCCTACCCTTGCCTGGGATTTGAATGTTTGCATTGCTCAACTTATGCAACCTCCTTTTGAGCCTATGTCCTCAGCAGAGCTGAAGTACTTGACTTGGAAAACTGTGTTCTTGGTAGCCATGACCTCTGCCAGACGTATCAGTGAATTGCAAGCCCTGTCAGTGGAACCTGATTTTATCTCCTTTCACAAGGATAAAGTGGTCCTTAGAACCAATAGAAGGTTTTTGCCCAAAGTGGTTTGACTTCCTTTTAAACCAGTCTGTCTCTTCCTGTTTTCTTCACTGATCATTCTTCCTCAGGAGAGAGGAGGCTACACAGTTTAGATGTTAAAAGAGCCCTTAGTTACTATGTAGAGCGTACCAAGGGTCACAGGTTTGACTCCCTCTAGTTTTTCCTCATTTATGGAGAAGTAGGAAAGGGCAAACCTGCCACCAAGAGAACTATTGCCAGATGGATTGTGTCTTGTATACAATTCTGCTATGAAAAACTGAGAAAGATTCCTCCCTCAGGCCTGGGGGCTCACTCTACAAGAGGTACAGCTGCTTCCCTGGCTGCTGACAGGGATATCCCTCTCTTAGAAATTTGTCAAGCAGCTACCTGGAAAACAGTCCATACCTTTACCAAGCATTACTCTCTGGATATCCAGGCTAGGAGTGATGCTCGGTTTGGCACAGCAGTACTTCAGAGCCTATTCCCAAAGTAGGTTCTGTCCCCCCTCCATGGAGGTACTGCTTGGTAGTCTGCACTTGCCTGAATACAACAAGACTTCAAGTTGTTTGAAGAAAAAATTACTCCCCTTAGTAATTATGTTTCTTCTATTGGAGTCTTGCTGTGTTCTGACCTCCTTCCCTGCCTCCCCTCTCAGAACCTGGTTTTGGGAAGTGGGTGGGCAGGTGCAGTGTTGCATCTCAGGGGTGCCCCTTTTACACACTCTTCTTTTGTTTGGGTGTTTATTTTATTATTTTCCTGTTTGGTTTGGGTTTTGAGTTTTGGGTTTCCTGACTTGAGCCTTCTTTTGGTAATCCAAAACTTTTTGTTGCCAGTTGGCTATTAAAAATTGTTTTTACAATTTCCACATAGAATAGCTATTAGAGTGTTGCTCATAAGAATCTGACAGTTAGCTTTCAAAGGGAAACCGACAGAGACATCAACCGAGCTCAAGCTCAGCATTCTATGCGCTGCATAGAAAGATTAACCCTTTGTTCTCCAGGGCAGTTTAAAGGCTGGGGCTAACTGCACTTGTCAGAATACAGCAAGACTCCAATAGAAGAAACATAATTACTAAGCTGAGTAATTTTTTCTTTCTGGCCAGACGCATTGTCCTTTTGTTGGGCAGGGAGGTTTCATTACGCCTTTCCTCCCTTTCCTCTCGTCCAGAGAGTTCTGTTGAAGTTGTAAGCCGAGGGGGCTCAAATTATTCTGATCACCCTGCTGTGGCCTCAGCAGATTTGGTTCCCACTACTTCATTGGCTATCCATGGAACCTCCAATCCCGCTGCCAATATGCTCGCAGTTGCTGTCCCAGGATCAGGGCTCGCTGTTACATCCCAATCTCCGATACTTACACCTTCATGCTTGGCTCCTTCGGATGTAGCAAAATACAGGTATGGAGTATCCCCAGAGTTGGTGGATGTTCTTGTGTCGTCGAGAAAACCCTCCATGCGCTCCACTTATGCTATGAAATGGAAGTGGTTCTGCTTGTGAGCCTCGTCTCACCATCTGGATCCCATTACCGGTCCTGTGAACTCAGCTCTACAGTATCTCCTCTCCTTGTACCAGCAAGGCTTGAGCTACTCCTCCATAAAGGTGCACATGTGGGCCATCTCAGCTTATCACGCCCTTTCGGGAGACAGGGCCTTAGCCCAGTTGGATGTCGCCCGCACCTTTTTACGGAGACTCTTCATGAGACTCCATTCGGGATCTCATCCACCCTGGGACCTCCTTTTTGTGTTGGAGAAGCTTACTCATCCCCCTTTTGAACCTGCAGCAGATTGTGAGCTGCGATACCTTTCCTGGAAGGTTTGTCTTTTAGTTGCCATTACGTCGGCTCAAACAGTTTCCGAGCTTCAGGTTCTGATGTGTAAAGAGCAGTATTTAATTTTCCACAGGGAAAGGGTTTCCCTGAGGACGAACCCTAAGTTTTTTCCAAAAGTGGTCTCGGAGTTGACCCTCAACCAGTCGGTTGACCTTCCCATTTATTTCCCTTCTCCTGCTAACAGGGGGAAGCTCTCCTTCACACTTTGGATGTCCACAGAACGCTAAGGTTTTACTTTAAGCGAACAGCTTCTCACCGCCATTTGGAGCAACTGTTTGTGGCATTCGCACCACAACACTTGGGTAAACCGGTGTCCAAGCAGACCATTTCAAAATGGATTGTCGACTGTGTTTCTTTCTGCTATGAGAAGCACAACAAGCCCCTTCCTGGCCCGGTTAGGGGTCACTCCACCAGAGGAGTGTCTGCTTCCTTCGCCATGCTGCTGAACGTCTCGATTAGGGACATTTGCGTGGCTGCTACCTGGAATTCTGTGCATACTTTCGTAAAGCACTACAGCTTGGACATTGCCTCCAGACGCCGCACCAGCTTCGGCCTGGCAGTCCTTTAGGGACTCCTGCCTTGAGCTTCTGTGTTCAGCTTCCTCTCCTCCACCTCCCGGGGTTGATTACCTCTTTGGCGAGGGACTGCTTAGGATTTCAGTACTTATTGTGATAGCCTGCTGCAAGAGCTCCCACTCGAAGTAAGATAGTACATTTATGTAAGAACTTACCGTAACAGTAGATCTTCAAGAGGAGCTCTTGCAGCAGGTGTTACTTTCCCACCTCCATGCCCTTGAGATGTGCAGAGCATCACACTGTAGCTGCTACCGCGTTCTCCTGTTAGGGCTCATTCTCGGGTCTTGGCAGGGGAACTGGCGTGGAGCTGGGTCCGCTCCCTTTTATACCAGGGCTGACAGGGTGGCGACATCAGGGGCGGTCCCTGCTGGGTACTGCTGGCTAAGAAGTTTTGTGGTGGGTCCTAGTGCAAGCGGCATAGTCCTTATTGTGATAGCATGCTGCAAGAGCTCCTCTCAAAGATCTACTGTTACGGTAAGTTCTTATGTAACTGTACTTTTCATCTCGGGTCCTTCTGGTCCCAGAGGAGGGATCACTGTCCAAGCTGATTCCAGTCAGTCAGACATTTATCCAGGCTCTCCAGTGATGGTTAGAGGAGGACAACCTCGGACAAGCAGTCCCCTTCCTCCAGCAGTCTCCCTCAGTGATTCTCACTACAGATGCCTCTCTGTTAGGGTGGGGAGCCCACCTCGGGAGCCTCACTGCTCAGGGCACACAGTCAGAGCAGGAGTCTCTTCTATACATCAGCGTCTTGGAACTCAGAGCTGTACTCCTGGCCCTTCAGGCATTCTCAGAAGACATTCAGGGGAAAGTGGTGCAGATCAGGACAGACAACACTACCACCATGTATTACATAAACAAGCAAGGAGGGACAAGGTCCACAGGTCTGTGTACAGAAGCCATGAAGGTTTGGAGTCTGGCCTATTCACTTCAGGTCTCTCTAGTTGCAGTGAATCTCCTAGGCAAGGACAATGTCCTAGAGGATGCCCTCAGTAGGATCTCTCAGAGCCACCACAAGTGGTCCCTGAACAAGCAGATACTTCAGGTTATCTTCAGGAAATGGGGCACTCCAGAGGTAGACCTCTTTGCAGCACCGGACAATCACCAGCTTTCTCAGTTTTGCTGCGGACTCCCTATTTTGGGGTCTGTTCCCCTGGATGCTTTGGTTCTGGATTGGGGGAATAAGTTTCTGTATGCATTTCCCCCTTTTCCCCTCCTTTTCAGAGTACTGATAAAAATCTGGATTCAACCCTGCACAGTAATTCTGATTGCTCCAGACTGGGCCAGACAACCCTGGTACCCATTGTTGATATCCCTGTCAGTGCTACCTCCGATTTGCCTCCCAAGGAGGCACAATCTTCTAACCTCCTCCCAGGGGACGATTTGGTATCCCAACCTCGGTTCCCTCAGGCTCAGGGCCTGGCTCTTGAGGAGTTAGAATATGCAGGCTTGCATTTTTCTCAGGGAGTGCTGGACATCTTGAAGGTTTCTAGAAAACCAGCCACCAGAAAAACTTATAATTCCAAATGGAAGAGATTTTCCATTTGGTGTTCACAAAAAAGTCTAGACCCAAATTCAGCTGGTTTACCTGAGACTATTTAGTCCATCTGCACTCTTTGGGTCTCTGGCCTGCCACTTGAAAGGTTCTTCTGGCACCTGTGTCTGCTTTCCTCTCTGCAGGTAAACCTGTCTCCCAGGCATCTCAGCCAGTTTTTAAGAAATTCTTCAAGGGGTTGTTGCATTTTCACCCCCCTCACAGGGAGCCCACTCCTGCTTGGGATCTGAATGTCTGCACCCCACAGCTCATGCAGCCCCACTTTGAACCTTTGTCTTCAGACGAGCTTAAGTATTTGATTTGGAAGGCTGTTTTTCTTGTAGATATCACATCTGTCAGGATTAATGAGCTGTAAGCCCTCTCTATTGAGCCTGACTATATCTCCTTTCACAGGGATACGGTTGTTCTCAGGACAAATAGAAAATTTCTTCCCAAGGTAGTCTCAGATTTTTATCTTAACCAAACAATGACACTTCCAGTGTTCTTTACTGATCGTTCTTCCTGAGGTGAAAGAAGGTTGCATAGTCTGGATGTCAAGAGGGCCATGAGTTATTATCTGGATCAGACTAAAGCCCACTGAAATAACTGTTCTCAGCTGTTCCTTACCTATGGGGAGGCGGGCAACGGAAAGCCTGCCATCAAGAGGACCATTGCTAGGTGGATTGTTTCTTGTATTCAGTTCTGTTATGGTAAACTGGGCAGAGCCCCCCTCAGGCCCGGGGGCTCACTCAACCAGAGGTACAGCTGCTTCTATGGCAGCAGCTAGGGACTGTCCCCTGTTGGAAATTTGTAAAGCAGCCACCTGGAGGACTGTTCACACATTTACTAAACATTACTGCCTAGACACTCCAGCCAGAAGTGATGCCAGGTTTGGCACAGCAGTACTGCAGATCTTGTTCCCTAAACAGGTTCTGTACCCCCTTCTGGGGATACTGCTTGGTAGTCTGCATATTGTCAGAATACAGCAAGACTTCATGTTGTTTGAAGAAAAAAATTACTTACCATAGTAATCTTGTTTCTTCCAGTGGAGTCTTGCTGTATTCTTTTTTTTTTACTTTATTTTCTGTTAATAAACAATTTACAAATATAATGCTCATACAGGGTATAGGCATGATATACATTATGCACAGAGTAATAAAACAGTAGAACAGGAACCCCATAATCTTGTACAGGAGGAATGGTGGTGGTGGTGGGGGGTTCTCCTATAACTCCTGTCAAGGTCCCACAGAGTCAGGTAAATTGCCTGCCTCTTCAGTGGATAAAGGTGGTTCCTGTAGGGCGTACTTAAACTTAGGGAGTGTAGTGCAAATGATTGCTATTTAACCTGGTAGTGAGTAGAAAGAAGAAACAATATGGTAGACCCTCTTAGAGCTCCTCCCTTCCACATTCTATATTAAAATAAAATGAACAGCAAATTAACAAAGCACATTATCTTAGCCATTCTGGCCAAATATTATCAAAAGCTGTGCAACAGGTATATAATATGAAACATCAGGGTAACGTTACGCCACAACCCTACAGACTTGTAGCACTGAAGAACATGTGCAGCTTTACGTGCAAGAGGAAATAACGTGGAGATTCTTCCTGCGCTTCCACAACGGTAGCGCATACATTAAATATACATATACGTATATTTTCCCCAAAAGAGAGTCAAAATAAACAGATGCATCCCCATTTTCCCCAACATCCTCAGAACATAAATTTTCATTTTCCTAAACGTAAACATCCACCAATAAAAGTCATTTCTGGGTGTTACTGCATTCAAAACTTTCTGTTCCTAGGCCAAAAAGACCCAGGTTCATTCCTCAGTGTCCGAATCTAAGTGCTGTAGGTCTGGGGTTTCTCTGTGATCTGTGAACTCAGCTTCCACTTTCTTAACCCAGCGGCCAGCATCTTGTGGGCCCCCCATTCACGATCCTGAGATGGGCTGGAAGCAGGAACTAATGGATGACTCCTAGTGTCCTCAGGCAATGGCGAACTGCATTGAAGCTCTTCCGACACGCTCTCATCTGGAAGGAAAAGTCTGGATACAGCTTTACATCTGACCCATTAATATCCAGTGGATATGTGGCTCTGGCGGCCACGATGAGAAGATCTCGAACCTCTGGGCCCGAAGTGCTCACCAAAATGGTCCTGGTCTGATTCGCTCCAGCAGGTCTCACTCTGGGATTAACCCGGTGTGCCTTTTTAAGCGAGGACCACTCAAATCCTGGAGGCACACTCAAGTTCTCTTGCAGCCAGTCATTAAGAATTGCAACAGGTCCATGCCCTCAACACCTTCAGGGACTCCAACCATCTGTACATTTCCAGAGCGGAGATAATTTCCCACTGCTTCCATGCAGCTTCTCAACTGGGTGTTTTCTTTGGTAAGGTTAGCTACCGTAGCCATAGTAGAAACCGCTCGTTTTTCAGATTCAGCCACCGAGCCCATTAGGGTCTGAATTGCAGCATCATAGGATTCTAGTTTTTGTAATGTCTTCTCTATTTTAGAATCCATTGCTTGCATTGACTCGAGCATTGTTTTCCAAGGGGGTTCCGATAAGGTTGTAGCACCCGTCTCCCCACTGTTCACCGAACCAGCGGCCTTACTCGTGGTCTGCTGCTGCGAATCTTTTGGTGGCCCCTGTTGATGCGCTTTTTGCCGAACCATCTTACTTTTTAGCTTACTCTATTCTTGGAGTCTTCAGGAATCGATTTCTGGTATTATTTTGCTAATTATAAAAGTATTGATTGCTGTTTTTAGTCGTTATTTATTTATAAGTATAGGAGCTCTGTTTAGGTGCTTCCAACCAAGAAGATGGCTCTCTGGCTCCCCCAGTCTGCTGTATTCTGACTGCCCTCCCTGCCTCCCCTCACAGAACCCCAAAGCTTTATTTAGGGGATGGCATGTGCCAGTGCTGCACCTCAGTGGGTTATGCTCTTATTATTGTTATTATTATGGGTGTTTTTCTGGGTTTTTCGACTTGAGTCTTTTACCCATGTGGTTGGTGTTAGCTTTTGCCTTTTTGGGTTTTACTTAGTAGAAGTTACTTAGGTCATTTAGTGCTTGTAAGAATCTGATGGTTACTGAGAATGTACCAGGGACAGGGGTTTGAAAACTGAGCTCGAGCTCAACGTTCATTGCTTCTGCATAGAGTTAACTCTTTCCTCTCCAGAGCAGTTGAACTGGAAGGGCTAACTGCATATTGTCATAATACAGCAAGACTCCATTAGAAGAAACAAGATTACTTATGGTAAGTAATTTTTTCTTCCAGATCATCTGCAGAGCCACTTATAAAGACAGGACCGGTCCCAGCACTGATCCCTGATGCACCCCACTGGTCACCCTCTCTTCCTTAGAGTGAACTCTGTTTACCACCACCCTCTGTCACTTATTCCCTAACCAATTTCTTATCAAGTTTACCATCTTTGGATCCATTCCTAAACTACCCAGCTTGTTTACTAGACTCCTGTGTGGAATGGTGTCGAACACCTTATTGAAATCTAGGTAGGCCACGTCCACTGCTCCACCCTGATCTAGTTCCTTGGTGACCCAGTCACAGAAATCTATTGGATTTGTTTGACATGACCACCCCCTTGTGAAACCATGCTGCCTTAAGTCTTGTAACCCACTGGATTCAAGATATTCCACAATCCTTTCCTTCAGCTGTGATTCCATTAACTTGCCCACCACCGATGTCAGGCTGACTGGTCTATAATTGCTAGCCTCCTCCCTGCCACCACTTTTGTGTAGTGGGACTACATCCACCCTCCTCCAGTCCTTTGGTACCACTCGTTTCCAGTGAGCTGTTAAACAGAACTGTCAGCAGTGCAGTCAGTATTTCCCTTAGCTCCCTCAATACCCTTGGATGCACCCCATCTGGCCCCATTGCTTTGTCCACCTTCAGATTAGCAAGTCTCTTCAGGATTCTCCTCCAAAAAAGGACTAGCATCCCCTTCCCTCCATCCAAAACTTTTGTTACTTTTTTGTAGTCCCTCCCCTTCTCCTGTCTCTGTGAACACTGAACAAAAGTATTTGCTCAGGATGTCTGCCTTTTCCTGGCCCCCCTCTGTACATTCCCTCCCCTTCCCTTTTTAACCTAACAATCCCACCCCGGTCTTCCTCTTTTCACTTACATATCAAACAAATGTCTTGTCCCCTTTTGTAACCTCCTGGGCTATTCTCTCTTCAGTTTGTGCCTTTGCACTCCTTACTGCTTTCCCTGCATCCTTCTGTTTCCCCCATTACACCTCTCTATTCTCCTCCCTCTGCATCTCCGTATACCTTCTGAATGCTGTTCTTTTAGATTTTCAGCCACCTCTTTCGAGAACCATAGTGGTGTCTTTTTCCTCTTGCTTTTGTTCACTTGTTTGACACACAGGTTTGTTGCCTTTACTGTGCTCCCTTTTATCTTCACCTACTGTTCCTCCACCCCACCCAGGTCACCTACACCTGCTAGGTCATCCCTGAGGCATTCACCCGTCTTTTTAAAATCTGCCCTCCTGAAGTCTAGGACCCTCACCCTTGTGTGGTTCGATTCCGCAGCTGTCCTTATATTGAACTACACCGTATGGTGATCACTAGTCCCCAAGTGGCTTCCCACCTTGATGTCTGCAACACTGTTCCTTTTAGTGAGTACCAGGTCCAGTATTGCCCCATCACGAGTGGGTTCACTGTCTAATTGCTGGAGGATTGCCCCCTGCAGAGAGTCCAGGATGTCCCTGCTTCTGGTTGAAGCTGCTGCTGGGAAGCTGCAATCCACATCTGGCAGGTTGAAGTCCTCCTTCAGCTGCATCTCCCCCTTTTCTGCCATCTTGCCAATGATTTCCACCAGTACCTTATCTAATTCCTCCCTGGGAGGAGGTTATTGTAAAAAATATTGCCTGTGCAAAGTTTGTCTTATGAGGCTTTTTCACACATCCTCTTAGCTCTCAGGGTTTATGGATTATCATACACCTTGGGTGTGTGAAAAATCCTTATAACACACACTTGCACAGGCATTATTCTCTTAAGTAAGGCATAGAAAGTTTTACAAAGCAACATTCCACCATGTAATAGGCATATGGGTAACCATGTAAATTGTGTAAAGTGAGGTGTCCCAGAGTGGGCCATTGTAAGATGTAAGTGTGTTATGAAAAGAAGGGCCAACAATTAACACATGTGATCAACAGATCCAGTAATTTACCTTGAATGATACATGCTTATCCTGAAGGTGGACAAAGCAATGGGGCCTGATGGAATTCACCCCAGAATTCTAAAAGAATTAAGAGGGGAACTAGTGAAACCACTGGCTACTCTTTTTAATAAATCATGGGAGGATGGTGTGGTACCCGAGGACTGGAGGAAGGCGGATGTGATTCCCCCTTCTCAAAAGTGGGACCAAGACAGAGGCAGGAAACTACAGACCTGTCAGTCTGACCTCTGTGGTAGGGAAAGTGATGGAGTCACTTCTGAAGGAAAGAATAGTTGAGTACCTAGAGGCCAGTGGGGCACAGGACCCAAGGCAGCATGGGTTCACAGTGGGAAGGCCATGTCAGACGAATCTAATAGATTTCTTTGACTGGGTGACCAAAGTAGTAGACCAGGGAGGGGCTGTGGACATGGCCTACCTAGACTTTAGCAAGGCATTTGACACAGTCCCACACAAAAGATTAATAGTCAAATTAACCAGCCTGGGAGTGGGTCTCAGGGTGGTAGCCTGGGTAAAACATTGGCTGGACAACAGGACACAGAAGGTAATTGTAAATGGAGTCCACTCTGAAGAAAGAGGTGTTACTAGTGGGGTACTGCAGGGTTCAGTATTGGGTCCAGTCCTTTTTAATGTCTTCATAAGTGACATTGCAGAGGGACTGGAAGGAAAAGTTATGCATCTTTGCAAATGACACAAAGATCTGCAACAGGGTTGATACACAAGGAGGCGTGGAAAGGATGAGAAGGGACTTGGCATGGTTGGAGGAATGGTCAGAAGTATGGCAGCTAGGATTCAATGCAAAGAAGTGCAAAATAATGCACCTGGGAAACAAGAACCCAGGGAAAGTATACACAATCGGGGGGGGGGAGGTAGTAACAACAACAAAAAAGGAAAGGGACCTGGGGGATAATCATATCAGATGACCTTAAGGTTAGCAAGCAATGTGAGAAGGCAGTAGGGAGGGCTTGGGTATATTGGGATGCATAGGGAGAGGCATCAGCAGCAGAAAACAGGAAGTTGTTATCCCTCTGTACAGACAGTTGGTGAGACCCCATCTGGAGTACTGTGTCCAGTTCTGGAGACCCCATCTCCGCAAGGACATAGACAGGATAGAGGCAGTCCAGAGGAGGGCAACTAAAATGGTGCAGGGTCTGCAAGAGAAGCCGCATGAGGAGAGACTAAAGGAACTTAATATGTATACCCTTGAGGAAAGAAGGGAGAGGGGGGACATGATAGAAACTTTTAAGTACCTCAGTGGAATCAACAAAGTCCAAGAGGGTAGCATCTTTCAGAAAAAAGGACGTGCAAGAACAAGGGGACACAATTTAAAGATGGGAGGGTTCAGGGGCAATGTGAGGAAGTATTATTTCACAGAGAGGGTAGTGGATGCATGAAACAGCCTTCCTGAGGAGGTTGTTGGGTCTAAAACTGTGGGAGAATTCAAGAATGCATGGGACAGACATAAGGCAATTCTTGTGGGGGGTAGGAAGAAATAGGCTGTTGGTTAACTAGGATCTGCGGCCTATCCTGTAGGAAGGGAAATGGGCAGACTAGATGGGCCAAGCGGTCCTTATCTGCTGTCAAAGTCTGTTTCTATGTTACAAAATGCAGCAGTCTTGCATAGAGTGGCTTCCACTGAGACATAACAGAATTTGGAATTTCAAGCACTGGGTGGTGATTGGCTGCCCCTCTGCTGCCCAACTGCCATATCAGTTTATCTGCTGAAGAGTCTGGTCAGTTTACCCCAGTGGGTTTGATCAGGCCCATGTTTTAATGGTCCTAGTGCTGTTACTGATCCCAGACCAACATCCCAAAAGTCCTGCTTTTTTTGTCTGGCACCTAATGCTACATCCCATTACAGTGCAGGCAGGTGCTAGACCACAGATCGCTTGCCCCAGTTTGCTGGCAGCTTATCCCGGTGATGCAACACACTGACGGAGCTTGCATCACCATGTTTTCTGGGGCAGAAAGAATGTTGGGCCTGTATCCCTGACAGCAGTGCTGGGTATCTTGGTGGGACAAGTAGATTTACTTTAGTCATAGGTCCTGTGTGTAACAGGGTGCCCCTGTTATGAATGAATAGTCCTGCAGTAAAAATGTGTAACCCCCCCCATATATTCTTTTTTACTTTTCTTTCATCTTTTCTTCCTCCTTTCTATGCTGTATTTCGTGTCAGGGTGGCCAACCTGGCATATCTTTATTAACTTTACTGCCCCTTTAAATCCTACTTTCTCCATTATTGCACATTAATAGTATCTCCTTTTATTTATAAAGGAGCCTTCTGGTTTAATGAAAAGAAATGCTTGTATTCATAAGGTGCCCCAGGTTGTCTATGTAGTGCTTCAGCACTGGAATGTTGGGGCTTCTGTGAAGAAAGTGAAGCGCTATGCGCTACTGTAACTGGTGCCCCCTTTCAGACGTGCAGAAATACTGCGCTTTAAGCCCGAGGTTGGATGAAGTAAATAAAAAGAAAACCGTTTATGCGGTATTGATGAAAAGCTCTTGTGAGCTTAAGAAGAAAAGAGGAAGTGCAAATATTTGTTGTTTAGACAGCCCAGAAAACGAGTGAGTGGGAGCTGTCAAAACCAAGGCTAAAATGAAATATTTAAGCTGACGGCTGACATTTCACCCATCGGGTTTTAAAGACAAACGGCAGTAAATAGAAAAAGACTGCTAACAAGGATTGCAGAGGCTTTCTATGTATAAAGCCTGCAAATTTAAATAAATAAATCATTTTTCCTTTTTCTTTGTTAAAATAAATAACCTGTGCTCCAGTATCAGGTCTCCTGGGCTGGCAGAAGAAGGCAAATAGGGAGCGTGCCCCTCATTTGCCATTCCTCTGTCCAGGCTGGGTATTCCTGTATAAAATAAACATGTGAAAATGCACAAACAAATATTGTTTTTCTCTTTACCTGAATTCCTGCCATTATGGGGAGATTCCTACTATAGGATTGAAAGCCTCTGAAGTGACTGCTTTTTGTAAAAATCAGGAGAGATGAGGTCACAGCAAGTGGGAGGAGTTAATCTCCTACTGAGGTGTTAACCCACTAATTAAGGTTTTAGGTGGTCTTAAAGGGATAGTCTTAGTAAGTATTCCAAGTAAGAATAATGAATAAAAGCTTGTTTTTCCGATTGTACAAGAATGATCCAAGATAGCCTTAGATAGGACCACATAAAGGTCTATTTTATGTTAAGTGGGAGAAGGGCAACCAAAATGGTGCAGGGACTGCATCAGAAGACATATGAGGACAGATTAACGGAGCTCAATATGTATACCCTTGAGCAAAGGAGGGAGAGAGGTGATATGATCGAGACATTAAAACACCTTAAGGGCATAAACAAGGTGAAAGAGTCTAACATGTTTAAATATAAGAAAAATAGCAGGACAAGAGGACACAGCATGAGATTAGAGGGAGGCCGATTAAGGGGGAATGTGAGGAAATTCTTTTTCACAGAAAGGGTGGTAGATGCATGGAATGGCTTACCACAAGAAGTGGTGGCTATGAATACAGTGCAGGGCTTCAAACAGGCATGGGATAGGCATAAGGGAGCAATACAAATGACTATGAATAGATAGGTCACTGACAGAGCAAAGGCCGATGGCACATTTATAAGGTAGAAAAAGAAATGGGCAGACTGGATGGGCCTTGCGGTCCTTATCTGCCGTCAACTTCTATGTTTCTATGTTCTATGATCCCCTGATTGTGATGTCACCCTAAGGATTGCTATAAAACCTTCCACTAGGGAGCTAAATAAGGTAGGGTGGGTCAGTATCTTCTGGTCACAGAAAGTGAAGGAGCTAGTGTGAGAGCTTACACACTGTATTGTTGGAAATTGAGTACTGGATATTGAATATACAGAAGACAGACAGGAGTCTCAAGAAGAAGTATTTCCTGATGTGTTGAGATGGTGTGATGGACTAACACCCACAGTTTTCTTTCTGTAAATATATTTTTTTTTTCTTGAGTTTTGCAAAGTTTTTGCAACTAAAATAATAAATACAATGTTTGTTTTTTTTATGCACTAAAATTACTGTCTGGCGTCTCATTTATCCCACACCTTCTACATTGTGCAAGTACTAAATCGTGAAACTTATTTGTCCTCTGCTAGTACAATTTGCATAATGCAAGAAATGAAAGGAATTCTGTTCTTAACTTATAATGACTTGTGAGTCAGGCTTTTAAAAAAGATAAATGTTATATAAAATGTTATGTAAAATATCTATGTAGTTGTCATACTACTACAGATACGTTTATAGCGGAGAGCTGTTTTAACAGATCCTGATGCTGGTCCTTTGCAACCCCAAAAAACCATCATCAGATAAAGCGGTGACTCCTTAGCTTTGTCCATCGTTGTGATGGCAAGCGGAATGGGAGAACATGCAGAACAAATCTGTAAAACAGAGTATTTAAGTGTTGATTAGAACAGGGGCGCTAATGGTTATTGTTTAGCATTAGCTATTAGCGAAAACAACCCTGGAGCGATTCCACTTACTTATAAAAGTTGGGAAACCCGGAATATGATGTACTGTATATCATTAGGCCTGATATCGCTTAAAGTTGAAAAGTGTACCAATAGTGTTGTATAAACCAGTATATTGTAGTGTTCACAGCTGCCAGTTTTGTGGTAGAAATCAATTATTGTGACTTGTGCTTAAACAAACATTCTGTTTTTTTTTTATCTCTGCAGAACCCCCCAGCAAAGCGTGAACCAATCTTTCAGCGTCAGCAAAGAATGATAGACTGCACTGTGGAGGAGAACTTCCCCCAGGGTACTCTGCAGTTTCTTTCAGACTTTGTATCTGCTCGTCACTACCCTTCCAGGGAGATGGTGCGTCATGTGATCAGGAAGATACTGCTAGGCTGTGAATCTCCCAACATCGTCTTGAATGCATACACGCTACTTATGAAGATCCAACGGTATATACAGTATATTTGCGCACACACATACACACACACACACACACACACACACACACACGTAGAAAGTAGATTCACTTAATACCTTGAAGTTATCTTCTGGTTTTCTGGAAAAAAATTTTAATCACAGCTGATTTCTGCAGAACTCATTTTCACAAAATTTTTCCCAAATTGGAATTTTTTGATGTTCAGTTTTTTATCAGCGAATTATGAAAACAGGCTCTTTTGCCCTTTTAACTAAATCTGTTCCTGCTGCTGTTTCTGCTTTGGACTCAAAACCCTCTGCTTGTGACATAGGAATCATTTCCATGGCAACAGGTGTCGCAGCAGAGGATTCTAGCAACAAGAGTACATTAGTGATGTCATACAAAATTGCATCATCTCTGACCTGAGTTGTTGACCTGGAGATGGAACTTTAGATGGATAATGCTTCCCCTAGCATTCTAAAAGCAGATTTATTTCTCCCATGAAGAGAGTTGCCCTGGAGTCCTGTTCCAGGCCTAATAGCAAAATTTGTTTAGTTTTGGGTGATTGTTTTGTTTTTTGTGAAATTTATAAGTCATTCATTACTTTTTGCTAGTTTTGCTTAAAGTGTCTCTAGTTTAAAAACATGTTATGATTGGTCACATTCTGTAGAGATTGCTGAGGTAGCTAGTAGTTTGATTCCTTTTTTCTTTTTAAAAGTAAAAAACAGGTTGGCCCATTGGTACAGCTGTACAGCTACTGCTTGTGACGCCTACAGCCTGTGTTTGGGAACGAGCACGGGTCATGGAGGGACGGCTGAGGGGAGGAGGATAGAGCATCCCAGAGGACGCTCTCCTCCGGGGGAGGAAGGGCAACCAGCTCTGCTGCTATACTGCTACCTGGGTGACCAACCACAGGTGGCAGTGCAACAGAGCAGCTCAGAAGAGGAGAGAGGCAGGCCAGTGCCACGCTATGCATGTTTGCATGTGTGTACACTAGAACCGCTTGTGTCTCGAGGGACGGAATGGATGAAAAGTGGACCCCCCACCCCCGCAGCATGACAACCTCACCTCATCCACAAGCTCCACACAAACCGACCTTGGCACTCTCCTGATTGCTAGATATTGTGTACCCAAGGATCCTGGCCTCATCCTGAGGGCTCCACCGTTGGGGCAAACCATGGGGGTAATGTAGGAGTAAAGTAATCCCCTGGAGAAGGGAGGTGACGGGGCTGGGGTGCAGTTTGGGCTCCAGTTGGGGCTGAGAGGAGCATGGAGGAAAAAAAAAAAAAAGAAGTGAAAAACATACTGTCCACCATACTGGTGTTACTACACAGAATTGTGTTTGTTTACAGTCCTTAAAAAATGGGTAGGGAATTTCCTGCATGCTGAGTGGTCGAGAAGATTCTGAAGCCATGTAATGTAGAGAAGAAAATCCATGGCTTTGGACTTTTTCTGGCAACCAGGTCGCGGTGCACTACAGTATCAGTGCCTCAAAAAAATATTTTTTTAGGTGAAAAGTTTGGCAGCTGTGTTTGTAACGTATACAGTAGTACTGTGCTGTAAAATGTAAAAAAAAAAAAAAATGCTGACCACACGTTGATACACAGAACACATTGTAGAAATTTGACACTCATTAATATCATTACCAAATACACTATAACCAGCATACTGTCATTATTTACACTATTTCCTCACAGTTCTGTTTTGTAGGCATTGTCTTGCAGTGTCAATTACACCCTCCTCGCGCGCACACACACCAGTAGTTACCTAGTACTAATAATAGAACCCCAACCCCTGAACATATGATTTTTTCCTCCGTTAGCTACTTTATTTCAGTTTAATTCATGAAAACAAGTAATTACAAAGTGTCATAGTCCGTTTTTTTCACCACAGTCGATGCCTGCTGCAAGTGTCTCCATGCGGCTGCTGCTCTAATCACACGACATACTCATTTTTTTCACCACCCACAGGCTGCATATCTCTCTGCTCCTTTCTTTCAAACCCAGTGATCTTAAACACAAACATAAAAGTTAACAAACGGTTAAAAACAAATATACCCATAATAAAATGTATGTCATATTTGAAATAGTTGTTTTCCTCCGGACCGCTGTTGCACTTCTCAATGCCCGACTGTAACTGTACTGTCACTCCACTGTTGAGGTCCTCACAGCCTACAACATATCGTGCACAGAGAAGCTGAGGAGCTGTGATCCTGAACACCATTTAATAAGATAAGTGTGGCTCTTGGACAAATGTTAAACCTGGGTACGTGCGTTTCTAACCCCCTGCCACCATGTCAGACGTTCAAGCCATACGATCCCAAAAGACACTGCACTATGCAGTCATTATTGAATTTCCCAATTGGGGAAGGGGGATGTGAATCATGATACCCAACGAGTTGCAATACTGAAAGTTAGTTGCGGTTCTCAGTTAAAATGTATGAGCTGCGTTTTGAGCCTCAGCTCTCTTTTGCTTGTACAGAGTATATATTGTCATTGATTTCACTGTGCAGGAGATGTCTGCACCCTAACCCACCATAAACAAACATAAAAAGACTGTATGTGGTGTTACTGCCCATTATAGAAGTGCAACTCCACCTTCACGGGGTCCTTTCGGGAGTTGTGCCAGTCTCTCCCTACCAAGGGTGAGGCGTCTTCGGGCTCGCACTCCTCCCGCTCCAAGAAAAAGGACAAGGACTCCAAATCATCTTCTAGCCAAAGAAGACGTTCCTGGGACCGAGAGCGGTCCAGTACTCAGGAGCAGGCGGTCTCGGCCTCGGTCGAGATCGCTTCCTTGGCTGCTGGCTTTTCGGATCTTCTGTCAGGCCAGGGCACTGAAGCCGAGGATATGGCAGAACCAGACGAGATTTCTCTTGACCCGATTGAGCCGTTGTCGCCGACGCCTGTCAACGACTCTTTGGAGAGGACTCCCATCCTCTCCTTCCCCGACGAAGAGACCCATCCTTCGAGCATCCGGATTTAGAGACAAGAGCCGGAACCTCAGTTTTCACCAGATCCGGCTTCTCCCGACCGACATAGAGCTACCACCGTCGATCTCGATCGGTAGGAGCCCGTTAATTGAAAAGCTGAAAAAGTCATAAACTCTCCGAAGAGGCGCCGCCCGTTCCTCTATCCTCCTTGGACGAGGAGGAGAACTTAGACGAAGCTCTCCTTCTGCTCGGTTCATTTTGTTGATTAAAGTATTGTTTTTCTTGGTTTTCGACCGAAGTTAAACCGCAACCGGTCGGTTCAAGCTCTGTCTGTGGTATTTGTGAGTACTAGATAGGTTTACATTATTTCTATTCTGTGTGGAATTGTAAACGGTTTATCGGTTCGGTTTGAACCGATCAGGTTGTTTAAAATATCTTAATCTGTGATTTAGAGTGTGGTTACCGGTTCTTATCGGTTCTGAAAAAAACGGATTTTATTATGGTTTTCACGACCCGTGCGACGGTTGGGAACGATAAGAGGGTCTTACCTGGCGGATTGCCATAAATGGGTAAGTTTGGTTAGGACTGGCACTATGTCTGAGAAACCCAAAGAAAACCGGGCCCACTGGGTTTCAACACTGCAGTGTGTGGGGAAGTCTTTGCCAGGCTGGCCCCACCACCTGTGTTTATTGTCTGAGGTTTGACCACCTCAATGCAGACTGCCAGATTTATAAAAATTTTCCTGCAGCTACCCTGGAAAAAGAGTTGGTAGGCTCAGGAAGGAGGCCAAAAAGTCAGCTGAACGGATGGCCAGCCGGTTCGGTTCAACGAACCTGAAGAGTGCCCTCTGACCAGGCGAGACTTCCTCGGGCAAAGGAGAACCGACTCTGAGAGTCGGTTCCAGAAAAGGACTAGGAAATCAGCTGATGTGGGCCAAAACTTTCTCTCCAACGCTGAAGAAATAGCCAAGCATTAAAATTGTCCAGTCGCTTTCCCGGTTCCGACCGAACCGGCACCTTCAGTAGCGCCAGTTCGACCAGTTCCACGGTTCAAGATTATGATTTAGAGAATATTACGAACGGAGGAGGGGAAGAGGAGTATGAGGAGAGTGAATGTGGATTTGAAAGTCTGGATGTGCCCATTGACGGACATCTCCCCAGACAGACCTTCAGGAGTGTCTCCTCCTAGGCTTTCTGAGTCCCTTCTCATTTTATGTTTTATAAAAGTGGCTGAAACCCTCCAGCTCCCTATGGAGGAAGCTGTGGATGATCAAGAGGAGCCTGACTATGTGGAAATGATGGATATCCCAGAGTCTAGGAGACTGTCTATTCCCTTGCATAAATCTTTTGGGAAACAGACATTTAAAATTTTAAAAACTCCTCACACTATACCTCCTGTGGATAAGAGAATGGACAAGAGGTACACATTGTCAGGCTCTGATACGGAGTTCCTTACACAACAATGCAGCCATGTTGGGGTAGTGCAGGCTGCAGCCTGTGACAAGGCAAATATTTCCTTGGCTTCACACCCCCGGACAAGGACTCCAGGAGGATTGATGCCATGGCAAAGAAACAGTACATGGCAGCATCCTTGGGACTCAGACAGGCAAATTATATGGCTTATGTTGCTAGATATCAGAAATCCAGATGGGATACTGTTATGGCTCTATCAAAACAGGTCCCTGGCCAGCTTGCCAAGGAGCTGGAGCAGGTAGCTGCTGATGGTATTGAGGCATCCAGGTGCAATTCCATGCTGCAGTGGACTCAAATGATGTGTCATCAAGTCATGGCTACATCTGTGGCACTTACAGAATGGCTTGGCTCAGATGTACTAGCCTGTCACAGGATACCCAGACTAAGGCCATGGATTTTCCTGTTGTGGGTAATTCTCTGTTTGGGGAGCAGAGAATTACATGAAGTAAATGGATGAGTATAGGACTACCTATAGGAGTGCACAGGCCAAGGAAAGGCAGGCCACTCCTCAAAGGCAGCTTCCCAGGGGCAGGGGCAGGCCTTTTCATAGGCCTTTTTACCAAGCCCATGCCTCCTCTTCTGCTTATGCCCAGAGGGGGGTCGTTAGAGGGAGAGGCAGACGGGGTACAAGTAGGCCTGCTTCCATCCCTCAGCCCAAAGCCCCTGCCAAGCAGGCACCCTGATGGGGTTGCCAGGGCCGATTCTCACCTACCTGTAGGGGGCAGGCTGGCTTACTTTGTCCAGGACTGGGAGTCTTTGACATCAGACAAGTGGGTCCTGGAAGTAGTAAGCCAGGGACTGGTTCTCAGCTTCAAAAAGTTTCCAGAGATGAGAACCAGATCCTTTCCACCTGCAAATCCACCAGAGGCACTTGCCCTAGAGGCAGAGGTCTCTTCCCTCCTGGCTGTCAGAGCTGTGGAAAGGGTTCCACCTCTACACCAGGGCAAAGGGTTGTACTCCAAGTACTTCCTTACCCCAAAAAAGACAGGAGAATGGCGGCCCATCCTGGATCTCAGATACTTAAACAAGCACCTTTTAAAACCAAAATTCAAAATGGTGACTCTGGGAATTATTCTACCCTCTCTAAGGCCAGGGAACTGGCTAGCGTCCCTGGACCTCAAGGATGCCTACTTCCATATTCTCATCAAGCTCCCATCTGAAAGTACCTCAGGTTCAGAGCTGCCCTCAGGCCATTACCAGTTCAGAGCAATGCCCTTTGGCCTCACCTCTGCTCAAGGGTATTCACAAATGCCCTGGCAGTAGCAGTTGCTTCCTAAGAAGGCAAAAATTGCCATCTTCCTTACCTGGACGATTGGCTCATAGTAGGCCAGTCCCCAGACCAAGTCAGGTTACACCTACAGATAACTCAGCAACTACTTACCTCTCTAGGTTTTCTTCTGAATCTCTCAAAGTCAGTTCTAGAGCCTGTACAGCTCCTCACCTTCATAGGCGCAGAGCTGAACACAGAGAAAGCCAGAGCCTTCCTTCCTTTGGACAGGGCAAGGACCCTGGTCTCTCTGGCCTCCTCGTTCACCCTGCAGGTCTCTCGATCAGCAAGGCATTTTCTACAGCTCCTGGGGCACATGGCTGCCTCTACAGCAGTAGTGCAAGGAGCAAGATTTCAGATGAGGGACATCCAGTTCCTTTTGAGAGCCTTTTGGTCTCAAAGGAAAGACCCTCTAACCAGATTGATCCCAGTGACTCGAACACTGATCCAGGCCCTACAGTGGTGGCAGGATCAGAGCAATCTGAGACAAGGGGTTCCTTTTGTCACTCAGTCTCACTCCTTAATCCTTACTACAGATGCATCCCTCTTGGGGTGGGGAGCTGACATGGGCGACCTCACTACCCTGGGGTTGTGGTCCCCTCAGGAATCTCTGCTCCACATCAGTCTGTTGGAACTCAGAGCAGTTTTTCTAGCACTTCAAGCTTTTTCCAAATCTGTTCAGAACAAAGTTGTACAGGTCAGAACAGACACCACCACCACAATGTGGTACATCAACAAGCAAGGGGGCACTCGGTTTACGGCCTTGTGCACCGAAGCAATGAAGTTGTGGTCTCTGGCTTACTCCCTGAACACCTCCCTTACAGCAGTTCACCTCCCAGGCAAGGACAATGTCCTGGAAGATGCTCTCAGCAGGATTTCCCAGGGCCATCACGAATGGTCACTGGACCCCCTGGTTTTGGAGGTGATCTTTGCCAGATGGGGCACCCCGCAGATATATCCTTTTGCAGCCCCAGACAATCACCAACTTCCCCTTTTTTGCTGCAGGCCCCCAGTGTTGGGCTCAGTCCCTCTGGATGCCTTAGTCCTCAATTGGGAAGGGAAGTTTCTCTATGCTTTTCCTCCCTTCCCTCTCCTGTTCAAAGTGCTAGTCAAAATCAGATCTCAGCCCTGCAAGATGATCCTGATTGCTCCAGATTGGGCCAGACAACCCTGGTATCCACTCCTACTGTCCTTAGCAGTCCATCTTCCCCTGTGTCTTCCCAGGAAGCACAACCTGTTGACCTGTGCTCAGGGGAGGGTTTGGTACCCGAACCTCAAATCTCTCAATCTCAAGGCCTGGCTCTTGAAGAGTTAAAGTTTGCTGATCTACACCTCTCCCAAGGTGTATTGGATATCCCGAAGGCTTCTAGGAAACCTTCCACTAGGGCTACTTATAATTCCAAATGGAAAAGGTTTTCCATATGGTGCTCTGGAAAGCATATTTCCCCAGAATCTGCTGATTTACCCACAGTCCTGGATTATATGGTCCACTTAAATACCTTGGGGCTGAGACCAGCTACCCTAAAAGTGCATTTGGCAGCTGTCTGCTTTTATTTCAGCAGGTTTTCAGCTCATCCTGTTCAAGGGATTACTTCATACCAACCCTCCATTCAGGGACCCTGCCCCTGCCTGGGATCTTAATGTTTGCATTGCTCAGTTTATGCAACCCCCCTTTGAGCCTTTGTCTTCAGCAGAACTTAAGTACTTGACTTGGAAGACTGTGTTTCTGGTAACCATCACTTCTGCCAGACGCATAAGTGAATTGCAAGCTTTGTCAGTGGAGCCTGATTTTATCTCCTTTCATAGAGATAAGGTGGTCCTCAGGACTAATAGGAAGTTCTTGCCTAAGGTGGTTTCAGATTTCCACCTTAATCAATCCATTTCTCTTCCAGTGTACTTCACTGACCATTCCTCCTCTGGTGAGAGGAGGTTGCACAGCTTAGATGTGAAGAGAGCCCTTAGTTACTACATAGAGGCGTGCCAAGGGTCACAGGTTTGACTCCCTCCAACTGTTCCTCACTTATGGTGAGGTTGGTAAAGGGAAACCTGCCAGTAAAAGATCCATTGCCAGGTGGATTGTCTCTTGTATCCAGTTTTACTATGAAAAACTGGGTAAGGTTCCTCCCTCAGGCCTGAGGGCTCACTCTACCAGAGGTACAGCTGCTTCCCTGGCTGCTACCAAGGACATCCCTATTCTAGAGATATGTCAAGCAGCTACCTGGAAAACAGTTCACACTTTTACCAAGCATTACTCCCTGGACATCCAGGCTAGGAGTGATGCTCGGTTTGGCACAGCTGTGCTGCAGAGTCTATTTCCTAAGTAGATTCTGTCCCTCCTCCATGGAGGTACTGCTTTGTAGTCTGCATATGTCAGAATATGCAAGACTTCATGTTGTTTGAAGAAAAATTACTCACCTTAGTAATGTTGTTTCTTCTATTGAGTCTTGCTATATTATGACCTCCCCTCACTGCCCTCTCAGAACCTCTGTTTTTGGGATGTGGGTGGGCAGTGCAGTTTAGCACAGTAGGTGCCCACCTTGTTGTTTTCACCCCTCCTTTCTTGGGGTGACTTGGTGTGTGTTTTTATTTTTGGGTCTCCTGACTTGAGTCTTTGTTTGGGACCAAAAATGTGTTCTTATGTTTAGTAGCCAGTTGGCTAGTGTCAGGTTTCAAACAACATGAAGTCTTGCTATATTATGACATATGCAGTATAACCCCAGGTTAGAACTGCTCCGGAGATGAAGAGTTAACTTCCATGCAGGGCATGGAATCTTGTGTGACTCAGTTGAACACTCTGTCTGTTGAAGCTCAAACTTAAACTGTCAGATTCTTTACTGCGCCTCACTGAACAGTCGCTCGGAGATTCCTCCTGCTGCTCGGTTCATTTGTCGGTTTTAAAGTGTAATTCTCGGTTTAATTTGCAAAATTTAACATATCGTCAGTTCAAGCTCTGTCTGTGGTATTGTAAGTAATAGATAGACTTACTTATTTTTCTTCTGTGTTGGAACTTGTAAGCGTCTTTTGGTTCGGTTTGAACCAATCAGAGGGTTAAAAATTACCTTCTAGCCCTTTAGAGTGCGGTTCCGGTTCTTATCAGTTCTAAAAAAGCAGTTTTATTCGTTTTTTCACGACCAGTGACACGGTTGGACCGATAAGAGAAGTCTTGCTTGGTGGATTGCCGTTAACGAGCAAGTTTTTAGTTGAGCTGGCACTATGTCTGAGAAACCCAAAGAAAACCGGACCCACTGGGTTTCAGCACTGTGGCCTCTGTGGGGAAGCCTTTGCCAAGGCTGACCCACACACCATTAGTGTATATTGTCTGGGGTTTGACCACGTCAATGCAGACTGCCAGATTTGTATGAATTTTTCTTCTTCCAGCGTGGAAAAAAGAGTTGGTAGGCTCAGGGAAAGGGAGGCCAAAAAGTCCGCTGGCCCGGATGGCCAGCCCGGTTTGGTTCCAACTGAACCTGAGGAGTGCCCTCTGACCAGGCGGATGCTTCCTCAGGCAAGCGAAGACCAGCTCTGAGGGCGGTTCCAACTAAAAGGGCTAGAAAGGTCAGCTAGTTTGGGGCCAAAGTTCTTTCTCCAACTGCTGAGGAAATAGCCAAAGCTATTCAAATTGTCCAGTCTCTTTCCCCAGTTCCGTCCGAACCGGCACCATTGGGCAAGCGCCCAGTTCGGTCGGTTCCCTCGGTTCAAGATTATGATTTTGAAGATTTTTATGAACCAGGGGAAGGGGAGGAGAGGTACGAAGAGAGTGAGTATGATTTTGACAGTCTGGATGTGCCCATTGAACCGGACATCTCCCCAGACAGACCTTCAGGAGTGTCTCCTCCTAGGCTTTCTGAGTCCCCCTCTCATTTTATGTTTTATAAAAGTGGCTGAAACCCTCCAGCTCCCTATGGAGGAAGCTGTGGATGATCAAGAGGAGCCTGACTATGTAGAAATGATGGATATCCCAGAGTCTAGGAGACTGTCTATTCCTTTGCATAAATCTTTTGAGAAACAGACAGTACAAATTTTAAAAACTCCTCACACTATACCTCCTGTGGATAAAAGAATGGACAAGAAGTACACATTGTCAGGCTCTGATACGGAGTTCCTTACACAACAATGCAGCCATGTTGGGGTAGTGCAGGCTGCAGCCTGTGACAAGGCAAATATTCCCTTGGCTTCACACCCCTGACAAGGACTCCAGGAGGATTGATGCATGGCAAGAAACAGTACATGGCAGCATCCTTGGGACTCAGACAGGCAAATTATATGGCTTATGTTGCTAGATATCAGAAATCCAGATGGGATACTGTTATGGCTCTATCAAAACAGGTCCCTGGCCAGCTTGCCAAGGAGCTGGAGCAGGTGGCTGCTGATGGTATTGAGGCATCAGGTGCAATTCCATGCTGCAGTGGCCTCTAATGATGTGTCATCAAGAGTCATGGCTACATCTGTGGCACTTCGCAGAATGGCTTGGCTCAGATGTACTAGCCTGTCACGGATACCCAGACTAAGGCCATGGATTTTCCTGTTGTGGGTAATTCTCTGTTTGGGGAGCAGACAGAGAATTACATGAATAAATGAATGAGTATAGGACCACCTATAGGAGTGCACAGGCCAGGAAGGCAGGCCACTCCTCAAAGGCAGCCTTCCAGGGGCAGGGGCAGACCTTTTCATGAGCCTTTTACCAAGCCATGCCTCCTCTTCAGCTTATGCCCAGAGGGGGTTCTTTAGAGGAGGCAGGCAGTACAAGCAGACCTGCTTCGCCTCTCAGCCCAAAGCCTGCCAAGCAGACACCCTGATGGGGTGGCCAGGGCCGATTCTCCATTACCTGTAGGGGCAGGCTGGCTTACTTTGTCCAGGACTGGAAGTCTTTAACATCAGACAAGTGGGTTCTGGAAGTAGTAAGCCAGGGACTGGTTCTCGGCTAAAAATTTCAAGTTGAGAACCAGGTCCTTTCCTGCAAATCCATCAGAGGCACTTGCCCTAGAAACAGAAGTTTCTACCCTCCTAGCTCTCAGAGCTGTGGAAGGGTTCCACCCTACACCAGGGTAAAGGGTTGTACTCAGGTACTTCCTTACCCCAAAAAAGACAGGAGAATGGCGGCCCATCCTGGATCTCAGATACCCTAAACAAGCACCTTTTAAAACCAAAATTCAAAATGGTGACTCTGGGAATTATTTTACCCTCTCTAAGGCCAGGGGACTGGCTAGCATCCCTGGACCTCAAGGATGCCCTACTTCCATGTTCTTATCAGAAGCTCCACCAGAAAGTACCTCAGATTCGAACTGCCCTCAGGCCATTACCAGTTCAGAGCAATGCCTTGAGCCTCACCTCTGCCCGAGGTATTCACAAAATGCCTGGCAGTAGCAGTTGCCCACTTAAGAAGGCAAAGATTGCCATCTTTCCTTACCTGGACGACTGGCTCATAGAAGGCCAGTCTCCAGACCAAGTCAAATTACATCTTCAGGTAACTCAGCAACTGCTCACATCTCTAGGTTTCCTTCTCAATCTTCCAAAGTCAGTTCTAGAGCCTGTCCAGGTTCTCACCTTCATAGGTGCAGAACTGAACACAAAAGAGGCCAGAGCCTTCCTTCCTCTGGAAAGAGCAAGGACCCTGGTCTCTCTGGCCTCCTCTTTCATCCTGCTGGTCTCTCGACCAGCAAGGCATTTTCTGCAGCTCCTGGGGCACATGGCTGCTTCTACAGCAGTAGTGCAGGGAGCAAGATTTCAGATGAGGGACATCCAGTTCCATTTGAGAGCCTTTTGGTCTCAAAGGAGAGACCCTCTATCCAAATTGATCCCAGTGACTCAAACCCTGATCCAAACCCTTCAGTGGTGGCAGGACCAGAGCAATCTGAGACAGGGGGTCCCCTTCGCCCCTCAGTCTCGCTCCTTAATCCTTACTACAGATGCATCCCTCTTGAGGTGGGGAGCTCACATGGGCGAACTCACTACCCAGGGATTGTGGTCCCCTCAGAAATCTCTGCTCCACATCAATCTGTTGGAACTCAGAGCAGTTTTTCTAGCACTTCAAGTTTTTTCCAAATCTGTTCAGAACAAAGTTGTTCAGGTCAGAACAGACGATACCACCACAATGTGCTGGTACATCAGCAAACGAAATTACTCGGTCTGACCTTGCACGAAGCAATGAAGTTGTGGTCTCTGACTTACTCTCTGAACACCTTCCTTATTGCAGTTCCGTCCCTGGGAAGGACAATGTCCTGGCAGATGCTCTCAGCAGGATTTCCCAGGGCCATCACGAATGGTCACTGGATCCCCTAGTACTGGAGGTAGTATTTGCCAGATGTGGCACCCCGCAGATGGATCTTTTTGCAGCCCCAGACAATCACCAACTTCCCCTTTTTTTTTTGCAGGCCCCCAGTGTTGGGCTCAATCCCTCTGGATGCCTTCCTTCTCAATTGGGAAGGGAAGTTTCTCTATACTTTTCCCCCCTTCCCTCTTCTGTTCAACGTGCTAGTCAAAATCGGATCTCAACCCTGCAAGATGATCCTGATTGCTCCAGATTGGGCCAGACAGCCTTGGTATCCACTCCTTATGTCCTTAGCAGTCCACCTTCCCCTGTGTCTTCCCAGGAATCACAACCTGTTAACCTGTGCTCGGGGGAGAGTTTGGTTCCCGAACCTCAAATCTCTCAATCTCAAGGCCTGGCTCTTGAAGAGTTAGAGTTTGCGGACCTACACCTCTCCCAAGGTGTATTGGATATCTTGAAGGCTTCTAGGAAGCCTTCCACCAGGGCTACTTATAATTCCAAATGGAAGAGAGTTTCCATATGGTGCTCTGACAAGCATATCTCCCCAGAATCTGCTGACTTACCCACAGTTCTGGATTATATGGTGTATTTGAATACTCTGGGGCTGAGACCAGCTACCCTAAAAGTGTACCTGGCAGCCGTGTCTGCTTTCTTATCAGCAGGTAAACCCTCTTCTCTTTCAGCTCATCCTGTATTCTCCAAGTTTTTCAAGGGTTGCTTCACACCAACCCCCCTTTCAGGGACCCTGCCCCTGCCTGGGATCTTAATATTTGCATTGCCCATCTTATGCAACCCCCTTTTGAGCCCTTGTCTTCAGCACAGCTAAAGTATTTGACTTGGAAAACTGTGTTTTTGGTAGCCATCACTTCTGCCAGGCGCATGAGTGAATTACAAGCATTGTCAGTGGAGCCTGATTTTATCTCCTTTCATAGAGATAAGGTGGTCCTCAGGACTAACAGAAAGTTCTTGCCTAAGGTGGTTTCAGACTTCCACCTTAATCAATCTATGTCTCTCCTGTGGACTTCACTGACCATTCCTCCTCTGGAGAGGAGACTGCACAGTTTAGATGTCAAAGAGCCCTTAGTTACTACATAGAACGTACCAAGGGTCACAGGTTTGACTCTCTTCAAGTGTTCCTCACTTATGGTGAGGTTGGTAAAGAAACCTGCCAGTCAAAGATCCATTGCCAGGTGGATTGTCTCTTGTATCAATTTGCTATGAAAACTGGGTAAGTTCCTCCTCAGGCCTGAGGCTCACTCTACCAGAGGTACAGCTGCATCTCTGGCTGCTGCCAGGGACATCCCTATCCTAGAGATATGTCAAGCAGCTACCTGGAAACAGTTCACACATTACCAAGCATTACTCTCTGGACATGCAGGCTGGGAGTGATGCTGGTTTGGCACAGCTGTGCTTCAGAGCCTATTTCCTAAGTAGGTTCTGTCCCTCCTCCGTGGAGTACTGCTGTGTAGTCTGCATATGTCATAATAATTAAGACTTCATGTTGTTGAAGAAAAAATTACTCACCTTAGTAATGTTGTTTCTTCTAATGGAGTCTTGCTATATTATGACCCCCACTGCCCCTTTCAGAACCTCTGTTTTTGGGATGTGGGTGGGCAGTGCAGTGTTGGCACTTAGTAGATGCCCACCTTTGTTTTTTCACCCCTCCTTTTTGGGGTGATTGGGTGTTGTGTTTTTCATTTTTTGGATCCCCTGACTTGAGTCTTTGTTTTGGGACCAAAAAACGTGTTCATATATTTAGTAGCCAGTTGGCTAGTGTAGGTTTACAGCTTCCAGTAAGTAAGTAAAAATTTATTTTTTAAGCGCTTTTTAAAGCCAAAGCACTGTACAAATAGAAACAATTAAAATACATACATATAACATAAGACAACAACAATAACAATATAATCACAATAAAATCACTCTCCATATGCCTTTTGAAATAAATAAGTTTTTAATTCTAACTTAAAACTCTCAACAGTCAGGCAGCTTCGTATCCGACGAGGTAGGGAATTCCACAGGGTGGGGGCAGTGAAAATACCCGTGCTCCAGAAGTTTTAAGCTGACCCTGGAACCTCTAGCAATCCCTCGTCGGCAGAGCGGAGCGAGCGAGGGGGACAGTAGGGAATAAGGAGATCTTGAAGATACCGCGGTCCCTGTTCGTGTAGGGCTTTATAGGTCAGTAACCCGACCTTAAAGGTGATCCGCCACTGAACCGGTAGCCAGTGCAGTTCGCGCAGCACAGGCGTAATATGACTTCTCATAGATGTCCCATTCAAAAGCCTGGCTGCTGCGTTCTGCACCAGCTGCAAGCATCGGATATCAACCCCTGGTAGCCCTTGGTACAGGGCATTGCAGTAATCAAGGCGAGAAGTAACAAAGGCATGGACCAGTGTCGGAAGACCGTAGTGAGTTTTGCTCATAAAGATCTGACAGTTTGAGTTTGAAGAACAACAGAGAGGGTTTTCAACCGAGCTCGTGCTCAAAGTTCCATGCCTGGCATGGAAAGTTAACTCTTTCACATCCGGAGCAGTTCGAAGGTTGGGACTCACTGCATATGTCATAATATAGCAAGACTCCATTAGAAGAAACAACATTACTAAGCTGAGTAATTTTTTCTTTCGGCATTCTTCCCCTGCGGTTAGACAGCCCTCCTTCCAGGGAGGTCAGCAACAACAGCAGGCTCAAGCTTGGCGCCCTAGGCCCAAGCAAGGTCCTCAACAGCCCCGCAAAGGAGGCTGAGGTGCTGGTCCAGGTGCCTCCTCCTCCTCCAAGCCTGCACAGTGATGGGTCGGGGGTGGCCTCCCCTATACCCGTCATGCCAGTTCTGGGTCCTCCCGTGGGGGGCCGGCTCCGCCACTTTCTTTCCACCTGGTCCGGTATCACTTCAGACAGGTGGGTTCTAGAAGTGGTTGGGCAAGGACTGCCTCTAGAGTTCGAGCAGTACCCCCAGCCGGGCCTGTGCCCCACGGGAGGAAAGGATCTCAGTTGGCGCTCAGTCAACCCTTTGGGACGACATTGCTCAGCTCCTCCACAAGGAGGCGGTAGCTCCAGTGCCGGATCCTCCTACAGACCTAGGCTTCGTGTCCAGGTATTTCCTGGTGCCCAAGTGGACGGAGGTGTTAGCGCCCCATCCTAGATCTCCACGACCTGAATCAATATCTCAGGTCTCACACCTTCCGGATGGTAACTCTGAACCAGATCATACCATCTCTGGAGTGAAACGTGGTTCTGTTCACTGGATCTTCAGGACGCGTTCTACCATGTCCCAATCCATCCGTCCCACCAGCGGTTCCTCTGCTTTTGTACGAGTTCAGAGCCATGCCGTTTGGCCTGTCATTGGCCCAACGGGTCTTCACCAAATGCATTGCAGCAGTGGCAGCCCATCTACTGTACGGCGTCAAGGGGTTCGTATATACCCCTATCTAGACGATTGGCTCCTGGCGGGTTCCTCCCTACAGGAGGTGGAGAGGTCAAGGGACCTGACCCTCCGAACCTGTTCCCACCTGGGCCTCCTGATCAACGAGGACAAGTCAGAACTCGTACCCTCTCAGGTGATGGGCTTTATTGGGGCAGAGCTTGACTCTCGTCAAGCCAGAGCTCAGCTGTCATCAAGCCAGAGCTCGGCTCCCAGCGGACAGGGCGGAGGTTCTTTCCTCCTTTGCCCAATCATTTCTGATTGGGCACTTGCACCCAGCCCGGGACTTCCTGCACTTTCTGGGTTACATGGCGGCGTGCACCTCAGTGGTCCGTTGGGCCAGATTGCACATGCGCCCCCTTCAGTGGGAGCTGGCCGCTCAGGGGTCTCAGCGTCAGGGTCCTTTCGACCAGCTGGTCACTGTCACCCAGAGGATGTGGGACGCTCTACAATGGCGGACCGTCCCGAGTCATTTGCGGGAAGGGATCCCGTTTGTCCGCCCGAGCCGACGGTCGTCCTTATGACCAGTGCCTCTCTCATGGGCTGGGGAGCCCACGAGTTCTGGACCCTCGAGGAGTCCCGTTGACACATCAAACTGTTGGAGCTCAGGGCAGTCAGACTGGCACTGTCAGCTTTTGCTCCTCAGCTCTGGGGTCAAGTGGTTCAAGTCCAGACGGACAATACCACGACCGTGTACTACCTCAACAAACAGGGCGGCACGCACTCCCGTCTACTATGCAGGGAGGCGCTCCAGATCTGGACCTTCATCAGCCGGCTGGAGGCAGATCTCCTGGCCATCCATGTGGCAGGAGTCTCGAACCAACTGGCGGATGCTCTCAGCCGCATAGGTCAGACATCCCACGAGTGGTCTCTCCATCCAGAGGTAGCTTACAGTTTGTTCTCCCGTTGGGGCAAACCGTTGGTGAACCTGTTCACCTCCAGGGGAGAACACCAAGCTGCGGCTGTACCATGCCCGCCCCCCTCAGCAGGGCTCGCTGCAGGGGGATGCCTTCTCAAGGCCATGGACCCCAGGCCTCCTTTACACCTTCCCTCCATTTCCCTTGATCCACAAGGTGTTACTCAAGGTGAGGAGGGACAAGGCGAAGGTGATCCTGGTAGCCCCAGATTGGCCGTGCCAGTTCTGGTATCTAGAGCTCCTCGGCCTCAGCTGCAGGACCCTCGAGCGGCTTTGTACACGCCCGGACCTGATATCATTGAACCAGGGGAAGGTGTTCCACTCGGACCTTCAATCCCTGCATCTCACAGCCTGGTTCCTGAGCGGCTAGAGTTTTCCAGGCTCTGGGTCTTTGTGAGGATGTCTACACCGTGGTGGAGGCATCTCGAAAGGAATCGACCAGGAAATGTTATGCCTTCAAATGGAAAAGGTTTTCCATTTGGTGTCAGGGAAAGTGTCTGGACCCCTTATCCTGCTCTGTGGCTAACATTCTAGACTACCTTTGGTCCCTCTCCAAAGGGGGTCTTCGGTCATCGACCCTTAGGGTGCACCTGGCAGCCATCTCTGCTTACTGGGCGTGGGCCAGTCAGCCGACATTGGCACAGGAGATAGTGGTCAGGCGCTTTTCCAAAGGCCTGGATCACATATCCCCTCCGGTGCATGAACCTCCACCTCCGTGGGATCTCTTGCTGATTTTGGCAAAGCTCATGAGCAAGCCATTGGAACCCATGCACAAGTGTGAACTCTCACACTTGTCATGGAAGACTGCCTTCTTGGTGGCTATCACATCAGCCAGAAGGACAGGGGAGCTCCAGGCGCTTTCAGTAGACTCCCCTTATCTGGTCTTTCACAGGGACAAAGTTGTCCTGCGCCCCCACCCGAAATTCCTTCCGAAGGTGGTGTCAGAGTTTCACCTTAACCAGGTGTTGACCCTGCTGGTATATTACCCTAATTACACCACCGGACGCCCAGTACAGGCTCCATACTCTGGACCTCAGGCGTGCTGTCTCTATTATAAGGAAGGGCGGAGGAAGTCGGGGAGAGGGTTAGCCAACAGTTTGTCACCTACGCTAAAGCCGCTTCTGGCAGACCTGCAGCCAAGTGGACTATTGCAAAATGGATCACATCATGCATAGGTCTGTGTTATGAGTTGGCGGGCAAGGAGCCTCCCAGAGGGTTAAGAGCTCATTCTACCCGCCATACTGGTGCATCAGTGGCTGCTTCCAGGGACATCCCTATCCAGGAAATCTGTCAGGCTGCTACTTGGTAGTCCTCAAACACCTTCATTTCCCACTACCACATCGACCTTGAGTCACGCCGAGATGCTGGTTTTGGGGCCTCGGTTTTCCAGTCTCTGTTTCCTAAGTAGGGGGTGTGCGCCTTGCCTCCCTTCTCCCGGAGAACTGCTAGGAGTCTACCAGACAGTGTGGATGAACAACATATCCACGCTCCTAGAAAAACAGGTTACTCACCTGTAACAGTAGTTCTAAGTAATATGTTTTCATCCACACGCACCACCGACCTCCCGGCTAAAGCAACCTTGCTTCAGGCGAGCTAAGATCTGGCGTCATGGGGCGGGCGGGTATATACACCACCGGGTGGGTGGTAGGAGCCAACGAAGACTTCCACCTAAGATTTAAAGGGAAAGGGACAATGCCAGACAGTGTGGATGAACAACATAACCACTCTAGAACTACTGTTCTAGGGACATGAATATTTGTTCATCCACACTATCAGGCTGGTTACTAGGCTTTAAATCTTGGAAAAATCTTCAAGCTTGCTCCTCCACCCACCGGGTAGTCGCTCGGCTCCGCCCCGCAGCGTCAGATCTTCCTGCGCTTGAGCTCAGGTCCCTCCCAATGCTCTGCGTATAAGACTGGTTCCTAATTCTTGAATTTTCGAAATTAAAATGTTTTTGCTAAAAGACTTGGTCTTCTCTCCTCGCGACTGCAATGGACAAATCGACTCCGGTTTCGGAGATGCCGCATGGGCAGAAGATGTCTCGGACAGATCCGCACTCCGCGCGTTTACTGCTTGGGCCTTGAGCACGTTCCGCAGGCCTGCGACCTGTGCTCTTCCTTTTCGGCCTACGTCCTCGAAGACCGTGCTGCCCATTTACAACTGGGGCATCCCGAGAAGAGATTTCCTCCGGTTAAATCAAAAGAGGCCCGGTCGGCGGTGTCCGCGGCGGCGGGCTCGGCGGATCAGCTCGAGCAGATGATCGCCCTCGAAGAGGAGGCGGCGCGGGCCGCTTCTACCTCGGCTGCGGCATTTGTCCCGCTATCTCTCGGTGCCTCTTATTCGGCTTCTTTTAAGAGCTTTGTCTGACCCTCTCGACAAAGGTGAGGTCCAACTTCTTCTGGACCGTTTTCTCGGTCCAAAGAAGACAAGTAAGTCTCACCGTCGGCGCTCTTGGGAGGCGGAAAGATCCCTCTCCCAGTTGTGGGCCGTCGACTTCGGTCGACCCCATGGCTTCGGCCACTGGTTTCACGGTGTCCCCGTCAAGCCAGTTGACCGAGACTCCCATTGACGCGGTCGAGATTTTTCTCGACCCGTTGGACGGGTTGTCGGTTGGAGAAGCTGAGAATCCCCTCTCCCCGGTTCCCCTGGTGGGAGTTGAGGATCCCGTCGGCTCGTCTGTGCCTCCGGTTCGGAGCCTTGATTGGAATCGTCCGAACTGAGGGTGCGATTCCCGCGACCTCCCGCACCATCCTCGGCTCGGTCTCTGGCGTCTTGGCGGTCCAGCCGATCCGCCGTCATAAGCGGTCACCGGCACCGTGAGCGGCGCCGCCCGCTCATCCTCTTCCTCCTCCTCGGATGAGGAGGCTTGGCGCAAGATTGCGTCGGGTTATGAGAACTCATGTGGCAACAACTCCTTCTGACCAGGAATAAGCCGGCGCCGTCGTCTTCCCGAGCCATTAAGTGGCTGTCACGGGCGGCGAAACAACCCTCATTTTAGCGAGGCCTGTTCCCAGGCGGTTGTTTGGCCAATTTCAGCTGCCCACCGATTCTGGTGGAACCTCCGCCTCCACAGCCGTTAGTTGGGGCTCGACCAAAAATTCTCGATTCGGCTCGGGACTGCCCATAGGCTGTCTCACCCTCACTCCCGATAGACCTCGGCGGGTGGAGGGTGGCTCGAGCCGAGGCAGCTCTTTGAGGATATCTTCTGAGTCTGAGGATGATTCCTCCCTTTTTCTCAAGCGAATGGACTTGGAGTCCTCAGGAGGACAGTCGGTGGACGATAGCCCTTCGTCCTTCCTTGGATTGCTTGGCTCATCTCGAGTCCACCGGGATGAGCTCCGAACCCATTTCTAAACAGGCCAGGTATCCCCTCACGGAGATTCTGGACGAAGGATTCCCCTGGAGGCCTTTCGGTGGCGAGGCCATAGTGGGTCTGGCCTTGGAGCTCTGGCAGCCTCCCTTCCTGTCCTGCGCCTTGGCCAGTGTGGCCAGGAAGTATTAGGTCCCTACAGTTCCCTGTCAGTTTTGAACACCCCTCGGCTGAGGGTTGGTTACCGATAGCGTTTTCCGGCGTGCTGGGAACGCTAGGGATGTGGACAAACCTCCCGACAAGGAGTCCAAGAAATTGGACTATGCCGGACGAAAAGTCTATGCTGCGTCCTCTCTCGGCCTTCGCCAGGCCAGTTCGGCCGTCCTCATGGCACATTTCTCTCATGCCCTGTTGGGCTCCCTGGATGAGGTCGTCCCTCATCTTCCCGCGGATCTGCAGACTACGGTCAGGCAGGTGCGGGACCAGGGCAGTGGCCAAACAGCAGCTCCAGGCTGCTTTAGACATTGGGGACTCATGTGCCAGGTCTGTGGCGGCCGCAGTGGCTATGCGTCGTCGGGCTTGGCTGAGGATATCCACCTTTGCCGGATACCCAGCACAAGTTGGTGGATGTTCCCTTTTTGGGGACTGACCTCTTCAGCCCTGGGGTGGAAGGTCACCTGCAGAGGATCGAGAAGTCCAGTGCTACCTTGGACTCAGTCTCTGCCGCTCAGAAGGACAAAGGCCGCAAACCACAGCCTAAGCCCTTTCGTCCTTCTGCGCCCGCGGCGTGTCCGGCCCAGCAACGTCAGGGCCAGCAGGCTCGGGCTTGGCATCCCAAACCCAAGCCCGTGGCTTCCTCCAACAGGAAGCAGGGAGGTAAAGGGCCAGGAGGTCCCTCGGGCGGTCCCTCCTCCAAGCCTGCCCAGTGCCGGGCTGAGGGGTGTGCCCCAACCCTGTCACCTCACCCCAGGTTCCCCCCGTGGGGGGACGGCTCCGGCACTTCCTTTCCGCCTAGTCCGTTATTACCACGGACAGGTGGGTACTGGAGGTGGTGGGAAAAGGCCTGCCTCTAGAATTCGAGCAGGCCCCGCCCTTCAGAGCCGTCGCACCTCGGGGGGCCTCGGGGTCCACAGCCTCGCTGTCGGCTCGTCGGGCCGACATCGCCTCCTCCTCCAAAAGGAGGTGATCAGGGAGGTGGCGGACCCTCCCTCAGACCCAGGGTTTGTGTCCAGGTACTTCCTGGTTCCGAAACGGACGGGGGGCTGGCGCCCCATTCACGACCTAAACAAGTTCCTAAGGTCTTGAACCTTCAGGATGGTCACTCTGGCTCAGATAATACCATCCCTGGAACACGGCGTGTGGTTCTACTCTCTGGACCTGCAGGACGCGTTCTTTCACGTCCCTATCCGTCCGTCACATCGGAGATTCCTTCGCTTTCGAGCGGAGGGATCCTCTCGAGTTCGAGCCATGCCCTTGAGCCTGTCTCCAGCTCCCAGGGTCTTCACCAAATGCATTGCAGTGGTGACAGCTTTCCCTCTTGGCGCCGAGGGTCCGGTGTACCCTTACCTGGACGATTGGCTGATAGCAGCCCCTCAGATAGGAGGTGGAGGCGGTCCAGAGATGTGGCCTCAGGTTTGCTCTCAAGTCGGCCTTCTCATCAACGAGGCCAAGTCAGAACTCGAGCGAAGCAGGTGATTCTGTTTATTGGGGCAGAGCTCGACTCTCTTCGAGCCAGAGCACGGCTCCCGGCGGACAGGGCTGAGGTTCTTACCTTCTTTGCCCAATCATTTCTGGTTGGGCAATCGCGCCCTGCCCGGGACTTCCTGCGCCTCCTGGGTCTCATGGCGGCCTGTACCAGCGTGGTCCGTTGGGCACGCTGGCACATGCGCCCCCTTCAGTGGGGACTGGCCAGCCAGTGTTCGCAACGCTGCGATCCATTGGACCAGCTAGTGATGGTGACCCAGGAGATGTGGAACGCTCTCCGGTGGTGGACCGTTCCATCTCATCTGCAGGAGGGCATCCCGTTTGTCCGCCCCGAGCCGACGGTCTCTCTATCGACCGATGCCTCTCTGATGGGTTGGGGTGCCCATCTGGGGGAACACCGGGCGCACGGTCTCTGGTTCCCGCGGGAGTCCCGATGCCACATCAACCTGCTGGAGCTCCGGCGGTCCGCCCTAGCTCTCACTGCCTTTGCTCCGTTTCTCCGGGGTCAAGTGGTCTGAGTCCAGGCAGAACAATACCACGACCATGTCTTCCTAAACCGCCAGGGCGGGACGCGTTCCATGCTTCTATGCAAGGAAGCTCTCCGCATTTGGTCACTCATGTGCAGCTTGGAGGCGGATCTCTAAGCCATTCATGTGGCAGGAGCCTCCAACACCCTGGCCGATGCCCTGAGCTGGATAGGGGCTGCATCTCACGAGTGGTCTCTCCTGCCAGAGGTAGTACAAGATCTGTTCTCCCATTGGGGCACACCTCAGGTGGACCTGTTTGCCTCAGGAGAATCCGAGCTGAGGCTTTTCATGCCCCCCCTCAGCAGGGCTCGCTGCAGGGGATGCCTTCTGAGGCTGTGGACCCGGGCCTCTTCTCGCCTTCCCCGTTCCCCTTGATTCACAAGGTGCTTCTCAAAGCAAGGAGGGACAAGGCGCAGGTGATTCTGATAGCCCCAGACTGGTCCCGCCAGTTCTGGTACCCAGATCTCCTCAGCCTCAGCTCCAGGCCCCCGAGGCAGCTTCCAGCTCGCCCAGACCTGCTCTCAGTCAATCAGGGGAAGGTGTTCCATCCGGACCTTCAATCCCTGCACCTGACTGCCTGGTTCCTGAGCGGCTAGAGTTCCAGGCCTTGGGTCTTTCCGACGAGGTCCTCAATGTAGTTGAGGCGTCCCGTAAGGAGTCGACCAGGAAATGCTATGCCTTCAAATGGAAGAGATTTTCCATTTGGTGTCAGGGCAAGGGCTTGGACCCTTCCTCCTGTCCTTTGGCAAGCATCTTGGACTATTTATGGTCCCTTTCTAGTCAAGGGCTTAGGTCGACGACCCTAAGGGTGCACCTGGCAGCCATCTCTGCTTACCGGGCGCGGGCCGGGGAGCAGTCGGTGGCGCAGGAGAAGGTGGTCTGGCGCTTTTTCAAAGGCCTTGATCACATTTCCCCTCCGGTGCGAGAACCTCCACCTCCGTGGGATTTACTGCTGGTACTGGCAAAGCTCATGGGCAAGCCATTCGAACTAATGCACAGGTGTGAACTCTCTCACCTGTCGTGGAAAACCGCCTTCTTGGTGGCTATCACGTCAGCCAGAAGGATGGGAGAAGTCCAGGCACTCTGCATTGAGTCTCCTTACCTGGTCTTCCACAGGGACAAGGTTGTCCTGTGCCCCCACCCGAAATTCCTTCCAAAGGTGGTGTCGGAGTTTCACCTTAACCAGGTGTTGACTCTGCCGGTGTTCTACCCCAGTCACACCTCGGAGGCCGAATATAGGCTCCATACTTTGGACCCTAGAAGGGTGCTCGCTTATTATAAGGAACGCACGGCTGAAATTCGGGGGAGAGGTTCGCCAGCTGTTTGTCACCTACGCTGAAGCCGCACCTGGCAGACCTGCAGCCAAGTGGACGATAAGCAGGTGGGTCACCTCCTGCATAGATCTCTGCTACAAGTTGGCGGGCATGGAGCCTCCCAGAGGGATAAGAGCTCATTCTACCCGTCATACTGCTGCATCGGTGGCTGCTTCCAAGGACGTCCCTATCCAGAAAATCTGCAGAGCTGCTACCTGGAAGTCAGCACACACCTTTATTACCCATTACCATATTGACCTTGAGTCAAGCCGAGATGCTGGTTTTGGGGCCTCGGTTCTCCAGTCTTTATTCCCTAAGTAGGGGGTGTGCGCCTTGCCTCCCTCCTCCCGGAGAACTGCTAGGAGTCTGCCAGACAGTGTGGATGAACAACATATCCATGTCCCTAGAAATACAGGTTACTCACCTGTAACAGGAGTTCTAGGAATGGTATATGTTGTTCATCCACACGACCCACCCGACCTCCCCGGCTTCGACGCACAACCTGAGCTTCCAGCGGGCTAGATCTGGCGTCATGGGGCGGAGCCGAGAGTTTTACAACCCGGGTGGGTGGGAGGAGCCAGCTTGAAGACCTTCCGGCAAGATTTAAAGCGGCAAGGAACCTGCCTGACAGTGTGGATGAACAACATATACCATTCCTAGAACTCCTGTTACAGGTGAGTAACCTGTTTTTTTCAGCCAGAAGTAATATAATGGAAAAAAGGGTTGTCAGTGCCCCTTTAATTGTAATAAAATCAGCATATTTTTAGTAGTTTTTCTTTTTTTGGATAAAAAACTACAATTTGTATTGGTACCTGGTTTGGGGTTGTGATATTTAAACTATTGATTTTTTTTTATCTAAATCGGTTTTTTTTTTTTTTAATTACTGTACTTTTTCGACATGTACTATCACTATTAACAATTTTGGTTTCTTTTCTCTGTCATACTGGCATGACAAGACTAAAAAGAAGACAGGCCCTCAAAATTAAAGTTTTTATAAATCCTTGCAGCATCAGTTGGGAAAAGCAGATGGCCACAACCGTCACTTTGTTTTTGGGACCATTTCATGATTTCTTGTGTCATGAACCTTGACAGGTTTTCTGCCCTGAAGCCAGGACAGGGCAGCCAAACGGTAGTTGTCATCTGCACCAGCTTGCAGCACACACGAGTACCCTACTGTATCAAACACACACACAAAAATCAGGAAAGTTCTGCAGAAGGTGGAACGTATGCTTCAAATAGCTCTTCCCTCCACAATAGTCTCTGGCACCCAAGGAGACATAAAAATGTTACATGCACTCCTCCATAAAGAAGTTATCATCTCTAGTACCCAGTGAGATGGATAAGATTGCAAAGCCATCTCCCACTAAAGAGCAGGGGGGGCTCCCAGCAGAGTAAGTCTTGATATCCTTGATGGCAGAAATAAAAGACTTACAAGCCAGCAGTTAAATACCTCTGTTGACAAAACAAAACAAAGTAATCAAAGGAGGCACCTTTGATTTTTCAGCCTGGAATAGGTACTAGAGAGGAAGATGCCCTCCTTGGAGGACATTTAAATGATGTGGCAGTTTTTCCCCCCAACTCCTCCCACCGGTTCCTTGTCTTGAATGGGACTTTGCGGGTGGTGGAGGAACCAATGTTCTCAGGGTACTGCTGAATCAGTTTTCAGTTCCCCATCCAGGGAACATTATCAGCAGGCCCTGTGTAATATAGTCCTGATTTTATGTGAGAGTTTTGCTCCCAAGGGAGACCTACATTAAACAGTTAATGAACAGCTTCAAAAAATCTTACTTCGAGATACAGCTCTTGCAGCAGGTAACACCATTAGGACTGAAGCCGGCAGGCAGCAGGACCCCACAGAATTCTTCTAGCTAGCTATCTTCAGCGGGGACTGCCCCCGACGTCGGTCCCGCCTCTGACGTCAGGCGTAGTACATAAGGGGGCCGTCCCCCAGATTCCCCAGTTCTTTTCCCGCCGTCGACTTGCATGTCTCGACCCTTCGGATAGTTTCTAGCGCGCGACGCATGGTTAAGTTCTTCCTTCGGGAAAAAGTTCAGTTTTTCGGCTTAGTTGCTGTCTGATGTCCTCTCCAACCTCCGTTGAAGGCCATCCCTCGAAGTGCGCCTGTGGGAAGCAAATCCCTTTCAAGGATCTGCATTCGGCCTGCGTCCGGTGCCTAGGCCCAGACCACGACACCCGGTCCTGTATTTTCTGCCAGGGGTTCAACAGCCGGACCCGGATCCGTCGCCAGAAGGCTCTGCAGGCGTTCCTGCTCGAGGAGAAAGTTAAGGCCATGGACACCTCCAATGGGAGTTCTGCTGAGAAAGCCCGGAAACATTCTGAGAAGCGTAGGGAGAAGGCTCCATCCATGTCCCCTTCTAGGGCTTCAGACTCCCATAGTTCCGGCTCCCGGTCCGACCGTTCGCCTTCCCGGGCCTGTTCTCAGCCTCCCTCTGCTGTGGTGAAGAAACCTTCGGGCTCCTCTTCCTCCTCACAGGCCAAGACCGCCAGGCCCTCTTCGTCCTCTTCTTCCAAAGCCCTGGTTAGGTCTGGGGACCATCATCATCACCACAAGTCGGGTTCCCGCCATTCCGAACCAGACGTCAGGTCTGCCTCCTTGCCTCCTCTTCCCCAGCGGAAGACCAAGGAGCTTACCTCGCTTAAGAAGCTGTCAGACTCGACGTCGGCCCGGCATCATAGGTCCCAGGAGCCGTGGACTGCCGGACGCCTGTCGCCGGTCAGGCCTTCACCCTCTCGGTCGTCGGCAGGAGGGCCGACGTCCGCATGAGTCGAGAAGAGGACCCCGACACCTCCTACCGACGTCGATCAGGAGACCATTACAGAGGAGGAACTGACACAGCCCGAGGAGCAGACGGGCGAACCTGGTCCTGTCGAGCCTCCCAGGGAACCTTCCCCACAACCTGAGACTCCTGAGGAGCCGACTCCGGAACCCGATGACCGACCACTGGCACCCGGTCTGTCGTCAGGCCTTTCTTTTTCTGAGGTTAAGGAGCTCTTCACCCACTGGTGGGATACCATTAGAAAGGATGTGGTTCCCACACCACCTCCTCCACCTCCTCCTCCTCCTCCGACCCCTCCGGCTCCTGGCCCCTTCTCCATCCGGGGCAGCAGGCTGAGTACCTCCCCCCAGGAGCCTACGGACCCTCCAAGGGGAAGACCAGATAGGAGACCTCCGTCTAGATCCTCTTCAGGGTCACCCAGTCCTAAGAGACCCAGAAGACGCCGGTGATCGCCTTCGACGGAGGATACAGGATCGGAATCCTCGACAAGATCCAGATTCCTCTCTCCTCTTCCATCCCCCTCTCCGGACCCACGTGAGCTTCCTAGATCTCCTCCGGATGACCCGTCGTTCTTGGAAATCATGAGGCATATCCAAGAGAACATGGGCTGGGATGCAGAAGAGTTAGACCCCGAGAGACTACGCCTTGCTAGGTATCTTCGGCAGAAGGATCCCAAGCCTGTGGTGGTGCCACCCTTGGTGGACACTTTTGTCGACGTCACCGAGGCAGCGTGGAAGCGTCCACATTCGCTCCCGTCGATGCCGAAGAAAGCTGACCGCCTGTACAAGGCTCCAAAGGAGGACCAGTACTTGGCTCAACATCCTCTGGTCGACTCTCTTTTCGTAACAGCCTCTCATGACCGGTCCCAGAGACCGCAACATTTGAGCACCCTGCCACCGGACCCGGAGTCCAAACAGCTGGACGTTATGGGCAGACGCATGTATGCTTCTGCTACCTGCGCCATCAGATCCCTGAACTACTTGACCCACATGGTGCAGTTCCAAAATGCTTTGTGGGAACAGGGACTGGATCTGGCGGAGAAATTGCCAGAAGGTGAGCAGAAGGAGGAGATGTTGCAGCTCCTCCATACGGGTTCGGACGTGGGAACCCAGGTGCTGTGAGCCGCGTTTGATTCCGCGGACTCCTCAGCCAGAGCGGCAGCTTCAGGCGTATGCCTCAGGAGACACTTATGGCTTCGTGTCTCCGGATTTACCCCGGACGTCCAGAAGAACATCTTCCGAAGGAGAAGTTCTCTTTGGTGCACCCTCTGAGAAGGTTCTCACCAAGCTCCAGGAGGCCGGGAAGGTGGTGAGGTCGGTCCAGGCAATGTACCGACCGAAGCTTAGTTCCTTTCGTAGGAACCAAAGCCGTTTTCGTGGACGGACGCAGAGACAACAGTCCCACACCGGTCCACAACAGAGGGGCTCCGGTTCCTGTAGAGCCCAGGGAAGACAGCCCGCGGGCAGGAGTCAGCATCCAGCCAAGCTGGCCCAGCCCGCGGCTCCCTCCGCCGCCACAGCCTGACTCCTTCCTGGCCCCTGCCCCTCAGGATCAACGGGACATCAAGGTCAGGGGTCATATTGCGAATTACCTGCCAGGATGGTAGGCCATAACCACCGACAGGTGGGTTCTTCAGTTGGTCAAAAAAGGCCACTTTATAGAATTCACAGACAAGCCACCCTCGAGGCCTCCTCTGCTTTCCCGTTACTCGGGTCAGCACAGATTGCTTAGCAGGCAAGAAATACTCATGCTCCTGCAGAAAGGAGTAGTGGAGTATGTTCCAGAGAACCAGATAGAATCCAGATACTATTCCCATTTCTTTCTGGTTCCCAAGAAAACAGGGGACCTCCGTCCAATCTTGGACCTCAGCGACCTAAATGTGTCGGTCGCATACAAACGATTTTGCATGGTGACCCTTCTGGGCCTCATTCCCATGCTGAAGCAGGACGCCTTCTTAGCGTCCCTAGACATGCAGGACGCCTACCTGCACATCCCCGTGGCTCGAGCGCACAGGAGGTTCCTGCGCTTCGAGTTCCTCGGCTACCATTTTCAGTTCCGGGCTCTTCCGTTTGGACTGTCATCGTCTCCCAGGGTCTTTACCAAGTGCATGGCAGTCGTGGCAGCGTCCTTAAGGAGACAGGGCCACTATGTGTTCCCGTACTTGGACGATTGGCTTCTCATGGCTGCCTCCAGAGAGGCATTGTTGCTGGCTATTCAGAGCACCCAGGGCCTGTTCCAGTCTCTGGGCATTCTAATCAACTACGAGAAGTCTCTCCTTGTACCATCACAGAAGCTGCAGTTCATAGGTGCAGTCATGGACACCGTTCAGGGGAAAGCATTTCTCCCAGACGACAGAGCGGAACGCATCAGATCCCTCATCAGGGATCTCTCGGCGAAGAAGACTGTCCCTGCCAGGCTGGTCCTTCGTCTGCTCGGACACATGGCTGCGGCCATTCCGACAGTCCCTTTGGCAAGGCTCCACATGCGGGTAACTCAGTGGATGCTCAAGGTGCAGTGGGACCAAAGGCAAGACCACATGCAGCATCCGGTCAGAATCACAAATGCCGTGATTCGAGACTGGCAATGGTGGCTAGACCCAGGGACACTTTCTGCAGGTGTCCCGCTTTCAGCGCCGTCCCCGGAGATAATCCTCTCCACAGACGCCTCAGGGCTAGGGTGGGGAGCGCACTTGAATGGGGTGAGTTCCCAGGGAACATGGACCCCTCAGGAAGCCCACCTCCACATCAATGTGCTGGAGATGAGGGCGGTCCTCTACGCCCTGCAGGCCTTTCAGTCAGAAATCCCGTCTAGCACTCTTCTGCTTCAAACAGACAACACGGCGGTGATGTATTACCTCAACAAACAAGGAGGCGCGAACTCTTACCCCCTTTGCAGGGAAGCTATGAGAGTGTGGGATTGGCATCTGACACGCGCCAACCTGATTACAGTTCACGCTCCCGGAGTGGACAACACAATCGCGAGACGGCCTGAGTCGCTCCCAGGCCAGAGTCCACGAGTGGGAACTTCTTCAAGGGGTCGCAGAGGATCTGTTTCTTCGATGGGGCACTCCAGAACTGGACTTATTCGCTTCCCCATCCAACGCAAAACTGCCCAATTTCTGCTCGCTAGATCCAGGGCCTGGTGTTTTCTGGCGAGACGCGTTGTCCCTCTCCTGGGCGAACAGATTCCTCTACGCCTTCCCTCCCTTCCCGTTGATCCAGAGAGTTCTTCTCAAACTGCGCAGGGAGCATGCAACAATGATCCTGGTAGCGCCTTTTTGGCCCAGACAGATCTGGTTCCCCTTGCTCACGCAGCTGTCCCGGGAACCTCCGGTCCCATTACCCTTCGGCTCCCACCTTTTGTCTCAGGAGGAAGGTTCTCTAGTCCACTCTCTAGTCCACCCGGACTTACGCTCACTGAACCTGCAGGTCTTGCAATAGGTGGCGGAAGTTCTTTCCGTGTCCAGAAAGCCGGCAACGCATGCGACGTACGCCATGAAGTGGCGCCGTTTTTGCCTGTGGTCGCAAGCATGCAGCCTTTCCCCTCTAGGCTGCCAGGTGAAAGCGGTGTTAGAATACCTGCTCTCCCTTTTCCATTCGGGCCTCGCCTGCTCCTCTATTAAGGTGCACCTCTGCGCTATTTCCGCTTACCACTTCCTGGTGGGACAGTGCACGGTAGCGCAACTCGACGCCTCTCGAGAATTTCAGAGAGGGGTGTTACACCTTAGGCCACCCATTAAGGACCCTGTTGCTCCATGGGATTTACTCTTGGTCCTGGAACAACTCATGCTTCCCCCTTTTGAACCTGCCGCGGATTGCGAGCTGCGTTTCCTGTCTTGGAAAACGTTATTTTTAGTTTCTGTTACGTCAGCAAGGAGAATTTCCGAGCTTCACGCTCCCATGTGTAAGGAACCTTATTTGATTTTCCACCAGGACAGAGTGTCCCTGAGGACGAATCATAAGTTTTTGCCTAAGGTGGTCTCTGCACTCACTCTCAACCAGGACATTGACCTGCCTGTATATTTCCCTAAATATTCTAATAGAGGAGAAGCGCTGCTCCACACCCTGGATGTTCACCGCTGTCTAAGGTATTACCTGAACAGGACTAAACAGCTTCATAGTCGAAGACAACTTTACCGTTCGTTCTCTAGAGGGATGATGGGCCAACCAGTATCGGAAGCAGTCCCTTTCGCTGGCTTTGTCCAGTGCGTATCATACTGCTATGATACTAAGCAGAAGCCCTCCCGGTACAGTCCGAGGCCATTCCACTAGGGGTGGCTATTCTCCTTGCAGCACCTGCAACGCTCCTCCTCTGCTATTTGTGCTGCAGCCACTTGGAGCTCTCTGCATACTTTTATCAGGCATAACAGCCTGGACATTGCTTCCACCGCTGAAGAGCAGGTTTCGGCCTGGCCTGCTGCAGGGTCTCCTGTCCTAGAGTCAGGACTTGGTATGGACGTCTTAGTTTCCTCCTCCCAGAATGATTACAAGCATTATTGCTTGGAAATCAGTCCTAATGGTGGTACCTGCTGCAAGAGCTGTATCTCAAAGTAAGATAGTACAGTTACGTAGGAACTTACCGTAACAGTAGATCTTCGAGAACAGCTCTTGCAGCAGGTACCTTCCCGCCCACCTTCCCCCTTCGAGGAGGCATGGCTTACCGAGCCTTTGGCAGGGGCTTACGCCCTTTTGTCTTCTGACGGTGGATCCTCGGTCTCCCATTCTGATGTCGTCCTATGGCTGGAAGTCTCCGGCGGGAGAACTGGGGAATCTGGCGGGACCGCCCTCTTATGTACTACGCCTGACGTCCTGAGGCGGGACCGGACGTCGGAGGTCCCTCGCTGGAAGATAGCTAGCTAGAAGAATTTGGGGTCCTGCGCCGCTTGCCGAAGTTCAGTCCTAATGGTGTCACCTGCTGCAAGAGCTGTTCTCGAAGATCTACTGTTACGGTAAGTTCTTACGTAACTGTACTTTACTAAAGGCCAGCCTACGGGCGCAGAAGTGGTGCTCTTGAGGACAAAGAGTTCTGCCACTTTGGGATATCCCTGGTGGTATCTGATGTTCTTTTAGCAGCAAGAATGCTTTCTACCCGGTATACTTATTTACAAAAAAGTAAACGTTTTACTCTATGGTGTACTAGGCAATCTCTGAACCCCTTTACTTGTCCAGTTCCTAAAATACTGGGACTACCTCTTGTCCCTTAAGGACTCAGGGCTAGGGTATTCCTACATAAAAGTTCACATGGCCGCCCTGTCAGCCTTTCATGCTCTGAGAGAGGGTAAGACCGTGACCCAGTTAGAGGTTTCCTGAGGATTCTAAGGGGTCTCCTCCTTCTGCATCCCCTAATCTGAGATCCATTTCCAGTGTGAGACTTTAATTTGGTCTTACTCCCACCGTGCCTTCCTTTAAGCCTGTAGCTACTTATGAGCTGCACTTCCTTCCTTTTTTTTTTTTTTTTGTATATTCTTTTTTCCGCCCTCCTCGTAGTCGCTGGCCCCCACTCCTTCAGGCTACTCAGGTCCCCCACTAGCCCCGCTGTCCTAACCCAGCCCCCCTCTGACTCCACGAATTGCAGCAGATCCCAGGGATATCCCGGTGTATCCCTTTCGCCAGGCGGGTCCCCCTCCTCTGAGGGGGAGGGCACCGGGGAGAGGGGATGACCCCAGCACACACTCTACTTAGCTCCCGAGGATGCAGCCGCAGAAACGGAGGCTCCAGGAAGGCACTGAAGGCATTCGGGGACAGAGAGCCGTCATCCAGCGGCCAGCGAGTGGTATTTCCTGGTTTGTCCCTAGGTGCGTGACATCCGAACGTCAAGGCATTAGCCGACGTCTGTCACGCACCGCCCAGCAGTGAACCCAACGTGTTGCCCTACCCCTGGTCTCCACCAGCAGTCGACAACACCCGGTCGTAGCCCTCCCTGGAGACAGCGAGCAGTGGTGGGGACGCTCAGTTGTCTTCCCTGCTGACCTCAGCGACCCGTAGCTCGTTCCGAACCTGGGTCGCTGGCATCACAAGCGGAAATCCAGCTGCTGCGCCGGCGGGCCGGCGCACTTCCTTCTTGAAAGATTCTGTTTCTAGTGGCTGTAACAGCTTATGGATGCATCTCTGAGTTATATGCCTTGGTTGCGGATTGTCTATTTATTATTTTTTTTTTTTTAAGGATAGGACCACATTACATACTAATCCTAGTTTTCTGCCAAAAGTACTCTGATAAAACACTTAATCAGATGTTAGACCTTTCTGTTTACTTTGTCTGTCCCATGGATAGTGGGGAGTGTCGTTTACATATGCTGGATGTCCGTCGGATGTTGCGTTGGTACCTGGATTGTACAAAGGATTTTAGAAAATCCTTTCAGCTGTTTATTGCTTTTGCCCCTCGAATGGTGGGTTCACTAATTTCTAAACGGGGCCTATCCAAATAGCTGGCCAGTTGTATAGTGTTTTTGTTACAGGAAGTGTGCAAGCAGCTTCCTGGTCCTGTTCATGCATGTTCCACCTGTAGAGTGGATACCTTAGTGGCTTGTTTTTAGAATGTGTCTGCTGCTGGTACTTGGAGTACTGTTCATACATTCGCTAAATACTACAGTCTGGACATCATCTTTTGTAGACATACTGGCTTTGGCCTCAGTGTTCTGCAAAGCCTCCTTACTCAGGATCCTTAGGTCCTGCAGTCCTCCCGCAGTTACTGGTACTGCTTGGGAAACGTTCCATGATGTGGTTCAGAGGAGGGAGTAACCATAGAAGAAGGTAGAATAGTTACCTGCCGTAACAGTAGATCTTAGAGAAAATCTCAGTTGAGCCACTGCATTCCCCCTGTCGGGTGACTATACTGTCTGCTGTTGCACAGTGTTTCTCCTCTGATGCCCCCTGGGGCATCCATACTATGATTTCCATATCCTTTTTCTGTGTGCCTAGTGTGGTCCTGGTTGTTTTGGTCCTTGCCAGTCCGATGATCCTCCAAGCTTGTTTCTGGTGGGAAAATGAGGCATGCTGCGACACCGTTATATGGGCGCCGATGAGGCATGGCAGTGTGGGTGTCCCCAGCCTGCAAAAGGCTTCTGGGTGGTCCTGACGCCAATAGCTTACAGTTCCATGATGTGGCTCGGTGGAGGAGAGTCTTTTGAAGATCTGCTGTTATGGTAGGTGACTGTTTGTTATTGGAAGTACGGCAGTAGTTTATCCAGTATCTGTCTTTATTACATTTCGAAAGTTTTTACATTTCTAGAAAGCCTGCAACCAGGAAAACTTTTGTATCAAAATGGAAAGGTTTAGTATTTGGTGCGACTCCCACCATAGCACTGCAAGGGCTATAGATGTGTCGTAGTTTGTGGACTACCTGATATTAACGGTACTAGGGTCTGTAAAGAGCCCCAACCACCATTGTAGAACTTTGAACAATGTAAGACTGAGATTGAATTCAGGTAATATTTCCTGTCATTTTCCCCTTTTCCTTTATTGCTGAAAACAGTTAAATGAAAACATGATCACTGTCCTGTACAATTTAAGGTCACTATCCTGTAGACTTAACTGCTCTGGGTGATGATCTATTCCTGAGCCTTGTTTAAGACATCCTTATTATATCCAGCAACATAGATTGTGATGCCATAAACAGGATTGTGATGTCATGTGTAGACAAGCAGCCAAGGCACATAAGGCAGAGTTTCTCTTTTCCCTGGTAATAAAGAAATAAAGATGAGAATTTTAGGTCTAACCCCCTTGTTATCCGGGGTTACTAGAATCCCAGTAAGACCTAGTGGTAGGCAGGGAAGGCAGCTTGTGAAACTCCAGTTTACAAGTTCCACACAGAAGAGAATTAATGTAAACCTATCTAGTACTCACAAATACCACAGACAGAGCCTGAACCGACCGGTTGCGGTTTAAATTTGGTCGAAAACCGAGAAAAACAATACTTTAACCGACAAAATGAACCGAGCAGAAGGAGACATCTCCAGAGCGACTGTTCAGTGAGGCGGAGTAAAGAATCTGATGGTTTGAGTTTGAAGAACAACAGACAGAGTTTCAACCGAGCTCGAGCTCAGCGTTCCATGCCTGTCATGGAAAGTTAACTCTTTCACCTCCGGAGCAGTTAGAAGGTTGGGACTCACTGCATATGTCAGAATATAGCGAGACTCCATTAGAAGAAACAACATTACTAAGGTGAGTAATTTTTTCTTCTGTGTCTCTAATCTGCATTACCAGGAATGTAGCCCCGTGGGGGTCCGTCTATGCTTTGTTTGTTCAGTTTGGATGTGAATAAATGCCACACTGTAGAATCCCATTCTTGATTTTGGACATTACAGTTATTGCTTCCTGTGTTCGGATTTACTTGGGTGCCCCTGTGCAGAGTAGCCAAACCTAGGCCCCCTGTGCTGAGTAACCTCATCCTCCCCGAACCCAGTCCCCACCAGGTACTGCTGTCAGCTTCAACAGCATGCCACCTGTCATTTTGCAAAAAGGCAGGGATCCGGGGGTTACATAGGAAATAAATATGAAATAGATGAATTGTGTCAAAATATAAATTTTTTTCAAAGTTGTACCTACTGTGTCGGGGCCTCTTTAAAGGGTCATTTTATCAGCTGTTTCAGCTTTGAAATTTGAAGGCAAAGAAAATCCTATGGTGCACAATAAATGAAAACATTTGTGCCCACCACTAAGGGAACCATAGAGAAATTTAATTCATCCACATCTTTATTATGCTTCTCAGTTCCAGGCTTCCTTTCGTGAAAAGAACAAACTTGACATCTAAATTGCTCAGTGAAGAACAACCAAAATGAGAAATGGGTTGACGAGCCGGGATTATGAAGCAAGATTAAAACATACGGGTTTGATAGATTTGGAAACTAGTAGACAAGGGGCATCTGCTTCTTTTATTTTGATATAATATAATAAATAATAATAAATGTTATTTATAAGGCGCCTTATCCATAACCAAGGCGCCTAACAATTTTAAAAACAAATCAAACATCTATACATTAACATTAAAATAGCAGTATACCATTCATTAAGAGTAAAATCAATCACTGAATGCCTGATGCCACAAAAAAGTTTTCAAAGCTTGCTTGAATCCCTTCACAGTTGTGCACTCCAGTAACCGACGGGGTAGAGAATTCCAAAGGGTAGGGGTTGCATACATAAATGCTCTCGCCCCTGATGATTTCAAACACACCCTTGGAATCTCTAGCAGCCCCTTATCGGCCAAGTGGAGTGATTGTCCAGGGCGGTAAGGTACCAGGAGCTCTTTCAGGTAATCCGGGCCCAGTCCGTGTAGGGCTTTAAAAGTCAGCAAACCAACTTTGAAGGTGATCCGCCACTGAACTGGTAGCCAGTGCAGTTCACGCAGCACTGGCAAAATATGGCAGGACCAAACTGATCCCATCAAAAGCCGGGCTGCCACGTTCTGCACCAGCTGCAGGTGGCGGATTTCCACCCCAGGAAGCCCTAGGTAAAGGTGGTTGCAATAATCTAAGCGTGAAGACACAAAGGCGTGGACCAAGGTAGGAAGGTCACCAGACGGAACCAGATGCTTAATCCTGGTGATATTCCTAAAATGATAAAAGGAAAATTTGACGACAGCCGACACCTACGAATGCAGGGTCAGCCCTTCATCAAAAATTACCCCCAGGCTGTGCACCCATTCAGATGTCGGGAGTGAAACACCATCAAGAAGAAGTCCTGAGGGCGAACCAACCCCCAAACCCCCTATCCGGTGACCTGGGTCCACAACCAGTACCTCAGTTTTTTCCAAGTTCAACTTCAGCCAGCTGGAATCCATCCACTCCTGGATTTCTTTCAGACAGTTATTAAAGACCAAGAGAGCTCCGTCCTGGTCGGGTGCAAAACAAAGGTAGAGATGGGTATCATCAGCATAGCAGTGAAACCTCAGCCCATACCTTCTTACAATGTCTCCTAGGGGTAGCATGTACACTGCGAACAACATGGGTGACAGCACTTAACCCAGAGACACCCCACACGACAGAGAAATAGGGCCTGAGGAAAAAAAAACAGACGCCACTCTCTGTGTTCTTCCCATGAGGAACGATGTAAACCATCTGAGGACTGTTCCCGACAGTCCACAGATGTGCCTCAGGCGACCAAGCAGCACCCCGTGGACCACGGTGTGAGATGCTGATGAGAGATCCAGAAGAACCAAGATGGAGCGGCTCTTCCAATCTCTAGCCATTAGGTGATCATTGAGCATCCGAACCAGCGCTGTCTTGGTACTATATCTCTTTTGAAAACCGGATTGGAGCAGTTCATAGATGTCATGGATGGTCAAATAGTCCTCCAGTTCTGTTGCCACTACTTTCTCAATCACCTTCCCTAAGAAGGGAAGGTTAGAGATTGGTCTGTAGTTTGCATGGCAGTCTGGGTCCAAGGTAGCTTTCTTCAAGAGTGGTGTCACCACCGCCTCGTTCAGGGAGCTAGGAAACTCTCCAGATTCCAAGGAGCACCAGACTATCCACGCTAGGACCGGACCAATGACATCAATACAACCCAGAATTAGGGAAGTTGGTCCAGGGTCCAAACTACAGCATGTAGGGCACACACATTGGATGATCCGCAGTACCTCGTACTGATCAAAAGCAACGCCCATGGAGTGTGCCGGTTGGAGTACCATCCTGATGTCTGCCACCTTATTAGCAAAGAATCGAGCAAGTTCCTTGCACTCTAATTGTGAAAAGGCTTTCCGGACATGTAGACAAGCTTTGTTGCACAGTCTGTCCACAGTTCAGAAAAGCTGGGCTGGTCGATTCTGAGCAGCCACAATCTCCCCGGACAGGAATTCTGCCTTCCTTAGAGTGATTGCAGATTGATAGGCTTGATAATGGTCCATCAGTCTAAGGCGGTCGGTATCATGGGCGGATTTCCGCCAGCAATGCTATAACCTTCGTTCTATTCTCTGCATCTCCCTCAAGGTCCCATCAAACCATGGGGATCGAGGGCGATGGGAGAGAGGACGAATGCGAACTGGAGCAATGGAATCCAGAGCCGTTGAGACTGCCGAATTATGGGCCGTCACGAGGGCCTCTGGGTCACTGCTTGCCAACGAGAGGGACGAAAAGTCAAGCACTGCCGCTAGGCTATGAGAACTTATATCTCGTAAAGGACAGTACCTAACCAACTCCACAGGGGTAGGCCTACGAAGTGGGGTGCTAAAACTAAACCCCACGGTGTAGTGATCGGACCACCCAACTGGTTCCACCCCCAAGTCAGATGTTTCTATCCCTAGGAGGAAGACTAAGTCAAGAGAGTGTCCGTGTTTGAGTCGCAGTGGTAACCACCTGTGTAAGGCCCAGAGATGTCATCAACTGGAGGAAGTGACAACCAAATTGTGAACGTTTGTCGTCGACTCAGGCGTTGAAGTCACCCAGAACCATCAGCCTGGGCGACTCAAACGCCATGTTGACGACGAATTCCGCCACTTCCTGACTGAATCACTTCTCATCACTGGGTGGACGGTAGATGAGGACGATCCGATAACTTACATCTACTACTACGGCACACTCAAATGACTCAGCCTCCTCAACTAGTACACTCATGAGGTTAAGTTCATCTTGAAACAGACCTCAACCTCACACCTGTGGTCCAATCTCTGGTGGTGTATCACCGAGTACCCGGCTGGAGTTAAAGCCTCCAAAATGGGGCTAGAGTTCTCAACCAGCCAGGTCTCAGTGATGCATACCAGGTCCACCGTTTCAACAAGATCTGCAGTAATTGCTGTCTTGTTCTTGATGGACCTGGCATTATACAACACTGCAAACCAGACATGGAGGACCATGTTCTGGGTTCCATTTCTCCCTAGGGTGTCTCCTGGATCTTACCAGCCCGATACGATGACCCCCCTCATTCACCCTCCACCATTCGCGGCCCCCCCACCCTCTTCCACCTCCTACACACAATACCCAGCACTCTACAGCGTTGGTAAGTTATAAAATGAAGGGGGGAGTGAAAAAAGGGCGGAGGATGCGGAGAGCAGAGGGTGAGTAGCGCACAACTGCGGGGGCAGGCATCCAACACGTTCTACAAGATTCAGTAAATAAACAGAATCTTCCTTAAACCAAATAAATCCAAAACTATTCAACTAAAATAAATTAAAACAAACATTTAAACAATTTAGGCCTAAGTCTTGTAGTTAGATTTACTTCTAAAACCTCCCAAAACTCCCCAAATAAAACCCTTAAATAAATATCAATGTAAACAATCCAGCAGTCCTTTGCAGCAGGTAACCAGCAGTTTGCAAATCAGATAGCTAATTCCAGATGTTTAATGAATAGGCCAGGGAAGCTCCCACCTCCCCTGGTCGATAATGCCAAGGCTTCCCAGCCCCAGGCTCTGCTCTCACCAGAGTCTGAGTGACAAGCAACCAAAATTATTATAAGAATAAAACAAGCTGTAAGAAGTCAATCCACATCCAGCATGGTGAACCCAAGTTAATTCAATCAATCTGGTAGAAGTAGGCAAACCTCAATGATCCATAAAGTAAATCAGAGAGCAAAGTCTTCAGAACACAGCTCCGGGAATCCCCAGTGCAGCAGTGGGCTGGGACGTGAAAATCTGGAACCTAGAGGAGGCCCCCCCTTTCAAGTGCAATAAATCATAGGCCCTGGCATCCAACCGCCAGCGACCCACCACTACAACCCCCCCCGGGGGGCAAGCCTCTAGGCACGACCCACAGGAGGCCTAGGAGAATGCAGTCAACTCTCTGGCTCCCCGGAGAATGGTCTGGCAACTCCCGCTTGGTCACGGGAAACACACTAGCCACTTAGCCCCCGACACAGTTTTCCAAATCACGCCGCTGCTGCTTCGATAACAGATCCAGTGAAACATTCACTGAGTGTGCTCTCACCACAACCAGCAACCTCCACAAGCAGCAAATTTCAGCTCAGTCCAGAACTTCCCAACCCGTTCAACCTGCACTCTCACTGCAGAATCTTCACAGCAGGTGGAAGGGGTAAATCAAGGGTCGACAATAATTCAGTCCAGATCTTCGTGACTCGGACTCACAGTGCTAAGTGGCAAATTCCTAGCCACACTCCACTACAGAAAATCGTCCGAGTCTGCTTCGGCATCAAAAAATAGAACTGCAGCAAAAAGTTGCAACAACAGGCTCACATACAACAAAGAGAGCCGCCAAGCAACAGATTGAACCACTAGAACTCCTAAATGACAAGGGAGAACAACTATCATAAAACAACCAGACAAACAGGGAGAACGGCTGTTCTAAAAACTCTAAAAGTTCTAAAAGCTGAGCGGTAGGTTTCACAAAAATAACGTGAACTACCAAAACAGCTGATTACGAAAAAAGCTGACTATAAGCCCGCAATATGCTACGAATGCTATATAACTCACTCAGTAAGCCTTTCTAACTAAAAATAAATAAAATAAAACACGATTTAACGAAAGATAAAAATAACACAAACTCAAACTCCAAGCTCAAACCTCAGGCTGCTCACATGCTGCCGCCATATTATGAGGGGCAGAGGAAAATTCTATGTATAGAATATAATGAATAATGCAGTACATCACAATCAAAGGGGCATAATACTAACAGAAAATAAACCTAATACAAGGGGACACTCAAAGCAAATAAAATTGGATTCCTTGAAAACGAGTAGTTGGAAATATTTCTTCACTGCGAATGGCAGGTATCTGGAACAGTTCACTGCAGTTGATAACTGATAGTCCAGATAAGCAAATTTTCAAAAATAGAACTGATTAATCAGTGAAGGTTTACTTCCTGGGTACTGCAGCTGAGAAGTGGGGGCGGTGTTGATGGTTGGCTTTTGGTCACCTACTGCCCTTTAGGCCTGAGTAAACTAGTAACTCCATGGGATGTGAATCTACAGGCAAAGAACAGAAAGGTCCACAACTGACAGCACATAGCAGTTCGTCACTTATGGTGAGGTAGGTTAAGGTTAATCAACAGCATTGGCATGGGTAATAAGATGCCCGAGCCTCAGGTGATGCTAACTGAAGGAGATGTGGCCGTGGTGGCAGTCACTGAAACTTGGGCCACCCCTCGGCATGACTGGGACCTAACCCTGAAAGGGTACACTGTGTTCAGGAAGGACAGGTCTGTGGGCAGGGGAGGAGGGGTGGCACTCATCATTAGGAACGGCATCAATATATGCAGGGTGGAGGGGGCAGAGGGAAACTAGAGGTGGTATGAGTTACCATGCAGGCAACCTGGGGGTGGTTTATAGGCCACTCATATAGGCAGAGGAACTCGAAGTGGGCCTGGTGGCGAATCTAAGGGATTACTGTGGTCAGGGGAAGGCAAAACGGTGGTGCTGGGGGACTTTAACGTGCCGAGGGTTGATTGGGGGCACTGTGGCATCTTCATCGGCTAGGGAGCAGTGCTTGCTGGACGTCTTTCAGGATGCATTCGTATCCCAACTGGTGACTGACCCGACGAGAGATGGTAGCATCCTGGACATGGTCCTGTTGGACTATGACCTGGTTAGAAGCCTGGCTGTAGGGAACCCACTGGTAGGGAGTGATCATGCCACGGTTTGGTTTTCCCTGGATCTGGAGGGAGGAAAAGATCGCACCAAAATGGTGATGGTTAACTTTAGGGGAGCGGATTTTAAGGGTATCGAGGGGATCCTCAGAGGGCATTTGAAGGGGATTAGACCAGATATGGATACAGGGAGCAGGTGGGAAATTATTAAAAGAGGGCTCCTGGAAGCTACCAAGGCCTGCACATAGATCAAAGGCAAGTTTGGGAAGACCAGTAAGCCGAGCTGGTGGACCAGGGAGGTCTAGGAGGTGGTGAGGGAGAAAAGAGCTGCTTATAGAAGATACAAGCACTCACGGGGGGATGTGGACAAGGTGGAGTACTATAGGTTATCCAAAAAGGTAACCAGGGTGGTGAGATCGGCCAAGGCAAGGATGGAACAGAGGCTAGCACAAGGGATCAGGAATGGGGAAAAAGGGTTCTTTAGGTACATTAGGGAAAGGAGGAAAGTGAAGGGGCAGATTAGCAGACTGAGGTCAGGGAGTGGGTGGGCCAGGGAGCAGGTGGAAGTACTTAATGAATACTTTGCTTCAGTCTTTACAAGAGACGATGGCGAGACAACGCCAGGCTGGGAGAGGTGGGCTAGGACTGACGGGGGGGGCACTCTGCTGTTGATATTCCTGTTGGCAGGGTGTGGGGGGCCTTTAAGTCCCTGAGAATGGATAAAGATCTGGATGGCGTTCATCCCAGGTTGCCGAAAGAGATGGCGGGCATCCTTGCTGCACCTCTGGTGGACCTTTTTAACTCCTCCCTACAGACTGGTTGGGTGCCTCAGGATTGGAGGACGGTTCATGTTGTGCCCATCCACAAAAACAGCTCAGAGGAGAAGCCGGGCAACTACAGGCCTGTCAGTCTGATGTCGTGGTGGGCAAGATAATGGAGGCCATCTTGAAAGAGATCCTGGAGGTGTTCCTGGAGACATGGGGCCATCTGGATGATCACCAACATGGCTTCGTTCAGGGCAGATTGTGTCAGACTAACCTTGTGGAGTTCTACGATTGGGTGACAAAAGCGCTGGACCAGGGAAGGCCAGTGGATGTCCTCTTTCAAACAATATGAAGTCTTGCTGTATTCTGACAATTGCAGCTAGGTCCAGCCTTTCAACTGCCCCAGAGAACATAGGGTTAACTTTTCTATGCATGGCATAGAATGTTCATCTCTAGCTTGGTTGAAGCCTCTGCCTGTTGTTATTCGAACTGCAACCGACAGATTCTTTACTCCGCCTCACTGAACAGTTGCTCCGGAGATTTTTCCTGCTGCTCGGTTCAAAGTCGGTTGAAGTGTCGGTTTTCGGTCGGTTTTCTTCCGAAATTGTTGTTTCCGCATAGTTGGTTCAAGTCTCTGTCTGTGGTACCGTGAGTACTAGACAGTTTTTGTTCCATTTTCTGTGTAGAACTTGTAAAGCTGTGGATCGGTTCGACTGAACCGATCATTTTGAGGTAAAATTTGTACTTTACTGTGTGGTTACCGGTCCATATCGGTTCTAAAAAAAACGGGTTTTAGTACGTTTTTTTCCAAGACCTGTGACACGGTCAGGAACCGATAGGGGAGTTTTGCCTGGCGGATTGCCAAAAAAAGGGTAAGTTTGGTTAAGTTGGCCATGTCTGAGAAACCCAAGAAAAAACACGGGCCCACTGGGTTTCAACACTGCAGTGTATGTGGGGAGGTCTTTTCTAAGGCTGATCCCCACACCACCTGTGTTTATTGTCTGGGGTTTGACCACCTCGATTCAGACTGCCAAATTTGCAAAAATTTTCCCAACTCTACCCTGGAAAAGAGATTAGGTAGGCGGCTGAGGGAAAGGGAGGCCAAGAAGTCCGCTGACCCGGATGGCCAGCCCGGTTCGGTTCCGACCGAACCAGAAGGAGTGCCCTCTGACCAGGGCAATACTTCGGGCAAAAGGAGAGCCGATTCCGAGGAATCGGTGCCGACAAAAAGAAAAGACAAGTCAGCCGGTTCGGATCCAGAATCTCATACTCCGACTGCCGATGAAATAGCCAAAGCGATTCGGATTGTGGAATCGCTTCTTTCTGACTGAACCGGCACCTTTTGGCAGGGGCTCGGTTCGGTCGGTTCCGGATTATACCCTGGAAGAATTTTATGAACCGGAGTTTGAGGAGGAAGGAGAGTTGGAAGATGATTATGGTGATGGTGAAAGTCTGGATGTGCCTGTTGACCCGGACATCTCCCCAGACAGACCTTCAGGTGTTTCTCCTCCTAGGCTTTCTGAGTCCCCTTCACACTACATGTTTTACAGAAAGGTGGCTGATACCCTTCAGCTTCCTGTGGAGGAGGCAGTGGAGGATCAGGAAGGGCCTGACTGTGTAGAGATGATGGACATTCCAGATTCCAGGAGACTGTCTATTCCCCTCCACAAATCTTTTGGGAAACAGACACAAAAAATTCTTACGTCTCCCAATTCCATAGCTCCTGTGGACAGAAGAATGGACAAGAGGTATACTCTTTCAGGCTCATATGCGGAGTTCCTTTATCAGCAATGCAGCCATGTTGGGGTTGTACAGGCTGCTGCCTGTGATAAGGCAAGCACTCCCTTGGCATCACACCCCCAGACAAGGACTCCAGGAAGACTGATGCCATGGCAAAGAAGCAGTACATGGCATCATCCTTAGGACTCAGGCAGGCTAATTATATGGCCTGTGCAGCCAGGTACCAGAAGTCCAGGTGGGACACTGTACTGGCACTGGCTAAATAGGCTTCCCCCTGCTTGCCAAGGAGCTGGAGGAGGTGGCTGCGGATGGGATTGAGGCATCGAAAGTTCAGTTCATGCTGCTGTAGACTCCAATGATGTATCATCAAGAGTCATGGCTACATCTGTGGCTCTTCTGAGAATGGCTTGGCTCAGATGTACTAGCCTCTCACAGGATACCCAGGCTAAGGCCATGGATTTTCCTGTAGTGGGTAAGTCTCTGTTTGGGGAGCAGACAGAGAATTACATGAAGAAAATGAATGAATACAGGACCACTTACAGGAGTGCTCAGGCCAAGGAAAGGCAAGCAACTCCTCAAAGGCAGCAGTCCAGGGGCAGGGGCAGGGCTTTCCAAAGGCCTTTTTACCAAGCACAGGCCAATTCTTCTTTTTCACAGAGGGGGTTCTAAAGAGGGAGAGGCAGAAGGGGGATGAGCAGGCCTGCATCCACCTCTCAGCCTAAAGCCCCTGCCAGGCAGACACCCTGATGGGGCTGCCCAGGTCGATTCTCCTATCCCAGTAGGGGGCAGGCTGGCTTACTTTGTCCAGGACTGGATGTCTCTTGCATCAGACAAGTGGGTCCTGGAAGTAGTAAGCCAGGATCTGGTTCTCAACTTCAAAAAATTTCCTAAGCTGAGAGCCAGATCTTTTCCACCTGCAAATCTCTCAGAAACCCTTGCCCTAGAGGTAGAGGTTTCTTCTCTCCTAGCTCTCAGAGCTATAGAGAGAGTACCTACCCTACACTGGAGCAAAGGATTGTACTCCAGGTACTTCCTAACCCCCAAAAAGATGGGAGAGTGGCCACCCATCCTGGACCTAAGATACCTGAACAAACATCTTTTAAAGCCAAAGTTCAAAATGATAACTCTGGGAATTATCCTTCCTTCCTTCTCTCAGGCCAGGGGACTGGCTAGCCTCCCTGGACCTCAAAGATGCCTACTTTCACATTCCCATCAGGTGCTCCCACACAAAGTACCCAAGAGCAATACCCTTTGGCCTAACATCAGCCCCAAGGGTCTTCACAAAGTGCCTGGCAGTAGTTGTTGCCTTCCTAAGAAGACAAAAGATTTCCATTTTTCCATACTTGGACGACTGGCTCATTATAGGCCAGTCTCCAGACCAAGTCAAGTCACACCTGCAAGTGACCCAGCAAGTGCTCACTTCTTTAGTAGTTCTTCTCAACCTACCAAAGTCAGTTCTCGAACCAGTGCAGCTCCTCACCTTCATAGGGGCAGAGCTGGATACGGTAAAGGCGGGAGCCTTCTTTCCCCTGGAAAGGGCAAGGACCCTCATGGAACTGGCCTCTTCATTCAGCCTTCAGGTGTCTTGACCAGCAAGGCATTTCCTTCAGCTGCTGGGCCACATGGCAGCTTCTACAGCAGTGGTCCAGGGTGCAAGATTCCAAATGAAGGACATTCAGTTCCACTTAAGAGCTTTTTGGTCCCAAAGAAAGGATTCCCTTACCAAACCAATTCCAATGACTCGAACTCTGATCCAAGCCCTGCAGTAGTGGCAGGATCAGGACAATTTGAGGCAAGGGGTTCCATTTGTCACTCAGTCTCATTCAGTGGTCCTCACCACAGATGCTTCCCTGCTGGGCTGGGGAGCCCATTTGGGGGAACTTACCACCCAGGAACTGTGGTCGCCTCAGGAATCTCTGCTTCACATCAATCTCTTGGAACTCAGAGCAGTGTTTCTGGCACTGCAAGCTTTTTCCAAATCTGTACAGAACAAGGTGGTTCAGGTCAGAACAGCCAACACCACCACCGTGTGGTACATTAACAAGCAAGGAGGCACTCGGTCTACAACCTTGTGCACAGAAGCAATGAAGTTGTGGTCCCTGGCCTTTTCCCTGCAAACCTCTCTGATAGCAGTTCACAGCCCAGGGAAGGACAATGTCCTAGCAGATGCACTGAGCAGAATATCCCAGGGCCATCACAAATGGGCCCTAGATCCTCTGGTGCTGAAAGTGATTTTCTCAAGATGGGGCACTCCAGAGATGGATCTTTTTGCAGCCCCAGACAATCACCAGCTTCCTCTTTTTTGTTGCAGACCCCCAGTCTTGGGCTCAGGCCCCCTGGATGCTCTGATCCTGAACTGGGAAGGGAAATTTCTGTATGCTTTTCCCCCCTTTCCCTCTCCTGTTCAAAGTGCTTGTCAAGATAAGGTCACAACCATGCAGAGTGATTCTGATTGCTCCAGACTGGGCCAGGCAGCCATGGTATCCCTTGTTGCTGTCCCTAGCAACTCATCTTCCCTGTCTCTTCCCAAGAATTACAACCTGTTAATATCCTCTCAGGGGAGGACTTGGTACCTGAATCTTCAGTCTCTCACTCTCAAGGCTTGGCTCTTGAAGAGTTAGTTTGCAGATCTGCATCTTTCCCAAGGGGTTCTGGATATCCTAAAGGCTTCTCGAAAGCCTTCCACCAGAAAGACATACAACTCCAAATGGAAAAGATTCAGCATTTGGTGTTCTAAGAAAAATATTTCTCCAGACTCTGCTGAATTGCCTATGGTTCTGGATTATATGGTCCATCTTAATGGCCTAGGTCTCAGACCAGCTACTCTCAAGGTACACTTGGCGGCTGTTTCTGCTTTCCTGTCTGTAGGCAAGTCTTCCTCTCTGTCATCCCATCCTCTATCCTGTAAGTTCTTCAAGGGATTGCTTCACACCAATCCCCCCTTTAGGGATCCTGCTCCTGCTTGGGATCTTAATATTTGCATTGCTCAGCTTATGCAACCCCCTTTTGAGCCTTTGTCCTCAGCAGAGCTTAAGTATTTGACTTGGAAAACTGTGTTTTTGCTAGCCATTACTTCTGCCAGATGTATCAGTGAATTGCAAGCCTTGTCAGTGGAATCTGATTTCATCTCTTTTCACAGAGATAAAGTGGTCCTTAGAACTAACAGAAAGTTCTTGCCTAAAGTGGTTTCAGATTTCCACCTCAGTCTATATCTCTCCCTGTTTTCTTCACTGATCTTTCTTCCTCGGGAGAGAGGAGACTTCACAGTTTGGATGTTGAAAGAGCCCTTAGCTGCTACATAGAGCGTACCAAGGGTCACAGGTTTGAATCCCTCCACTTGTTCCTCACTTATGGAGAAGTTGGTAAGGGCAAACCTGCCACTAAGAGATCTATTGCCAGGTGGATTGTTTCTTGTATACAATTCTATTATGAAAAACTGGGTAGAACTCCACCCTCAGGCCCGAGGGCTCATTCCTCAAGAGGTACAGCTGCTTCCCTGGCTGCTGCCAGGGATATCCCTCTCTTAGAAATTTGTCAAGCAGCCACCTGGGAAACAGTCCATACCTTTACCAAGCATTACTGTCTGGATAACCAGGCTAGGAGTGATGCTCTGTTTGGCACAGCAGTACTTCAGAGACTGTTTCCAAAGTAGGTTCTGTCCCTCCTCCATGGAGGTACTGCTTGGTAGTCAGCAATAGTCAGAATGCAGCAAGACTTCATGTTGTTTGAAGAAAAAATTACTCACCTTAGTAATTATGTTTCTTCTAGTGGAGTCTTGCTGTATTCTGATCTTCCCCCTGCCTCCCCTCTCAGAACTTAGATTTTTGGGATGTGGGTGGGCAGGTGCAGTGTTGGCACCCTAGAGCTCTTTACACCCTCTTTTTTCTTTGGGTGTAATGTTGTTCATTTGATTGTTTTTTTGTTTTTGGGTTTCCTGACTTGAGTCTTCCTTTGAGAACCAAAAACATTCTATTTCTGCCAGTTGGCTAGTTAAACATTTTACAGTTTCCAATCAGAACACCTAGTGAGTTTTTGCTCGTAAAGCTCTGACAGTTGCAGTTCTAATAACAACAGGCAGAGGCTTCAACCGAGCTCGAGATGAACATTCTATGCCATGCATAGAAAAGTTAACCCTATGTTCTCCGGGGCAGTTGAAAGGCTGGACCTAACTGCAATTGTCAGAATACAGCAAGACTCCACTAGAGGAAACATAATTACTAAGGTGAGTAATTTTTTCTTCTGGACTTCAGCAAGGCGTTTGACTCGGTGCCACACCCAGGGTTGCTGGACAAGCTGGGGGAATGGGGTAGGAGAAAGGATAGTTAGGTGGATAGGGAACTGGCTAACTGGATAGTCTCAGAGGGTGGTTGGGGGAAGGTATCATCTCCAAGGAAGGACATTAGTGGGGGCCCGCAAGGGTCAATGTTGGGCCCACTCCTGTTTAATGTTTACATCTCAGACATCAGGAATGGTATCAGGAGTGAGATGAGCCCCTTTGCTGATGACTCTAAGCTGGGGGTGGTGGTTGACGGGGGAGAAGGGTAGAAGAGCCCTACAGGGAGTCCTGGAGACTCTGAAGAGGTGGTCACACACTTGAAAATTGAGGTTTAATGCTGAGAAATGTAGGGTTCTCTGCTTGGGGCTTAGGAACCTGGGTCATGGGTACTTTTTGGTTGGGGAGAAACTACAGGTCCGGGGGTGGGGGGGGTGGATCTTGGGGTGGTCGTGGATGTCAAAATGAACAACTCTGAGCAGTGTAGGAGGGCTGCGGCTCAAGCACATAAAATGCTTGGATGCATTGCCAGGGGGATGACCTCAAGGAGACAGGAGGTGCTTCTTCCTCTGTATAACTGCCTGGTTCGACCGCACCTTGAGTACTGCATGCAGTTTTGGCACCCTTACTTAAAAAAGGACATTGCACTTCTGGAGAGGGTCCAGAGGAGAACGACCAGGATGATACAGGACCTGGGGGAGAGATCCTATGAGGAGAGACTTGAGGAGCTGAACTTGTACTCTCTGGAGGAGAAGAGGGACAGTGGGGATATGATCAAGGTCTTTAGATAGCTTAAGGGCATGAACTGGGTCAGCCTAAATAGGGTGTTCCATTTAAGGAAGGAGGGGGCCACCAGGGGGCATTCCATGAGACTGGCTGGTGGGAGGCTCTGGGCAGGGAAGACTAGGAGACGCTACTTTACCAAGAGGGTGGTGGACCCATGGAATGCACTGCCTGCGGAGTTGGTGGTTGTGGGTACAGCGGAGGGATTCAAGAGGGGCTGGGACAGATGTAAGGGGAAGGTAAAGCTGAGAAATGCCAGATCTGGAGGTACAGCTCTGTTGGGGGATGGGGTTGAGGGGAATTATGGGGGAGGAGGGGAGGGCAGCAACAGTGTCCAGACTGGGTGCTGGTTTTCGAGCAGACTCGATAGACCTTTAGGCCTACTTTGCTAGTATGTTAGTATGTAACAAGAAGACTTTTTTTCATTGAACGGTTTTCTGTATACAGTTCTGTTAGAAGAAGGCTTGCAAGTCACCTAAAGGCATACAGGCATACTCCTCTAGAGCTACATCTGCCTTTTGGCAACATTAAGGGTATACCAAGGGCCTCATGTATTCTGCGGTTGCAGCAACTGCCACAGAAACAGCATATCTGTTGCATTAAAGATAGCTGCCGGGACCAGAATCTCCAACAGAACTGCTAAAATAATTGTGAGCAAGTCTTAAATGTCAGTAGTGTGAAGTATGAGGTCCTGCGGAGGAATGTTGGTCTACTATGCCACAGTATACACAGGACCCAGGGTCTGTCCCTACTGGAGGCATGTAAGGCAGCTGTCTGCTCCACAGTACACACCTTTACTTTTCAATACTGCCTGCCATCCAAACTAGAAGAGCTGACAGCACTGGTCCATGTACTTTAGAACCTTTTCCTGAATAGGTTCCAGACCCTGCCTCCCAAGGTACTGCTTGGAGTCTTCAGTTTTGTATGGCATCACAAACATGCTTGTGTTGCTAGAAGAAAACGATTACTGTAGTAATGATGTTTATTCTAGAGAGTGTATTAGTGTGTCTTGCAAATCCTCCCTACCTTCCCTTCTAGAACCTTAGTACTATATAAAAAGGTTCTTTGTACTAAATCACAACCTATCTTATTGCTTGAGCGTTCTACCATTTCAAACTCTGTAGTTTTAAGATTTTCATATGGGGATTGTAATCCTTTATTGTTTTTACATTTTGTAAGAATACTTAACATAGTTTAGGTGGTCTCTGCTCTTGTCACTTCTCTCTTCTGGTCTTCAGCTATAAATCTGCTATTAGCCTATTAAGAACGCTACAGGTGCATGACAACAGTGCAAAGTTTGAACTTTACCATTCTAAAGTTCCATGTCTGGTACAACAGCTCAGAGCTGAGATGATGCAATTTTTTAAGACTTAATAATATACCCTCTTAATGAAACATCATTACTATGGTAAGTAATTTTTTTTTTCTAATGATTCCAAGGCAGGAAAAGTAGCCAGAGCAGATGAAGTTCAAGGAGCAAAAAGCCAGATTTCCTGCAAATGTCTTCAGTAGATAAGCATGGAATGTACACAAATGCTACCTTTATTTTTAGTTTTATAACATTAGAGTCCTGTTAATGGCAACTGTCAGTGTTTAGCAGAAACTTAGAAAATCACTAGTCACATAAAAACTGTGTGTGACACATACTCTTCCCACCCACCCCCTGCACCCCACCCACTTCAATGGCGTTGAGGGCTTTTGGTGGATGAACTGTACTTGAACTCTGGGGTTTCCTTAAATGCTTCCAGTATTCAGGAAAACAGTTTTAAAAATGTTTTATTTCTGCCTTTATTGCTTAGCTTTCTTTATTATTGAAGACTTTGCAAAAAAACAAGACTCTTTGATACCCAGCCTTCATCACATTTTCCTGCTTTTCCCTCTGTTGAATTCCTAATGCTGTTTGCAAGATCCTAGTTCCCATATTCACCGGTCTTAGTTTGCTTCTTCAAAAAGTCCCTATCTTGAGCACAAATTAGTTCATTGCTCTAAAGTTGCTTGCTCAAACAAGTGTGGAGCACAGCGTGAGTGCTCTAAATATAGTCCTCTAGAGCAAAGCCCTAAGGAAGACAGTATAGGCCTATTTACATGACCGCGTTTGCAGTGCAGCACCCCAAGGTCTCAGATTGCTGCGGTGTAAATATGGCTGTATGAAAACTTCCCTGATCGTGGTAAGTCCATACTCGCTCCTCAAGCTGCTGCAGGGCTGAGGATGCATTCTAGAGTGAGCAGTATAAGAAGCCAAGTGGATAGGCTGCACTGTTTGCTCTGGCACACCGAGCTGGTGCCCCCAGGCAACTGACTGCGTTTCCTGCACTCTTGGCCCCTCCAACAAGGCTTGCATCGGCACTGAGAAGGTCCGTATAAACACGAATCAATCAGTGTCTGAGGTCTCAACGGCATCAGAGCGGACCAGTGTGTGTGTGTGTGTATCCAATGATGGCTGTGTAAACAAGCCTTAAAAGGTGTGCTAGCCAATAAGCATTTGCTCCTGTTGGCCACACAGAGGTATGTGTCTGTATTTACCATTGGCTGTCAATGAGCCAAAACAGTTTGAGGTAAGGCTCTCTAGATCTGTTAGTGCATGCGCACTAACTTGCTATATTCAAAGATCCCCATGCAAATGACCCCTTAGCCTATAAAAGGCACTAAGAGGTCATTTTCATCCCATTATGGCCTCACTAACTTGTGAGACACTAGTTTTTACTCCTGTATTGTGTGGAGGACTCCCCCTCCCTCCCCTCGCATCTATGGTGCCATGTATATAATAAAATACAAAAGAACTATATGTGTCACCCCACGTTGTCAATGGGAATTTCTTACAATATAGGTAATGTGCAACCTGACCAGGGGCTCACTGGTGCAGCTATAGCTCTAAGAACTGTGCCTAGCAGCACAGCATGCTGGTATCACGAGCATTCCGATATCTCAATTCAGGTACATTAGTCTTTTGCACCAGTGTGTGCAGGGCAGCAGCACTTCTCAGAAGCTCCTTATCTGACTTGTGATATTTGCAATTTTTATTGTTTTTTTTCTCCCTATTTGAGTATTTGTGGCAGGAAATGGCTGTTTGTTTCTACATGCAGTCACTCTAAATTCCACAGTGGCTGTCTAAAAGCTTAAATTGGCAAACCTATTTTTTTTTCCTCATTTGCAGCTTCTGTGAAGGGCTGGGTGAATTGTGCACTGACCAATTTTTTTTTTTTTTTTTTAGTTTAACCAGGAGTAGCACACTAAGCTGAAAGCTTTTTTACAGGAACGACCTGGGAGCACAGGGCAGTTAAGCGACTTGCTCAGGGTCACACAGTATGCAAGTGGAAGCTGTGGGATTCAAGCCCAGGTCTGGTCTGCTGGATGTCATCAGATTTGCAGCTCAGAGCCTTAAACCACTGCACTATACTCAAAAATTCTGTGAGAAATGTCAAGGGTGTGTAATTTCTGATTCAAAAAACATTTTGTTGTACTTGGTCTGTGTTTTTTTTTCTGCTTGGTGCCTCAGGTAATCTTTGTTGTTTTTTGTTTTTGTTGTTACAAAAGAGGTAGTCTGCCCCTCCATCCCTGCGTCATTTATATGCTTGGTTCTAGTCCTGTTCAGATCTTCTAGCAGGTTTTAGGAGATCTATACAAGCACTTTGAGCATTTTGGCCCATTTACTATTTTTAGCTTCACTCAGCCATTGGCCACACGAGCGCCATTTCACGCTCCTTGCAATGGCTGAGCATGATGCTGTCACACGTGTGGTGCGATTTAACAGACTGCGAGCATATGCTTGTGCCTATGTTACTTTGACATGCACACCCTCTCCATCAGTTGTGTGCATGTTGTGGAGGTGGACGAGAGACAGGCAACTAAAACGATGCAGGATTTAAAGAGGGAGCCCTATGAGGAGAGACTAAAGGATCTCAACTTGTACACCCTGAAAGTGAGACAGAGAGAGAGGTGACATGATTGAGACCTACAAGTACTTCACAGGGGTCAACAGGGTGCAGGGAGCCTCTTCCATAGGAGGATGAGCGCCAGGTCCAGGGGGCATGCGATGAAGCTAGTGGGAGGGGGGATCAAGAGATGTGCGGAAGTATTTCTTCACTGAAAGGGTGGTAGACTGACACCCACAGTGGAGGAGAGCTAAAACGATGGGGGGCTTCAAGCATACGTGGTATAAACAAACTACTGATCTACGAACAGGCTAACTGGCTTCTGTTTCAGGGCAAAAGTATCAGACCTTCATACTTGCAAAGAAGACAATGCTAGGCCTCCTTCCACCAGGGGTTCAGTCTATTCTTTCCCCTTTCTGTGCCACTCACCTTACTAGGAGTTCTGGAACACTATTCTTCGCAGTTTCCCACTGCCGGACGACTCAAGGGCAGCACTCCTACAAAGTTAGGGCCTCTAACTGGTTCAGCACACTCCCAGTGGATATCACCAATACTCCGAATCTCAGCTCCTTTAAGCACAAACTACGACAGCACTTGGTGGCCACTGCCTACTGTGACTGCTACACTTGAATTCCGTGCTTGCCTTCCTGGCCTCTCCATTATTTATGCACTCTCCCCACATCCCACTCGCTCCCTATTAACTCTTTGCAGTATCTCACGTCTGCCACCTCAGCCTCCTCCCTTGCCCACCCCCAGATTTCACTCCCCCCTCTCTCCATTCCATCTCACATCTTTGTCCCTCCCCTCACCTATTACCCCCTGCACCTCCTGCTCTCATAGTCTCTCTCTCCTTTCTCCCCTAGCTCTCCTTAACTCCCTTCTAGTCCTCATTTCTCTCTCCTTTCTCCTGTTTGCCCGTCTTAACTCTTCTCTCCTTCCCCCACCCATCCTGTTACCCCCTTATATCTCCCAACCCTTCTCCCTTCCCCTCCATCACCACCTACTCCTCTCCTTCACCACCTATCTTATCCTCCCTCCAGTCCTCCACCCCTCGGTTCTTGCCTGTCCCCTACTACCTTGTCCTCTCAACAACTACCTCTGGCCCTCTCATGCACTTGTCAGATCATTATTTCAATTGTAACCACCTCAGGCTGTCTTTGTATAATGTCTGGCGATATTGCGCCATTGCTTCTGTCCATGTTGATCCTGACAAAGCCTTTGGCAGCTCATGCAATCTGTAATGTTTTACATGTTGTTAATTCTATTTTTCTGTCTTATCGGGACAAAGCCACTGGCAGCTCATGTATTGTAATTGTATCAACTGTTATCTACCTGCCTGTTCTTGTCTATACTTGTCCATTGTCCATGATGTGGAACCTTTGTAAAAGAGCACTGTTTGCTCAAAGGTGTTATCCGAAATTTTCATAAAATAAAAAAAACATAGGGATATACTAGAGCAGAAGAGAAAGTGGAGGATCAACAAAGACCAGATAGGATCAGCGTCTGTAGAATAGGCAGGGAACACTTGGGCAGACGGGGTGGGCCAAGAGGTCCTTTTCTTTTATGTATAATGTGTTTTCCTTGTGATTGAGGCTTGCAGTTCTCAGAGGTAGTTATTTCCATGTTTTACTTTTTTTAATGGGGCTTGTGTGGGCCCCATACTGAACAGTGCTGCTGCACAATGACTCCATAAAATGGTTCGCTAGTTATCTCTCAGACAGAACCCGGAGAGTCAAGGTAGGCCATGTCCTATCACCCTGCCTCCCCATCCGATCCGGTGTTCCACAGGGCTCCATACTTGGCCCCTTACTTTTCAGCCTTTACCTCAACTCTCTCCCATCCTCTTGCTCAGGAAATCTGCTCCTTTATGTGATGATGCGGTCTTGTTCACCTCCAGCCTGGCTCCCTCATACTCCACCCTTTCCATGAATTGGAAGACTGGCTCACCTCCCACCGTCTTATTATCAACTATAATAAGACTAAAGTCATGATATTCGCCCATCTTCAAAGCCCTCACAAAACCCTGTGCCCACACTTCCTCACGGCAGACCGGACCCCCTTAGAACAAGTATACAACTTTAAATACTTAGGGATCACTCTAGACCCCGCCCTTAGCTTTAATCAACACATCCTACACCTAACAACCACTCTTAGCTCCAGACTAGGCGTACTCTACCAGTATAAACACTGCCTCACCCCTAAGGCACTACAACTCGCCATAACCCTCGATCCTCTTCCTGCTAGACTACGGTATACTAATTTACAGTGCTGCACCCTCCACAACCCTAAGCAGACTCTGGCTAGTGCTCAGCAGAGCCTGCCGCCTAGTCCTAGGATGTGATCGTCTCATTCACTCATGCTCCCTATACAGCAGCACAAACTGGCTAAATCTGGAGAACAGAATCGGGTACCACACCTGTCTTATGACCAAAAAGGTCCTACTAGGCCTCACCCCACCCTCCCTACTCCAAATAATACTCCCAGCCCCACTAAGCAAAACAACCCGAAGCTCAAACAAGCGGCTTCTATGGGTACCCCATGGCCGGACCTCCCAATACCAACGCACCTTCAACTACAGGGCCCCTTCCTGGACAAACTCCCTCCCAAACCATATAACTGAGGAAAAAAGGCTGGGCCCATTTAAATCGATGCTAAGGGAATACTTGCAGGTCTCAAATAGATGTGACTGCCCTTGACACCTGACCTGCCTTGCCTCCTTACTATCAAGCTATAAGCAGCAAATGTACCTCAATTGCATTTATGAAACATGACAATCAGCCACTTTCTGAATCTCTCTTGACGCTTTTCTTTCTCCTCACACCTGGCTGTGCTAAATTACCTAGAATTCTCTGTTGGCCTACTATGTAACAACAATGTAACCTGTGCATCTTATCCTCAAGTTACTTCTTGTTATTATGTAATGTGCTGTTCTTCTTCTGTATGCTAATGTCCTGCCCCTGTACATTGTATGTATGACGTGGAACCTTTGTAAATGAGTCTGTGACTCAAAGGTCTTTCTGAATATCAAATAAATAAATAAAATAAAACAACACCTCTGTCTCTCTCCCTTGCAACCCTTTTGCTGGTTTGATTATATACACAAGATTTCAGCATAGTTTCATGTTTGTGACCTTTTATTTTTTACATATGCACCATGGAATTCTGCAAACAATCTCCATTTAAAAATTGTAAGACCTGCAGCAGGACGTTGAAACATTCCCTGTGTGTTTTTTTTTAGCCCTTCTGTGCTAGTCAAGCAAATGTGGCATTTTCTGCCCTCTACACCCAGACGTTTGCTGTTTCAGGGCATAATGGCATGGTAAGATTGAGTTACGTCAGTCCCTATTAAAGCTCCTGAATTATTTTTTTTTTCATGTTGAAGAACTGTACACAACTCATGCAAAGACACCCGAAGCAAGACCCTCAGGTCAAGGGGGTATGCAACAGATGCGTGCAGATGCACCAGAGCATTCAGAGGATGCTTTGCCTGATTTGGAGGCATTCCCTGATACATCTGGGCTAGGTCCCACTTCTCAACCAGAAAAGAATAAGGTTATTGAAAAAGAATGTCACATCCCAGCAAATCCTGCTGAGCTGCTGGACAACTACGAATACTACTGAGGAAGAAGAGAGCATGTAATCAGGCATCCCAGTCGTCCTCCATTCCACTTTTCTTCGATTCTCTTGTAACCCCTAGATGGCGCTATCCCAGGGGCTACTACCTCTGCCTGATTTGCCACTAACAGGTTGAGGGGCCTGGATCCAATGGCGGGTGCCTCCACCCAGAGGTCAGGGTTTGCAATAGTTAAACTTACTTGGTCACAGCCCTCTGGGACACTGCAACCCCCCTTTCTTCCCACTAGTGGCCCACACAATATATCAGAATTACCTTCACCGTATACACTTACCCCCAGGACTAGTTCCGGCACTGGGACCTCCTGTGAAATAAGATACAGTGCAACAATCACAGTACAGTACTTTAACATAGACAAATACCTCAGGCAGTATAACTTTGCTGAAACAAGCAGGTCTGATTTATTTAGGGGGATATAACAAGGACAGGGGGAAATCAGGTTAATTAGCTTATCACTTTACTATCTACCTATGGCTCTGTGCACAGGCCTATCCCTACCAGTTACTGTCCCTGGGTACCCAAGCCCTAGTGGCTAGTCCAAACCATGGCAGTTGGTAGGGGCCCTTTCACACAGTGAAAAGAAAAATTAGTTTAAACAGTCAGCAGTACAGTGATTCCATTTGGATTTAATGTGGCAATTCAACAGGGAGCGACCCTGAATTAGTACTCACGACCTCCAAACAAGATAGGGTCCTTCAACGTCAGCAGGGCTACTCTTGAGCTCATCTAGACTCTTCACACATTTATATGGTAAAAAGAAAGTACTATACCAGGCAGGCTGCTTCTCTATCCCGATCGCAATTACTGCACAATACCCGGAGAACACACAGCAGATTCAGTTCCTGACAGACCGAGTGCAATTCAACAATTTCTCCAGTCTTCTACAGGGTGAGCCTGGTTTCTACTCTTCAGAGATCCTTTGATTCTTTTCACAGGACGGATTCAGTCCTAACAAGCAGTTACACAAGCTGCAGACCGAACTCTGGGCCTACACACGCTTTTTGACTGAAACTGTGCACTGAAGGAGCACAGGGTTTCTTTCCCTTCACTGCCAGAGCTAAACTGAAACTCCAAAGACAAAACCGAGCACTCCCTTTGAGTTCCTCCCAGTTCTTGACTGGATTGGCTGTCACCAATAGACTGCTCCTGTTGGTCCAAAAGGCGCAAGTCTAAACTACATCTCCCAGAGTCACTGCCCATACAATCCTCTTGTGGCTGGCTCAGATTATGAGTCCAAGTTCTGATTCGTCCAAGGCACCATTTTAGAGCTAGCTTACCCCACACTGATTGGTCCAGTTCAGCAGTTCAAAACCAGAATGGGGAACTAGGCAGACACATTTTCACTGCAAAGAAAGCAGGTTAGACAAACTGTATTTTCATTATTACTCTACATGATTTCTGGCAAACAGTTACATCTTTCAGATAGGTTCCTTTGCACTCCTAGTGACTGCAAAAATAGAGTGAATTGGCAGCAGCTCGAGTGGTACTCAAACAGAGAAGCACACAGTCCCCCATACAACTAATTATGTCTGCAAGCAGACAGCTCTTAAAGAGACAGTACCAGAGGCTCTAAAAACACTCTACTGATAAATGGCTTAAATGCCAAACACCATTCAGGCTTGGAGCATTCAAGCAAGCTCCTGGAAGTCTTTTGGGAACCCCCATTTGCAGGGGGTTACACCTTTCCTGGTTTGGGAAAGCTTGACGTCCAGCTCAAGCAAGTACTCCCATAAGTTTCAACTGCAACCATATACATTTGCATTAGGCTCACACATGTAATCATCAGTCAATACATCATTTTACCAAGAACACATTTCTGAAACATTGCAGTACGTCACTCTTTACATGACATTAGCACACATTGTACCATAACTCAAGTTATCACCTCTTGTACATGAAACCTGAAGAGAGGGTCCCTTCCCTATCAGTTACCTTGGGGCTGGACGGGGCAAGGGCACCATACTTAGAGGGCAACACAAGTAACTTGGAGTTAGCACTGATGCTCAGTTTGGGCAATGAGCTCGGGACACATACACCCTTTATGGACAACATTGAGAGGCAAGTCCACAGGCCTCCCAAGTGAATCATAACTGAGGTGCACCACAGGCTTTAGGCTCCACCAGTCTTTCTAGGGGAACTGTTACAGACTCTGCACTCTGAGCCTCATTTTCAGCATTGTCCTCACTTGTCAGGGAGTCTCCATGGGGGTAGAGAGGCTAGAACTTGGGGCACTTTCAGCTCCAGGAGTTACAGTTTCTGAGTCCACAACATTTGGCTCGTATGGAGAGCTTTCGGACACTGGCAGTGGACTGTCAGGGCACTCAAAATACTCTTCTTGTTCGGTGTATCACCAGTCTGCCCCAATCTATCATTTCCTCCCTGAAAGCTCAAACAGTTCAACCATGCACAATGATTCCATTTCATCTGATCTGATGCTTTGCACTTCACTTTCTGGGAGCATTGGCTCCAGGGATGAAGCTGGGGGCTAGACAGTCCAGAAGGCCCAGCTTTGTCTCCAGTATTGACTAGGGATTGCCCTCAAACAATTGACTCAGTTCGTAAGAAGGATAGTATTCAAAGTCACTCACTTTCTTCTGATATGGACTGACAGTCATGCTCAACTGGGACTTGTGCAGGGGAACACTTTAACTCTGCTTCTGTAGGTGCAGACTTCCTTGATCTTTTCTTAGCAGCAGCTCTAGTCACTGGTCCAGAGGGGGCATCTTCTGGGGCTCAGACTCAATCAGGATTTGTCCAATGGGCAGTAAATGATTTCTATGCATTGTTTTACATCTTTGAATTGTTCTAAGGCCTTACTTTGTACACTGGCAGATCATCTAGTTTGCCCACTACAATGTGAGGGAGATGGTGCCATCTGTCAGCAATCTTGTGTTTGCCATGCAGTCCCAGATTTCTTAGCACAACCCGATCTCCCCTCCTGGAGTTCCTGTGCTTTCACCTTTTATCATACCGCTCTTTGTTGGCCAGATTTTTTTGGCAGCCATGGTTTGAGCAGTTGGTACGCATGAGTTAGCTGGGCCTTTAACTTTTGCATACTGTAAATAGTTGTCAGCTTGAACCCCATCAGGAGAGACCCCAAACACACATCTACTGGTAGTCGAGCTTCTCTTCCAAACATCAGGCGATGGGGGAGAACCCAGTGGCATCACTTTTGGTGCAGTTATAAGCATGTACCAGGGTGCTAATTTGTTGGCTCCATCTAGGCTTGTCCTTTGGTGTAGGGTGCCCAGCATATCTAGCAAAGTGCTGTTGAAACGTTCAGGCTGTGGGTCCCCTGGGGGTGGTAAGGAGTGGTTCTGGACTTCTGACTCCCACAGAGAAAGCATCTCTTTGATCAGACGACTCTCAAAGTCTCTCCCTTGATCAGAATGGATTCTTTGTGGAGCCCATAGTGAACAAAAGTTTTCTACAAGTACTTTGGTACAGTGGATGCTTTCTGGTCTTTGGTGGGGAAAGCTTGGGCATATCTCGTGGAATGGTCAGTGACCACCAGCACATTACTGATATTTCTTTGATCTGACTCCAAACTCAGAAAATCAATACAGACCAGCTCCATGGGTGCACTGGTGGTGATGTTAATAAGGGGCAGCCCTCTGGGGCAAAGCTTTCCTCTGTAAGCAGCGATCACAAGTTCGAATGTGTTGCTCCACATCAGCCCCCATCTTAGGCCAATAGAATCTGGATCTCACCAAGTCAAGTGTTCTGTCTATACCAAGGTGCCCCATGTTGTTGTGCAAGGACCTCAGTACTGAGTCTCAAAGGCAGTGGGCAGCACTTAGTTGTTGTTTGTCTACTTGTCCCCTCTGTCTACTGTTTCTCTGTATAACAGTTTATTGATCAGTTTCAACTTAGGACCTTCTTGTATAACAGTGCAGTTCTCAAATCAGTGGAGCGTAATTTGGACACATCTTTTCCTGCATAGAGGGCTTCTAAAGCTGCTTTGATCATGGGATCGCGGGATTGAGCCCGCCAATACTGTCATTGTCCAGCTGAGGCAGTGCACCAATGTCTATTGCAGAAAAGTGGCACAAGCAGCAGGTATGCAATTCTCAGAGGGTCCCAAGCAATCCACCATGCAGTCCACTGTCCCGTGGACATTTGTTCCTCCCTGTCAAATCTCTGCAGAGTGCCCAATGTCAGGTTCTGCCAATCGGACCCAATCATTCTGGGGAACAGGCCTCCGGGAGAGAGCATCAGCATCTATGTGGTTCAGACCTGCTCGGTATTCGAGAGCATAGTCATATGTAGATAATGCAGAAAGCCACCTATGGCCAGTGGCATCCAACTTAGCTGAGGTCTGCACATAGATCAAAGGATTATTGTCAGTTTTACTAGTATTTTAGCCCCATACAAGTACTCATGGAATTGGTCAACAATAGCCCACTTCAAAGCTAGGAACTCTAACTTATGTACAGGATAGTTCTTTCGGATGGGGTCAGGCTTCTACTGGCAAAGGCCACTGGTCTCAGGCCATTCTCGTGCTCTTGGTACAACACAGCCCCCAACCCTTGCAAGCTAGCATCAGTGTGCAGGACGAAGGTTTTGGATCGGGATAGGCCAGCACTGGAGCATGGGTAAGTTGATATATGATCTCATGAAAAGCAGTCTCACAATCAGGAGTCCAGCGGGCCCAAATACTTCAATTGGATGAAAATACACTCTTTCAGTCTTGAGGGACGCTGACTTTTGGTATTTTTGTGGGTTGGGGATACCCTTGAGTAAGGTTAAGTAAAGGGATCACTCTTGAATAGTCCTTGATGAAGTTCGATAATAACCACAGAATCCCAGGAATGTTTGCAGTTCTTTAGATTTTTGGGCTGTGGCCAGGTGGTCAAGGCCTCAACTTTACTTGGGTCGGTCTCTATTCCCTCGATGGATACTATGTGTCCCACATACTTTACTGATGTTTGAAAGAATTGACACTTATCAATGGACAGTTTAAGGCCAGAGTCCTCCAGTCGGTCCAATACCTTAAATTATCTGCTCTCATGTTCCTCCAGTGAGCTGCCAAACACAATAACATAATCTAGGTATACCAGGCACTCTAGTAAGTTCATGTCCCCACTGCACGCCCATCAATGCTGAAAGTGGCTGGGGCACCTGAAATCCTTTTGAGGCATCCTCATGAATTCATAGAAGCCAAGCGACAGATAAAGGCTGTCTTCTCACGGTCCTCTGGGGCCATCGATCTGGTAGTACCCACTGCGGAGATCCAACACAGAGAACCACTTGCTCCCAATTAGGCAGTCCAAAGCATCCTGAATGCGGGCATTGTGTACTGACTCAGGATAGTCCGTCGTTATAAAGGTGATAATCCACACACATCCTTACTGTCCCATTCTTTTCCTCACTGCCACAATGGGGAAGCATAAGGGCTTCTGGATTCTTGTATTACACCAGCAGCTAACATCTCTTGCAGATGCCGCCTCACATCATCTATGTCAGCAGGTGCCAGGCGTCAGGACCTCTCACGAAAATGGTTCTTCGTCATGCAGCCGATATTGTGCTCAGCTCCTTGCACGATCCTACATCCCATTCCTTTAAAGAAAACACCTGGTCTCTCTGGGCAAGCTTCTCACTGATCCTCACTTTCCATTCAGCTGGCAGCGGGAGTCGCCGAATCAAACAAGTCAGGCGTTACTCTGTCATTCTTCCTTGAACTCTTGCTGCTGGGTAGCACTGCAGTGTCTGCACAATGCACATTAGCTAGGATGCAACCTCTATTTACTCGAATGTCTCTTTCAGACACATTATGAACTTGGACCATTACCCTTCTGGCATAAGCATGGGCTCTAGCGGCAAAATACTAGGCTTGACCAGCAGTCCCTCTGGCAATTTTCCATCGCCTGGTGCATCCAACATTAATTTTTATTCTTAACATCCTTTCTGATACGGACCTCTCCCGTAAGGTACACTGGGCATTTGGCGCCAGGATCAGAGACTCCAGGATCCTTCTTCCGCATAATTCCAACCTGTTCCTCTGGTTCTATTTTTCAGCATCTCTCTGTGCCTCATAGGCCTTCTTAATTAAAGCCGAACTCTTAAAGCTCTACTAGTCTTTGACCCTGTTTTTCATAACACAACTGTGCCAGCCTTCCGAACATATGAGCATTTGTTCCAATCAACAAAGGGACACCATCATACAGTCCAGTGGGGGACACACCAAGGCTAGGGTCTCTACTTGTTCGGCCACTCCAGCCACGGAGGTGGGGAAAGACAGCCAAATTGGATATACCCGAATAGGGGTAGGCCTTCTCACTTAACCCCCATACATGCAGTCCTTCTAATGGTTGTAAGGGTACGCTGACAAATGCTTCTGATAGCAATCCTGGAACATAATTGTCACTTGGGAGCCACTAATACAGCTCTTGTAGACACTCCATTCACCTTTACAGTGGTCTCCATGGAGGACCCACTATTCTGGACCAGTCTGAAGAGGCGTAGTGGGGCCTGGGCAACTGACCTTGCCACAAAGGACGTGAGTTAGCATTTTGGTGCCCTCACTGGGATCATTTCTGCACCTCTTAACCACTGATTTGTTCTCCAAGCTCTCCTTGTAGCCTATATGCAACTTTGTCAGTGTCTTTGGGGACCGCATTCCTTTCATGTGCCCATCCTTCCCACAATTATAGCAAAACATACTTTCTGGAGTTTGAGCTGGCCGGCGCCACACTGGGAGCCAGGCGGGGTATTACTAACTGGAAACCTTGGTGCCATCTCTGTCTGCGGCGTGATAAGCATTTGGAGACATCTCGTCAGTTTCTCCACTTCCATGGTCAAGGAATTGAGTTTGGAGCTGTTATCAGCAGGAGATACATGGGTGGGTACCCCCACCCCCATAGCAGATGCAGTCGGATATAGGTCGGGGCCCGTACTTGCAGGCGTGGCCTTCATAAAGGGACTGTTTTTGAATTCCCGGATCTCTCTCAACAGTTCGCCCTATTGTGGCATATCTTTTTCCTTGTCAGAGCACTCATTGACTGCCAACCTCTGCCCCTGAACTTCACTTGATGGGCCACCCTCAGTCACTCGGGTCGTAGCTGCAGCTATTGGTGCAGGTCCTTCCCGAGGTCGCTTTTTCTCAACTCCTCGAATTTCTCTCATTAACTTATCATAGGAGGGTGATTCCAGTCGATTTGCCAGGTGTAACTGAAGCAACAGCAGTTCTGAGAAGGGGCAGACTTAAGGATCCTGTCCAGCCTGGTTCGGTCCAGTTCAATCGCTGGCAAACTACCCTTTCTGAGGCATTCTTGCAACAATTTTTCCAGCCGAGATACATACACAGACAACAACTCCCTTGGTGCTGTTGTGCATTTCTTACTCTCACCATAGATCCTCATCAGAATCTGGGCTCCCATACACATTCTCCAAGGCCTCAAGATAGGCCTGTAGCAGTCACTTCAGGGTTACTGGCCCTTTAAGCACGGATGGTAGCCAGGGCAGGACCTCGGAGGCCTCACTAACCCTTTCAGCTGGCTTCCGAGCATGCCATTCTAGCACTTGGGGGCAACATAGTCTATCCAGGTCTCCCAGTCATCCTCCCTTGGGGGTGGGAGGGTGCCAGAGAAGATCCTCAACCTTCGTAAGAGTCGTGACTAATGGCAGGTGCAGAAATAGGAGTCTGCATTGGTTCAGCCACCATTACGGGTACTGGAGCGGGAGAGGGTGTTGGGGGAGGAACACCCCCAGGTGGCAAGAATAGTTTCTTCAAGTCCTCCACAGTTTTCCCTTCCCCCAGCAGCCATTTAGCAAATTTCTCCTCAAAAGTTTCAGATAGTGGTGGGGGCTCATTCCCCCCCGGGTCTTTACTGTACTTAGTTATCACTCTCCAGGCAGTGAGGGCTCCCTCTGGGGTAATGGTCTGTGGCACTTTGAGCTATCTATGGGATCCTTAAACTCTACTAGGGCCAGGAAAGTGTGGGTGAGCAGATTAGCATGCCGACTCCACCACCACAGGGTTTTGTAAACCTTCCACCTTGGAAAGTACTCCTGTACAGTGTCCGTATTGATACCCAGGGGATGTCCAGGATAAGCATAGCATTTTGGGGTCAGTCTCCTCCCCAGTACACCACTCCACCAGCCGGTGCACAGCCACTTTTGTCGGGTACCCATTTTTTTCTTAACAGTGGTTCGTGAATATGGCCACCAGAGGACACACAATCCCAGCGGTGAGCCTCCAAGATGTAACCCTAGATGAGCTTATCCCAGGGCTACTACCCCTGCCTGATTTGCCACTAACAGGTTGAGGGGCCTGGATCAATGGCGGTGCCTCCACCCAGAGGTCAGGGTTTGCAATAGTTAAACTTACTTGGTCACAGCCCTCTGGGACACTGCAACCCCTTTCTTCCCACTAGTGGCCCACACAATATATCAGAATTACCTTCACCGTATACACTTACCCCCAGGACTAGTTCCGCACTGGGACCTCCTGTGAAATAAGATACAGTGCAACAATCACAGTACAGTACTTTAACATAGACAAATATCTCAGGCAGTATAACTTTGCTGAAACAAGCAGCTCTGATTTATTTACGGGATATAACAAGGACAGGGGAAATCAGGTTAATTAGCTTATCACTTTACTATCTACCTATGGCTCTGTGCATAGGCTATCCCTACCAGTTACTGTCCCTGGGTACCCAAGCCCTAGTGGCTAGTCCAAACCGTGGCAGCTGGTAGGGGCCCTTTCACACAGTGAAAAGAAAATTAGTTTAAACAGTCAGCAGTACAGTGATTCCATTTGGATTTAATGTGGCAATTCAACAGGAGCGACCCTGAATTAGTACTCACGACCTCCAAATAAGATAGGGTCCTTCAACGTCAGCAGGGCTACTCTTGAGCTCCACGAGACTCTTCACACATTTATATGGTAAAAGAAAGTACTGTACCAGGCAGGCTGCTTCTCTATCCCGATCGCATTACTGACAATACCCGGAGAACACACAGCAGATTCAGTTCCTGACAGACTGAGTGCAATTCAACAATTTCTCCAGTCTTCTACAGGGTGAGCCTGGTTTCTACTCTTCAGAGATCCTTTGATTCTTTTCACAGGACGGATTCAGTCCTAACAAGCAGTTACACAAGCTGCAGACTGAACTCTGGGCCTTACACACGTTTTTTGATTGAAACTGTGCACTGAAGGAGCACAGGGTTTCTTTCCCCTTCACTGCCAGAGCTAAACTGAAACTCCAAAAGACAAAACCGGGCACTTCCTTTGAGTTCTTCCCAGTTCTTGACTGGATTGGCTGTCACTCATAATAGACTGTTCCTGTTGGTCCAAAAAGGCGCCGAAGTCTAAACTACATCTCCCAGAGTCACTGCCCATACAATCCTCTTGTGGCTGGCTCAGATTATGAGTCCAAGTTCTGATTCGTCCAAGGCACCATTTTAGAGCTAGCTACCCCACACTGATTGGTCCAGTTCAGCAGTTCAAAACCAGAATGGGAACTAGGCAGACACAGTTCTGACTGCAAAGAAAGCAGGTTAGACAAACTGTATTTTCATTATTACTCTACATGATTTCTGGCAAACAGTTACATCTTTCAGATAGGTTCCCTTTGCACTCCTAGTGACTGCAAAATAGAGTGAATTGGCAGCAGCTCGAGTGGTACTCAAACAGAGAAGCACACAGTCCCCCATACAAACTAATTATGTCTGCAAGCAGACAGCTCTTAAAGAGACAGTACCAGAGGCTCTAAAAACACTCACTGATAAATGGCTTAAATGCCAAACACCATTCAGGCTTGGAGCATTCAAGCAAGCTCCTGGAAGTCTTTTGGGAACCCCCATTTGCAGGGGGGTTACACTCTGTTAACCTTTCTGGTGGCTAAAAATCCTGCAGAACCTTAAAATGCTCTGAGGTTTAGTCAGTGACTCTGCTACCTTTGAACCGTACAATTTCCACTTCACTGAATGTCCCAAAGTGTGTCCTGAGTTTTCAGCATTGTGATTAGTTGTCAACCAAGTGTGGTTGGAATTTGATAAGAAAAAGCAGTTTGGAAAATTACATGCCAAATGCTATACTTTCTTGGGATGCTATGCTGAAACAGTTGTAAGGTACCACCGATCACTGAGGCTTCAGTGGCTAATATGGTTAAGCATAACATGATTGGCATCGAAGGGATGTCTGCTCTCTCTGATGGGAATAAAAATAAGTTAGATGTAGCCTGTCGGTGCGCCTTTTTGGCTGGAGGATCTAACATTAGGGTTATGTGTGCCTTTTTCCTGGTCTCCAGGGCCCAGTGCGACTGAGTGTCAGCTCTCAGATACTTTACAGGAGGGTTCCTCCACGTCCAGCCTTCTTCCTCTCATTTCTGTAGTGTTATTCTTTTGGGGATTCTTTTTCATATATTTATGTATATTTGTATATAAACTCAGTGGTGGGGCACTGCCCATACTGTATACTGTAACTAATATATGTCACTTGTGTAACCTGTATCCATGTTTCAGACAGGCCCACCTTGAAAAAGAGCTCTGTTCAACGGTGACCGCCTGTATAAATAAAGACTTGATTGATTGGGGGAGATGTTGTTCAGTGAACTCTGCAACTTTTTGGTGAGGTGCTCCTCCACTGCTGTTTTGGCTATGAGAGGTCTCTGGTTTTGGCACTGGTATGTGGACTAGCCCTCTTAAGGCACACTTGTATGGTAATATTCTGTGGTGATTTGTATATACGTCCCATGATGCTTTGCATTATGGGGTTATGTGTGATTTTTTTTTTTTTTTTTTCCAATTGTTTAACCAGGTGAGACACACTAAGCTGAAAGTTTGTTTACAGGTGCAACCTGGGAGCACAGGGAAGTTAAGTGACTTGCTCAGAGTCACACAGTATGCAAGTTGGGACTGTAGGATTCAAACCTAGGTCTCCAGATTTGCAGCTCAGAGCCTTAAACCACTGCGCAATACTGCCTCCCAGATTTTGTATTACACTTGTATGGTGTCCCTTTTTCTGGTGATATGTTGTGTGGACCAAAGTTGGATGAGATTCTAAAAGATGTCAATGACAATAAGGGTCAGTTGCCCATTTCAAAAGAGTAACAGACTTGGGTTAGAAACTGCTTAATATAACAGTCGGTTTTCATTCCTTTTTTAGGCTATGAAAATTTGCAAGGTATGTTTCTTCGCTGGTTTTAAGTTCTCTCGAAATACAGGCTGCTTCTCCCTCAGATATTCCATAGCAGCCAGCAGGACGAGCGAAATCTCTGCCAGTCCATCTTGTCCCTCGGGCACTTGGAAGATGAGATTTGTCTAAAGATGGGTCAAACTACTGCTAATTCATGGATGCTGAAGAGTGACTCTTGGCTGTGCAGTAGAATTTTCTACCTTACTTTAAGGGGCCATATTTTTCAGTTGTCCAGTAACAGAAGCAGTGAATCAGACTCTGGACCTTTACTCAAGGTTATGGTGAAAGTTCCACCCCCTTCACGAGAGGAGACAGGCTTTCTACTGTTTACTTCATAGTCCCAAAGAACACAGGGGAATTTCACCCAGTTTTTGTGATATTTGCAGAGTCTAAACAAATTTGCAAATGAAACCAGTTTCAAGATGCTGTCCCTCCATTTAGTTAGCAGGGCAGTGTAACTGGAGGATTATCTGACTTCCATAGCTCTGTAGGATGCCTATCTTCATTGCTCAATCCACCACTTTCATGAAAGGTTTTTGTGGTTTACCATTTGGGATCAGCGTTTTCATTACTAGGCTCTCCACTTGTTTTCCCCCCAGTAAGGTCCTGGTGGTGATTATTGCTTCTCTTAGACAGGAGGATCATCGCATTTACCCTTATCTGGATGATCTCCTGATCAGAGCTTTGTCGTAGCAGGCAGCAAGATTGTGTCCCAGGCATTAGAGGTCCTGGGAGAGCACAGTTGGATAATCAACAGAGAAAAGAGCTCCATTATTCCATCTGAGTAGCTGAAGCCTTATTTCCAAATGGAACAGCAGCTGGTCTTCCTCTCTTCATCCAGAATAAAATCTCTTAAACCAAAAAATCAGCACCTTGGGACTAAGATGGTAGTTCCTGCTCATTGTTGCTTTCTAACCCTAGGTCACATGACCACCATGATAGACCTCGTCCCGTGGGCTTACCACCCTGCGAGGCTTCTTCAGTTCTACCACCTTCTGTCATCTTAGTCTCTGATGTTGAAGCATATTAAACCCCCATTTGGATCCCCCTTGGTTCATCAGTCACTTGACTAGTGGGAAAAGTCAAGAAATGTGATTAAGGTATCCCAGAGGTTTTCCCATCTAGATTGAATTCTGACTGTGGATGCCAGCCTCCTGGGGTGGGGCTTTGTTCTGAACCAGATTTGAGTCCAGGGTATTTGGTTTCCAATGGAGCAAATCATTCTGATAAATGTATTAGAGATGCAGGCAGTGTCTGTCACTGTCCTCCATATAAATGAGAAGTTCAGTTCCCAAGCAGTGAAGATTCTCTCTGACAGTTTATGACGGTCACGTATGTAAACAATGCTCCTGGAAGTCCAAAAAGTTCTTCAGTGGGTCCAGTCTCTGTCAGACATTAGCAAGGGATCTAAATGTTCAGGGGGATTGGCTCAGCCACCAGATTGTCCATCAAGGGAGTTGTCTCTAGATTCGTAAGTGTGTGTGGTCAGTTTGGGTCCCACTCCCCTCTGAACAATCTTTTTGTATCCACAGAAAATGCTCAGGTTCCCAGATTCTTCAGTCCGTTTCAGTGACTGCTAATGGAAGCAATGGACACCCTATCCCATTGGTGAGTCTTTAAAAGAGCCTACCTGCTGGCTCCATGGCACCGAGCAATGGATATCGCCCCGGCACTCTGGCAGTCCAGGTTTGCACCCCGAATCTGGACATCGGGAGCAGAGACCAGCAAGGAGGGAGTTAAGAGCGTCCCTCGGATGCTTCCCTCCTGGAGAGGGAGGATCATACCGAACCGCCGGGTAGGCGGCTCGTGGCAGTGGTAAGGCTCGACCCGCTGCTGAACACCCCTGCCCCTAGGATGCTGCTGTGGCCGGACCAGTATGTGGGAGGGTTCCTAGAACAGCGGAACATTGCCCGCTCAGCTGACCGGATGGTGGTTGCCTGGTTCCCCTCATGCCACATAGCCTTTGCAACAGCTATTTGGTCTGATGCCCTGCCAGGTTCCATTTCTATAACAGGCACACATCTCCCCTCTAGTGGGCCCCGGGAGGGTTCCTCCCTTGTGAAGGGATATGTTGGGTCGACCGAGGCACGGCACAAAGGGACAGTGACAGTGATGATGGGGGGGGGGGGATGACTCGGTGGGCAGGGGTTAATGCTGGTGGCCTGAATGAGTGGCCGGTCAAGGGGCATGGGAGGAGCACAAAAAAAAAAGCCTACCTGTTTCCCTAATTCCTCTGATCCCAAGGGTCCTTAAATAATTTTTCATTTTCATTGTCTTTTTTTTTTTTTAAACTGGTAAGCAGATAAGATGCCAAAAATGTTCACATGGGTGGTATGTGGGGAAAAATGGGACAAATACTCCGTAAATGCATGAATGTGGACATAGATCCACTATCAAACACTTAGACACCAGTGGCTGAGCACTTCTCTCAAAACAACCATTCTCTGAAGGATCTTAAAGTGTCAGTTTTGAGAGGAAACCTTAAAGACATTCACACAAGACTTCTCCGGGAGGCAAAACTTATGAGACTTTTTTTGAACAGATAAACATGGGCTGAACATAAATTTGGGCTTCCTCACCCATTATAAGATCCCAAACTTAGTTTTGACAGTTTCCACTGCAGCTTTGGGCCCTACCATTTAGAACTCTTTTTGTGTATTTCTTTTTAAATCTTCCTCTGTTGTTGGACTCGGTTGTAGGGACATATGCAGGCACTGTTTAATTTACTAAACTGGCAGCATTACACATTATATAAATTTAATGGTACTTTTTTCAGGCATTGATCTTTTGTTATGGTATCACTTTGAAGTAGCTTACCATTTGCATGTCTGATCTCTCTCACCTTTTAATGACATCAGGCCTATTTACTGGGTAGTCACCTGTACTGTATTAAATTGCTTCCTTTACAGCCTGCCCTTTGTTAAAGAGCTTGGGAACCAGCAGCACTGCCGCTTACCTCTAGGCCGATGCTGCGAACCACACAGCTGGACTTCTGCCCTTGACTAGGCTTCACTAGCCCTCCGCCAGTGTGGCCGCGGCTTGGGAACCAGCCACACTGCCACTCACCTCCAGGCCGATGCTGCTGACCACACAACCGGACTTCTGCCCTTGATTGGGCTTCACCAGCCCTCCGCCGGTGTGCCTGTGGCTTGGGAACCAACTGCACTGCTGCCTCCCTCTAGGCCGACGCTGAGAACCACACAGCTGGACTTTTGCCCTTGACCGGGCTTCACCAGCCTTCTGCCGGTGTGGCCGCGGCTTGGGAACTAGCTGCACTGCCGCTCACCTCCAGGTCGACGCCATGAACCACACAGCTGGACTTCTGCCCTTGACTGGGCTTCACCAACCCTCTGCAGCATGGTGGCGGCTTGGGAACCAGCACTGATCTCACCTCAGGCCAGCTGTGAACCTCACCGGACTTCTGCCCTTGACCGGCTCACCAGCCTCCGGCGTGGCTGCGCTTGGGAAACCAGATGCACTGCCGCGCACCTCCAGGCCGACGCCATGTAACCACAGCCATATTTCTGCCCTTGACTGGGCTTCACTATCCCTCCGCCGGCGTGGCCGCGGCTTGGGAACCAGCTGCACTGCTGCTCACCTCCAGGCTGACGCTGCGAACCACACAGCCGGGTAAGATCTCCTAGACTGGCTGGGGATACAGTGAGTTGCCGCCATTGTCCCAACGCTCTCCTTGTGAACCCTGATTGGACCACTGCGTTTTCTCCGAACCCTTATTGACTGCTCTTTCTACTGTTAATTTTCCTTGCTTGAGACGTTGCGCCCATTGACTTTACTGGAAAGCGGCGGATTTGTTCGCCTGCCCGTCCCCCCCACCTCGCCTTAATTAAATAGACCATCGCCACACCCACTCAAAGGACCTTCCCCCTAAAAAGCACATCACTGGTCCCCTGCTGGGTCCTTCCCCTCTCTCTCTTCCACCCCTCTCTACCACTTCTCGCCGACGCATCTCTGTGACTTCTGCCTTCCTGGCCCTCGCATCTCGTCTATTACTTTTCAGCTTAACATGCGCTCCACCCTGTCAATGATCACCCTTCTCCAATTCCTCTTTGCCCTCCTCCCCCTTCTCCTCCTTCTTAGAGCCTGCTTTTCTTCCCCTCAGCTTCCAGCTGAATATCGCCTATCGCTGCTCTGGCTCTCTTCCTCATGAGGCAAACCCTACCCCCTTGGGACACACCCTCACAAAAAACTGCCTGCTTCCGCGTGTGGGTACTGGGTCCCCACATCTACCCTCTACACAACTCTCCTGCTGAACCTTCGCATCCTCACTACTGCACGTTCCTGCCCTAAAAGTAAACACAAGCTTTCCCTCAGGGAATTATGCATGGGCACCCTGAAGTTCCTGTTCCTCCTCCTGCTGCTATCCGGAAATGTCCACCCGAACACAGCCAGGGTTTCCACCCAGAACAGACCTTCCGGTGCTGTTTCGATCATACGCCTGAACATCTGCAGTCTCCTCCCCAAGCTTGATACACTACAAGCCTTTGCAACCTTACACAACCCTGATATCCTGGCAGTTGTCGAAACCTGGCTCACCCCCTTGGTGCCTGGCCATGCAATCACCCTCCAAGGCTACAATGTATTTAGGCTTGATCGTAAGTCAAGCAGAGGTGGAGGTTGTGCATTGTCCCTGAAAGACACTCTTCTGGGTCACCTCGTTGATACCGGCCCTCCAGCCACCCGGGCACAGATTCTTCCCATCAGAACCCTACTAGGTGCTCACAGTAAAGCCCTCACAGTTGTTACTGTGTATATTCTTCCTAAAGAGCAAGGACCTGGGCTACCCGCTGTTCTGGATCTCGTTGGGTCACAACCATCCTGCTTGGAGACTTCAGCATTAACTGGCTTGCGGCCGAGGCTGTGGCTATCAGAGACTCTGTCAAATCGGCCAATCTTACTCAGATGCTAGACTCCCCTACCAGAAAAAACTATAAAATTGGGACCAGCTCCCCACTGGACTGAATTCTGACCAGCCACCCCTCCAGGATCACGAACCACACTATCCTTCCTGACTCACTCGGCGACCATTCCCCCGTTAGCTGTACCTGGTCCAACAAATTCTGTAACCCTCTCCCCAAAATAATCTACAGCAGAGTTCTACGTCGTGGTCAGTTATCGCATCTCAAATCCCACCTTCTCCTTCGGACTGGTCGCCTGTTCTCGGGGCAGCTAATACTAATTCTGCTCTGGGCCATTGCATCCACATCTTTAATGAAGCCTGTAACTTATTTGCTCCTCTAAAAAAAGAACAAAGTTAAATCTCTCTGCAACCCTTGGCTATCAGGAGACCTCCTTAAGAAACTAAAATCCAGGGACCACCTGTGGGAACTGGCTAGATCCTCCGGTAGGCAAGTCGTCATCCAGAACTACAAACGTGCATGGGACGATTGCACTAAATCCATTCGGCAACAGAAGTCCGACTACTACAAGAAAGCCCTCACTGACACTTGGAGAAATGGGAGAGATTTCTGGAACAGCATAAAAGAAGTCATGGGGATGCAATCCAAATCATCGCCGGCAATGCTCAAGGTAAATGGGAGTACATCACTTGATCCAGAAATCCTTGCTGACACCTTCAACACTGTGTTCACCGACCTCAGCAATGTTCTCCCCCCCGATTTCTTCAATGATGATGACCCCCCCCACATCCCACAGCCACACACCCCCTGCTGTCACCCTCCTTTCTACTTTAAAGCAGTAAAGACGCATGGTGTTCGCAAGTACGTCACCAAAGCTTTATGCAAATCCAGATCAAGCAATGACTCTCTCGACCTCAAGCTTCTGTCCCTCACCTTAGAAGAAGTCCTGGGGCCTCTCACCAGGATTTTCAATCTCTCTCTCTCTCTCTCTCTCTCTCAGCCAATGCCCGGACAAATGAAAATCAGCCACAGTCACCCCAATCCATAAATGTGGTGACAAGACCATCTGGAAACTATCACCCAATCTGTAGCCTACCCCAGGCATTGGAATGTATAGTAGCAGACCAGCTCACCGACTGGACAAATATAATATTCTTTGCTGGCAGTAACATGGTTTCAGGAAAGGCCATAGTACTGCTTTCGCCCTCCTGGAATTCACTGGTGCCATCCACAGCTCTCTGGACAACAGAAAACTCACTGGAGCTATTTATATTGACCTCACCAAGGCCTTTGATACTGTCCACCACCGCCTCCTACTTGGCCAACTTCAGTCCTCTGGGCTCTCCTCTGAATCTGTTACTTGGTTCAAAAGCTACCTCGAAAACCGGTCTCAACATGTAAAAATTGTGGATGTACTCTCCGATGCCAAACCTGTCTGCTCTGGTGTTCCACAGGGCTCTATCCTTGGCCCACTTCTTTTCAGCTTGTTCCTTAACACCCTTCCGGACTCCTGCACTGAATAGATCATACTTTACCCCGATGAAGCGGTAATCCTTGCGTCCCACCAGGACATGAATCGACTGCAAAAAAAAAAAACTCCAGCAGGGTTTCTCTACGGTTGAGAAGTGGTTCATAAAGAATAAACTGATCCTTAACCAGAAAAAACCCAAAACTATGATTTTCAGCAGCACTCACAATATGCATAAGCATCACCACCTAACCATTAACACCACACAAGGTGGTCTTTGGAACAGGTCCAAACTTTCAAATACCTTGGGATCACCCTCGACTCGCACCTCTCCTGCGTTGCCCACATTAATAATGTTGCCAAAGCTGCTAACTCCCGACTGTGCCTGCTTTTCCAACACAGACGACACCTTACCCCCAAAGCACTGGCAGTTGCCGTCCACAGTTCCACCATTATCACTGTTGACTATGGCCTTATTATCTATGGCTCTGCTACTGCTACCGCACTCAAACGTGTAACTACCTCCCTCAACAAGGCTTGTCGGCTCATCACTGGCTCTCAACGCCTTAATCACACCTGTGACCTCTATACTCAAACTGGTTGGTTGCAACTAGACAATCAAATAAAATATCAAACCTGTGTGGTGGCAAAGAAAATTTTGATGGGTCTTGCACCTCCTGGAGTCTGTTCCTCCTACAACCCAGAACACAGCAGTACAGCAGCTAGCTCTATCCCCTCGCTGCTGTACTACGTAGGGTCAAAGATCCTTTGCTTACAGAGCTCCAAGCTGGCTGAGTGGACTCTCTAGTGACATTACCACCACCACCTCGCTGGGCGCTTTTAAATCTAGACTCTTAACAGTCACTCATTGCCTCTAGCACCTGTGACTGCCTTGACTAATGACTGACCTCCCACCACCTATGACTGCCTTGACCATATGCTGACCCCCTACCAGGAGGGTGGTGGGTAAAAAATTGCCCCTCTTCACCTGGAGGGCACTGTGTCTGTAGCACTTGCAAACATCTGGCCTCTGTTTGCTAATCTGTGATTCTCTGACAATGCCTTCCTGGCGGCCAGACGCCACCCCAGCCCTCCTCCATTTTCCCCCCTGACCCCACCACTCCCTGCCCCCTTGACATCACCCGCCTCTTTTCCTCTATTTTTGTCAATACTAGTTCATTCTTAGTATGTGTATAGATAAGTGATTATATGTCATACCGCCATTCATGTTGTCCTGTTGTAACCTGTGACATGGAACCTTTGTGAAAGAGCCCTGGCTCAAAGGTATTTGTAATCCTAGTCTGAAATAAATAAAACATAAAATAAAAAAAAGTGTAGCCAAAGCAGGCAGTCAGGAAAATAATACAACTTTTAAGAAGTAGTCAGTTGTAACTTTTTATTTATGAAATGTTTTTGTTTTTCATTTTAATGATCAGAAAGTCTTCTATGTTAGGATTTCTGCTTGCGACACCGGTGAACCGGGTCTGGGAATGGACACGGGACGCTGGAGGGCTGGCCCGGGGGGAGAAGGATATAGCATCCCGAGGACTGCTTTCCTTCTCCGGGGGGAGGGTGGGGAGTGTGACCAGCGCTCAACGGACCCCTGGTGGAGGCTTGGGGTTGTGCAAGTGACCAGCGCCAAGAACGTCCAGGGTGTGGGGCGGATGCAGGACATCATTGCACATCCCCACACTCCAAGAAACCAGGAAAAAGAGCAGCTGCTGGCCGCCCTAGATGAAGCCCGCCACCGCTTCAGTTAGCCTCTTTGCCGGCCCTGTGGCCTTTCCTGTTGTCTGCGGCACTGGGGGAGTCTAGTGCCGCAACCCCGCCCTGGGGGTTAAGCCAGGGAGTATCAGAGGGTCGCGGCCATTGTGGAGGTGGACGTCGTGGTCCGTGACCGGGCTGAGGTCCTTGGGTGGCTGGCGGCAGAGGAGGAAAAACTAGAAAAAAAAAAAAAAGAAGAAAGTCTTCTGTGTTGTATTACTGTATTGGATTTGTGGGACAGCTCTTAGCCTGGCAGCAGACATGCCTTACTCTACGGCCCCCACTGCATCATCAGCATTGTGATCTCACTTACAGTGACATCACAGGTGAATGACCAAGCAGTCACTGAATTGCTGTTACTAAGCAGCAGTGATGTCACAGTGCTGGTGATGTAGTGGGAGGCAGCAGATCTAGGTATGTTGGCTGCCAAGCAGAGTGCTGTTCCACATATCACACCTACTAACATCAGGTAAACAATCTTGCGTACTACCTCGAGCCTGCTCCTGGTACACTCATGCACTATAAATGGTTCTGTGGCATGATTACTGTTTTGTATGTTTATATGTTCTTTTGTACGATTTTGGACATATATTGTAATTTACTCAATGTTCCACCACTGTTTATTGTACAATAACTTGTGTTCCAACTGTTGCACAATCATACAATGTTGTATTGTTTGTACTACCCACATACTATTGTAACTGTTCATACTTCACAACCCTATGTAACCCCTTCACCCCCAGGTTGCACCGTGAGAAGAGCAACTTCAAACAACATGAAGTCTTGCTATATTATGACAATTGCAGTTTGTCCCACCATTAGAACTGCTCCAGAGGTGAAAGAATTAACTTCCATGCCAGGCATGGAACTTAGAGCGCGAGCTCGGTTAGAAAAGCTCTGTCTGGAATATTTCAAACTGAAAATGTCAGATTCTTTACTCCGCCTCACTGAACAGTCGCTCCGGAGATTCCTCCTACTGCTAGGTTCATTTCTCAGTTTAAAGAGTTTTTTCTCGGTTAAATTCAACAGCGATTATTATTATTTTAACCGCAAACCGATCGGTTCAAGCTCTGTCTGTGGTATTGTAAGTAATAGACAGGTTTATTTCTGTGTGGAACTTGTAAATGTTTATCGGTTCGGTTTGAACCGATCAGGTTGTTTTAAAACTTTATTCTGAAGCATTTAAAAGCTTTTAGAGTGCGGTTCTCGGTTCTTATCGGTTCTAAAAAAGCCAGTTTCATTACGTTTTTTCCACGACCGTATGACGGTTGGGAACCGATAAGGGTGTCTTGCCTGGTACTGCTGGAAAAAGGGCAAGTTTTTTGTTAGGCTGGCATTATATCTGAGAAACCCAAAGGAAAAACCGGGCCCACTGGGTTTCAACACTGTAGTGTCTGTGGGGAAGCCTTTGCCAAGGCTGACCCACACACCACATGTGTTTATTGTCTGGGGTTTGACCACCTCAATTCAGACTGCCAGATTTGCAAGAATTTCCGTGCAGCTACCCTAGATAAGAGAGTTGGTAGGCTCAGGGAATGAGAGGCCAAAAAGTCCGCTGACCCGGATGGCCAGCCCAGTTCGAGGGAGTGCCCTCTGACCAGGGCCAGACTTCCTCGGGCAAACGTAAAGCTGACTCAGAGGAGCCAGTTCCAGCAAAGAGAACTAGAAAATCAGCAGGTGTGGAGTCAAAAATTCCTTCTCCAACTGCTGCAGAGATAGCCAATCCAAATTGTCCAGTCACTTTCCCCGGTTCCGTCCGAACCGCCACTATCTGGCAAAAGGTCGGTTCGGCCGGTTCTACCGGTTCAAGAATATGATATAGAGGAGTTTTATGAACCAGAGGAGGGGGAGGATGATTATGAACAGTGTGAATGTGACTTTGAAAGTCTGGATGTGCCCATTGAACCGGACATCTCCCCAGACAGACCTTTAGGAGAATCTCCCCCTAGGCTTTCTGAGTCCCCTTCTCATTTTCTGTTTTATAAAAAAGTTGCTGAAACCCTCCAGCTTCCTTTGGAGGAAGCTGTGGATAAGCAAGAGGAGCCTGACTTTGTAGAGATGATGGATATCCCAGAGTCCAGGAGATTGTCTATTCCTTTACATAAATCCTTTAGGAAACAAACAATAAAAATTTTAAAAGCTCCTAATTCTGTGCCTCCTGTGGATAAAAAGATGGTCAGGAGGTACACTTTGTCAGGTCCTGATACAGAATTTCTTTCACAGCAATGCAGCCATGTTGGGGTAGTTCAGGCTGCAGCCTGTGATAAGGCTAATAGTCCCCTGGCTTCACATCCTCCTGACAAGGACTCCAGGAAGATTGATGCCATGGCTAAAAAACAATACATGGCAGCGTCCTTGGGACTCAGACAAGCAAATTATATGGCTTATGTCACAAGATACCAGAAATCTAGATGGGATACTGTCATGGCTTTAGCCAAACAGGCCCCTGGCCAGCTTGCCAAGGAGCTGGAGCAGGTGGCTGCTGATGTATTGAGGCATCTGGTGCAATTCCATACTGCAGTGGATTCTAATGATGTATCCTCTAGAGTCATGGCTACATCTGTGGCTTTTGTAGATTGGCTTGGCTCAGGTGTACTACTTTGTCACAGGGATACCTAGGCTAAGGCTATGGATTTTCCTGTGGTGGGAAATTCTCTGTTTGGGAGCAGACAGAGAATTATATGAAGAAATGGATGAATATAGAACCACTTATAGGGATGCACAAGCCAAGGAACGGCAAGCCACTCCTCAGAGGCAGCCCCAAGGGCAGAGGCAGGCCTTTTACAGGCCTTTTACCAAACCCAGGCCTCCTCTTTGCTTATGTTCAGAGGGGGTTCTTCAGAGGGAGAGGCAGACGGGGTACAAGCAGGCCTGCTCCCACCCCTCAGCCTAAAGCCCCTGCCAAACAGGCACCCTGATGGGATGCCCAGGGCCGGTTCTCCATTACCTGTAGGGGGCAGGCTGGCTTACTTCGTCCAGGACTGGGAGTCTTTAACATCAGACAAGTGGGTCCTGGAAGTAGTAAGCCAGGGTCTGGTTCTCAGCTTCAAAGAATTTCCAAAGATGAGAATCAGATCTTTTCCACCTGCAAACCCTCTAGAGGCTCTTGCTTTGGAAACAGAAGTCTCAACCCTCCTAGCTCTCAGAGCTGTAGAAAGGGTTTCTCCCCTACACCAGGGCAAGGGTCTGTATGCCAGGTACTTCCTTACCCCAAAAAAGACAGGAGAGTGGCGGCCCATCCTGGACCTAAGATATCTAAACAAGCACCTTTTAAAACCAAAATTCAAAATGATGACTCTGGGAATGATTTTACCCTCCCTAAGGCCAGGGGACTGGCTTGCTTCCCTGGACCTCAAGGATGCCTACTTCCATGTTCTTATCAGAAGCTCCCACCGAAAGTACCTCAGATTCGAACTGCCCTCAGGCCATTATCAGTTCAGAGCAATGCCCTTCGGCCTTACCTCTGCCCCAAGGGTATTCACAAAATGCCTGGCAGTAGCAGTTGCTCATTTAATAAGGCAAAAGATTGCCATCTTTCCCTACCTAGACGACTGGCTCATTGTGGGTCAGTCTCCAGACCAGGTCAAATCACACCTGCAAGTTACCCAGCAGTTGCTTACCTCTCTGGGCTTTCTTCTCAATCTTCCAAAGTCAGTTCTGGAACCTGTCCAGGTACTCACCTTTATAGGTGCAGAACTGGACACAAAGCAAGCCAGAGCCTTCCTTCCCCTAGAAGGGTAAGGACCCTGGTGGCCCTGGCCTCCTCCTTCACTCTGCAGGTCTCTCGACCAGCAAGGCATTTCCTACAGCTCCTAGGACACATGGCTGCTTCCACAGCTGTAGTGCAAGGAGCAAGATCTCAGATGAGGGACAATCAGTTCCATTTGAGAGCCTTTTGGTCTCAAAGAAGAGATTCCCTATCCAAGTTGATCCCAGTGACTCGAACCCTGATCCAGGCCTTTCAGTGGTGGCAGGATCAGAGCAATCTGAGACAAGGGGTGCCCTTCATCCCTCTATCTCACTCCTTGACCCTTACTACAGATGCGTCCCTCTTGGGATGGGGAGCTCACATGGGCGACCTCTCCACCCAGGGATTATGGTCCCCTCAGGAATCTCTGCTCCACATCAATCTGTTGGAACTCAGAGCTGTTTCTCTAGCACTTCAGGTTTTTTCTGCATCTGTTCAGAACAAAGTGGTACAGGTCAGAACAGACAACACCACTACAATGTGGTACATCAACAAACAAGGGGGGCACTCGGTCTTCGGCCTTGTGCACCGAGGCAATGAAGTTGTGGTCTCTGGCTTATTCCCTGAACACTTCCCTCATAGCAGTTCACCTCCCAGGCAAGGACAATGTCCTGGCAGATGCTCTCAGCAGGATTTCCCAGGGCCATCACGAATGGTCACTGGATCCCGAGTACTAGGGATAGTTTTGCCAGATGGGGCACCCTCAGATAGATCTTTTGCAGCCCCAGACAATCATCAACTTCCACTTTTTGTTTTTGTTGCAGGCCCCCAGTGTTGGGCTCAGTCCCCTGGATGCCTTTCTCCTCGATTGGAAGGGAAGTTTCTTATGCCCCCTCTCCCTCTCCTGTCTCAAGGTGCTAGTCAAAATCAGATCTCAGCCCTGCAAGATGATCCTGATTGCTCCAGACTGGGTCAGGCAGCCCTGGTACCACTCCTTCTGTCCTTAGCAGTCCATCTTCCCTGTGTCTCCCCAGGAACCACAATCTGTTAACCTGTGCCCAGGGGAGAGTCTGGTATCCAATCTCAAATCCCTCAACCTCAAGGCTTGGCTCTTGAGGAGTTAGAATTGCTGACCCACACCATTCTCAAGGTGTTCTCGAAATCTTGAAGCTTCTAGGAAGCCTTCCACTAGAGCTACTTATAACTCCAAATGGAAAAGGTTTTCCATATGGTGTTCTGGAAGCATATTTCCCGGAATCTGCTGATTTGCCCACTGTTTTGGACTATATGGTCCATCTTAATTCTTTGGGACTGAGACCAGCTACCCTGAAAGTGCATTTGGCAGCTGTCTCTGCTTTTATTTCAACAGGAAGCCCTCTTCTCTTTCTGCTCACCCTGTATTTTCCAAGTTTTTCAGGGGATTGCTTCATACCAATCCACCATTCAGGGACCCTGCCCCTGCCTGGGATCTTAATGTTTGCATTGCTCAGCTGATGCAACCCCCCTTTGAACCTCTGTCTTCGGCAGAGCTTAAGTACTTGACTTGGAAAACTGTGTTTCTAGTAGCCATCACTTCTGCCAGGCGCATAAGTGAGTTACAAGCCGTCAGTGGAGACTGACTTTATTTCCCTTTCACAGGGATAAGGTAGTCCTCAGGACTAACAGGAAGTTTTGCCTAAGGTGGTTTCAGATTTCCACCTTAATCAATCTATTTCTCTTCCAGTGTTCTTCACTGACCATTCCTCCTCTGGTGAGAGGAGGTTGCACAACAGATGTTAAGAGGGCCCTAAGTTACTACATAGGCGTACCAAGGGTCACAGGTTTGACTCCCTCCAACTATTTCTCACTTATGGTGAGGTTGGGAAAGAAACCTGCCACTAAGAGATCCATTGCCAGGTGGATTGTCTCTTGTATCCAATTTTGCTATCAAAACTGGGTAGGTTCCCCTTCAGGCCTGAGGGCTCACTCTACCAGAGGTACAGCTGCATCTCTAGCTGCTGCCAGAGACATCCTATCTTAGAGATATGTCAAGCAGCTACTTGGAAAACAGTACACACTTTCACCAAGCATTACTCCCTGGATATCCAGGCCAGGAGGGATGCTCGGTTTGACACAGCCGTGCTTCAGAGCCTATTCCCTAAGTAGGTTCTGTCCCTCCTCCATGGAGGTACTGCTGTGTAGTCTGCAATCGTCATAATATAGCAAGACTTCATGTTGTTTGAAGAAAAAATTACTCACCTTAGTAATGTTGTTTCTTCTAATGGAGTCTTGCTATATTATGACCTCCTCTCAGCCTGCCCCTCTCAGAACTTTTACTTTGGGTATGGGTGGGCAGTCCAGTCTTCACTTATTGATGCCCATTTATGTTTTCCACCCCTTCTTTTTTGGGGTGTTTGGGTGTTGTGTTTTATTTTATCTTATCTTATCTTATTTTCTGGTCCCCTGACTTGAGTCTTGGTGTTGGGACCAGGAAAATGTGTTAATATTTAAGTAGCCAGTTGGCTAGTGTAGGTTACAGCTTCCACACAGAACCTTAGTGAGTTTTGCTCGTAAAGATCTAACAGTTTAAGTTTGAAATATTCCAGACAGAGCTTTTCTAACCGAGCTTGCGCTCTAAGTTCCATGCCTGGCATATAAGTTAACTCTTTCACCTCCGGAGCAGTTCTAATGGTGGGACAAACTGCAATTGTCATAATATAGCAAGACTCCATTAGAAGAAACAACATTACTAAGGTGAGTAATTTTTCCTTTTTGTTCAGTGTGCCCTCCTGGTGAAACATTTCAATAAATAAATAAATAAAAGTCTAATTAAACAAAGAGAAAATAAAAAGTACCTCAGATATAGAAGGTAATGGTTGGCAACTTTTAAAATCTAATATTAGTTTTAGGCAGTACAATAGCTCTTTAAGCAGTCTAGGACCCACAAACTCTTTTATATATTCTGAAATGCTGGTTAGTTTTCCCTGCACTTGAGAAACGTACCTGAGAGGTCTCGAAAGCTTGTGTTAAATTTCTTCAGTTAGTGTAATAAAAAGGTATTACTACAAAATAAAATGTACTGGATTTTTCTAAGACTAATACAGCATCAGACTTCTGTATTTAGAAGGAGTTTTTTTTTTTGTTAGCTAGAATGTTTAGATAATTCAGCCCGGCGGCGTGGAGGGCTGAGGTGCTGCCAGCGCCTTACCTTCTGCCATGCCAGTGACCGGTGTTCAGGAACAGACACAGGTTGCTGGGGGTCAGCAGGGGGAGAGTACAAATTGAGCATTTGGAGGAAAGCTCTTCTCCCTCGGGGAGAGAGGTGTCTGTGACTTGCTGCTTGACCGCCACCTGGAGGAATCCAGCTGGTGGCGCATGCGAGTCGCACTGTGTGGGAGACTTCACGTCCTGAGTGCTCTGGGTGTCTCCACAGAGGCAGCTTGCACAGCGTGTGCATTGCATGTTCATGGCGTCGAGGAGAAAACAGAGGAAAAAGGTGGAGGACAGGCTACATGGAACCCTGTCCATTGCGCTGCTCCACTGCTCCAGGTCAGGGGCCAGTCTGGAAGTATTGAATGGGGGGGGAATGTCCCTACTCCTCCAGCCCTGCCGTGTGGAGGGGGGGGCCTGCAGGGGATACAGCTCTGGATGCTGTGGGCCACTGGAGATGGTTTCGGACGATGGGAACAGGGCTGCTGTAAGCTGCCTGTCCTGCCAGGAGAAATAAAAACCTAAATGGAAAAAAAAGAATGTTAAGCTAACAAAGTATTGTCTGTCTGTTTTGTACCTGTGTCTAGTTGTTAAAATGACATATTGCATTTACTTGTATCTGTTTTCAGTATTCAGAAATTTAATAAAATTATATTGTGCAAGGAAAAAAGCTATAACTATAGCAGTAAGCCCCTGGTTGGAGTGCACAATAACCCATATTGTAAGTCTCACTGACAACATTGGAGCTATTAGAAAATACATTTTACAGCAAGTCTGATGGAATTTGTTCTTTGTTTAATCTTCCCTGATGGTTTAGTGGACCCTCCTACCACCCCATTGTAATGATTAATCTTACTTCGAGGAAGGCTCTTGCAGCAGGCCACACTGGTAGGACTAAGCTGTCAGGTGCTAGGACCACACGGAACACATCTTGCTAGCAGTCTACCATGGGGGACTGCCTCCTGCCGACATCAGTCAGCTGACATCAGCACAGCCTATATAGGAGGGCGGTCCACCACACCACCTCAATTCTTTTTCTGCCATCGACCCGCACACATCTGACCTCAGCGGACGCCACAGCTACAGTTGACTGCCATTTCCCACGCTTGCTGCGCTTTTTTATTTTTGTTGTTCTTAGTGTACATCAAATTTTTCTTTGTTTTTTTGACGAGTTTGTCTTCTCCACCTTCCTCGTCTTCCGACTTCTCCACTGTGTGTGCCCTTCAGCAAACAGATTCCTGAAAACGATGGCCACTCTGCATGTCTTATCTGCCTAGGCCCCAGCCACGACACCGAAGCCTGCCAGTTCTGCTAGAAATTCAACCAGGCCACACAGAGACAACGTTTGAAAACCGTGGAGGGCCATCTTTTAAAGCAGAAGTTCTAGGGACATGGATATGTTGTTCATCCACACTGTCTGGCAGGTTCCTTTCCGCTTTAAATCTTGCCGGAAGGTCTTCAAGCTGGCTCCTCCCATCCACCCGGGTGGTAAAACTCTCGGCTCCGCCCCATGACACCAGATCTTCCTTACCGCTTGGAAGTCTCAGGTTCCCTCCTTAACGCTCTGCGTGTAGACTGGATCCTAATTCTTCTGTTCGCCTGAAACTTATTTTAAAATTTTCAAGACTTAGGTCAAGTTTCTCCCTTGCGGCTGCGATGGACAAATTGACTCCCGGTTTTGGCGGTGCCCTTGTGGGCAGAAGATGTCCAGGACAGAACCGCACTCCACGTGCGTCTACTGCCTCGGCCTAGAACATGACCCGCAGGCCTGCGAGTTATGCTGTTCGTTTTCGGCCAGTGTCCTGGAAGACCACGCTGGCCGGTTACAGCTTGGGTGCCCGAGCGCTACCAGCGGTTAAGTTGAAGGAGGCCCGTTGAAGTGATTTACCCTTGATGGCTGGCGCAAAGACGAACGGCTCGAGCAGATGATCGCCCTCGAGGAGGAGGCGGCAGCAGCATCATCCTCTTCCTCTGTCGCGGCATTTATCCCGCTCTCACTGGGTACCTTGTATTCAGCTTCTTTCAAGGAGCTTTGCCAGTCCCTTTCCACAAAGGGAGAGGGGCCATCGGGACATTCCTCTTGGTCCAAAAAGAAGGACTCAAAGGGTAAGTCCCATCGTCGGGGTTCGTGGGAGCAGGAGAGGTCCCCTTCCCCGGACAGTCAACACTCGACTTCAGTTGAGGTTGCGGCTAAGGCTGCTGGCTTCACGGTGTCCCCGTCAGGTCAGCAGGCCGAGGCACCTGTCGACGCGGTCAAGATTTTTCTCGACCCGTCGGACGGGCTGTCGACTGGTGAAGCCGACAACCCTTCTTCTCCGGTTCCCCCGGTGGAGACTGAGGACTTGCCTGTGCCTCCGGTGCCGCAGTCCCCAGTTAAGGCTTCCGAGCCGAGGGAAGAGCGGGTGTCCGGCGCCCCTTCCCAGACCCGTCCTCGGAAAGGCCGAGGATCTTGGTCTCGGTTTGGACTCTCGTCTCGGTCAGCCGATCCGCCGACATCGGCGGTCTCGCACCAGTAAGCGGTGCTGCCGCCGTCCTCGTCTTCCTCCTCGGAAGAGGAGAGGCTTCGGCGCAAGTTGTGTCGACGCTACGAGGACCTGATGTGGCAGCAGTTACTTCTGTCCGGGAACAAGCTGACGCCGTCGCCTTCCCCGGCCATCAAGTGGCTGTCACCCGAGCGGCCGAAACAACCCCTCGCTGTAGCTGAGGTGCCCAAGCCTGGGCCGGTTGTTCGGCTGAAACCAGCTGCTCTACCGATTGTGGTGGAACTTCCGCCTCCACAACTGAAATCGGGGGTGCCGACCAAGGACTCTCGGTCGGGTCAGGGCCTGCCCCACAGGTTGTCAGTCACCCTCACTCCCGACCATCCTCGGCAGGTGGAGGGTGGCTCAGGCCCCAGGCAGCTCTTCGCAGACTCCTCGGAGTCCGACGACGACTCCTTCCTATTCTCCAGGCCCGTTGACCTGGAGTCCTCAGGGGCCCAGTCGATGGATGAAAGCCCATCGTCCTTCATGGGTTTGCTTCGGCTCATCTCGGAGTCCACCGGGATGCAGCTCGAGCCCGTAGCCAAGTGGGCCAAATATCCCCTGACGGAGATACTGGACCGAGGGGATTCACCCACGGAGGCCTTTCCGGTGGCTGAAGCTATTGTTGGCCCAGCCTTGGAGCTCTGGCAGAGGCCTGCTTCCTGTCCTGCACCTTCGGCCAGGATGGCCAGGAAGTATGCGGTCCCTACCGGCTCTTCGTCCGGTTTTTCAGAGCAACCCTCTGCGGATGGGTTAGTCACTGATAGCGTTTTCCGGCGTTCTGGGAATGCTAGGGCTGTGGATAAGCCCCCCGACAAGGATTCCAAAAAGCTGGACTATGCCGGGTGCAAGGTGTACGCTGCGTCCTCCCTAGGCCTCCACCAGGCCAGCTTGGCCGTGCTGATGGCACAATTCTCCCACGCCCTCATGGGCTCCCTGGATGAGGTGATCCCTCATCTCCCGGCTGACCTGCAGACCACGGTCAAGGAGGTGCGGGATCAGGGAAGGGCGGTGGCGAAACAGCAGCTCCAAACGGCTCTGGACATTGGAGACTCCCATGCCAGATCGGTTGCGGCCACGGTGGCCATGCGCTACAGAGCATGGCTGAGGATATCCACCTTCACGGCGGATACCCAGCACAAATCGGTGGATGTCCCCTTCTTGGGGACCGACCTCTTCGGCCCTGGAGTGGAAGGTCACCTCCAGTGGATCGAAAAGTCCAGTGCCACTCTGGACTCAGTCACCTCCGCCCAGAAGGACAAAGGCCGCCGACAGCAGCGGCACAAGTCCTTTCGTCCTTCTGCGCCTGCGGCACATCCGGCCCAACAGCACCAGCACCAGGGCAAGCAGGCTTGCGCTTGGCATCCCAAACCCAAGCCCGCTGCTTCCTCCAACAGGAAGCAGGGAGGTAAAGGCCCAGGAGGTCCCTCGGCCAGTCCCTCCTCTAAGCCTGCCCAGTGACGGGTTGAGGGGTGTCGCCCCCAGCCTCGTCACTTCCCCTTGGGTTCCCCCCCCGTGGGGGGATGGCTCCGCCAACTTCCTTTCCACCTGGTCCACTATCACCATGGACCGTTGGGTGTTGGAGGTGGTAGGAAGGGGCCTGCCCCTGGAGTTCGGGCAGGCCCCACCCTTCCGAGCCGTCGCCCTTCGGGGGGCTACAGGGTCTGCAGCATCTCTGTCGGCTCGCCGAGCCGATATCGCCCTGCTCCTCGAAAAAGAGGTGATCAGGAAGGTGGCGGATCCTCCTCCAGACCCGGGGTTTGTGTCCAGGTACTTCCTGGTCCCAAAATGGATGGGGGGGGCTGGCGCGCCATTCTCGACCTGCACGATCTGAACAGGTTCCTAATGTCTCGGACCTTCAGGATGGTCACTCTGGCTCAGATAATCCCATCCTTGGAACGAGGCATGTGGTTGTGTTCCCTGGACCTTCAGGATGCGTTCTTTCATGTCCCAATCCGTCTGTCCCACCACAGATTCCTCCACTTCAGAGCGGAGGGATCCCTTTACGAGTTCTGGGCCATGCCCTTCGGCCTTCCCTTAGCTCCCAGGGTCTTCACCAAATGCATGGCAGTGGTGACAGCATTCCTGTGGCGCCGAAGGGTCCGGGTGTACCCCTACCTGGATGACTGGCTGATTGCAGCCCCCTCCAGAGCGGAGGTGGAGTGGTCCAGAGATCTGGCCCTCCAGGTTTGCTCTCAGGTTGGTCTCATCATCAACGAGGCCAAGTCAAAACTTGTGCCAAAGCAGGTGATACAATTCATCGGGGCAGAGCTCAACTCTACAAACCAGAGCACGGCTCCCGGCGGACAGGGCCGAGGTTCTTTCCTCCTTTGCCCAATCATTTCAGGTTGGGCAATCGCGCCCTGCCCGGGACTTCCTGTGCCTCCTGGGCCTCATGGCGGCTTGCACCAGTGTGGTCCGTTGGGCCCGCTGGTAAATGCGTCCCCTTCAATGGGGGCTGGCCAGCCAATGGTCACAGCACTTCGATCCGCTGGATCAGCTAGTGACAGTAACCCAGGGGATGTGGAACGCTCTCCACTGGTGGACCGTTCCAGCACATCTGCAGGAGGGCATCCCGTTTGTCTGCCCCGAGCCGACAGTCTGTCTATTGACCGATGCCTCTCTGATGGTTTGGGGTGCCCATCTGGGGGAGCACAGAGCGCACAGCCTCTGGTTCCCTCGGGAGTCCCGATGCCACATCAACTTGCTGGAGCTTCGAGCGGTTCGTCTAGCCCTCACCGCCTTTGCTCCGTTTCTACGGGGTCAAGTGGTTCAGGTCCAGACAAACAATACCACCACCATGTACTACCTAAACTGCCAGGGCGGGACGCGCTCCATGCCTCTGTGCAGGGAAACTCTCCGCATTTGGTCACTCATGCGCAGCCTGGAGGCGGATCTCCTCGCCATTCATGTGGCAGGAGCCTCCAACACCCTGGCCGATGCCCTAAGCTGGATAGGGGCTGCGTCTCACGAGTGGTCTCTCCTGCCGGAGGGAGCACAAGATCTCTTCTCCCGTTGGGGCACGCCTCAGGTGGACCTGTTTGCCTCCAGGGAGAATACAAACCTGAGACTGTTTCATGCCCGCCCCCCTCAGCAGGTCTCGCTGCAGGGGGATGCCTTCTCGAGGCCGTGGACCCCGGGCCTCTTCTGCGCCTTTCCCCTATTTCCGTTGATCCACAAGGTGCTTCTCAAGGAGAGGAGGGACAAGGCACAGGTGATTCTGGTAGCCCCAGACTGGCCCCGCCAGTACTGTTATCCAGATCTCCTCAGTCTCAGCTCCAGGCTCCCGAGGCAGCTTCCAGCCCGCCCGGACCTGATCTCAGTCAGTCAGGGGAAGATATTCCATCCGGACCTTCAATCCCTGCACCTGACGGCCTGGTTCCTGAGCGGCTAGAGTTCTAGGCCTTGGGTCTTTCCGACGAGGTCCTCCAACGTCATTGAGGCGTTCCGTGAGTCGACCAGAAAATGCTACGCCTTCAAATGGAAGAGATTCTCCATTTGTTGTCAGGACAAGGGCCTGGACCCTTCCTCCTGTTCCTTGGCAAGCATTCTGGACTACCTGTGGTCCCTTTCTCAGCAAGGGCTTCGGTCGATGACCCTTAAGGTGCACCTGGCAGCCATCTCTGCTTACCGGGCGCAGGCTGGGAAGCAGTTGGTGGCGCAGGAGAAGGTGGTCGGGTGCTTTTTCAAAGGCCTTGATCACATATCCCCTCCGGTGCGAGAACCTCCACCTCCGTGGGATCTACTGCTGGTATTGGCTAAGCTTATGGGCAAGCCATTCGAACCGATGCACAGATGTGACATCTCTCACCTGTCATGGAAGACCGCCTTCTTGGTGGCTATCACGTCAGCCAGAAGGATGGGAGAGCTCCAGGCACTTTCCATTGAGTCTCCTTATCTGGTCTTCCACAGGGACAAGGTTGTCCTGCACCCCTACCCGAAGTTCCTTCCGAAGGTGGTGTCAGAGTTTCACCTTAACCAGTTGTTGACTCTGCTGGTGTTCTACCCCAATCGCACCTCGGAGGCCGAATATAGGCTCCATACTTTGGACCCTAGAAGAGCGCTCGCTTACTACAAGGAGCGGACGGCTGAAGTTCGGGGAGAGGTTCGCCAGCTGTTTGTCATCTACGCTGAAGCCGCACGTGGCAGACCTGCAGCCAAGCGGACGATAGGCAGGTGGGTCACCTCCTGCTTAGATCTCTGCTATAGGTTGGCGGGCATGGAGTCTCCCAGATGGATAAGAGCTTATTCTACCCTCCATACCGCTGCATCAGTGACTGCTTCCAGGGATGTCCCTATCCAGGAAATCTGCAGGGCTGCTACCTGGAAGTCAGCACACACCTTCATCACCCACTACATCGACCTTGAGTCACGCCGGGATGCTGGTTTTGGGGCCTCGGTTCTCCAGTTTTTATTTCCCAAATAGGGGGTGTGCGCCTTGCCTCCCTCCTCCTGGAGAACTGCTAGGAGTCTGCCAGACAATGTGGATGAACAACATATCCATGTCCCTAGAAATACAGGATCTTCCTGGAGATAAGTCTCCACCACACATTCACACTATTGGGATCTGCGCCGGAGGCACTAGGACCCAGCGGGAGCAAACTTTTTTGCTGGCGGGCCGGCGCCAGAGATGGAGCCGCGATGAGCAGCACCGCGAGCCTCAGCTCGTGCGGTAATGACTATCTCGGCATGGACCTCCAACACCTCAGTTCCTTTTTTTTTTTCCCGCTCCGAGGCGCTTCAGTGACACGCCGCCGTCATTGAGTCAAACTTCAAACTAGCAGCATAGTTTTCAGTTTTGTTATTTGTAGTAATATCTCGATAAGTATCGCTAAGTTTATTCTTATTTTAAAATAAAAAGAAGTCTCAGCCCACCTTGATGGAGTCGACCATGAGCAGGTCAGGTGACGGTAGGAAGACTTCGTATGAAAGCTGTTCAGTCAGTCAGGCTGGGTCCGGTCCGCCACCTTCTCCGGAAGGGGGGTCTGACAACTGTCAGTCCAATGCCCGAGGGAACGGGCGGTCCCCGCGGAAGCATAAAAATAAACGGCTGCATTCTTGGCACCGTTCGGCCTCGAGCTCTTCTTTGGCCCACAGGTCAAAAATGAGAAGGCATCACTCGAGGTCACCCTCTGATATGTCTGCGCGTAGACGGTCGGTTATTGGGGCTAGTTGCCGATCTCCTCCTTCGGAGTCGCCAGCTTCTGTTTCTGGTAGCCGACGCTCGACATCGAGCCCTACCCTGCCCGCGGGTAGGTCTTCAGATGAGCAGTTTCATCAGTGGGCGCTCTTATGGAGCAATGGGCTTGGAAGTTGGTTCAGCTACCTGGCTCGGTCACTCAGGGGCCTTGGGCTTCTTGGGGAGACCAGGTAGGGCGGTTAAAGCTTCCCTGGTGCTGTGCAGACCCGTCTCTATCTTCCTCGTGACGCCCGTCTTCAGGTATTCCCCCCTCACATGGCTCGGCGCAGGGGCCACCGATAGCCTTTATCTCTCTCTTCTTCCTCCTTACCTTCAATCCTGTTTTTGAGTCTTGGGTGTTTTCGGCGCCTTTAGCGCGACAGCATCTTCAGCGCCGTCAGTCATCTGGTGCTGTCTTCGCATACCTTGTGGCTCCTCAGTGCCGTCTTGGCGGCGTGTGTGTCAGCGCCATTTTCGGCCAGGCGGCTCCTCGGTGCTGTTTTCGGGCGCAGTGTGTCCTCGGCGCCATTTTTCGGCGCCTGCAGGGCCCGGTGTCAGCTCCCTCTACTTCAGTGCCATACACTCCATGGCGCCGGGGCGCTCAGGGCATCTTCCGCTTTTCAGGACTCCTCCTTTCCTCTTTTCCTTCATCCTTTTCCTCTGATTTTCACTCCTTTCCTGTCCATACAGTCCCTCCTGGACTGTCAGGAGATGACATTGAGCCTGACCCAGACCTTCGGCTGGGTGATGAAGTGGATGAAGCAGGATCTATTACTGCTGCAGAGCCTGTGGTCGAGGACCTGCCCTTTAAGTCTCTGCTGAAAAATTTGATTTCCACTCTTTCTCTCCAGACTACAGACATCGATCCTGGGAAATTGTTAAGACTCCAATACCTTCATGCTCCGGAGAGCCCTATGGATTTGACTCCTCCGGTTCAGCCTTCCTTCGAGACGCTGTCTCAAATGGTATGGAATAATCCTGCTCTCACCCCTTCGGTGGCTAAATCCATAGATAGGAAATATTCAGCCCCCAAGGATCGACCCATTTTGGTGTCTCAAGCCTTTGCAGATCCTATTGTAGTCCTGGCAGAGAATGATAAGGTCGTTCTTCCCCAAACTACTACAGCTCGACCTATTAACAAAGAATCTCGTAAGATAGACTCCTTAGGTAAGAGAGTCTTTGCTGCTTACACCCTAAGTATGCGTATCGCCAGCTACCAAGGCTATTTCTCCCAATATGAGTATATCCTGTGGCACTCTATCAAACAGATGGTTGAAGCTCTACCGGAATCGGATACAAAGCCAGAGCTTCTCCAAACCATTACCAGGGGTATCGAATCTAATAACCAGCAGGTTAAAGCAGCCATGAATGCTTTTCGACACTGCTTTCTGTCGGCAACTGCTGGTATTTTTGCCCATGCGTTATTCCTGTTTTCGCCTTCAGGCTTCACGAATGACGCGCGGCAACAGGTAATGGCGTTGCCGCTTGATGGTGCATATCTTTCGGTCCTCAGGTAGAACAAGCTCGAGCTCGACAAAGACTAGGTCAGCCATTAAGTTGGCTCGACCTCCTCCTGTCCCCTCTCGAGAGAGTGTCAATAAACGTCAGTTTCATAACCGTCAGTCCTTTCGAGGCAGAGGCAGAGGAGGTTTTCATAAAAATCAACCTGCCCAACCTCAAAAGAAGGCACAACAGAAAGCGCAAGACTCCAAAGCGCCCAGCGCCACCTTATGAGTTGCTGGCCCAAGTCCCATTTCAACTGCCCGAGGTGGACTTTTCCTCACTGGTGGGAGGTCGTCTGATGCACTTCTACAACCAGTGGAAGTCTATAACCTCAGACAAATGGGTCCTTCGGATAATTCGCGAGGGGTATTCACTCAATCTTGTGGAGACTCCTCCGGATCGTCCTCTCAAACGACAGCCCAGGCTGTCAACCCTTCAGTCAGACCTTCTCGCCGCCGAGATTCAGGGCCTTCTGAACAACAGGGCAGTAGAAATAGTGCCGCTGCATCAACGGAACACAGGGTTATACTCCCATTATTTTCTGGTTCCAAAGAAGTCCGGGGGCATGCGCCCATTTGGATCTCAGAAGCTAAACAAATTTCTCCCCAAGGAGAAATTCAAAATGATTCTCTAGGAACCTTGTTACCTTTGCTTCATCAACACGACTGGCTAGCCTCCTAGACATGCAGGATGTTACCAGCACATTTCTATTCACCCAAGGCACCACAAATTCCTGAGGTTTGTGGCTCTGGGACAACATTATCAGTTCAGAGTCCTCCCTTGGGCTATCCTCGGCGCATGAGTTTTTTACAAAGTGTTGTGCAGTTCTCTGGCGCACCTCAGAAAGGTCGGAATACAGTGTTCCCTTATCTGGATGATTGGCTTCTGCAAGCCCTTCCAGACAAGGAACTCTGGATGCCGTAGAGATGACCTCTCGCTTTCTCACGTCCATGGGAGTTTCGCTAAACCTCAAAAAATCGCAGTTGCAGCCCTCCCAGAGGCTCCTTTTTATAGGGACTCTTCTGGACACCTCCTGTACGAAGGCTTTTCTTCCAGAGGACAGGAGGAATGATATCCTTCAGATGGCCCGTCACATCGGGGAAAACAACTCAGTCCCAGCTCTCTCGATGCAATGGATGCTAGGTCTCATGGCATCCTCGGTGTTCACTGTATCCCTAGCATGTCTGCACGTGAGAACTTCTCAGTGGAAACTCAGTACTCAGTGGTCCCCAACCACTCACCCGCAGTCCTATCCCATCAAAGTGACAGAACCTCTAAAGAGGTCGCTCACCTGGACGACTCGAGAGCAATCTCCTGGAAAGGTATCCCTTTGCTCCTCTGGATCATCAGATTTCTACTACAGGCAGGCGTCCTGATGGGGTGGGGAGCTCACTGTCAGGCTCTCCTACTCAAAGATGCGTGGACTCAGGTCGAGTCCAGCTTCACATAGATGTCCTAGAAATAAGAGCCGTCCTTTATGCTGGTCCGAGCGTTGAAGGACATTCTCTGTCACAAGAACATTCTCCTTCAAGCGGACAACAAAGCAGTGATGTACTACATCAACAAGCAGGCGGTGCTCACTCTTACCCTTATGCAGGAAGCGATGAGAGTGTGGGAATGAGTACTTGGAGCACAAGGCTCCTATTCAGCGGTCTACCTACCGGGATACAGAACGAACAGTCAGACTGTCTCAGCAGAACAGAGACAGATCCTCACAGTGGCTCGACTCAACCATAGTTCAATCACTATTCAGAGAGTGGGAACTCCAGACCTGGACCTTTTTGCATCCCCACTCAACACAAAACTGCCTCTCTTCTGCTCCAGAAATCCAGGGCCTGGCATTTTCTGTCAGGATGCGTTCAGGCTGCAGTGTACAAAATGCTTTCTTTACGCCTTTCCACCTCTTTCTCTAATTCAGAGAGTACTCCTCAAGTTCGAATCACAGGGGGACAAAATGATCCTCATTGCTCCCTTCTGGCCTCGACAGCTGTGGTTTCCACTACTCAACAATATGTTGGCAGTTCCTCTGAGACCACTCCCCCTTCAGACGAACCTCTTGACTCAGGGGCCTGTGGTCCATCCCAACCTGAGATCGCTTCACCTTCACGCTTGGCTCTTGAAGAGGTAGAAGTAAACCGGTTCAATGTCTCTCGAAGGGTTTCAGATATCCTTCTGGCTGCACGGAAACCAGCCACTAGAAAAACTTACACAGCCAAATGGAAGCGTTTTACGCTCTGGTGTGCAAAGTCCTCTTTGAATCCCTTTTCCTGCCCACCAGATAAAGTTCTGGAGTACCTCTTAGACCTCTCAAATTCAGGTCTACAGTACTCTACAGTCAAAGTTCACTAGTGCCATTTCAGCGTATCATGAGCGTTTTCCTTATCTCTGGCTCAGTTACCTGTAGTTAAGAAGGTTTCTTATAGAATTCTGCATACCAGACCTCCTACAAGACGTCAGTTGCAGCCTGGGACATTAATCTTGTGCTAGACATGCTCACTGGAAACCTTTCGAACCTCTGGCTACCTGTGAGTTAAAATTTTTCACCTGGAAGACGGCCTTCCTAGTGGCCATTACCTCAGCCCGCAGGGTCTCTGAGATACATGCCCTGTTCACAGACCCTCCATATACTGTGTTCCATAAGGACAAAGTAGTCCTTAGGACTTACCCTAAATTTCTTCCTAAGATTGTGTCAGAATTTCATCTAAACCAACCTTTGGTCCTTCCCTCTTACTTTGCGGACTTCCAAAATGAAGGAGAATGATCTCTTCATTCCTTGGACGTTAAGAGAGCTTTGCGTTTCTATCTAGATAGAACCAAGGACTTTCGCAAAGCTCAACAACTGTTTGTTTCCTTCAGCGAGACCCGGCTGGGTCAACCTGTCGCTATCAGATGTATCTCAGCATGGTTAGTGGCATGCCTTCGCCACTGCTATTTCATGGCGCAGGTTAAGTTGGAGGGCAGGGTTTACACTCACTCTACTAGAGCGGTCGCGGCATCTCTGGCGGAAATTCGCAATGTGCCCATTGCAGATATTTGCAACGTGGCCACCTGGAGCTCAGTGCATACTTTAGTTAAACATTATGCACTGGATGTCCATGCCAGACGACGATTCTTCCTTTGGCAGAGCCATCCTTAATGGACTTCTGTCCTAGAAGCGTGAGCTCTTGGTTTCTCCTGCCGCCCTCTCGGGGGATTATTAGCTCGGTACTCTCCCAATAGTGTGAATGAGTGGTGGAGACTTATGTCCAGAAGATATGAAAATTACGTACCTACCGTAATTCTTGATCTTCTTGGCAGAGTCTCCACCACTCATTCACACGCCCACCCTCCGTTTCCGAGCTCACCTCTATTGTTGGTCTTCACTCCCTCAAATCTTTAGGCTGTGAAGACTTCTTTGTTGACCCTTCTTATACGGGTCGTCCGGACTATCTTGTGTCCGGTTTTTGGTTAGGCTATCCTTCTAGGTTAGTTACGCTGCACCTCCTTGGTGAAAAAGGTACTGAGGCGGTTGGAGGATTGACACCGAGATAGTCATTACCACACAAGCTGAGGCTCGCGGTGCCGCTCCTCGCGGCTCCATCTCTGGCGCCGGCCCTCCAGCAAAAAAGTTTGCTCCTGCTGGGTCCTAGTGCCTCCAGCGCAGATCTCAATAGTGTGAATGAGTGGTGGAGACTCGTCCAAGAAGATCACGAATTACGGTAGGTACGTAATTTTCATTTACTCACCTGTAACAGGAGTTCTAGGAATGGTATATTTTGTTCATCCACACGACCCACCTGACCTTCCCTGGCCTCGACCTTTAACCTGGCTTCAGCGGGCTAGATCTGGCGTCATGGGGCGGAGCCAAGAGTTTTACCACCCGGGTGGGTGGGAGGAGCCAGCTTGAAGACCTTCCCGGCAAGATTTAAAGCGGCAAGGAACCTGCCAGACAGTGTGGATGAACAACCTATACCATTCCTAGAACTCCTGTTACAGGTGAGTAACCTGTATTTCTTGCCATGGAAAAGGAGCTGCAAGCCGGGAGCTTTTTGGCCTCGCCGGCCTAATCCTCCAGGGTCTCTTTTTCTTCTCATAAAGAGAAGTCTGGGAAGCACAAACACCAGGACAGACATCAGGAACGGGCCTGGTCAACTATGATCGCGGTCACCCATAAACGCCGACTGCAGGGGCCATCCTCCGTGGGGGTTTGAGCCCGCCGCCCTCTTCCTTAGGGTTTTCGGTGGCTCAGCCACCTGCCCTCATACTCACCAGCGGCTCCGGACAGGGAGACCCCTGCCTCCGCCCCAGCCTGTGACTTTCAAGCCCTTATCCTCAACCAGGTGGCTTGGCCAGTTTTAGTTCTTCAGGCAGCGGCTCTTCCACCATCACTCCACCGACCCCGGCGTTGCCTTAGTCAGCTCCCATCTTCGGGGCCGCTGCCAGCCCAGCCAGGCAATTCATGCAGCAGGCCGACGCCATCTCCTCCTTTCTGGCATCGCCTCTGCCTCCTTCTATGGAGTCTGCTTTACCTCAGGCACTGGCTTCTCATGTAGGGCCGGTGCTGGTGGACTTATCACTGGGCTGTCACCCCAGCCTTTGGGTCCGGCACCAGTGTTACAGCTGCTGCAGCCTATGCCGCAGCCGACACCCGACACCCATTGGCCCATTGCCGGATCGCTCCTCGGCACCAGGTGGGCCAACGCTGGGGTACCCTTTGCTGGTTTCTCAGCCAGCATTCCCCAATCCGTCTCTTCCATTCCTGCCAGTGTATAACATAGCACCCCAGATGGACTATAATGCCCTTTTTTCGGCGTGGTGGGCTTTCATGCAGAAGCAGACCCCTGATCCTCAGGGTCTGCCTCCAGCATCCCCCCACTGCCCTCTGCAGGACCCGCAGCCCAGGAATTCTGACAAGGCTGGTCCCAGCGAACCCAGATGTTGGAGTCTTCAGGGGCATGACCTGATGTCGGTTCAGGCTCTATAAGGGATGATCGCTGGCCTCTGACGCCAGTCCCGGACAGCGAGACTACAAAGGATGACTCCAAATCTTTGGGGTGTTCCTCTTCTCCGGGTGGTTCTTCAGAGGTGGAGGACCTGGCCAAGGAAGTATCCAAGTCTCCCCCCCCCCCCCCGTGACCCATCCTTCATGGATGTTATGCATCACATCCAGTCTATGATGGACTGTAAGACCCGAACAGGACCAAGAAGCGCCCACTTGGCTGTCTACCTCAGGCAACAGGATGCCCTCCCTTTGGTGGTGCCCCTATGATTGACTCCTACGAGGATGTCACCAAGGCAGTCTGGGCCAACCCCTCTACTACACTGCCTCTGCCTAAAAAGGTGGATTGCCTTTACCATGCCCCAGCGGGTTAGCCCTTTCTGGGCAATCACCCTAAGGTGGATTCTGTGGTGCTTAATGTGGTGCATTATCATACTGAGAAGCCCAAGCACCTCAGTACTCTTCCCCCTCAGACCGGGAATCCAGGCATCTGGATCACATTATTGGCAAGCATGTTTTTGTGTCTACTGTGTTGGCTATTAGGGCCATCAACTATTTGGCACATATGGTCCAATATCAGAATGACCTCTGGGATGAAGCCAAGGATTTGATCGAGACGTTGCATGAAGATGCCACTAAGACGCAGCTCGCCAAGCTTCTAAAGTCGGGTTCGGACGTAGGCAGTCCTGTCCTCCGGGTGGCTTATGATGCTGTCGACACCTCTGGATGTGGGGCGGCTGCTGGAGTCTGCCTCTGACACCATTCCTGGCTCTGGGTGTCCGGTTTTGCCCTGGATGTGCAGGGTAGTATTTTGGATGCCTGCTTCCATGGGGCGGTCCTTTTTGGGGATGATGTCCAGGGCATTATTTCTACTTTGTAGGGGTTTGGGTGGGCCCTTAAGTCAGTCCATTTGCCTAGAGCAGGCAAACATCAGTCCTTTCATTGGCCCTCCTGCAAGCAAACTCGGGCCCAGCAGAAGTGCAGAGCCACAGCCGCCACTAGAACTCCCACGGCCGCTCTGCCCACCCCCACTTCCTGACTCCTTACTCAACCTCCCCCCCGACCGAGGGTCCAAGGGAGGTGGTTGGTGGTCAGTTTTCCCTCCACCTGGATGGGTGGGTGGAGAGAAGTGACCACAGACAGTTGAATGCTCCAGATCATAACTCATGGTCAAACTCTGGAATTTCTAGTGTCTCCACCCGAAAATCCTCCTATCCACTTTGTTTACCCTTCTTCACACCTGTCTCTGGTTTGGGAGGAAATTCAGGTTCTTCGTCAAAAAAGAGCCATAGAGCCTGTCGCTCAGGCTCAGTGGTGAAGGGGGTTTTACTCACACTTCTTCCTTGTCCCCAAAAAGACCTGGGATCTCCGGCCCATCCTGGACCTGAGCCATCTGAATCTGTATATCGAGTACCAGCACTTCAGGATGGTCTCCCTTCAGGGACTATTACCCCTGTTGCACCAGGGGGACTGACTCTGTTCTCTGGACATGCGGGATGCTTACCTGCATATCCAGATCTTTTCTGCCCATCGCCACTTCCTCTGCTTTCACTTTCAGGGAGCCCATTATCAGTTTCTGGCCCTCCCTTTTGACCTTTCCTCGGCTCCCCAGGTATTTACCAAATGTTTGGTGGTGGTGGCTGCTGCATTGAGGAGGCAGGGCTTCTATGTCTTCCCCTACTTGGATGTCTGGCTTCTTGCAACCCCCTCCAGGCAGTGTTTGATTCAGACCCTGGAATCAGCCTTCAGTCTTTTCCAGGCCTTGGGGATCACCATAAATCTGTCGATGTCCTGTCTCTCTTCGTGCCAGTGCCTCCAGTACTTTGGGGCAGTCCTGGACACTAGTAAAGGCAAGGCCTTTCTGCCAGAGGACAGAGTGGAGCAATTGATGGTGCAGGCCCAACTGGTTTCCTCCAGTCGGCAAGTCCCGGCCAGGGTCTTTCTTTGCCTTCTGAGCCACATGGTGGTGACAGTCGCCACGGTCCCCTTGACCCAGTTGCACATGTGAGTGCCTCAGTGGACCTTGAGGGTCCAGTGGGATCAGCGTACCGATGACCTAGACCTGTTGGTCATGGTCTCCAACCCGGTCTGGAGGATTCTGTGGTGGTGGCTGAATCTGACCAACCTCCTTTGAGGAGTCTCTATTCAGCTTCTGACCCCCTGGCAGGTTCTTACGACAGATGTGTCCAGCCTGGGCTTGGGCGCTCATTTGGCTGAACATCAGACCCAGGGTACCTGGTCTTCAGTGAAGCAGGATCTTCACATCAATGTCCTGGAGATGCAGGCTGTCCTTTACACCCTGCAAGCCTTTCAGACCGTTGGTGGTGCAGACAGACAAACATGTGTGGTGTACTACATCAACAGGTGGGGAGAACCCATCCTTTCCCCCTGTGTCGAACACAGTGAGACTCTGGTTCTGCAACCATCAAGCACAGTCTGGAGTGCTCGGTAGTTCATGTTCCAGGCATCCAAAACTTACTGGCTGACAGTCTTAGATGCTTCAGGTCTTGGGCTCATGAGTGGGGAGCTTCTAATCTCAGTGGTTGAAGACCTCTTCAACAGGTGGGGTTGCCCAGAGTTTGGACCTCTTTGCATCCCCACTCAACTAAAAACTGCCACATTTTTGCTCACTCGTTCCCGGGCCTGGAGTTTTCTGGTGAGATGCATTGTCCCTATCTTGGAAGAGGAAGTTTCTGTACGCATCCCCTCCCGCTCCTGCAGAGGGTCCTGCTCAAGCTCCAGTTGGAAGGAGCGGAGATGTTTCTCATAGCTCCCTTCTGACCACGCCAGATTTGTTTTCCACTGCTGCAATAGCTAGCTGTGGAACCGCTGGTGCTCTTGCCTCTGTGCACAGGCTTGCTCTTCCAGAACCAGGGCACCCTGGTCTATCTGGACCTCAAGTCCCTGCATCTCCATGTGTGGCTCCTGCGGCCCTAACTGTTGCTTACTTTGGGGCGTCCTGTAGGGTAGCTGACATTCTGGTGGCAGCCAGGAAACCCTTCACCAGGGCCACTTATGCTATGAAATGGAAGCGCTTCTCCATTTGGGCTGCTGCTGCTCGCCATTGGGATCCATTCACCTGCCCGGTGAATCAGGTATTGGAGTACCTCCTTTCCCTTTCGGATTCAGGCCTGGGGTACTCCACTCTTAAGGTTGCACCCTTCCACCATCTCTATTTACCATGCACCTATTGAGGGCAAAGCTGTCGCGCAGCTGGATGTGTCCCGCATATTCCTTGCGGGGTATTTTGCATCTGAAACCTGCAATTCGGGACTGGTCCCTTAACTTTATGTTGGAGAAACTCCCTTTACCTCCCTTTGAACTGGCCGTGAGTTGCATTTTCTGTCATGGAATGTGCTGTTTTTAGTTGCTGTTACTTCTCAAAGGATTTCCGAGCTCTAGGTTCTGATGTGTAAAGAGCCTTATTTGTTTTTTAACAAAGGCCGGGTGTCTTTGTGTAATAATCCTAAGTTTTTACCTACACTGCTGTCTGAGTTTACTTTAAATCAGTCCATCCACCTTCCATTTTATTTTCTGGAGTACTCTAATCAGGGGGAGGCCTTGCTCCATACTTTGGATGTTCACAGAATGTTACAGTATTACACGAACCGCACCAAGTCTTTGAGGAAAACTGATCAGTTGTTTGTTTCATTCGCCCCCAAGAGGGAGGGTGTTCCTGTTTCCAAACAGTGTTTGTCAAGTGGTTAGCTAATTGCATTGTGTACTGCTACCTCAAGTACAACAAGCCCCTTCTGGGGGTAGTCAAGGGCCATTCCACCAGGGGTACGGCTGTCTCCACAGCTTGCTTCAGAAATGTGTCTGTTGCTGACATCTGTGCAGCTGCCACCTGGAGTTTTGTCCACACTTTCACCAAGCATTACAGTCTGGACATTGCCTCTAGCACAGAGCCAGCTTTGGCCTGGGTGTTCTTCAGGGCCTTCTGTCATGAACTCTTGCCTGCTGACTTGTCCTCTTCTTGGTGATGTTATCCTGGTGTTACCGGTACTGCTTGGGACTCTGTCCTACTGGTGTGGCCTGCTGCAAGAGCCTTCCTCGAAGTAAGATAGTACAGTTATGTAAGACCTTACCATAACAGTAGATCTTTGAGAGAAGCTCTTGCAACAGGTGCCGCTTTCCCCTTCTTCCTTCCTTCCCCCTGCTGTTCCTTCTCTGTGCACCTTTTTCTGCTTGTCTTTTGGCTATTAAGAAACCTCCTTGGTTCTCCTTCAGTAGCCTGTACGGGGTCTCTGGCGGGGGAACTGAGGTGGTGTGGGGGACTGCCCTCCTATATAGGCTGTGCTGACGTCAGCTGACTGATGGCAGTGGGGTGGTCCCCCTGAGGTAGACTGCTAGCTAGAAGTTTTTTGTGTGGTCGTAGCGCCTGGTGGCTTAGTCCTACTGGTGTGGCCTGCTGCAAGAACTTCTCTCAAAGATCTACTGTTATGGTACGTTCTTACGTAGCTGTACTTTATTCAGTCTTCCCTGGTGGTTTGATGGACTCCCCTCCTGGTCCTTGTATTGGATGCTTCCCCTCCTTGGTATCGTCAGCTGGCAGAGACGCATCTCTCACCCCGCTGCAGGATGCCATCTCCTGCATTGCAAGTGTTGTGTTTCAGTAGTGTTGTGTACAGTGATACAGTGCTTGCAAGATGTCTAAATGTGATGAAAACAAAGTCCTTTTAAAAACAAACTGCGTATGCCTGCACTTTTTTTTCCCAACCAAAAATTAGTTTTCATTTAGAACATTTTGACCTAGATACCACCCCCTTCCCACTCGTGACCTCATAAGTGGTTTCTTGTAAATCCCATCCCAAAAATGGTTTATAAACACTTTTTTTGGGGGGGGGGGGGATTTACAAATAAGTTATGTGGTCACATGGTAATTAGGCCATGATCCATCTGTGTTGAAAATAAATTTAAAAATAAAGTTTTGAATGAAATTAAACTTAGGTTGGGGGGAAAAAACAGTTTGCGCACATCACAGATCGTGTTTAGTTGGACTTTGTCATTTGCTGTATTAAGACATCTCACAAGTACTTTATTGCTATACAGAGTACTATAGTGATACAAAACTTGCTTGTGGTAGATGGAGGAAGGCCGTAAAGCTGGGTGTATGCCTGTTGCCCGGTGGGGGGTCCACTTGGAAGATATAAATAATCCTTACAGCAGGGATAAGCATGACTATGGGTGTAAAACAGAGCAACAGAAATCGTGTGCAGGCTGAAAAGCAAGTAAAGCAAGGCACCATCATCACATAATGTTGAAAGTGCAAGAAGTGTCATAGTGTCAAGGAGAGAGATGACAGGAAGACATTGGAGAAGGGAGCAGAAGAGGATAATGAAAAATAAAGACTGGTTTATAGGAGCCGGCCCATCAGAGCAGTGGTTGGATTTCTGCTTGTGACGCCAGTAACCCGGGTTCGGGAACAAGCCTGGGGAGCTGGAGGGGCGGCCGAGGGGGGGGGGGGGAGGTCTGAGCATCTTATGGACGGCTCGCCTTCTCCGGGTGGAGGGGGTACTTTACCCGGTGCCTGGGTGACCCCGAGTGGAGACTCTAGGTACAACAGGTCCGGGGAACAAGAGGGTAGGTGTGCTGGATGTCGGTGCTCATAGTGCCTTGACGTCAAGAGCACATGGCACGCCCAGAAAGCCGGAAAAACACCCACCGCCTCCCAGTAGACGGAGCACCAAGGTCCCGACCCTCCACACCCCTGCCACCTCCGGAGACAGCATCCCGACGAAGTCAAAAGACACGGGGTGAAAAGGCCCTCACCCCATACCCGCCTGGGGGGGTACAACCATGGCTCCATAGGGGATGGATTGCACTGGATGGTGATTAGGTGAGCGAGGGCGTAACTGACCACCGGCGACTCCCGAAGAATGGGAGAAGAGGAGAGCAGAGGAGGGGGAAAAAAAAGACTGGTTTATAAACTACAACCATTATGACTTAAGGTTAAGCAGTGGCATCTTTGGACTCGAAAAGTGCTTTTTGGCATGGGAGAGATTTGAGAGATTAGAGAGAAAGTGAGAGATGGAATGGGAAGAGGAAGGGCTATCTCCAGATGCAATGTTAGAGCTGCAAATGGCGGAAAATCGCTGCTCAAGGAACTAGTAAGGGGGGGACTAATAAAACAGCACAAAGACAGCAGTAAAAAAAAAAAGGCACTCATCCACCATGCCAGAAGAGTCATTGTACTGAAATATATGTGCAAAAATAGTGACAGTTTATTAAAGACGTACTTAACTTCCTCTTAAAAAAGTGCTATAGGTGTGAAATGTTGAGGGCTGCAGCCGTCATAGTGTTTTATCTGGCTTTTGTATTTATTTTGAAAGTTTCACCAGGACTGACATGCTGAGCTGTTAACAGCTCGTTTCCAGATGTGTCCTGGTCGCGGGGGGTAGAGGAGGGTCATAAATAACAATTAGAAAAGTATTTACATAGCAGGTAAAAAACATAACTCAGCATCATATGACAAGCAACACTGAAAGGCATTTAAGCAAGATATGTACATTGGCATGGATATAGCAGGATGCATCCAGGACAAGAAGAAGATGCAAATTAAAGTGCAGATAATGCAGGCAGGTGGTGATGAAGCTAACCAGTAGATTTCCAAGAATCTGTTTTTTTTTTTTGGGGGGGGGATGGGTTAGCAGGAGTTAGGGCAAGGAGTTAAGAGTAAGAGGTAGAAGGAGATGAGACGTGGGAGAGGTGTAGGGTGTGGACGGAGGGGGAAGAGGGGTACAGAGGGGGGTCAGGTGCAGTTACAGGAGTAAGGAGAGAACTTGAGAAGAGATGATAGTGAGCATAGGGAAGAGGCAGAGCCGGATGAAGAGGGGGAGAGAATTCCATAGGTTGGGGAAGCGGTAGGAGAAGACAGCCTGACCAGCTGAGAATTACCTAGTAGGGAGTGCTTGGCAGTGGAAGCCAGAGTTACGAAGCATGTAGTTGGAAGGAGGGGGAAGAAGAGGAGAGAGGTGAGGTAAGAGGGGAGAGAGCCAAGCCAGAATTTAGCGATAAAGGAGGTACAATGAGTTAGGCGCCTGGCTTCAAGGGAGTAAAGGTAGGGGGAGGTATAAAGGGAGCAGTGGTGGTTGTTGTGAGGTGGGCAGTCCAAAGCAAAGCGACTAAAGGAGTGGAAGAGGGAATCCAGTCTGGTCAGGGTGGACTTAGGAACAGCACTATAGACAGTGTCTCCATAGTTAAAAATGGGGAGAATCATTTGCTGGAGAAAACCAAAAAACTAAACAAACCGGGGCAAAGGGATCCACCTTTAATGTATTTCAATCCACAAGCAGCATCTATTACATGTAAAGGCAATTTAAAAAAGCAAAAAAGTAAAACCGGATTGACTTTCCGTTTTAGCAATGCCAGGAGTTTAATCAGAGCAAAGATGGACGAACTTCAAATTCTGTTGAAGAAAGATAACATTGACATAGCTGCAATAACGGAAACATGGTGGAATGAAAAATCAGACTGGAACATAAATATACCTGGTTATACAACTCATTACAGAAATAGAAAAGGTAAATTGGGGGGGTATTGCACTCTTCATTTAAGATTAAATCAAATTCAAACCTGAAATACCTGAAAATAATCAGATTGAAATCATTTGGGTAGAGCTACTAGGGGTTAGGGAACCAAAATACCTTATTGGCCTTTGTTACAGACCACCTGACACAGACCTAATAAGTAATCAAGCTATACTAAATAGCATAAACATCAAATCCAACTACAAAGAAATATTACTAATGGACAACTTTAATTTCCATGGCATAAATTGGCATAGTTACACAGGAACCAACATTCAGGAAAATCACTTCTTGGATTGCTGCTCGTCTAATGAACTACATCAACTAATTATTGTGGTAACAAGAAAAAACAATATTCTTGACTTACTGTAAACTAACAATACTGATAATATAACTAACATAAGGGGCAAACCTCCTATACATAACAGTGACCACAACATTATATGTTTTAACTGTGGTATACAGATAAAACGCGATATAGGGAAAACCATCTTTAAGGATTATAATAAAGCAAATTTGGCACAGTTAAAATCTGAACTTTGTATTTGGGATTGGGAAATGGATATAACCTCCCCGAATGATCTTTGGATCTCAGTAAAAAATAAAATACTAGATTTAGAGGCTAAATACGTCCCTAACAAAACAGTTTACAACAATAAAGGAAAGATTCCACCCTGGATAACTCCCGACTGTAATCAAATTAATCAAATAAAAAAAACAGGCATATAAATTAATGAAACGGGATGGGAGTGACTTCAACAAATGGAAGTATAGATCAGCCCTAAAAAATGTAAAAACAAAATAACCCTAGAAAAAAAGAAATTTGAATATGGTTTAGCATGTAGGAGAGATGGAGGGAAAAGCTTTTATACATACATAAATAAAAAGAAACAAACGTCTCAGACAGTAGGATCCACTACATCAAATACACAGGAGATAACAGCCCCCCAGCAAATGGCTGAGGTATTTATCGAATATTTCATGTCTGTATTTAATATTAAAAACAAATCTCATGATGTAATACCAACCATTTCCGATGACAATGACCTCACATTTACAAAAGATGAGATAAAGACTCAACAGCATTAACACAAACAAATCACCAGGGCCAGATAAGTTACACCCAAGGCTTCTAAAATAAATTAACGATTGGCTATTAGAACCCCTATGCACACTATTTAATATGTCACTTGAATGTAATAAAATACCTAACGACTGGAAATCAGCAGTTGTAAAACCAATTTACAAAAAAGGAGACCATGCTGATGTTTCAAACTACAGACCAATAAGTCTAACATGCATAATAGAAAACATTTTTGAGACCCTATTAAAAAATAAATTAGAACAAGACTTCAAAACAAAAGGGCTGAGAGATAAATCACAGCATGGTTTTTAAAAAAATAGATCATGCTTAACAGGAAACCTGGTATTTTATGATTATATAAGCAAGAACCTTGAAAATAATACACCGATGGATGTTGTCTATCTTGATTTTCAAAAGGCTTTTGACAAACTACCTCATGACCTTGTAATAAATAAAATGAAATGATTATATATAAATAATAAAATTATTAACTGAGTAGAAGAGTGGTTAAATGTACGGACCCTATGTGTGTGTATTAGAGGCCACATGTCCGACTTACATCCAGTTACCAGTGGAGTGCCGCAAGGGTCAGTTTTAGGCCTATTACTATTCGATATTTTTATATCAGACTTAACTACTGATATAAACAGTTTTTCCATTAAATTCGCAGACAATATAAAAATAGCAGCATCAGTTAAAACTCTGGATGACATATCAAACCTCATCAACAATCTTAGGAAAATTGAGACATGGGCAGATAAAAACCATATGTCCTTTAACATAGACAAATGTGTAACCATGCACTTCGGTACTGCTAACACATTAAATAAGTACACACTAAATGGGCACATACTAACTTCTGTGGTCCAACAAAATGACTTGGGTGTAATCATTAACCCTGAACTAACTTCTGGTAGTCATTGTAATTTTATCATAAACAGAGCTAATAGACTTATCGGTTGTATTAAAAGGAGTTTCACCTTCCGAGAAAGGGGTTGCATCCTGCCATTGTACAGGGCATATGTGAGGCCTCACCTCGACTACTGCTCCCCCCCTTTGGAGTCCGTACCTAAAAAGAGACATTGGTAGAGTGGAGGGAGTTCAGAGGAGACTAACAAAGATGGTCAGTAACATGCGGGACAAAAATTATGAGACAAGGCTACAGGAACTAAATATGTACCCGTTGGAATTAAGAAGAAAGAGAGGTGATCTCTTACTGATGCACAAAATACACACCGATATTGAATTATTGAATCAGTTGAATATGACCAATAATAATCGTGACCGCATCCTACATAGCCATACCCACCAACTTGCACTCACATTCCCCAGAACCAATAAAAGAAGAGCCTACTACACTCAAAGAATTATTCCATTATGGAACTCTATCCCCAACCTACTACTTGAGTGCAACAATCATGCTACGTTCAAACAAAATCTAGATAGATTTCTGTTGTAAACTGAGGGCGATTACACCAGCTTGTGCAGGAGATGTACACTTATGGGCTTCGGCCTTCTGTATGCCTACCTTTTCCTAGTATGAAATCCTAATATGAAATGGTTCTGTGAGCCAGCAAGGAGATGCAACCATGGTTCCTATATAATGCACCTTGTTTAGAGTGTAGTTTTTTGTGGATTGTATCCACATGCCCAGAAAAGCTGAGGTGTCGATTGAGCCAGACCCCACGGTACTTAAAAGGTGGGAACATCATCGATAGTGGTCCCATCTAAGGTGTGGAAGGCAGGGAGGTAAGTGAGCCTAGAGAACTTCTACCTAGTGCCAGAGGACATGGAGACTGTTGTTTTTGGCATTGAGAGACAGTTGATTTGATCGGAACCAGTGTTGGATGTTGTTGAAGTCCAGCTGGAGCTTGGCCAGCAGATCAGGAGGAGGAAGGGGAGGAACCTGAGGCGTAAAGAACTGTATCGTCTGTGTGTGTATATATGGATGGACGCAGAGATGCAAGTAGTGGGGAAATCATTCAGGAAAGCTGAAAAGAGAATTGGGCCAGGGATGGAACCTTGGGGGACACCAGTGGTGACAGGGAGTGAAGGAGATAAGGAATCTCCAATTTTAAGTGACTGAGTCCTATCACCAAGATAGGAGTGGAACCATTTAGTAGCAGATGTGGAAAGTCCCGCTGCTGTAAGTTTTTCAAGGAGAAGGGGGTGGACTACAGTGTTGAAGGCTTTGGCCAAGTCGACAACGATGGCGGAGGTGATAAGGCCCTGATCCATGCCTAAAAGAATGGAATCAGTAAGCCAAAGGAGGAAGTGGAGTGGGATTTACGGAAACCAGTCTGGAAAGGAGTAAAGAAGGAGGATGAATTAAGGAAGGGGGAGAGCTGAGAAAGTACTAGTTTCTCTTGAAGTTTAGCAATGGTGGGGAGCAGGGAGATAGGGTGGTAATTGCCAGCACTGGTGTGGTTGCCCCCTTTGGGAAGGGGTACAACAGTACCATGTTTCCATGTGTTAGGGACAGAGGCAAGTGAGAAGGAGAGGTTTAGGAGGGAGGAGAGTGGGGTAGAGCAGTAGCTGGGGTAGTGAAATGGAGAAGTTTAGGGTCGAGTCTGTCAGGGCTTCTACCCTTGAGAGGGTTAGGGCTAGGAGGGACTTGAGAGTGTCAGCAGGAGATATAGGAGAAAAGGAGAAGGGGATACGGGGAGGGTAGGTGGGGGAGGGGTTGGAGGGATGGCGGAGAGAAGGGAGGAGGCACAGAGAATGAAGAAAGCGCTGAACTCGGGGGCAACAGAGTGGGGGTCAGAAATGATGACATCATTTGCCTTGAGGAGCAAGGTGGAGGAGTGGGTTGGGAAGGGGGAGAGAAGAGGGCATGGACAACCTTCCAGAACTTGTAGGGGTGGTTAGTGTTGGACTGGAAGGTGAGGCAAAGTACTCTGCCTTGTCAAGCGTAGTGGCTTTGGTACAGGCATTGTGAAGGGCACGGTACTTGAGTAAAATCAGCAGGGGAGCCAGGGGACTTGTGAGCCTTCCAGGCAAGATCTCAAGCTAGCAGGCAGGCCAGCACTTCGGCAGAGATCCAAGGGAGGTGGAAATCACGGACCCTGGTTTTCCTGAGGGGGACGTGCAGGCCCCAGATAGACTGAAATTTGGACTTAAAATACATATGTAACTCTCTAATAAGTAGTCACTATTTTTGCACCGTGTATTTTTGTTTAGAAACTTTTCTGGCATGGTGAGATGGTGCTAAGCAGTAGAGCTGCACAGCCTAGGGCTTGACAGTAAGCAGGAGAGGAATTTCCTTCCCACACCCTTAAATTGCTATCCAGTACTTGTACTTTGTCAGTGCTTTAAGGCACTTTTATTGGCTTCCTCCACTCTGAATGCACTGCCGGCTCTTCCCTTTACACTGTTTTGGGGGCATTTCCAGTGGAGAAGTGTGTGAATGGGAGTGGCACTGTTGCAGGCAAAGCAGTGTTTTTACATGTTTGCAAAAAACACCTGCACCGGCATACACTGGTTCTTGTTCCCAACAAACCAGGGAATGCTCTGTGCTGCAATGGAGCTCAGCAGAGTGGCTTGCAATGCTCTTGTAACTCTTTTTATGCTGCTGAATCTGCACTGCTGGCACCAGTGCAGATCCGGTAATGTAAAAGCCCCTTTAGAAATCTAAACAGTAGCCTAGTAACAGATCAGGCTTACAGTGGCTACTTCTCCAGATTACTTCTGTTTTATCAGCAGTACAGGATTCATGTTTTAACGTTTATCTTCATTTTTCTAACAGGCTTCACCCAGCAAATGCATTGAATGTGCAGTGGGACTGGGACCTTGTAACACAGTTCATGGAGGGGAAGGTAAACTGGTTGAATTCTTTCACTTATTTTTTTGTTGTTGTTTTGTTTAATAATGCACTCTGACCAACCTCTGTAGCCATTATCAGGTCTCAATCTTCTTTACTTTCTAAGAAAGAGAACGGGACCCCAGCAGGGAATATCTGTATTATAGTAGCTGTAATACTGCTGGGGTGGTTGCTTGCGGAAGACAAAGCCATTCAACTTTACTTTTGGGCTAGCCGAGTGTCTGGGTCACTGTGAATTTCACTGCTGCCTGGAAGACTGGCGGGGTCTGCATTCGAGCTCAAGAGTAGCTCACTGGGTGTGGCTGGTAATGAAACATGTTGTGGAGGGAGGCTGCTAGGGAGGGAGGGCAGGCACTGCCTGGCATCTCTGTGCTCCCTGTTGGACAAAGAGAGAGTGACATTTCTATGCAGGTAGATGCTCATCCACACTCCTGGGTGCAGCTGGAGTGGACACAATTGGCTGGGAGGGGTAGGGATGGGGAAAAATAATAGTGGCTCCGTTCTAAGTCAGGAGTTGCACAGTATGCTTTATGGTAATATGCATGATGTACGGAGTTTTATTTTATTGTGTATTTTTATTATAATACTGACTGTGTTTTGTATTATGAAATGGGTATAAAAAAATCAAGTAACCTGATTGGCTGAGGAGCTTAGAACCCAGTGCTAACATTCCGGCACAACATTACTGGGAAAAGATAAGTTACCTCACTGACCTGTTTACATTAATTAGGCACAGCTGTATCAGTCCACCACACTTCCTTTATTTACATTAAAGATGATCAAATGCATACATATTTCATAAAAAGCTTGGATTCCCTTGACTTCACATCCCTGTGTCATGATTAGCGTTTCCTGAAAATATCATGCTGTTTGGTTTTGTGGTTTTCTTTAAATCAGCATTTGTTAATGTGCTCTGCAGTAACTGAAAACAGTGAAGATGTTTCTGTCCCTGTCAGTGAGCAATGACATCGTACTTGTCCAGCCTGCTGCTTCAGCAGTTAAATCCCTGACTGACCGAATAAGCTGTTGCAGTTCCTAGTTAGAGCAGTCTGTAGAACTAATTGTTTGCACTCTGAGTTTGTTACTAACCCATTTGGCTTCTGTTTAGAGAGATATGCTTAAAATCTTTCTGCTGGCCCGTCGGTGCAGCGGTTGTATTTCTGCTCGCGACGCCAGCGACCTGGGTTCGGGAACGAGCCCGGGTCACTGGAGGGCCGGCCGGGGGGAGAAGGATTGAGCGTCCCAGGGACAGCTCTCCTTCTCCAGGGGGGAGGGTAGGGGACTAGTCCAGCGCCTGCTGGCTCCTAGCGGCGGCTGGGAGTATCACAGGACGCACAGCCCAAATGCTAACTGGGGGAGGAATGGATGTCGGCGTATGCCGTGACGTCACTACGCTGCCCCCAACAGAAACAAGGAAAATTGCTCGCTGGCCGCCGGATGACGGCTTTCCGTTCCCTGAGTGCGTCTAGCGCCTTCCCAGGGCCTCCTGCTCCTCAGCAGCATCCCCGGGCCCTAGTAGTGTGTGCTGGGGTCAGCCCCTCGCCCCGGTGCCTTACCCCTCGGAGGAGGGGGACCCGCCCGGCGAAGGGATACGCTGGGATATCCTGGGGGCCGGCTGCCATATGAGGCCCAGAGGAGGGCTGGGTAAGGACAGTGGGGCTGGGGGAACCTGTGGAGCCCGAAGGAGTGGGGACCAGTGAGCACGGGAGGCGGGGGAAAAAAAAATCTATCTTTCTGTTTTCATAAAAAGTTAATCATTTGAGGTTCAGTGCTGCATTTTAGTGGTATGAATGAATATCTGTTAGAAATTACCTTGTCTGTATCACAGATGTTAGTTCAAACACCATGAAGTCTTGCTATATTATGACAAATAGCAGTTAGCCACAGCACTTGAACTGCCCCGGAGAGGAAGGAGTTAACTCCAGACTGACTGGAGTTCCAAGCGCGAGTGATTTGCTGAAAGCTCTATCTGGCTAGTTTCAAACTGAAACTGTCAGATTCTTTACTCAACTTCACTGAACAGTCGCTCGGAGATCTGCTCCTTCAGCTCGGTTCATTTCTCGGTTCAAGCAGTGTTTCGGTTCATTTAACCGGCAATAAGTATTTATTTTACCGCATTTCGGTTCAAAGCTCTATCTGGTAAACCGTAAGTACAGGATTTTAAAGTCTGTGTGGAAATTAATTATCGGTTCGGTTTTGAACCGAGCAGTTTACTAAAAAAACAATTTTAAATAATAGCTTGGGCTTTTAGAGTGCAGTTCCTGGTTCTTATCGGTTCTAAAAAACCTATCTCTTAAAATTAGGTTTTCAAATACCCGTGACACGAGTTAGGAACCGATAAAGGGTGTCTTACCTAGCACTGCCATAAAAAGGGCAAGTTTTGGATAGGCTGGCATTATGTCTGAGAAACCCAAAGAAAAACCCGGGCCCACTGGGTTTCAACACTGTGATGTTTGTGGGAAGCCTTTGCCAAGGCTGACCCACACACCATGTGTTTATTGTCTGAGGGGCTGACCACCTCCTGTCAGACTGCCAGGTGTGTAAAATTTCCCTGCAGCCACCCTGGAGAAAGATTGGGCGGCTCAGGGAGCGAGAAGCCAAAAGTCCGCTGACCGGATGGCCAGCCGGTCCAGCACCCACTGGACCAGAGGGTGCCCTCTGACCAGATGAGACTACCTCGGGCAAAGGAAGGCTGGTTCTGAGGAACCAGTCCCAGTAAAAAATCTAAGAAATCAGCAGGTCTGGAGTGCAAGATTGCCTCTCCAACTGCTGCAGAGATAACTAAAGCCATACAGATTGTCAGTCACTGTCTCAGGGACCCGGCAGACCACCAACAGCTGGCAAAGGTTGGTTCGTTCGGTTCCAGTGGTTCAAGAGTATGATGTTGAGGAATTTTATGAACCACAGGAGGGAGGAAGATTTTGATCATTATGTATGTGGCTGGGAGGGTCTGGGCGTGCCATTGAACCGGACATTTCTCCAGACAGACCATTAGAATCTCCCCTATGCTGTCTGAGTCCCCTTCTCATTTATGTTTTACAAAAGGTTGCAGAAACCCTCCAGCTTCCCTTGGAAGAGGCTGTGGATGAGCAAGAGGATCCTGATTATGTTGAGATGATGGATATCCCAGAGTCTAGGAGGTTGTCTATTCCTTTGCATAAGTCATTTAGGAAGCAAACAACAAAAATTTTAAAAAATCCTCATTCTGTCCCTCCTGTAGATAAAAAAATGGACAGAAGGTATACTTTATCAGGCCCTGATACAGACTTCCTCACTGAGCAGTGTAGTCATGTAGGTGTGGTACAAGCTGCAGCCTGTGACAAGGCTAATATCCCCCTGGCCTCACATCCTCCTGATAAGGATTCCAGAAAGATTGATGTCATGGCGAAAAAACAGTATATGGCAGCTTCTTTGGGACTCAGGCAGGCAAATTATATGGCTTATGTGGCTAGATATCAGAAATCTAGATGGGATATAGTGTTGCAGTTAGCCAAGCAGGCCCATGGCCAGCTGGCTAGTGATTGGAACAGGTGGCTGCTGATGGCATTGAAGCCTCTAAAGTTCAATTTCATACTGCTGTAGACATTAATGATGTTTCCTCTAGGGTCATGGCCACTTCTGTAGCTTTCCGTGGGTTGGCATGGCTCAGGTGCACTAATCTGTCACAGGATACTCAGTCAAAGGCTATGGATTTTCCTGTGGTGGGAAATTCTCTGTTTGGAGAGCAAGCGGAAAATTATATGAAAAAGATGGATGAATACAGAACTACCTACAAAAGTGCCCAGGCCAAGGGCGGCATGCCACTCCACAGAGGCACACTCCCAGAGGGGGGCAGGCCTTTCCACAGGCCTTTTTATCAATCCCAAGCCTCCTCTGCTTTTGCACAGAGGGTTTTTCAGAGGCAGAGGTAGGCGGGCGCAGGTAGGCCGTCCCCCACCCCTTAGCCTAAGGCTACTGCCAAGCAGGCACCCTGATGGGGTGCCCAGGGCCGATTCTCCTGTACCAGTTGGAGGCAGGTTGGCTTATTTCAGCCAGAACTGGGTGTCCCTAACCTCGGACAAATGGGTTCTGGAGGTAGTAAGCCAGGGTCTGGTTCTCAGCTTCAAACAGTTTCCAAAGATGAGAACCAGACATTTTCCACCTGCAAGCCCTTTAGAGGCCCTTGCTTTGGAATCAGAGGTCTCTTCAAACACCATGAAGTCTTGCTATATTAGGACTTATTGCAGTTAGCCACTGCACTTGAACTGCCCCGGAGAGGAAAGAGTTAACTCCAGAGAATCTGGAGTTCTAAAGCGCGAGGGCGCTATACCAAAGCTCTATCTGGGCAGTTTCAAATGAAACTGTCAGATTCTTTACTCCGCTTCACTGAACAGTCGCTCCGGAGATCAGCTCCTTCAGCCGGTTCATTTCTTGGTTCAAGCGAGTATTTTCGGTTCATTTGAACCGGCAAAAAGTAATTATTTTACCGCATTTCGGTTAAAGCTCTATCTGGTAAACCGTAAGTACAAAATGTAAAGTCTGTGTGGAAATTTAGTTATCGGTTCGGTTTTGAACCGATCGGTTTGCTTATTTTAACGTTTTAAAGTTTTGGGCTTTTAGAGTGCGGTACCCGGTTCTTACTGGTTCTAAAAAAACCTCGATTTTAAATAGGGTTTTTTCAAATATCCGTGAAACGGTTAGGAACCGATAAGGGTGTCTTGCCTGGCACGGCCATAAAAAGGGCAAGTTTTTGGTTAGGCTGGCATTATGTCTGAGAAACCCAAAAAGAAAAACCGGGCCCACTGGGTTTCAACACTGTGATGCTGTGGGGAAGCCTTTGCCAAGGCTGACCCACACACCACTTGTGTTTATTGTCTGGGGGCTGACCACCTCCTGTCAGACTGCCAGGTGTTTAAAATTTCTCTGCAGCCACCCTGAAAGAGATAGGGCGGCTCAGGGAACTATTGGCCAAAGTCAGCTGACCGGATGGCCAGCCCGGTCCAGTACCCACTGGACCAGAGGAGTGCCCTCTGACCAGGGCTGAGACTTCCTCGGGCAAAAGGATGGTACAGAGGAACCAGTTTAAAAAAAAAAAAAAAAAAAATGAATATGGCAGAAAATCAGTAGGTTTGGAGTCCAAGATTGTCTCTCAACTGCTGCAGTAGTTAAGCCATACAGATTGTCCAGTCACTGTTTCTAGGTCCTGTCGACCATCTACAGTTGGTAAAAGGTGGCTCGTTCAGTTCAGTGGTTCAGGTTTATGATGTTGAGGAATTGTTATGAACCACAGGAGTGGAGGAGAAATTTGATCAATACATGTGTGGCTGGTAGGGTCTGGACGTGCCCTTAAGCGGACATTTTCTCCAGACAGACTTTTAGAATCTCCTCCTTTTCTGTCTGAGTCCTTTTCTCAGTTTATGTTTTACAAAAAGCTTGCAGAATCCCCAGCTTCCTTTAGGAGGCTATGGATGAGTAAAGGGAGCCTGATTATGTAGGAATGATGGGCTAGGAGGTTGTCTTTCCTTTGCATAAGTCATTTAGGAAGTAAACAACAAAGATTTTATAAGATTCCTCTTTCTGTCCCTCCTGTAAGATAAAAAAATGGACAGAAGGTGTATTTCGTCAGGCTCTGTTACAGACTTCTCACTGAGCAGTGTAGTCATGTAGGTGTGGTACAAGCTGCAGCCTGTGTCAAGGCTAGTACCCTGGCCTCACATCCTCCTGAATAGGATTCCAGGAGGATTGATGCCATGACAAAAAACAGTATATGGCAGCTTCTGTGGGACTCAGACAGGCAAGTTGTATGGCTTATGTGGCTAGATTGGAAATCTAGGTGGGACGCAGTATTGCAGTTAGCCAAGCAGGCCCATGGCCAGCTGGCTAGCGAGGTTGGAACAGGTGGCTGCTAATGGCACTGAAGCCTCTAAGTTCAAGTTCATACTGCTGTTGGTGTTAATCTTGTTTCTCTAGGGTCATGACCACTTCTGTAGCTTTCCGTAGGTTGGCATGGCTCAGATGCACTAATCTGTCCCAAGATACTCTGTCAAAGTCTATGGATTTGTTTCTTGTTGTGGGTAATTCTCTGTTTGAGGAACAAACAGAAAGCTATATGAAAACAGGATGATTACCTACAAAAGTGCCCAGGTAGAGGCTCAGGCCTCCTCTGCTTTCGCCAGAGGGGTCTCTTCAGAGGCAGAGATAGACGGGGCACAAGTAAACCGTCCCCCTCCCCTTAGCCTAAGACTATTGCCAAGCAGGCACCCTGATGGGGTGCCCAGGGCCGATTCTCCTATACCAGTGGGCAGGTTGGTTTTTATTTCAGCCAGAATTGGGTGTCCCTAACTCGGACAAGTGGGTTCTGGAAGTAATAGGTCTGGTTCTCAGCTTCAAACAGTTTCCAAAGATGAGAGCCAGACAGGTCCACCTGCAAATCCTTCGGAATCCCTTGCTTTGGGAGCAGAGGTTTCTTCTCCTCTGAACTGCAAAGCAGTAGAAGGTCCCTCCTTGCCACCGGGGCAAGGGGCTGTACTCATGATACTTTCTTACCCTATAGAAGGCAGGAGATTGGCGGCCCATCTCAGATTTAAGGTACCTGAACAAGCATCTTTTGAAAACAAAGTTAAAAATGTTAACTCTGGCTGAGGCCAGGGACTGGCTAGCTTTCCTGGACCTCAAGGATGCCTATTTTTCATGTTTTGATCAGGCCTTCTCACGAAAGTACCTCAGGTTACCCTCAGGCCACTACCAGTTCAGGGCAATGCCCTTGACCTTACCTCTGCGCCAAGGGTATTGAAATTCTAGCTGTGGTAGTGGCTCTTTTAAAAGGCAAGGATTGCTTTGTTTCCTTTCCTGGATGACTGGCTCTTAGTGGGTCAGTCTCCAGATCAAGTAAAATCCCTTGCAAGTCACCAGCAGCTTCTCACCTTTCTGGGATTCCTGCTGAATTTACCAAAGTCAGTTCTCGAACCAGTTCAGAGTACTAACTTTCATAGGGGCAGAGTTGAACACAAAGTTGAGCAGGGCATTTCTCCCCTCTGAAAAGGGTAGGCAGTCTCTTGCCCTGGCATCTTCCATTACTCTGCGAGTCTCTTGACCAGCATAGCATTTGCTACAACTACTAGGGCACATGGCTGCTTCCACAGCTGTAGTGCAGGGAGCAAGATTCCAGATGAGGGACATTTAGTTCCATCTGAGGGCCTATTGGTCCCAAAGGAGGGATTCCCTTTCCAAATTGGTTCTAGTGACCCAATCCCTGATCCTGGCCTTACACTGGTGGCAGGATCAAAGCAATCTAAAACTAGGGGTCCTCCTCATTCCCTCACCACGGATGCTCCTGTGTTAGGGTGAGGAGCTCGCTTAAGCGCCTGTCCACGAGGGAGTGTGGTCTCCCTAGGAATCTCTGCTCCACATCAATTTTGGAACTCAGAGCTGTCTTCTAGCTCTTAGGAGTTTTCAGCTTCTGTCCAGAACAAGGTAGTTCAAGTCAGGACAGACAACACCACAATAATGTGGTACATCAACAGGCAGGGGCACTCGGTCATCAGCCTTGTGCACGAGCAATGAAGTGGTGGTCTCTGGCACTCCTGAACACCTCCCTGATAGCAGTTCACCTCCCAGGGAAGGACAATGCCCTGGCAGATGCCCTCAACAGGATTCTCAGGAGCCATCACGATTGGGCTCTGAATCTCTCAGGTGCTGGGTTCAGTCCTTGCCAGATGGGGCTCATTTTCAGATAGATCTTTTCGCAGCCCCAGATAACCACTAACTTTCTCTGTTTTGTTGAGGCCTCCAGTGCTGGGATCAGCCCCTGGACGCTTTTCACTTGGATTGGAAGGGAAGTTTCTGTACACCTTTCCTCCTTTTCCCTTTCTTTCAGGGTACTAGTAAAATCAGATCTCAGCCCTGCAAAGCGATTCTGATTGTTCCAAACTGGAGCCAGACAGCCCTGGTACCCATTTGTCCTTGACAGTCCACCTACCCTGAGCTTGCCCAGAGTCCACGACTTACTGGCCTTTGCACAGGGAGAGTGTGGTATCCGAACCTCAAATTCCTCCTTCTCAAGGCAGCTCTTGAGGAGTTAGAATTTGCTGATTTACACCTTTTTCAAGGTGTCGCGGATATTTTAAAGGCTTCAAGGAAGCTTTTTCACTGGGGCCACTTACAATTCTAAGTGGAACAGGTTTTCAGTCTGGTGCGCTGAGAAGCAGATTATACCACAGTCTGCTTATCTGCCCATTTTCTGGACTTTTTGGTCCATTTTAAATTCCTTAGGTCTTGGGCCAGCTACCTTAAGGGTTCCTGTGGCAGCTGTCTCTGTTTTTTCTGCAAGCAGGGAAGCCTGCTTCCTTTTCTTCTCAACCTGTGTTTTCCAAGTTTTAGGGGTTGCTTCACACACCCTCCTTTTTCGGGAACCAGCTCCTGCATGGAGCCTGAATGTTTGCATTGCTCAGTTAATGCAAACCCCTTTGGACCTCTGTCCCCAGCAGAGCTCAAGCTTCTCACTTGGAAAATGTTTTTTTCTGGTGGTTTCACTTCTGCCAGATGCAAAAGTGAACTACAGGCCCTGGCTTTGGAAGAAGATTTTTCTCTCCCCACAGGGATAAGACAGTCCCTAGGACTAACACAGGGTTTGTCCCTAAGTGGTTTCAGGTTTCCACCTGAACCAACCCATCTCTCTCCCAGGATTTTCACTGAGCATTCTTCCTCAGGTGAGAGGAGACTGCACAACTTGGACGTCAAAAGAGCCTTATGCTACTATTTGTAGCGCACCAAGGGTCACAGGTTGAATCCTCCCCAACTCTTCCTTACCTAGGGGCGAGGTTGGCAAAGGAACCTGCCACTAAGAAGACAATTGCAAGGTGGATTGTCTCTTGTATCATTTTTGTTATCAAAGACTAGGTAGGAGAGCCCCCTCAGGACTGAGGGCTCACTCCACCAGGTGTACAGCTGCATATCTAGCGGCTGCTAGAGATATTCCCATTCTGGAAATCTGTCGAAGCTGTTACTTGGAAGACAGTTCACACTTTTACCAAGTATTATTCCCTGGATTTCTGTCCAGAGAGATGCTCGTTTTAGGCACAGCTGTGCTTCAGAGCCTATTTCCTAAGTAGGTTCTGACCCTCCTCCATGGAGGTACTGCTGTGTAATCTGCAATAGAGTCCTAATATAGCAAGACTTCATGGTGTTTGAAGAAAAATTACTCACCTTAGTAATTGCTTTTCTTCTCATGGAGTCTTGCTATATTAAGACCACCAACCTGCCCTCTCAGAACTTCTACTGGGGTGGGGTGGCAAATTAGTGCAAGCACTGTGTCATGCCATTGTAGTTCTTCCCTTCACCCTCTTTTATTTGGGTTGAGGGAACTAGGGGTTTCTGTGTTGAGTGATTTGTTGGCCCCTTCCTGGACTTGAGTCTTTGGGGAAGGGGGTCTAATAGTGCTTGTCAGGGGAAAACTAATAATACCATTATTCATTCTTATTATTGTTCTATTGTTGTTTATATTGTTGTTATTACTACTAGTAGGTAGCCATTTGGCTAGTGTAGAGCTTTCCACACAGACTTGTTGCTTAGTGTTAGCTTCGTAAAGATCTGACAGTTTCATTTGAAACTGCCCAGATAAAGCTTTGGTATAACCCTCGCGCTTTAGAACTCCAGATTCTCTGGAGTTAACTCTTTCCTCTCCGGGGCAGTTCAAGTGCAGTGGCTAACTGCAATAAGTCCTAATATAGCAAGACTCCATGAGAAGAAAAGCAATTACTAAGGTGAGTAATTTTTCTTCCCTCCTGAGACTGCAAAGCAGTGGAAGGGTTCCTCCTTGTCACCAGGGCAGGGGCTGTACTCAGATACTTTCTTACCCCAAAAAGACAGGAGAATGGCGGCCCATTCTAGACTTAAGGTACCTGAACAAGCATCTTTTGAAACCAAAGTTCAAAATGTTAACTCTGCAATGATTTTGCCCTCCCTCAGGCCAGGGGACTGGCTAGCCTCCCTGGACCTCAAGGATGCCTATTTTCATGTCCTGATCAGGCCTTCTCACGAAAATACCTCAGGTTCGAACTGCCCTCAGGTCACTACCAGTTCAGAGCAATGCCCTTGGTCTTACCTCTGCTCAAGGGTATTCACAAAATGTCTAGCTGTGGTAGTGGCTCATTTAAGAAGGCAAGGGTTGCTGTGTTTCCCTACCTGGACGACTGGCTCATTGTGGGTCAGTCCCCAGATCAGGTAAAATCCCACTTACAAGTCACCCAGCAGCTTCTCACTTCCCTGGGATTCCTGCTGAATTTACCAAAGTCAGTTCTAGAACCAGTTCAGGTACTAACTTTCATAGGTGCAGAATTGGACACAAAGTTGGCCAGGGCATTTCTCCCTCGGAAAGGGTAGAAGCTGATTGCCCTGGCATCCTCTTCACCCTCTGGGTCTCTCGACCAGCAAGGCACTTTCTGCAACTAGGGCACATGGCTGCCTCCACAGCTGTAGTGCAAGGGCAAGATTCCAGATGAGAGACATTCAGTTTCATTTGAGGGCCTATTGGTCCCAAAGGAGGGACCCCCTTACCAAATTGGTCCCAGTGACCCCAACTCTGATTCTAGCTCTTCAGTGGTGGCAGGATCAGAGCAATCTAAGACAAGGGGTCCCCTTCATTCCCATTTCTCATTCCCTCACCCTCACCACGGATGCCTCCTTGCTGGGGTGGGGCGCGCACTTGGGCGACCTTTCCACTCAGGGAGTGTGGTCCCCCCAGGAATCTCTGCTCCACATCAACCTATTGGAACTCAGAGCTGTCTTTTTAGCTCTTCAGGTTTTCTCAGCATCTGTCCAGAACAAAGTAGTTCAGGTCAGGACAGACAATACCACAACAATGTGGTACATCAACAAGCAGGAGGGCACTCGGTCATCAGCCTTGTGCACCGAAGCAATGAAGTTGTGGTCTCTGGCTTACTCCTGAACACCTCCCTAGTAGCAGTTCACCTTCCAGGGAAGGACAATGTCTCAGCGGATGCCCTCAGCAGGATTTCTCAGGGTCATCACGAATGGTCTTTGAATCCCTAGTGCTGGGGTCCAGTCTTTGCCAGATGGGGCACTCCTCAGATAGATCTTTTCGCAGCCCCAGACAACCACCAACTTCCTCTGTTCTGTTGCAGGCCTCCAGTAATGGGCTCAGTCCCCTGGGCCTTTCTGTTGGATTGGGAGCGGAAGTTCCTGTATGCCTTTCCCCCTTCCCCTTCTCTTCAGGGTGTTAGTAAAATCAGATCCCAGCCGTGCAAAGTGATTCTGATTTGCACCAGACTGGGCCAGGCAACCCTGGTACCCACTGCTTCTGTCCTGACAGTCCACCCTCCCTGGACCTTCCCAGGGTCCACAACCTGCTGACTTGTGCCCAGGGGAGAGTTTGGTATCCGGACCTCAAATCCCTCCACCTCAAGGCTTGGCTCTTGAGGGAGTTAGAAATTGCTGATTTACACCTTTCTCAAGGTGTCCTTGATATTTAAAGGCCTCAGGAAGCCTTCCACTAGGGCCACTTATAATTCCAAATGGAAGAGGTTCTCCATCTGGTGTTCTGGGAAGCAAATTGTCCCAGAATCTGCTGATTTGCCCATTTTGCTGGACTACTTGGTCCATCTTAATTCCTTAGGCCTCAGGCCAGCTACCTTAAAGGTTCATCTGGCAGCTGTCTCTGCTTTTATATCAGCAGGAAAGCCTGCCTCCTTTCTTCTCACCCTGTGTTTTCCAAGTTTTTAAGGGTTGCTTCACACTAACCCTCCTTTTGGGACCCAGCCCCTGCCTGGGACCTTAATGTTTGCATTGCTCAGTTAATGCAACCCTTTGAACCTCTGTCTTCAGCAGACCTTAAGTTCTAACTTGGAAAACTGTTTTCCTAGTGGCCATCACTTCTGCCAGACATAAGTGAGTTACAAGCCCTGTCAGTGGAAAAGTTTTATTTCTTTTCACAGAGATAAGGTAGTCCTCAGGACTAACAGAAAGTTTTACCTAAAGTGGTTTCAGATTTCCATCTTAACCAATCCATCTCCCTTCCAGTATTTTCACTGAGCATTCTTCCTCGGGTGAGAGGAGATTGCACAATTTAGACGTCAAAGAGCTTTAAGCTACTATTTGGAGCAGCACCAAGGGTCACAGGTTGAATCCTTCAACTCTTCCTTACCTATGGCGAGGTTGGCAAGGAAACCTGCGACTAAGAGGACAATTGCCAGGTGGATTGTCTCTTGTATCCAATTTGCTACCAAAAACTAGGTAGAGAACCCCCTCAGGACTGAGGGCCCATTCCACCAGGGTACAGCTGCATCTCTAGCAGCTGCTAGAGATATTCCATTCTGGAAATCTGTCAAGCTGCTACCTGGAAAACAGTGCACACCTTTACCAAGCATTACTCCTGGATGTCAGTCCAGGAGAGATGCTCGGTTTGCTCAACCGTGCTTCAGAGCCTATTTCCTAAGTAGGTTCTGGCCCTCCTCCATGGAGGTACTGCTGTGTAATCTGCTAATTGTCATAATATAGCAAGACTTCATGGTGTTTGAAGAAAAAATTACTCACCTTAGTAATTGCTTTTCTTCTCATGGATCTTGCTGTAATATATTCACCCCTGCCCTCATGAACTTCTACTTGGGTGAGGGGTTGGCAAATTAGTGCAAGCACTGTGTCATGCCGTTACAGCTCTTTTCCCTTTCCCTTTTCTTTAGGATTAGGAAAACTAGGTATTTCTGTTTTTGGTTGTATGTTTGGCCCCCTCCTGGACTTCTGTCTTTTGGGGAGGGGGCCTAATGAATGTATGTTAGGGGTGATATTGTTGTTGTTGTTGTTTCTGTTATTGTTATTCTACTAGTAGGTAGCCATTTGGCTAGTGTAGGGTTTTCCACAGACTTTTGCTTAGTGTTGGCTCCGTAAAGATCTGACAGTTTCAGTTTGAAACTAGCCAGATAGAGCTTTCAGCAAAGCGCTCGCGCTTGGAACTCCAGTCAGCCTGGAGTTAACTCCTTCCTCTCCGGGGCAGTTCAAGTGCTGTGGCTAACTGCTAATTGTCATACTATAGCAAGACTCCATGAGAAGAAAAGCAATTACTAAGGTGAGTAATTTTTTCTTCTCTGTCATCAAAACTCTGCATTCTATTCTGGCTATATAAGACAGGGTTGTTTAATGGATATAAAATTAATTTGCATTCCATCAATTCATAGAAGCAGTGTGTCTTTGATGTAGGCTCAATAATTAGGTTCGTGTGAGAACAGTTTTGTTTTTATGTCAGATTGACATATGTGTCTGCCACACTGTTATTTCAGGAACATGTACTGTATGAAGTCATAAAATTCAGTTCTTTGTGGGGTTCTGTGTGAAAATACATCATATATGTGTATGACTAGAAATATTATACGGCATCCTGATGCCCCTGTCTCCTGCCTCTCAGTTGAGGCTGTTGCACCCCGCTTCCCTCTGTCCCCAACCCCCACAATCAGGGCCAATGCCCACAGTTGCCCCCTTTTCCTGTCTCCACAGACAGGGCTGCTGCACTCTGCTAAGCCCTAGAGTCCCAGGGCCTCTGCCTCCACAGTTTGTGTTGCTGCACCATGCTGCCCTAGACCACCAAAGGTGGGACTTTTGCTGCACCCACTTCCATTGCCCCAAATGGGCAGGGCTGCTGCACCACGTGCATCTCGTCACACTATCAGGGCTGCTGTTCCCTGATTCCCCACTGTGTCCTGCACCGCAGTCAGTGCTTCAAACAACATGAAGTCTTGCTGTATTCTGACAATCTGCAGTTAGCTCCAGCCTTTGAACTGCCCCGGAGAGTAGAGGGTTAATTTTCTATGCAGTGCATAGAACGTTGAGCTCGAGCTCGGTTGAGATCTCTGTCTGCATCACTTTGAAACCCAATCGTCAGTTTCTTTACTCTGCCTCACTGAACAGTCGCTCCGGAGATTTCTTCTTCTGCTCGGTTCAAACTTGGTTAAAGTTGTCGGTTTTCATTCCGAATTTATTTCCGCTTTGTCGGTTTAGGCTCTGTCTGTGGTACCGTGAGTACTTCAGATAGTTTCTCTATTTATTTGTGGAAATTGTAAAACTTGTGCTTTCGATCGGTTCGACTGAACCAATCCAGTATATTGAACTCTTGTGTTTTTCTTTAGTGTGTGGTTACCGGTCCTTATCGGTTTAAAAAAAAAAAAAACAAACGTGTTTTCAGTGTTTTTTTCCAATAGCCGTAACATGGTTAGAAACTGATAAGGGAGTCTTGCCTGGCAGTTGCCAAAAAAAGGGTAAGTTTGGTTAGGTTGGCCATGTCTGAGAAACCCAAGAAAAAAAACGGGCCCACTGGGTTTCAACCCTGCAGTGAGTGTGGGGAGGTCTTTGCTAAGGCCAATCCCCACACCACCTGTGTTTATTGTCTGGGGTTTGACCACCTCAATACAGACTGCCAGATTTGTAAAAACTTTCCTAAGTCTACCCTGGAGAAAAGATTAGGTAGACAGGAAAAGGAGGCCAAGAAGTCCGCTGACCCGGATGGCCAGCCCGGTTCGTTTCCGACTGAACCAGGAGGAGTGCCCTCTGACCAGGGCGATACTTCTTCGGGCAAGAGGAGAGCCGATCCTGAGGGATCAGTTCCTACGAAAAAGAAACGTAAGGAAAAATCAGCCGGTTCGGATCCAGAGGTTCATGTTCCGACCGCTGATGAGATTGACCGAGTGATTTGGATTGTTGAATCGCTTCGCCCGGCTCCGTTAGCTAGGGGTTCGGTTCGGTCGGTTCATCCAGTTCAGGATTATGCCCCTGAAGATTTTTATGAACCGGAATTTGAGGAGGGGGATTATGAGCAAGATGATTAGTATGATGGAGCAGAAAGTCTGGATGTGCTCATTGAACTGGACATCTCCCCGACAGACCTCCTGGTGTTTCCCCTCCCAGGCTCTCTGAGTCCCTTCCCCACTATCTATTCTACAGGAAAGTGGCTGAAACTTTCCAGCTCCCTATGGAGGAGGCTACAGAGGATCAGGAGGAGCCTGATTTTGTTGAAATGATGGACATCCCAGAGTCCAGGAGGCTGTGTATTCCCCATCACAAATCATTTAGGAAACGGACACAAAACATTATTAAAGTCTCCTAATTCTGTACCTCCTGTTGATAGAAGAATGGACAAGAGGTATTCCTTATCAGGCTCAGACATGGAGTTTTTCTGTCAGCAATGCAGCCATGTTGGGGTCATGCAGGCTGCAGCCTGTGACAGGGCTAATGTTCCCTTGGCTTCACACCTCCCAGATAAAGACTCCAGGAGGATGGATGCCTTGGCAAAGAAACAATACATGGCATTCTCTTTGGGACTCAGGCAGGCTAATTATATGGCCTATGCAGCCAGGTACCAGACGTCCAGGTGGGACGCTAAACAGGCCTCCCCCCACCTGGCCAAGGAGCTGGAGGAGGTGGCTGCTGATGGGACTGAGGCATCTAAGGTACAATTTCATGTTGCTGTGGACTCCAGTGATGTGTCATCAAGAGTCATGGCTACATCCGTGGCTCTTCGGAGAATGGCTTGGCTCAGATGTACTAGACTCTCACAGGACACCCAGGCTAAGGCCATGGATTTCCCTGTGGAAGGTAATTCTCTGTTTGGGGAGCAGACAGAGAATTACATGAAAAAGATGGAGGATTATAGGACTACTTATAGGAGTGCACAGGCCAAGGAGAGGCAGGCAACTCCTCAAAGGCAGCAATCTAGGGGCAGGAGCAGGCCTTTTTATAGGCCTTTCTACCAAGCACAGGCCTCTTCATAGAGGGGGTGGCAGAAGGGGGATGAGCAGGGCTACATCCACTCCTCAGCCTAAGGCCCCTGCCAAGCAGACACCCTGATGGGCCTGCCCGGGTCGACTCTCCTATTCCTGTAGGGGCCAGACTGGCTTACTTTGTCCAGGACTGGGTGTCTGTTACTTCAGACAAGTGGGTCCTGAAAGTAGTAAGCCAGGGACTGGTTCTAAGCTTCAAAAAATTTCCAAAGATGAGAGCCAGATCTTTTCCACCTGCAAGTCTCTCCGAAACCCTCGCCCTAGAGGCAGAGGTTTCATCTCTTCTGGCCTCAAGAGCCATAGAGTTCCTACCCTACATCGGGGCAAGGGTCTGTACTCCAGGTACTTTCTTACCCCAAAAAAAGACAGGGGAGTGGCGACCCATCCTAGATTTAAGATACCTGAACAAACATCTTTTAAAACCAAGGTTCAAGATGGTGACTCTAGGAATAATTCTTCCCTCTCTAAGACCAGGGGACTGGCTAGCCTCCCTAGACCTTGAAGATGCCTACTTTCACATCCCCATCAGGTGCTCCCACGGAAAGTACCTCAGGTTCAAGTTGCACTCAGGCCATTATCAGTTCAAAGCAATGCTCTTTGGTCTAACATCAGCTCCAAGGGTTTTCACAAAGTGCCTGGCAGTAGTAGTTGCCTTTTTAAGAAAGCAAAAGATTTCCATTTTTCTGTATCTGGACGACTGGCTCATAGTGGGTCAGTCTCCAGACCAAGTCAAGTCAGATCTGCAAGTGACCTAGCAAGTGCTCACTTCCCTGGGATTTCTTCTCAACCTCCCCAAGTCAGTTCTCGAACTGGTGCAGCTTCTTACCTTTATAGGGGCAGAGCTAGATACTGTCAAAGCAAGAGCCTTTCTTCTCTTGGAAAGGGCAAGAGTTCTTATAGAACTGGCTTCTTCCTTCAGCCTTCAGGTGTGCCGACCAGCAAGGCACTTCCGTCAGCTCTTGGGCCACATGGCAGCTTCTACAGCAGTGGTCCAAGGGGCAAGATTCCAGATGAGGGACATTGAGTTCCATCTGAGGGCCTTTTGGTCCCAAAAGGATCCTCTTACCAAACTGTTTCCAGTGACTCGGACACTGATCCAAGCTCTTCAGTGGTGGCAGGATCAGCACAATTTAAGGCAAGGGATCCCATTTGTCACTCAGTCTCATTCGGTGGTTCTTACCATGGATGCTTCCCTTTTGGGGTGGGGAGCCCATCTGGGGGCTCTCACAGTCCAGGGACTGTGGTCCCCTCAGGAATCCCTTCTTTATATCAATCTCCTGGAACTCAGGGCAGTTTTTCTGGCCCTGCAAGCTTTCTCTCAGTCTGTGCAGAACAAGGTGGTTCAGGTCAGAACAGACAACCCCACCACCATGTGGTACATCAACAAACAGGGAGGCACTCGGTCCACGGCCCTGTGCACGGAAGCCATGAGATTGTGGTCCCTGGCTTATTCCCTGCAGACCTCTCTGATAAGAAATCCAAACAAGAAACACCATGAACGACGGTCCAATTAACAACCATGCAGCTCTCAATGAGGGCGGCCAACCCTAATAACAGATAAATTCCAAGTATAGAGAGCGCAACAGTACCTCTAGCACTGGGAAAAATACTTTATACAGGTGAAGACTCAGTCACAAAAAGGAGCATTTTATAGTGAAAAAACACTCAAAATTTTATTGAAGTCTTCACAGTAGCAATACACAATAGAAAAACCAGTGAAAGGTGATGGCTGATCACTTGCACTGATTTTCTGTAAATATATTATACTGTGAACTTCAATAAAATTTTCACTATAAAACATCTTTGTAAACTATTCACCTGTATAATATTTTCCCAAATACTAAATACTGATAGCGCTTCTTCATGAATGAACCTCTCTGATAAGCAGTCCACCTTCCAGGGAAGGACAATGTGCTTGAGATGCATTGACAGGATCTCCCAGGACCATCACAAATGGTCCCTGGACCTTCTGGTGTTGAAAGTGATTTTTTCAAGGTGGGGCACTCCAGAGATGGATCTCTTTGCAGCCCAGACAATCACCAACTTCCTCTGTTTTGTTGCAGACCCCCAGTCTTGGGGCTTAGTCCTTCTGGATGCTCTGATGTTGAACTGGGAAGGGAACTTTCTCTACGCCTTCCCTCCCTTTCCTCTACTGTTCAAGGTAAGGTCACAACCCTGCAAAGTGATTCTGATTGCCCCAGATTGGACCAGGCAACCCTGGTACCCCCCTCTTACTGTCCCTAGCAGTCCATCTTCCCCTGTCTCCTAACAGGAATTACAACCTGTTAACCTTCTCAGGGGAGGATTTGGTACCCTAATCTTTGGTCTCTCAATCTCAAGGCATGGCTCTTGAAGAGTTAGAGTATGCAGATTTGCATCCATCCCAAGGGGTTCTGGATATTCTCAAAGCTTCTCGAAAGCTTGCCACCAGAAAGACTTAGGACTCCAAATGGAAAAGATTCAACATTTGGCGTTCCAAGAAGAATATCTCTCCAGACACTGCTGAATTGCCTACAGTTCTGGATTATATGGTCCATCTTAATGGCCTATGCCTCAGACCAGCTACTCTCAAGGTACACTTGTTAGCTGTTTCTGCTTTTCTGTCAGTGGGAAAGCCTTCCTCTCTATCATCTCACCCTGTGTTCTGTAAATCTTTCAAGGGATTGCTTCATACCGATCCTGCCCCTGCCTGGGACTTAAATGTTTGTATTGCTCAACTTTTGCAACCTCCTTTTGAGTCTATGTCCACAGCAGAGCTTAAGTACTTGACTTGGAAAACTGTGTTTTTGGTAGCCATTACCTCTGCCAGACGTATCAGTGAATTGCAAGCCCTGTCAGTGGAACCTGATTTTATCTCCTTTCATAGAGATAAAGTGGTCCTTAGAACCAATAGGAGGTTCTTGCCCAAAGTGGTTTCAGACTTCCATTTGAATCAGTCTTTGTCTCTCCCTGTCTTCTTCACTGATCCTTCTTCCTCAGGAGAGAGGAGGCTACACAGTTTAGATGTTAAAAGAGCCCTTAGCTACTACATAGAGCGTACCAAGTGTCAATAGGTTTGATTCCTTCCAGTTCCTCACTTATGGGGAAGTGGGAAAGGGCAAACCTGCCACCAAGAGAACTATTGCCAGGTGGATTGTTTCTTGTATACAATTCTGCTATGAGAAACTGGGAAAAATTCCACCCTCAGGCCTGAGGGCTCATTCCACAAGAGGTACAGCTGCTTCCCTGGCTGCTGCCAGGGATATCCCTTTGTTAGAAATTTGTCAAGCAGCCACTTGGAAAACAGTCCATACCTTTACCAAGCATTACTCTCTGGATATCCAGGCTGGGAGTGATGCTCAGCAGCGCACAGCAGTACTTCAGAGCCTATTCCCAAAGTAGGTTCTGTCCCTCCTCCTTGGAGGTACTGCTTGGTAGTCTGCAGATTGTCAGAATACAGCAAGACTTCAAGTTGTTTGAAGAAAAAATTACTCACCTTAGTAATTGTGTTTCTTCTAATGGAGTCTTGCTGTATTCTGACCTCCCTCCCTGCCTCCCCTCTCAGAACCTGGTTTTGGGAGGTGAGTGGGCAGGCACAGTGTTGCACCCCAGGGGTGCTTCATGCACACCCTCCATTTTATCTGGGTGCTGTTGTATTATGATCTTTTATTTTTGGATGGGTTTTGGGTTTCCTGACTTGAGTCTTCCTTTGGGAATCCAAAACTTTCTGTTGCCAGTTGGCTAGTTAAAAATTTGTTCAATTTCCACATAGATAGTGAGTGTTTGCTCGTAAGAATCTGACGGTTGGGTTTCAAAGTGCTGCAGACAGAGACCTCAACCGAGCTTGAGCTCAACGTTCTATGCACTGCATAGAAAATTAACCCTCTACTCTCCGGGGCAGTTCAAAGGCTGGAGCTAACTGCAGATTTGTCAGAATACAGCAAGACTCCATTAAAAGAAACACAATTACTAAGGTGAGTATTTTTGTTCTTCTGCACCATGCTGTCCTCTGTCACCACTGTGCCCCACAGTTAGAGTTGTTGCACCATGCTGCCCCTGCCACTAGAGTCAGATACTTTGGTACACTGCCCAAAACTACCCAATAGAAAATACAAAAAATAGTTTCATCATGTGTTATAGGGTGGGGGACAGAGGGTAGCAGGGTATGGCAGCCTAAACTCTTTGTGCAGGAGGCAGCAGGGTGCAGCAGCCCTGACTGTGTGGAGCAGACAGTGGGCAGCGGTTTGTAGCAGCCTCCTATGAGGGCAAGAGATGGGGCTTTTGGGGCAGGGGAAAGGGGGAAGCAGAGAGCTGCTGCTGCCTCAGCTGTCGGGCAGGAGACAGGGGCATCAGGATGCCATATAGTATTTCTAGTTATACACACACATCAAAATCAGTCAAAATCTTTATTTTACCAGGCGAACATCATTGAGCAATGCTCATTTTCATGATGTATTTTCACACAGAACCCTCAAAGAACTGAATTTTATGAGTTTATACAGTACATGTTCCTGAAATAGCAGTGTGGCAGACACAGGTTTGTCAGTCTGACATGAAAACATTATCACATGAACATATTTATTGAGGCTACATCAAAGACACACTGCTTCTATGAATTAATGGAATGTAGATTTATTTTATATCCATTAAACAACCCTGTATTATATAGCCAGAATAGAATGCCTAATTTTGATGACAGAGAACTGACATCTGTGATACAGTCAAGGTAATTTCTCAGACATTCATTCATACCACTTCAGTTCAGCACTGAACCCCATATGATCAACTGTTTATGAGAACAGAATGATTTTAAGCTAATCTCTAAATACAAACCAGATGGGTTAATAACACACTTTGAGGGAAAACAATTGGCTCTACAGACTGCTTTAACTAGGAACTGCAACAGCTTATTCAGTCAATCAGGGCGTAATTAGTAAAGCAGCAGGCTGGATAGGTATGATGTCATTGCTCACTGACTCACTGTTTCTTCACTGTTTTCAGTTTCTGCAGAGCACATTAACCGATGCTGATTTAAAGAAAACCACAAAACCAAACAGCATGATATTTTCAGGAAACACTAATTGTAACACAGGGATGTGAATTCAAGGGAATTCAAGCTTTTTATGAAATATCTGCATTTGATCTTTAAAGTAAGATCTGGCAAGAGCCGATAGGGCCGCAGGTGAGGAACGTGGGGTAAAAATATGAAAAATGTGTTTTTTAATATTTCTTCACCAAATTTTCAACATAGCCTTGTTAAGACCCTGCCTTATGAAGAAGGGCTGAGAACAGGTTCAGCTCCTGGCCTAAAGGTGATTTTGTACAGGGACTGAAAAATCAACTTTCAGGATGCAAAAACACATTTTGGGCTGGAGTTGAAAAATAAGTGCTGTAAAGAAATGTCTGTGTTGTAAATTTGGGGTAAAAATATTGAGAATTACCAAAGTTATGAGCCCTTGTTTGCAAAATTCAATGTAGGCTCATAACTTTGTTTTTTTAATATTTTTACACCAAATTTTCAGCATAGCCTTCTTATGACTCCACCTCATGAACAAGGAACTCCTGCCTAAAAGGTAATTTCACGCTGGGGCAGCGAAATCACCTTTTGGGATGTAAAAAAAATTTTGGCCAGGATTTGAAAAATTATAGCTGTCACATTCATGAGCAGCTGTAAAAATTGGGCTTTGTTGTAAATTTGAGCAAAAATATTGAAAATTACTAAACTTACGAGCCTGTGTTCACAAAATTCAACAAAAGCTCATAATGTCATTGTTTTTCAATATTTTTACACTAAATTTTCAATATAGCCTTCTTGTGACCCCACCTCATGAACAAAGGAAGAGAACATTTTCAGCTCCTGCCTGAAAGGTGATTTTGGGCAGGGACCACAACATCACCTTTCGGGATGTTTTAAAAAAAAAAAAAAAGTTGTGGCCAGGATTTAAAAAATGACAGCTGTCACACTTATGAGGTACTGTAAAGATATGGCTGTGTTTTGAATTTTGGGGAAAAATATTGAAAATTACCAAAGTTACGAGCCTGCGTTTGCAAAATTCAACACAGGCTTATAATTTTTTTTTTTTTTTTTAATATTTTTTCACCAGATTTTCAATATAGCCTTCCTATGATCCCACCTCATGAACAAGGGCAGAGAAAATGTTCAACTCCTGCCCGAAAGGTGATTCAAACCCCAGGAAGTCTTACTGCATTCTGACGTATGCATTTAGCCCTTCCATTTGAACTGCCCCAGAGGGGAAAGAGTTACTGTAACGCCTATATGCTAATAGTGGAACATTCAGTAGGCTCAAGCTCAGTTTTCAAACCACTGTCCTCGGTACCTTATATGTAACTGCCCGATTCTTTACTCTGCCTGCCTGTGAAGTCTACTCGGAGATTTCTCCTCAGCTTCTTTCAGTTGAAGTAAAAGTTTGTCGGTTTTTCAAATTACTGTTTGATATATTTTCAAACCTCTTTCCTTTGGTTACAGGTTAGACTAGACTATTTTTACTTCTTTGCGGTAAGTTTTTCGGTTTCTGATCGGTTTTCACAACTGGGAGGAAACCAAAGGCATTTATTTAATTATTTGAGGCAAAGTTTAAATGTTTCTGTTTAAAATCGTGTTTGTGGGACCGATATAGTTTTGGTTTAAAAAAAAAAAAAAACGAGTATTTTTTGTTTTTTTTCCCTTGGTCACTAACCCGACTGTTAACCAAAATTACTACTTCTTTTTCCTTATCCAGGCCTAACTGCCAACTGTGGATAAGTGCTAAATTTTAAGTGTTTGCGGTTATGTCACAGAAACCCAAGAAGAGAACCGGTCCCACTGGGTTTCAGGATTGTACCGAGTGCGTTGAGCCATTTGTTAAGGCTGATCCACACTTAATTTGTGTATTCTGCCTGGGGTTTGACCACCTCGAGGCAGACTGTGAAATTTGCAAAAACTTTCCACAGTCTACGCTTGACAGGCATCTCAATAGACTGCAGCAAGGGATGGCCGAGAAGTCCACTGACATGGATGGCTGGTCCGGCTCCAGTTCCAAGGATGAACAAGTAGAACTGGAGGGGGGTGCCTGCTGTCTAGGGCGAGACCTCCTCGATAAAAAGAAGTGCAGAGACAGCCCTTGAAACAGCTTCTGTTAAAAAGAAAAGAAACTGCTGGTTTGGAACTGCAGAGACCTGTGGTTGCGGTCCCAACCGCTGAGGAAATTGTGAATGCTATTTGCATTATTCAAACTATTCAGGCTGGTTCAGGTGAACCGGTTCAACGTACCTTGGCTCACACTTCGGTTCAAACGCCTGGTACTTTGCTTCCCACTGGTTCATATGACCCTAAGGCATTTTATGAATAAGAGTGGGATGGTGATGAAGAAGAGGAGGAAGACTTTGAGGAACCTATTGAGCCTGAAGTCTCTCCTGATCACCAGGAATTTGAGTCTCACCCTCTACATTCTGGGGTTCCCTCCTCCCATTATGCCTTCATGAAGAAGGTGGCAGAAGCCCTGGAGCTGCCTGCGCAAGAGACTTCTGAAGAGGAGGAAGAACCAGACCACGTCGAAATGATGGATGTGCCTGCTGCTAAGAGACTTATGATTCTTATACATAAGTCTCTTAAGAGGCAAACTAGAAAATGTTTGCAGAGTCTAAATTCCATACCCCCTGTGGATAGAAAGATGGACAGGAGGTATTTGCTGGCTGGCAATGGCACTGATTTTTTGTTTCGCCATTTCAGCCATGAGGGAGTGGTTCAGGCTGCAGCCTGTGAGAAAGCAGGAATCCCTGTAGCCTCTCACCCTTCTGAGAAGGATTTCAGGAAGGTTGATTCAGTGGCAAAGAAAGAGTACATGGGTGGTTCCCTGGGCATTAGGCAAGCATCTTACATGGCCTATGTGGCAAAATACCAGAAGTCACTGTGGGAATCTGTTCAGGAACTCCCCAGCTAGCAGCAGACTTGGAGGAAGTTGTTAAAAATGGTGTTGAGGCATCCAAGTATCAATTCCATATGGCTGTGGATGCCAATGACAATGCATCTCGAGTCATGGCCACTACTGTCTCATTAAGAAAGTTTGCCTGGCCACGGTGTACAAACCTGTCTCAAGACACCCAGACTAAGGCCCTGGATTTTCCTGTAGTGCAGAATTAACTTTTTCGGGAACAGACAGAGGCCCACATGAAAAGAATGGATGAGTATAGGGTGGCGTTGTAGCCAAGGAGAAGGCTGCCATGCCGCAGAAACAACAGAGATGGGGAGGCAGGGGCAGACCTTACCAAAGACCTTTCTACATAGGCTCAGGTCTTCCCTGCCTACCAGCAGCAAAGAGGCTAGTATAGGGTAGGGGCAGAAGGGGTGCTGTTCGTGCTGGGTCCCAGTCCTCAGCCCAAGACCCCTGCCAAGCAGACCTTCTGAGGTGATTGCCAGGGCCGCCTCCCCATTCCCAGTAAGGGGCATGCTGGCTTATTACTTCCAGGCATGGCAAGCCATTACCACAGACATGTGGGTCCTGGAGGTAATAAGCCAGGGTCTTGCTCTACGCTTCAAGTTATTCCCAAAAACAAGAGCAAGGTCTTTCAAACCTGCCACCAATTCAGAAACAGCTCTGCTGGAAGCAGAAGTGTCCACTTTACTGCAAGACAAGGCAGTGGAACTTGTTCCATTCTCTCACAGGGGAAAAGAGTTGTATTCAAGGGACTTTCTAACCTTGAAGAAAAATGGTAAGTGGCGGCCCATTCTGAATATGATACCTCAACAAGCATCTCACAGAACCAAAGTTCAAAATGGTCACTCTGGCTATGATCCTTCCCACTCTAAGACAAGGGGACTGACTGGCATCCTTAGACCTCAAGGATGGTTACTTTCACATCCCCATCAGACAATGTCACCGAAAATATCTCCGGTTCGAGTTGCCATCAGGCCACTATCAATTCAGGGCTCTGCCCTTCGGCCTGTCCTCTGCTCCAAGGGCCTTCACAAAGTGCCTGGCAGTGGTAGTGGCACATCTGAGAAGGCAAGGAATTGCTGTGTTTCCCTACCTGGACGACTGGCTAGTTGTGGGGCACGCCCTCCCCAGCAGGTAGAGGAAACCCTGGCTATTACACAGGACACTCTGCAGGCCCTAGGGTTTCTAGTAAATCTCAAGAAATCAGTTTTGGAACTGGTCCAGCTCCTGGATTTCATAGGGGCAGAGCTGGACACAGTTCAGGCAACGGCTGTCCTACCACCAGCAAGGGTGGACAGCCTAGTTCAGTTGGCAGGCTCTTTTCGTCTGCACGGCCCTTGACCAGCAAGGCATTTTCTTCAGCTCTTGGACCACATGGCTACAGCTACAGCAGTGATCCCAGGGGCCAGGTTTCAAATGAGGGACATTCAGTTTCACCTCAGGTCCTTCTGGTCTCAGAGAAGGAATTCCCTGTCCAAGATGGTGCCAGTGACATCCACCTTGTTGCAAGTCCCATTCCTGCAACAGTCTCCTATGGTAGTGCTGACCACAGATGCCTCTCTTCTAGGGTGGGGAGCCCACCTAGGGGATCACACTTCACATGGGACATGGTCCAAGCAGGAATCTCCCTTACACATAAACCTGCTGGAACTCAGGAAAGTGTTTCTGGCGCTTCAGTCATTTGCCACAATGGTGCAGGGGAAGGAGGTCCAGGTCAGAATAGACAACACCTCCACCATGTACTACATAAACAAACATGGAAAAATAAGGTCCTCTGCACTGGGCAAAGAAGCCATGAGGATCTGGAGTTTAGCCTACTCCTGCAAGGTCTCCCTGACAGCGGTTCAACTGCCAGGGAAGGACAGTGTCCTGGCAGATGCCCTCAGCAGAATCAATCAGAGCCATCATGAATGGGCTCTGAACAGGCAAGTCCTGCTAGCAGTATTCAGGAGATGGGACAGTCCAGAAATAGACCTCTCTGCAGCCCCAGACAATCATCGATTACCTCAGTTCTGTTGCAGACCACCAGCACTGAGCTCAGTGCCTTTGGATGCACTGCTTCTGGACTGGACAGGCGAGTTTCTGTATGCTTTCCCTCCATTTCTTCTAATCTTCAGAGTTTTAATCAAACTCGGATGTTAGTCAGCTACAATGATCCTGATAGACGAGTCTAGTCATCCCCTATGATATTCTCACTGTTTGTATTCTGGGTGTGCTTAGAATCGAACCCTCTACAATAAAGGCGGCAGCTTTAACCATTAGGCCATACCGCCAGTCACAAACTACCAGACACTTTTATCTCCTTATCCCTTCCATATAACATGTCCACGTCATTCCTATCTGGGACCCTACCATTTAACCTCTTACTATTATCTTGCTCAGGTATTTGTTTCAGTGGCGTGTACCTTTGCCTTGTCAGCCACACTGTTGTTACTGGTGGTTTTGTATCCCTGTCCAGTACAGGACACAGGGTCTTGAGCCTGTCAGTCTTACCCGTATGTAACAGAGATCCCTTCCCCTTCCCAACAACTTTCATGGGACAAGGCCATCAGCTAACTGGCACTTGTATGACCTCAGCCCTTTATTACGAAAGCTTTGTCACAAACAGGCATGCTTTATCTCTCGTGCTTCAGATCAGTCCCAGATTACCACCTAGACAGAACAATAGGGCCCCTACCAAAAAGGAGTTAGCAATACTAATAGCTTCCTTGAAAAAGCTAATCCTGCTGTTACTGTTATGCTCGGGGAACGTGGAGGTAAACCCAGGTCCCCTTTTCCCCATTACCTCATTGTCAAAATTATGCAACAGCCTCTGGTCTAAAACTAATGTTAATGAATGCCTGTAGCCTCCTTAAAAATTCGACCAAATAAAGATCTGGGCAGCCCATACTAACCCTGATGTGGTAATAATTACTGAGTCATGGTTAAACAACAGTCCCTGACCAACAGATTGCGCTTCCCTCCTTCAATATTCGTAGAGTGAATGGACCCATGGGGGGGGGGTAGTTATTTACTTAAATTCAAAACTTAACGCCACCGAAATACTTTCCTTATCAAAGCCTAAAGAATTTGAATGCACAGCATTAAAGATCCTGTTCCCTCAACTAAAGTGTTCAACATTGTGGTCTGCTGTAGACCGCCTTCAGGGGGCATGGAAATCCTATCGGTCCTTAGTGCCTCGTAGAATCTGACTCCAGCGAAACTATTATCCTCAGTGACTTGAACCTTGACTGGCTTACACCCAAAGCAAATGCCCTAAAGGATTTATGTGATGAGCTTGGTATTTCTCAGCTTATTATGGAACCTACTAAGATCAACACAAGAAACAAGGATAACAGCTGTATCCTTAATGACTTGAGTGACCACAATATTGTGGTATGTACAAGCACCCATGATAAACACCCCCCTTGCTCTAAATTCAACACAAGAAGAAGCTTTCACAAGTTTAAAATCGACAGCTTCCTGGCTGACCTAAAATGTGTCAACTGGCAAAAATTTTACCTGGCCACCTCAGTAGATACAGCAATCACCATCCTGAATACTGTCATTACAAACTTAGCTAATAAGCACGCTTCATTTGTAAAATGCAGACTGAGAAAGGTGTCACACCGCTGGTTTATTTCAGAGCTGAAAGCCACCCTCACACGGCGTGACAAACTCTGGGCCCGCGCAAAACAGTCTAAAACCACTGCAGACTGGCAGGCGTTCAGAGCTTCCAGGAATGCCTGCACTAAGCTCATCAGGTCTGCCAAGGCCAACTACTATGTAGAAACTCTAGAGGAGGCCAAGGGCAACTCTTCCAATATTTAGCAGACACTCAAAGGAGTCGAAGGTCATAAATCACCCCCTTTCTTACCGCTAAAAATCACCACAGATGGTACTGCGATCACTGACCAAGGCACCATCCTAGAAAAGTTGAATGCCCACTTCGCCACAGCAGGTCCGGCTTTTGACTCATTGCCAGCTGTTGGGCTAAATGGCAGCACTTCCCCCTTGGACGGCCATAGCCCACGAGACCCCAGGACTCCTTCCAGCTTTCTCCAACATCTTACAATGAATGAGGAAGGGGCGAGAAGGGTCTCCTGGGGACAGACAGAGAGAAAGTCAAATCCCAGGGGGAGTGAGGAGCTTGTGGGGGAGACAGGAGTACACAAGTGGCAAAAACTAATTGAAGTGAGCGGCAATGGGGGGGGGGTCAGATACTGGTAAGCCATTTACCAAGAGGACTGGTGGAGCAGACTAGGCCGGGAGGGGGGGCAGAGGGAGCGAATCACCTTCCAGAATTTAGCAGGGGAGTTACTGTTATTCTGGAGGTTGATCTTGAAATACAGGGACTTGGCTGAACAAATGACTGTTGTGCAAGAGTTCCTAAGTGGACTGTAGGAGAGGAGGTCCTGTAGGGAGCGGGTAATTTGTACTTGGCCCAGGCTTGGTCATGAGTCTTGCACAAGTCAGTGATATCACAGGTGATCCATGAGTGGTGAGACGATTTTACCCTGGATTTCCTGATGGGGGCATGCTTATACAGACAGAGGTTAAAAAATGAGTGGAAGAGGGATAGTGCCACATCAATGTCTGGAGCAGTGAGCATTGGGGGCCAATCAGTAGCAGCCAGATCACTCAGTAGAGCCTTTGATTTCACTGACCAGAGGGTTCTTGACGAGATGCACTCTAGGGAGGAGGAGGAGGAGGAAGGGAGCTGGACTTTTCTGACACAGAATGTCATACAGTGGTTACTGAGGGGTCCAACAGTATACCTTTTGCAACCAGTTCACTTGAGGTGTGCATTAATTCTTTAGAAAGGCATGCCCTTTAGTGAGTTATTGATTCTGAGGGCTCAGGGATCAGTACTAAGACAGGTCCACTTCAATATATTCATGTGTAACCTCTCAATAAAATAGGAACTTCCTTCCTGGAAAGGGTTAAGGCACATTAATGGGGCACCTTGGAGAGCTTCTAGTGCTGTTCTATTCAGTGGCTACATCAAAGAATTCAGTCTCCAGTGTTTTTCATAAGCACAGACAATGGAAAAGTCTACCCGTTTACATAAAAAAAATGGATCTATCTGTGTTTTTTAACAGATGTTGAAATTTGATATTAACCCAGATCATTTTTCTTTTTTACTTAAAAGAACTCCAAGGGTAAGCCTCCTGCAGCTCGTCTCTGGTTCCTCCAGTATGTTGTGCAGACCCTTGAGGACGACTTCCAGGATAAACTACGAGTGCGCATGCTGCCACGATCTATAGCCAAGGGGGTCCTCTCCTGTGATGGAAATTTTGCAAACGTAAAGTATGACATTATTTCTTTGACTTTATTGGGGAGCCCCCGTTCAAATTAGTGTACCCCAAACAGAAATGAAGGATTAATGACCAGATATCTAGTAATTTAATAATCATAATCTATTCATCTGTCAGAATTTGCTAGAGAAACTGACTTTTCTAAATGTCACTTGTCTTTTCCAGGTTTTGCTGTATGTTTTGGATACATTTCTGTACTTTAAAAAAATATATATTTACCCAGGCTTCGACACTTTCAAAAAAAAAAATTTATCCAGGGTTACCAAGCTAAAATGTAATACAGTATCTGATTTTTTTATTGAGTTCCTCCGACTTATTTTTACAGCTTAATTGCTTGAAACACTGAGGGGTTAAGTGTCTTGATGGTGTTCACTCAGGGAATATGTGGCCCTGGAGGGATTTAATTAGAGCAAAAAGAGGTGATGCACCCCAGTTAAGTCAGGTGCTGTAAAAACTAGATATGTCCTGAACACAACAAAATAAAGCACTCCTGCTGCTGTCTTGATTTTTATTTTATTTTATTTTTGCAATTTCTGTTTATTCTACCCCCTGACCCCCCCTACACTCCGCACCCTTGGGAGTCGCCAAGGCATCTGTCTCCCTCTTACATAGCCCTGGTGTTTCCATCAGGCCTTGGTTGTCTCCCCCCCCCCTCCAGATTGGAATGAGGTGGGGCCCATACACTCCTTCTGGTTTCGTCGGGCCACCAGGAAGGTAGAGGACTGTAGATCTGTGCCAGTGCTCCATCTCCCTGGTGTGCAGGAGGCAGTTTTTTTTTTCCCCTGGTGTTCTGCGGGCGTGACACATGCTGTGACGTCAAGGCATAAGCGCCGTCTGTAACGCCCCTCCCTTCTGAATGGCTGGTGCTTGCTGTACCTCTGGCTGCCAGCAGAGGCCAGCCAAATACCAAGCCTTGTCCCCCTCCCACCCCGGAGAAGGCGAGCAGTCCATGGATGCTCAGGGCCCCCCGCCCCCGCTGGCTGACCCTCCGACTCCCCGAGCTCTTTATTTTCTCAAACCCCAGGAAATCTTACTGTATTCTGACTTATGCAGTATGGTCTCACCAAAGGTTTGCCCCGGAGCCGAAATTTTTAATAGAACCTATGCTAATAATGGAACGTTAGGATCGAGCTCGGTTTTCAAACCACTGTCCCTGGAATACATCATGCAAACATCAGATTCTTTACTCCGCTTGCCTAGTACAGATGCCTCAGAGAGCCCTCCTTCATCTTTCTTGAATATATTTATGTTCTCGTTTTTTTGAAGTAAATTTTGGTTCTGTTCATTTTTAAAGCACTGTCCTCGAGTTTACAGGTAGATTAGTTTAGATTTAGTGTTTTTCTGGTAAGTTTTTCGGTTTCTTCTCGGTTCACTTAACTGGGAGGAAACCAACATTTTTCTTTCTATTTCTTGTAAGTATTTTAATCTTCTTGGGCTGGTTATATATTTTGCAGGAGAAACCGGGCTAAACCTCGGATCTTCTTTGGTCGCTAAACCGACCACGAAAAAAAAAAAAGGTATTGTTTTTCTGTGTGGGACTTCTCACAGAAAACCCATTATTAGGGTTTTCTCTTGGCTGTGTCACTACCCAAGACAAGAACTGGCCCAGTGGGTTTCCAGCATTGTACAGAGTGTGGGGAAGCATTTGCTAAAGCAGATCCTCACTTAATTTGTGTTCTCTGCCTGAGGTTCGAACATTTAAAGGCAGATTGTGAGATTTGCAAGAATTTTCCTCAGTCAACGTTGGATAGGCGTTTGAACCAACTGAGAGAGAAAATGTCCACGAGAGTTGTTGACTCAGCTCCGGAGAAACCTTCCCCTTCTCAAAAGGAGAAACCTAAAGAACCGAGCGAGCAGCCCTCTGACTAGGGTGATGGTTCCTCATCAGAAAAGAGAACCACAGACACTGCCGCTGAACTGGTAAGTTCTGCAAAGAAGAGGGAGGAGAAGCACTCAGCAAAGGAACCACAACCGACTGTTCCAACCGTGGAGGCTATAGTGAACACCATAAGCCTTTTACAGGTGCTGCAAACCGGTACCATGGTATCGGTTCAGCGTCCCAGTTCACAACTCTTGGTAACGGATTCAGGTTCCCTCCTGGTTCCCTGGAACAGCTGACCGATGTTTTTGTTGAGGAGGATGAGGACAATGAGGAAGAGGATGAGGACTATGGAGAAGCTATTGAACCAGAGGTGTCTCCTGATCCTCATAATCCTGATTCCCCTGATAAGGCAGTGAAAGATTATTCATCCTACTTTGCCTTTATGAAATAAGTGGCACAAACCCTAGACCTCTCCACTCAAGAGTCCACAGAGAAGAAAGAGGAACTGGATTACATGGAGATGATGGATGTGCCAGCAACAAAGAGGCTGTTGCTGCCCATCCACAAATCCTTAAAAAGACAGGCTGCAGAAATTTTGCAGACCCCAGCTTCCATTTCTCCAGTGGACAAGAGGATGGCCAGAAAATATTGGGTGGTCAAATTAGGAGCTGAGTTTCTTCAAACAACATGAAGTCTTGCTATATTATAGACATTAACAGTTTGTTCCAGCTCTAGAACAGCCCCGGAGTGAAATGGTTAAAACCATTCCAAAATAGAATTTTGACACGAGAGCAGCTCTATCTGTGTCCTTTCAAACTTGAACTATCAGATTCTTTACTCCGCCTCAGTGAACAGTCGCTCTGGAGATTTCTCCTTCTGCTCGGTTCATTTCTCGGTTTAAAAAGTGTTTTCTTGGTTGGATTTAACCGAGAATAGTTTTATTTAACCGCAAAACTGTTCGGTTCAAGCTCTATCTGTGGTAACCGTAAGTAAATGAAGGTTTTGTCTGTGTGGAACTTGTAAGTTATCGGTTCGGTTTTGAACCGATCAGTGGGTTAAAACTCATTTAAAACTAAAAGTTACTATTTTAGAGTGCGGTTCCGGTTCTTATCGGTTCTAAAAAAAACGGATTTATTACGTTTTTTTCCAATACCCGTGACACGGTTAGGAACCGATGAGGGTGTCTTGCCTGGCACTGCCGTTAAAAGGGCAAGTTTTTGGTTAGGCTGGCATTATGTCTTGAGAAACCCAAAGGAAAAACCGGGCCCACTGGGTTTCAACACTGTGATGTTTGTGGGGAAGTCTTTGCCAAGGCTGACCCACACACCACATGTGTTTATTGTCTGGGGTTTGACCACCTCAGTCAGACTGCCAGGTATGTAAGAATTTCCCTGCAGCCACCCTGGAAAAAGATTGGGCAGGCTCAGGGCGAGAGGCCAAAAGTCCGCTGACCGGATGGCCAGCCGGTTCGGTGCCAACCGAACCAGAGGGAGTGCCCTCTGACCAGGGCCAGACTTCCTCGGCCAAAAGAAAAGCTGGTTCTGAGGAACCAATTCCAGTAAAGAAAACAAGAAAATCAGCAGGTCTGGAGTCCAAAATTCCTTCTCCAACTGCTGCAGTGATAGCAAAAGCCATACAAATTGTCCAGTCACTGTCTCAGGGTCCGTCCGAACCACCACTATCTGGTAAAAGGTCGGTTCGTCCGGTCCCAGTGGTTCAGGATTATGATATTGAGGAATTTTATGAACCAGAGGAGGGGGAGGAGGATTATGAACAGTATGAATGTGGCTGGGAAGGTCTGGGTGTGCCCATTGAACCGGACATCTCCCCAGACAGACCTTTAGAATCTCCCCCTATGCTGTCTGAGTCCCCATCTCATTTTATGTTTTATAAAAAAGTTGCTGAAACCCTCCAGCTTCCTTTAGAAGAGGCTGTGGATGAGCAAGAGGAGCCTGATTTTGTAGAAATGATGGATATTCCAGAGTCTAGGAGATTGTCTATTCCTTTACATAAGTCTTTTAGGAAACAAACAATTAAATTTTTAAAAGCTCCTAATTCTGTGCCTCCTGTAGATAAAAAGATGGACAGAAGGTATACATTGTCAGGCCCTGATACAGAATTCCTTTCTCAGCAATGCAGTCATGTTGGGGTAGTTCAGGCTGCTGCCTGTGATAAAGCTAATATTCCTTGGCTTCACATCCTCCTGACAAGGATTCCAGGAAGATTGATGCCATGGCAAAAACAGTATATGGCAGCCTCTCTGGGAGTCAGGCAAGCAAATTATATGGCTTATGTAGCTAGGTATCAGAAATCTAGATGGGATACTGTTATGCAGTTGGCCAAGCAGGCCCATGGCCAGCTGGGTAGTGAACTAGAACAGGTGGCTGCTGATGGCATTGAAGCCTCTAAGGTTCAGTTTCATGCTGCTGTGGATGTTAATGATGTTTCCTCTAGGGTCATGGCCACATCTGTAGCTTTTCGTAGGTTGGCCTGGCTCAGGTGTACTAGTTTGTCACAGGATACCCAGACTAAGGCTATGGATTTTCCTGTGGTGGGAAATTCTCTGTTTGGAGAGCAGACAGAGAATTACATGAAGAAGATGAATGAATATAGGACTACTTACAAAAGTGCCCAGGCTAGGGCGGCAAGCCACTCCTCAAAGGCATGCCCCCAGGGGTAGGGGTAGGCCTTTTCACAGGCCTTTCTACCAGACTCAGGCCTCCTCTGCCTATGCTCAGAGGGGCTTCTTCAGAGGCAGGGGCAGACGAGGGGTGGGCAGACCTGCTCCCACCCCCAAGCCTAAAGCTCCTGCGAAACAGGCACCCTGATGGGGTGCCCAGGGCCGATTCTCCTGTACCTGTAGGGGGCAGGCTGGCTTACTTTGTCCAGGACTGGAAGTCTTTAACATCAGACAAGTGGGTCCTGGAAGTAGTAAGCCAGGGACTGGTTCTCAGCTTCAAAAAATGTTCAAAGATGAGAACCGGGTCCTTTCCACCTGCAAATCCTTCAGAGGCACTTGCCCTAGAAACAGAAGTTTCTACCCTCCTGGCTCTCAGAGCTGTGGAAAGGGTCCCACCCCTTCATCAGGGCAAAGGGTTGTACTCCAGGTACTTCCTTACCCCAAAAAAGACAGGAGAATGGCGGCCCATCCTGGATCTCAGATACCTAAACAAGCACCTTTTAAAACCAAAATTCAAAATGGTGACTTTGGGAATTATTTTACCCTCTCTAAGGCCAGGGGACTGGCTAGCGTCCCTGGACCTCAAGGATGCCTACTTCCATGTTCTTATCAGAAGCTCCCATCGAAAGTACCTCAGATTCGAACTGCCCTCAGGCCATTACCAGTTCAGAGCAATGCCCTTCGGCCTCACCTCTGCCCCGAGGGTGTTCACAAAATGCCTGGCAGTAGCAGTTCCTCACTTAAGAAGGCAAAAGATTGCCATCTTTCCTTACCTAGACGACTGGCTCATAGTAGGCCAGTCTCCAGAACAAGTCAAAACTACACCTTCAGGTAACCCAGCAACTGCTCACATCTCTAGGTTTCCTTCTCAATCCTCCAAAGTCAGTTCTAGAGCCTGTCCAGCTTCTCACCTTCATAGGTGCAGAACTGAACACAAAAGAGGCCAGAGGCTTCCTTCCTCTGGAAAGAGCAAGGACCTTGGTCTCTCTGGCCTCTTCTTTCACCCTACAGGTCTCTCGACCAGCAAGGCATTTTCTGCAGCTCCTGGGGCACATGGCTGCTTCTACAGCAGTAGTGCAGGGAGCAAGATTTCAGATGAGGGACGTCCAGTCTCATTTGAGAGCCTTTTGGTCTCAAAGGAGAGACCCTCTAACCAAATTGATCCCAGTGACTCGAACCCTGATCCAAGCCCTTCAGTGGTGGCAGGACCAGAGCAATCTGAGACGGGGGTTCCCTTCACCCCCTCAGTCTCACTCCTTAATCCTTACTACAGATGCATCCCTCTTGGGGTGGGGAGCTCACATGGGCGACCTCACTGCCCAGGGATTGTGGTCCCCACAGGAATCTCTGCTCCACATCAACCTGTTGGAACTTAGAGCAGTTTTTCTAGCACTTCAAGTTTTCTCCACATCTGTTCAGAACAAAGTCGTACAGGTCAGAACAGACAACACCACTATGTGGTACATCAACAAGCAAGGGGGCACTCGGTCCTACGGCCTTATGCATCAAGCAATGAAGTTGTGGTCTCTGGCTTATTCCCTGAACACCTACCTTACGGCAGTTCACCTCCCAGGCAAGGACAATGTCCTGGCAGATGCTCTCAGCAGGATTTCCCAGGGCCATCACGAATGGTCACTGGATCCTCTAGTACTGGAGGTAGTATTTGCCAGATGGGACACCCTGCAGATAGATCTTTTTGCAGCCCCAGACAATCACCAGCTTCCCTTTTTTTGCTGCAGGCCCCCAGTGTTGGGCTCAGTCCCTCTGGATGCCTTAGTTCTCAATTGGGAAGGGAAGTTTCTCTATGCTTTCCCCCCTTCCTTCTCCTGTTCAAAGTGCTAGTCAAAATCAGATCTCAACCCTGCAAGATGATCCTGATTGCTCCAGACTGGGCCAGACAGCCCTGGTATCCACTCCTTATGTCCTTAGCAGTCCATCTTCCCCGGTGTCTCCCCAGGAATCACAACCTGTTAGCCTGTGCCCAAGGGAGAGTTTGGTATCCGAACCTCAAATCTCTCAATCTCAAGGCCTGGCTCATGAAGAGTTAGAGTTTGCTGACCTACATCTCTCCCAAGGTGTATTGGATATCCTGAAGGCTTCTAGGAAGCCTTCTACCAGGGCTACTTAAAAGTCCAAATGAAAGAGATTTTCCATATGGTGCTCTGGCAAGCATATTTCCCAGAAACTGCTGACTTACCCACAGTCCTGGATTATATGGTGCATTTGAATGCTTTGGGGCTGAGACCAGCTATCCTAAAAGTGCACCTGGCAGCTGTGTCTGCTTTTTTATCAGCAGGTAAACCCTCTTCTCTTTCAGCTCATCCTGTATTCTCCAAGTTTTTCAAGGGGTTGCTTCACACCAACCCTCCATTCAGGGACCCTGCCCCTGCCTGGGATCTTAATATTTGCATTGCTCAGCTTATACAACCTCCTTTTGAGCCCTTGTCCTCATCAGACCTTAAGTACTTGACTTGGAAAACTGTGTTTTTGGTAGCCATCACTTCTGCCAGGCGCATAAGTGAATTACAAGCATTGTCAGTGGAGCTCGATTTTATCTCCTTTTATAGAGATAAGGTGGTCCTCAGGACTAACAGAAAGTTCTTGCCTCAGGTGGTTTCAGACTTCCACCTTAATCAATCTGTGTCTCTCCCTGTGTACTTCACTGACCATTCCTCCTCTGGCGAGAGGAGACTGCACAGTTTAGATGTCAAAAGAGCCCTTAGCTACTACATAGAATGTACCAAGGGTCACAGGTTTGACTCCCTCCAACTGTTCCTCACTTATGGTGAGGTTGGTAAAGGGAAACCTGCCAGTCAAAGATCCATTGCCAGGTGGATTGTCTCTTGTATCCAATTTTGCTATGAAAAACTGGGTAAGGTTCCTACCTCAGGCCTGAGGGCTCACTCTACCAGAGGTACAGCTGCGTCTCTGGCTGCTGCCAGGGACATCCCTATCCTAGAGATATGTCAAGCAGCTACCTGGAAAGCACCATGCAATTCTGCTTAAAGTTGGACCAGCATAACATTCTGTGGTGATTTACATATGCAGCCCATGATGCTTTGCATTGTGGGGGCATGTGTGATTTTGTATTTTCTTGAAACTTGGCTTCCCAGCCAAATGCCCTTTGGGGTAACCCTTGCCTCAGTGTTTACGCACGGAGGTTCTTTGTCTTTACCTGGAAAACAGTTCACACTTTTACCAGGCATTACTCCCTGGACATCCAGGCTAGGAGTGATGCTCGGTTTGGCACAGCTATGCTTCAGAGCCTATTTCCTAAGTAGGTTCTGTCCCTCCTCCATGGAGGTACTGCTGTGTAGTCTGCATATGTCATAATATAGCAAGACTTCATGTTGTTTGAAGAAAAAATTACTCGCCTTAGTAATGTTGTTTCTTTTAATGGACTCTTGCTATATTATGACCCCCCCCCGCCTGCCCCTCTCAGAACCTATACTCTCGGGATGTGGGTGGGCAGGGCAGTGTTAGCACTTAGATGCCCACCTTATTTTTTCACCCTTCCTTTTTTTGGGGTGTTTGGGTGTTGTGTTTAATCTTTTGGATCCCCTGACTTGAGTCTTTGTTTTGGGGACCAAGGAAAATGTGTTCTTATATTTAGTAGCCAGTTGGCTAGTGTAGGTTTACGGCTTCCACACAGAGCCTTAGTGAGTTTTGCTTGTAAAGATCTGACAGTTTCAGTTTGAAGAACAACAGACAGGGTTTTCAACCGAGGTCGTGCTCAAGGTTCCATGCCTGGCATGGAAAGTTAACTCTTTCACCTCCGGAGCAGTTCAAAGGTTGGGACTCACTGCATATGTCATAATATAGCAAGATTCCATTAGAAGAAACAACATTACTAAGGTGAGTAATTTGTTCTTTTGTTATTATCTCACCCCCCATTGTGTACCCTTCCCCTGGGTTTTTGTTTCCCAGGTGCATTACCTTGCACTTCTTAGCATTGAATCTAAGCTGCCATACATTTGACCATTCCTCTAACCTTGCCAAGTCCCTTCTCATCCTTTCCACTCCACCTTGTGCATCAACTCTGTTGCAGATCTTTGTGTCATCTGCAAAGAGTCATACTTTTCCTTCCAGTCCTCTGCAATGACAGCTTATAAAGACATTGAAGAGGACCGTCTAATACTAGAACCCTTTGGTACCCCACTAGTAACCCCCTTTCTTCAGAGTGGACTCATTTACTATTACCCTCTGTGTCCTATTCTTCAGCCAATTCTTTACCAGGCTATGATCTTGGGACCCTCCCAGGCTGGCTAACTTGTATATTAATCTTTTATGTGGGACTGTGTCAAATGCCTTGCTAAAGTCTAGGTAGGCCATGTCCACAGCCCCTCCCTGAACTACTACTTTGGTCACCCAGTCAAAGAAATCTATTAGATTCGTCTGGCATGACCTTCCCGCTGTGAATCCATGCTGCCTTGGGTCCTTTGCCCCTCTGGCCTCTAGGTACTCGGCAATTCTTTCCTTCAGATGCTAACTGGTTTGATGTACAATCTAAAAGACTAGAAAAAAAAAGGGTTGAAAAGCAGAGGCCATTAATTTGCCACTCTTTAATAGTTTTGACCCTCCTTAATATGGTAATTGAAGAAGATATCACAACAGACCTTGGTTCCACTCCCCTCCCACTACAATTGGGATCTGATACCGAATGAGAAACAACTAATGAAAAGAGAACTGACAGTGTAGTAACCTTGCCCCCCCAAACATACCTTAGATGGAGCTAGAAAATGACAATTCATAGCAGGAAACTACATCTATCCCCCCAATGTGAAACAGTACAAATAATGAGCAGGACAAACAGGCTAATAGTTTCACAATTGTTTCCTCAAATATTAACACCCATACCTGAGAAAATATTTATATTGGGAGATTCCATCACAAGGTTTACTGATAGATACACTACTAGGGGAAACAAAGAAAATGTTACTAGTTGCCTCTACAGTGGCGCAACAATAAAATTCATTACTTGGTTACTTCCAGGAATACTACAGACTGTGTCAGAACCCAAAACTGTGCTTTTACGTGTGGGAACAAACAATTTTGGAAAACAGGAGGTCGGAGAAATAGTAAAAGATATGGAAGTAGCTATCAGAACTTTACAAGACCTCAATGCAACCCCTATAGTATCAGAAGATCTTACTTCGAGAGGGCTCTTGCAGTAGGTAATTACATATAGGACTGACGCCGGCAGGCGGCAGTACCTCACGGAAAAATTTCTAGCTAGCAGTCCCTGGCGAGGGACCGCCCCCACGTCAGGTGACGGGAGTCAGGAGACGTCGGTATAAAGGGGTGGTCCCGGACGCCCGCCTTCCAGTTCTTTCCCGCCGTTAGCTCGTGCAGTGCCTCGCGGAAAAGTTCATGCTTCGCCAGCCCTTTCTTCGTCGTTTTTGTACCGAAAATCTCTTTATTTTTCGACTAACGTCAGTATTAACGTCGGTGTATGTCTCCTCACACCGTCCGAGCACAAGAACAGTGCGATCTGGCGCGCCCAACCACTGCAGACAAGGACGGCCACTCCCTGTGCCTGTTCTGCCAGGGCCCTGATCACCTGGTCGAGAAGTGCCAGCACTGCCTCAGTTTTAATGCGGCTACCCAAAAAAGGTGGCAGCAATCCCTGGAAGCCCATATTTTAAAGAAGAAAATGAGTTCTATGGAGAAGGAGCTCAAAAAACTGAGGCAGGTGTCCACTTCCCCCGAAGGCCATCGGAAGAAGAAGGAGAGGCACCGGGACAAAGGCTCCTCCACCGTGTCTCCCTCGGGAGTCACTGGGACGCATGTAACATCCCCTCTGTGTGATCGCTCCTCGACGCCTGCCTCGGAGGTTTCTGAGGCGGCGCCGGGCCACCCGTCTGGCTCGCGCTGAGCTTGCGGGCGCCTCCGGCAGTTGGAGGCCTCTGCCCGGGTTCGCCGCAGGCTCACGGCCCCACTGTGGCAACTCTGGAAGCAGGCGTCGGCTCCTCCGGCGTCCTCCTGGAAGAGGCCGGTAAGGCGTCCTGACCGCTCGGGCGACACGTGGCCTCCTCTCACGGACCAGGCCGATCACTCTACTCGGCCTGTCTCCGGTGACGGCTCTCGTAAGTCGGACATCGGCTCCTCCGGCGCCCACCGAGAGCTCGCCACTAAGCCTCATGTCAGCTCGTCCGACGTCCGGCCGGTGAAGGAACCGACGACGGACCCCCCAACGTCCGTCGTTCCCGGTTCCCCGCAGCCTTCGCTGCCGTCTGGGTAACCAGAGTCTCCCCAACCTGACCCTGGGGACTTTTCCCCTCCGTCCCCAGGTGAAGCTGGGGTTCTTTTGCCTCCGTCAGCCCTTCCTCCACCTGGAGCGCCGGACCTGACGTGGGCTCCCCGGACGCAGGCTCTGACGCCGGCCCCTCCGACGTCGGTACCTCCGGCGCCAGGGCCTCCGCCGTTGGCCCTGACATCAGCCTTGCTGACTCCAGGAGATATTCGGCTCCCATCGGGCCCTCCGGCTCTCCACTACAGACCCACCCGTGAGGTTCCCGGCCGGGCCGTCTGCCTCGGCAGTCCCCCCGGCTCCCGGGTATCTCCGTCTTATTCAACGCCGGTGTACCTGGGAGCGCGGTATCGGCGCCACAGTCCTGGCGCCCGGGCTTCCCGGCGCCACAGTACTCGGCGCGCCACAATACCTGGCGCGGGCTACCACGCGGCGGGTTTGGATCGCTCCATATGGTTATAACCACGTCCTTATCCCCCCACCTCCTCCTCCACCACCCTTGCAGCCCGCGGTGGACCTGCAGGAGACTGTGGCCTCCTGGTGGGCTGAGGCTAAGGCTCAGCTCACCAAAGAGGTCGAGAGCCGCCTTCCGGCAACGGTGCCATCCCAGGTTCCCGTACGCCCGAGTCAGCACACTCCCACACCACCTCCAGACTCCAGGGTTCTTCTGTCTGGATCCAGAGAGGGGCAGGACACACTTCCCCTGGGACTTCCCAAAGGGTCCGTTTCTCCCCCGGGTCGGGAAAGGGAGTCTTTCAGTTCTTCATCCTCCTCTTCACTCTCGGACTCTTCCGACGGCTGCTCGCAGAGAGCCACGAGCCTCGCCTTCTTCGAAACCCCGCCAAGGACTCCTCCGAAGTCTCCTCCGGAGGATCCTTCTTTTACTGAGTTGCTTAGGAAATTCCAGGAGGTTCATCAGTGGCACTCCCTGGAGCCAGATCCTCAGCGTCTGAAACTCGCTGAACATCTGGATCTGCCCGTGACAGCTCCTACCTTGGTGCCACCCTGGATAGAGCCTCACGCCGACCTTGTTAGCACAATATGGAAACAGCCGTCGGCCTGAGCCCCACTTCTTAGGAAGTCAAACCGGCTATATCAGGCTCCAGAGGGTGTTGATTTCCTTGATTCTCACCCTCGGGCTGACTCGGTCGTGATTAGCGCTGCTCACGGCCGATCGGCGAACCCAAAACATCTTAGCTCGTCTCCTCCTGATAAGGAATCTCGCCTTCTGGACCAGTATGGGAGAAAGATTTATGCTTCCTCCACACTGGGGATCAGGGCCCTGAACTATGTCGGCCACATGGGGGACTATCAGAAGGCCATCCTTACTCAGGCGGAAGCCAAACTGGACTCCTTGCCTGATTCCCAAGTCAAGCAGGAGTTGGCTGATCTCGTCCTCTCTACTCCATTCATTGACAGGCACACATGCTCGTCACGACATCTGGCCTTGATGGACACTGCTGGGGGCGGAGATCAGCTTTGCTGTAGGCCAGGCGTCATGCTTGGCTCGCGCGTGTCAGGTTTGGCCCTGAGGTGCAATCTGCTATCCAGGAAGCACCCTTCCGGGTCAGTGCTTTGGGGTGATTTCAAGGACATCATTACCGATTTGCAAGAGAAGGGATGGCTCTGAAGTCGGTTGATTCCATGACCATCCCCATCAGCAGCAGCGCCGTCCCTTTTGCAGACAGAATCCGATGGCGAAACCCCAGGAAGGCGTGCCACAAAATGCAGGCCCCGCAGCTGCCAAGCCCCCCCCCGCCCAAAAAGGCAGCGGGTGCTTCAGCTGTGGCGCTGCCCCACACCACCTGACTCCTTTCCTCTCCCTCTGCCTCCGGACTCCCCGGAGGAACCAGTAGGAGTGAGGTTTTCCCTCCACCTTCCGGGATGGGAGAGGATAACCACGGATTCTTGGGTGCTCCAGCTCATAGCAGAAGGACACTCCATAGATTATCTTCAGAAACCACCCGTCACCCCCCTCTGAAGTCGTCGTATTCACAGAAACATCTTCCTTTGGTCCAGGAGGAAATCTCGGCTCTTCTGCTGAAGCAAGTGATAGAGCCTGTCCCCCTTCATCTTCAGGGGACGGGTTACTATTCCCGTTTCTTCCTGGTCCCAAAGAAGACAGGAGATCACAGACCAATTTTAGATCTCAGTTCCCTGAATCTTTACGTAGAGTACAAAAGGTTCAGGATGCTCTCTTTGCAGAGCCTTCTGCCCCTCCTCCAGCCGGGTCAATGGCTTTGTGCTTTGGATATGCAGGATGCTTATCTGCACATTCCCATTCACCCATCTCATCGCAAATACCTTCGTTTTCCATTCCATTGGGACCACTACCAGTTCAAGGCGCTCCCGTTTGGTCTATCCTTGGCCCCCCGAGTATTTACCAAATGCCTGGCAGTGGTGGCGGCCCACTTGCTTACCAAGGGAGTACAGGTTTTTCCCTTACCTGGATGACTGGCTCCTGGCGGCCTCGTCCAGGGAGGAACTCCTACGTTTCCTTTCCCTTACCCAGCAGGTTTTTGCCTGCCTGGGTATTACCATCAACCATTACAAGTCTTATCTGGACGCATCCCAGAGGCTACAGTTTATTGGGGCGATCCTCGATACGACCATGGGCAAGGCTTTCCTGCCTCCGGACAGGGCGGCCACCCTTCAGCCCCAAATAAGTCTGTTGTCCGACCGCAGGATGGTCTCTGCGAGGTCGGTACCTCGCCTTCTCGGGCTCATGGCAATTGCTATCCCGACGGTACCTCGCGCTCGACTCCACATGAGAATCTCTCAGTGGACTCTACGCTCTCAGTGGGATCAGCTAGTGGACGACCTAGATCACTCAGTTCTGATCTCCTCACTGATGATGCGAGACTTGCAATGGTGGATGGTTCGAGAGAACCTGTTTCGGGGAGTTCCTTTCTTTCATTCTCCCTCCCAGACTTTAACCACAGGCGCCTCAGGCGAAGGTTGTGGAGCCATCTAGGCCTCTCATCAGACCCAGGGCTCCTGGTCCAAGTGGAACAAGCTCTCCACATCAATGCTTTCGACTTCGGGCAGTGTTGTACGCTCTCCAAGCCCTTCACCAATACATCCTTCCTGGCCACCTAGCCATCCAGACAGACAATATGTGCGTGGTGTGGTATATCAACAAGCAGGGAGGGACTCGGTCCTACCCTCTATGCAGGGAGGCAATAAGGGTTTGGGATTGGGCAACACAACATGACCTTCACCTCAAGGCGATTCACATTCCGGGAGTCGACAACACCCTGGCAGACAAGCTAAGACGCTCTTCTGCTCTGACTCACGAGTGGGAACTGGACCAAGAGGTCCTAGACAATATCTTCCAACTTTGGGGAACACCACAGGTCGACCTGTTCGCATCCCCCGTAAATGCAAAACTTCCAGTATTCTGCTCGCTCGTTCCAGAGCGAGGCGCTTTTTGGAGCGACGCTCTGTCTCTAGACTGGAAGGACAGATTCGTCTATGCCTTTCCCCCAATTCCACTTATCCCAAGAGTCTTGCAGAAACTAGCTTCAGAAGGAGCGCGAATGATTCTGATCGCTCCTTTCTGGCCCAGACAAATCTGGTTCTCTCTTCTACAACAATTTTCATAGGATCCTCCTCTTCCTCTTCTTCTATCTCGAGGTTTGTTGACCCAGGATCAGGGGACCCTGGTCCATCCAGGCCTCAGATCCCTTCAACTGCATGCATGGCTCCTGCAGACCTAGCCCAATCCCGTTTTGGAGTGTCTCCCAAAGTGGCAGAGATTTTAGTGGAGGCCAGAAAACCCTCCACCAGATCCACTTATGCCATGAAGTGGAAAAGATTCACTATTTGGGCTGCTTCCAAGAACGTGGAACCTTTCTCCTGTTCAGCGGGGCTTCTGCTGGAGTATCTACGTCATCTGTTTGACCTGGGTCTCAGCCATTCCTCTCTGAAGGTACACATGGTGGCCATTTCGGCGTATCATGTTCCCTTCGCGGACAAGGCTTTTGCTCAACTGGAGGTCTCCAAGACCTTTCTCAGAGGGGTCCTCCATCTGAGGCCCCCCATCCGTACTCCTGCTCCCCCTTGGGACTCTAACTTTGTTCTCGAGAAACTTGCGCTTCCTCCCTTCAAACCCGCAGCTTCTGCGGATTTGAAGTTCCTTTCGTGGAAGACGCTCTTCTTGGTGGCCATTACCTTGGCTCAAAGAATTTCCGAGCTCCAGGCCCTGATGTGTAAAATCCCCTACTTGATTTTTCATGAGGAACGAGTTGCTCTTCACACGAATCCTAAGTTTCTAACTAAAGTAGTAGCTGAGTCTACCTTAAATCAGTCCATAGAGTTACCTGCCTTGTTTACGCAGTACTCTAATCGAGGGGAGTATTTACTCCACACTATGAATGTTCACCGGATTCTGAGATACGACACCAACAGGACGAAGGATCTCAGAAAGACTGATCAATTGTTCGTCCCTTTTGCTCACAAAAGGGAAGGCAATGCTGTTTCCAAGCAATGCCTGTCTAAGTGGTTGGCTCATTACATCACTTTCTGTTATGACAAATACAACAAGACCCTCCCGGGTCGAGTCAGAGGCCACTCCACAAGAGGAGTAGCTGCCTCTGCAGCTTGTTTCAAGAATGTGTCTGCGGCAGACATCTGCGCTGCCGCCACCTGGACTTCCGTCCATACCTTTACGAAAAACTACAGTTTGGATATTGCCTCTCGCCATAGAGCAGGCTTCAAGCTGGCTGTTTTGCAAGGCCTCCTATCTTGAGACTTGCATGGCTAGAACTGCTTCTTGGAGTAGTTTTCCTCCTCCCGGTGCCATTCTTTGTTCCAGACTGCTTGGGATTCAGTCCTATATGTAATTACCTACTGCAAGAGCCCTTTCGAAGTAAGATAGTACAGTTACGTAAGAACTTACCGTAACAGTAGATCTTCAAGAGAAGCTCTTGCAGTAGGTAATACCTTCCCGCCCTCCATCCCTCTAGGCTTTTTCAGCTCCTTTTCCATTGCGGGAAATATCCGCTCCTCTCTCATCCGGCCTCTTTCGGCCTGTGGCAGGAAAGAACTGGAAGGTGGGCGCCCGGGACAGCCCCTTTATACCGTCTTCTGACGCCGTCACCTGACGCAAGGTCCTCGCCAGGGACTGCTAGCAGGAAATTTTTCCGTGGGGTCCTGCTGCCTGTCGGCATCAGTCCTATATGTAATTACCTACTGCAAGAGCCTCTCTCGAAGATCTACTGTTACGGTAAGTTTTTACGCAACTGTACTTTCTCCTTATACCTAGGGCAAGCTACAGAAGGACCATGCAAATAAAAAGTTTTAACAACTGGTTACGTAGATGGAGCCTTACCAACAACATACAGTGTTTAAGAACCTGGGAAGTATTTGAAAATAACTATTTACTATATGGACAAGATGGGTTACATCTGAGCAGAAAATGATCAAGGCTACTGGGTTGTACAATGTATAGTGCATTATATCAAACAAAAAACTAAGAAACAAGGGGCAAAGGAAAACCTCATTAGTGGAAAACACTAACAAAAATGATCCACTGGTAGCAACGAGTAAAATAAAATGTAATACTAGGTCTTACAACAAGAAAACCGGAATGTTTTTTCTACTAATGCTAGAAGTCTACATGGAACAAAATTAGATGAACTCCAAATTTTACTTAATAAAGATGATATAGACATAGCAGCAATAATGGAAACCTGGTGGAATGAAAACTCTGAATGGAACACAAATGCACCTGGATATATTACCCATTATAAAAATAGGAAGGGAAAAGTTGGAGGAGGTGTAGCACTTTTTATAAAAAGCAATATTAAGTTCAAACCAATAAATGGCTTGACAGAAAAAAAAACAAGTGAAATCATATGGGTAGAATTGTTAGGGGATAAACAACCAAAATATCTTACCGGCCTTTGTTATAGACTGCCAGATACAGATTCAGCAGCCAGTCAAGTCATCATCAAAAGTGTAAGTAGTAAATCCCACTATAAAGAAATCTTGCTATTGGGAGACTTTAATTTCCATGGTATAAACTGGAAAGACTATGTTGGAAGCAACAACCAGGAGAACATCTTTCTAGATGTATGTTCAAACAATGGCCTGCATCAATTAATTAACACACCTACCAGGAAAAAATAATACTCTCGACCTATTATTAACTGACAGTCCAGATAAAATCACCAACATTCAGGTCAAGCCTCCACTACACAACAGTGATCAGATGATCATAAGCTTTAATAGTTGTATACACACAAAACCAGTGACTGGAAAAACAGTATTTAAAAATGACAACAAAGCAAATTTCACACAGCTGAAGTCAGAGCTGTTAGACTGGAAGTTAAAAGATGGATAAACATCTCCAGATGAACTTTGAACAACCATGGAGAATAAAATTCTTGAACTAGAAGCTATACTGTATATGTCCCAAACAGAACAATCTATAATAAAAAAGGAAAAATTCCACCATGGGTAACAACTACTACAACCAAACTAATAAAACAAAAAAGGGCATATAAGCAAATGAAACAGGATAGCAGTGACTTCAATAGATGGAGGTACAGAATGGCTCTAAAGCAATGCAAAACAAAAATAAGAATGGAAAAAAAGAGATTTGAGTACGGGTTAGCATACAGAAACGACGGAGGCAAAAGCTTCATCTATTCTTACATATTTAAAAACAAATTAACACCAAGGACAACAGGGCCTCTTATAATAAATACTAAAGAGATAATAGCACCACAGAAAACTGCTGAAGAATTTAACAAATACTTCACTTCTGTTTTTAACACCAAAAATTAGAATCAACGTAACACCATTAGGAAATACAGTTGAAAAGGACTTCGAAATATCAAAGGAAGAGATCATGACACAACTAAATAATATCAACATAAATAAATCACTGGGGCCAGACAAACTCCATCCTAGACTTTTAAAGGAAATTAAGGACTGGTTACTGGAACCATTACACATACTTTTCAGTATGTCTCTCTCATGTAACCAAATACCGAATTACTGGAAATCAGCCAGAGTTACGCCTATTTACAAAAAGGGAAACCACGCAGATATATATGGGATATACAGTGGTGAGCTGTTAGATAAATGATTTATCTACACAAGTGCTGTTTGACCTCGGGTAACCTCACGAGTGGCGTAAGCCGCGGGTGTGGTGTCCGAGGTCTAAAAGCACAAGTGTAGAAAAATTATTTATCTGACAGCTCACCATTGTATATTTCATTTATGCAATAGGGATGCTTTCTGTCAGTGTCGGAACATTTGCTTTTGATTATCTTTTTTTGCATATGTTTGTCAAAAAAGTGAACAAAAAATTGCATTTTCTGCTATTTTTTGCTAATTATAAAAAAATCTATAAGGTATCTATAAATGAAACACCACTCATTTTGTAGATAATATTGTGCTGAACAACTTTTATGCTCACAGTACCATGCTACCTTTTTTGTTTTAAAGGTATTCACATTTGAATATGGTTAGTACTGCTACTGAGGCCGAACATTCTAAATGAGTTCCGGAGTGATTGTGACATAGCTACTATATGGATAAATTATATATAATAACTGGGTTCCCCTTTTTCCCATAGGGAAACCGTGGTGTAATTTGCCGTTATAAAGGAGCATTTATAACGGCAAAAACCCGCACAGTTTCCCTCACGCTGCGCATGCGCCTGCCACAGTTCACCACTTCCTGACTACTCCACTTGCCCCCGACAAAAAGTCAACTGCCACTTTCCAAAGTTACTCGGTGGTAAGTTATATATATTTTTAAATTCTAGTAACATTCCACATTTACGGTGCTAAGTAACGTGTTTAAATATTTTAAAACCACTGGGCACTGTCACCGAATAAACACGTAGCGCGGTCCCCTCTGCCACAACCCAGAGCCAGAACCTCAACTATTTTATTTAATTGCTGTGGTGAAAAAGGGGAACTCAGCAATTATATAAAATAAAATATGGGGTGGTGTGTAAACTCGAAGTTTACACACACCCTCGGGGTTAGATACTTTGCACAAACCCTCGAAGCTCACTTCGGGTTTATATAGCATCTAACCCCTTGGGTGTGTGTAAATTCTCATTAAACACACCACCCCATACTTTATTCTTTATTTATTGAATGGCTGTGAAAATAAATGGATTTAATGAGTTTTGTGCCCACTCCTGTTACATAATTCTAATTGTAGACCAATAAGTCTGACATGCGTACTAGGAAAGATTTTTGAATCCATACTAAAAACTAGACTAGAGGATGAACTAATTACTAGAGGGCTGATGGATCAATCACAGCATGGATTTAAGAAAAACAGATCTTGCCTGTCCGGTAACTTGGTGTTTTACAAATGTGTTAGTAAGAACTTAGATAACAACATAACGGTGGATGTAATCTACCTCGATTTTTGTAAAGCATTCGAGAAGGTTCCCCATCACCTCTTAGTAAATAAAATTAGATCATTAGGAATAAATAATAAAATCACTGACTGGTGGAAGAATGGTTGAATGAGCGAACACAGCGCGCATGTATTAGGGGATACGTGTCCGAACAATGCCAAGTTACTAGCAGAGTGCTACAGGGGTCAGTTCTGGGCTCAGTATTGTTTAACATCTTTATATCTGACTTCACCACCACCAACAGCTTCTCTAAATTTGTGGACGACACTGAAATAGTAGCACCAGTCAAAACACTGGAAGATGTATCTAACCTTGTTAGTGATTTATTGAAACTCGAGGAATGGGCAAAAAAAAAAAATGAGATGTCCTTCAATGTAGATAAATGTGTTGTCAAGTATTTAGGAAATATAAACATACAAAATCAATATACACTATATGGCCAAACGTTAACCTCGAGAGTGGAGCATAATGACTTGGGTACAATAATTAACTGTGACTTAACCTCTTATAGTCATTGTAATCATATCATCAGCCGAGCTAATAAACTCATAGGGTGTATTAAGAGAAGTTTTACCTCTCGGGATAAGGAATGCATATTGCCATTATATACAGCATATGTGAGACCACATCTTGACTGTTGTTCCCCTTTATGGAGCGCCTACCTCAAGAGAGACATTGGTAGACTGGAGGGAGTACAGAGGAGAGTAACTAAGCTGGTATTTAATATGCATGACAGGAGTTATGAAGCAAGGTTGAAGGAACTGGGCATTTACTCATTGGAGCAGGGAAGAAAGAGAGGGGACCTTCTATTGATGCACAAGATTCACACTGACACTGAGTTAATGACTCAACTAGGAATGTTGTATAGTAAATGAGAATGTAATCTAAGAAGCCACAACTAGCACTAACATATCCTAGAACTAATAAAGGCAGATTATTTTTCACTCCGAGAATAATTCCATTATGGAATGCACTACCTACTCCATTACTGGAAACAATCACGTTACATTTAAACAAAAGCTTGACTATTTTCTGTTGTAAACACTGGGACAGTGTGCCAGCTTGGCTGGAAACATACATATATTGGCCATAGCCTTCTGTATGTCTACTTTTCTTAGTATGAATCTTAGTAGGAATCAGTCTGCCGCTGCAAATTCTACTCTGCTACCGCATAATTGCATTTCTCGTCGAGTGGTCACTGCCCCAATAGGAAAGGATGGTACTGTTGAACAGATACAAGTCCAGGGACGAATGGAACTGTGTGGGTCTGATAAGCTAGAGAAATCTGGAAGCCCACAAGAATATCCCTAAACTATACCTGGCATCCGGGATACCTCCATTGCTGTGGACCCCCTGACTGACCGGAATCTGAATAATACCCACAATAGTGTGTAATCCCTACACCCCTGCCTTTTTGCAAATGACAGGTGGTATGCTGTTGAAGCTTACAGCAGTACCAGGTGGGGACTGGGTTCGGGGAGGACTAGGTTACTCGGCACAAGGGCCTAGGTTTGGCTACTCTGCACAGGGGCACCCAAGTAAATCCGAACACAGGAAGCAATAACTGTAATGTACAATACCAGGAATGGGATTCTAAAGTGTGGCTTTTATTCACATCCAAACTGAACAAACAAAGCATAGACGGACCCCCACGGGGCTACATTCCTGGTAATGCACAGAAGAGAAACAGAACACTTCTTCAACACTTCAGCCCTCAGGCTCCGGACCCACCAGGCACACAGCCCAGACTTGCACGCTGCTTTGGGTACACAGCCCGACTTGTACACTATTTGGGTTTTTCCTGGCCCGGCTCCCCTGCCGGCCACTCGAACCCTGTCCATATGGTAGTGGACACATTTTCCCATGGCTCCCTAAACCACCTTAGAGCCTTCGATTCCATAAGGGAAATTTCCTTTCAATACCACGTCTGAGTACTTCCCTCAGCACTGGTCAAGTGCCTGAGGCAAAGTAAAAGGGCCACAGAGCAAATCTGTAGAGGTGAACCTGGTTACTAAAGATGGGGGGGTCTCCCACCTCCAGCTTCCACAATCCATACCTGGCCATTTCTCTGGACATTAAACAACTCTTTTTGAAAAGCTTGGCAATGTAGATTAAAGGGTAAACGTACAGCACATTTCCTCTACATGTCTTGACTTTCCCCTTGTACTAGACTTGAACATACTTAAACATCTCTTTCTGAAAAGCTTGGCAGTGTAGATTAAAGGGTAAATGTATGGCACGCTTCCTCTACATGTCTTGGCTTTCCCCTTGTGCCAGACTTGAACATACTTTTACTTTGGCTTAGCCTATTCCTCTAGGCCTCCCACTGATTAAACAGTCCAGTCCCCACTTTAACAACAGTTCAGGTGAAACCTAGGCCCCATGGAAAGAGCAGAACTCACCCTTTGGTTGCAGGTGCCCCACAGGCGAATCTTGACAGCTTCTGGTGCCACAACACAACTTAGAAAGTAAGGCAGCTTCTTCCCTAGCCGGAACCAGGAGGTTGCCCCTGGAATAACAGGCAAACCTTTTACCTCCCATTCCCTCAGGGATGGGGCACAGAGACCAGTAGCAGCAGTCTCCACCACTTCAAGAACAGCTTACTGTGTTCCTCTTTTGGCGGAAACACACACCTTTCCCTAAACGTAGCTCTATATCAGAGCTTTAGGCTCCAAGAGCCTGTGCACACACTGCTGTGCTCCTCTCCAAGACTGCTCACACACAACTCTTGCAGCTCACTTTTCAAAAACTCCCAACATTCTAACCTAACTCCCATCTGCAGATTCCAGTGTGGCTCATGCAGCTATGATAGTTCTATGGTGATGTCATCCCTCAGTCTTAGCTGACACTGAGAACAGAGTGAGACAGTGTGAAATCCATTTAACTGGAGTTTCACAAGCTGCCTTCCCTGCCTACCACTAGGTCTTACTGGGATTCTAGTAACCCCGGGTAACAGGGGGGTTACAAGTGAATTACCGACTCCAACAAATAAAAGGAATAAGGGTGACTCTCCCATTGTAAGCACTGACACTGCACAGGTACAGTGGCAGGAAAAACAGACACAGTCAGTCCCAAAACTGAACTTAAATCCATCAGCACCAGTATTTCCAGCTCCCGGCAGGAGCGACCTTGTGGTTTTTGATCCCATTGAGGTCCCTGAGGAACCAAGAACGGATCCTACCGATAGTGTATCACAGTCTCACCGGAATGCACTGCAAAATAGCCAAGGACCCCAGGAAGGAGAAATACTGACCCCCCCTCCCATCCAGGATTCTCTGACTGATTCAATAGATCAGAACCTGCTCCTCAAAGAACTGCAGTTAGGCTGCAATACAAAGGGGGTCTCGAAGTACATCCTGATAGAATATATGTTGGGGGGGGGGAAAAAACTTTTAAAGGAGTGTTTGAGGTTCTCTGCCCAAGATGTGTATGCCTTGATGCATGTGTCCGGAGAGGACAGTTTTGATATTAGTTTTAGGACACCTGCAGGTCTAGAGAGATTTGGGAAGCTCTACAGTCAAGTTAGATTCGCTCCTTTATGAACTCTGTTTTTTGTCATACCCCTTACAAAACCTCAGGTTAAAACAGTTACTATTATGTTCTGTAATGAAAACATACATATATGTGATATTCATCATTGTCTTCAGCAACGATGCTAAGTACTAAGTGCACCAGAGGCTGTCCTAGACTACGAAGCCTTTTGAGGGGTTGGGGGGTGGCGTTTCAGAGTAAAACTCAGGCAAACAGAAGAAGGGATCTCCCATATTCCAAATAGTTTTTTCTTAGGTAAAGATCGAGGAGTATGTTTCTACTCAGGCTAGCCTAAAGCTTGTTATAAATGTGGGGCCAGGACACACTTGTCCAGTGTTTGTAATAAACTGCTCTGTGGTATTTGTGGTGAATTCAAGTCATATCAGTTCTCCATGTGTTAACCGCTCGAAATGCAACTTATGTGAGGAATATGGACACCTTTTTCAGGACTGCCCTTGGGCTGCCCATAACAAAACTCGCACGATAAATCCCGATGACTTAATCAGGAAAGCCCAAAAAGAGTCCTTTTCTGAGACTGATAACAGTACACCCCGAACGTGCTCAGAGGAGCCTATGGAACAACCCTCCTTCCCTACAGACCCAGATATTACTGACAGGACTCCAGAGGAAGAAGATATTTCAGTCCCCCCCCACCACCACCACAACAACCTGAAGAATTAAGATCTGAGGAGACTGCAGTCCCAGCATCAGAGACCAACCCACATGACCCTCTTACAGCAGGGGAAAGCTCGGCATCTACTATGTGCCCCCCTGCGCCCCCCACCAAAGATACCTGGTCCAAACCGGGTACTGGAATATACAGTTCAAGATTGTCAGAAGTGATGACAGATGAAGAAATTGTAACAGAAAATCAATATGATGTTTTATCTTCTAAATGTTGGGGAGAATCCGAACAAGAAGATTTGGTGTCTGATGCCTTATCAAAATCAGGGAACATGGTTATTGACCAGCAAACAACAGAAAATAGAAGAAAAGGAAAAAACCCTATGAAGACTGCACAATGGCCGGATATTACTGTATAAACTTTTGCCATGTCTTCCTTTTCAGTTGCTTCTTTAAATGTTCATAGCATATGGAATACCAGGAAACAGTCTGCGATTTTCTCATTATTGCATGACCTAAATATTGCAGTTTCTTTTTTACAGGAAACCTTGTTGGCTTCCTATACTGCTATGCAATTTGCTAAAAACAACTGGATATGGGGACCATCATATTGGTCCTTTGGACCAGATCAGGCCGGTGGTGTGGGCATTTTATTCTCAGGCTATATGTTTAAAGGGACACTGTCAACCCCCTTAGGTCTCAAAGTGTCCCTAGTTTAAAAAGCACATTGTATGATTGCCAGAATTCTGTAAAGATTGTTGCTGTAGCTAGTAGCTTGATTCGGAGTCTTTTCTTTACATAAGTGAAAAACAGGCTGCCTAACATACTGGTGTTACCACACCAAAACAGGTTTGTGTACATTCCTCGATCAGCTCCAAATGCATCTTTCTTGGACTTGGGAACACCCACAACACAGCCTAGCCCCACCTGATGCAGTGAAAGGTTAGGGGGCTACTGCCTTATGAGAGGCTGCACTGTTTGGGTGTGTTTCTAATACTCAGGAAGTATGTAGTAAGAACAGATTCAGGACTGTAAATAAAACAAGGCTTTTATAAATATACATTACCGTGCATTTCAGTTCTACTAAACAAGGAGATAGACAAAACAAACAGCAACATCAATTAATTTTAGGGAAGGTAAGCAATAATAAAATGTGGGGTTTCAACCAGAAATAATGTGATGGAAAACAGGTTGACAGTGTCCCTTTAAATTAAATAACCTGGTGGATATCATCCCTGGAAGGGCTCTGTTAGTGGATGGCATTTGGTATGATACCCCTTGCAGATTTATCTCTGTATATGCACCTCAGAAAAAAGCTGATAGTGTATTATTATTATTTGAACAACTGCAACCTTTTCTGGCCACCGCTAAAGCAGTTTTCTTGGAGGGAGATTTTAATTGAACCTCAGACACCAAGAAAAGGCAGTTAGGGGGTAGAAAAGTTCACTGTGACTGTTGCCATTAAAAAAATAGTGGACACTGCTGATCTTACTGACTGTACATTACATGCATCTCCTAAAATCGTTCATACTTTTGTCGAGAATGCATTAACTCCTAAGATAGATTATATTTTGGTCTCAAAACAACTATCAATAGGAGTAACATCTACTTTACCAATAGAATTTTCGGACCATCTATTGCTTAAAACCAGCATTACAGTGAATAGAACAGTTTCACCTTTCACAACTAAATGGAGAGTGAACACCTTCATTCTTATTGAGCCAGTGGTTAGGTTGCATGTCACATCTATTATCATGGCTAGAATATCAGTTTTAGGTTTATACGATGACCTGGGGCTTTGGTGGGAAGATACAAAACAAGATCTGACAGAGTGGTTCCAAAAACATGGGAAACAAACATTAAACACAAAGTTTTTGAAATACCTAAAATTAAGAACACAATTATTTAAATTACAGTCTTTAACTTATAGTATAAATCAAGACTATTCTAAACAAATCATTGTTTTGAAACAACATATGGCAAAATTACAGTATGATAAGTCAATTTCATTAAAAGCAGAAATGAATTTTGGGACTCAAAAAACTCCTTATAAGGATCCTTGTGAGGCATGTACGGAAAAGAGGATAAATTCAAGCTTTTCATAATTAGTGACACCACAAGGGCATACAGTATATTACAATCAACGATTGATCTAAGACGAGAAGTGGAAGACTATTTAATAACCTTTAATCAGCCCTTTGTGGTATCTAAGGAAGATATACACATATATCTGGAGGGTATCACCATCCCAGAATTGGAGGATAATAATAAAGCTACGTTAACCAGTCAAATCACCCCTCAAGAAATATTGGACATTATTCACTCCCTAAAGGATGAAGCGTTCCCTGGTAGGGATGGGACACCAAATTCCTTTTATAAGACTTATGGAGATATTATAGCTTCTTGCTTAGTTAGCTAAAGTATGTAACTATTTTTTATCTTAGAATATAGTACCCCCAGCCTTTGCTAAAGGATTGATTGTTTTTTATATAAAAGGGACAGGAGGAATGTGGATAACTGGAGACCAATTTGCCTTTTAAATTTGGATTTTAAAATTCTTACCACATTATTACAAAAGAGGTTAAGTCAGGTTGCACAACACCTGATCCATTCGGTCCAGACTTGCTCACTACCTGATAGGAACATTAAAGAAAACCTATCTATTATTAGAGATGTCATTGAATACAGCAACAGAACGGGTAAGATGGGATATGTGCTGTCATTGGATCAGCAAAAGGCCTTCGATAAGGTCAGTCATGATATTCTGTTTCAGGTTTTACAATTCTACGGTATTCCATCTGATTTTATACACTGGTTAAAGCTGATATACAGGCATGCTGAAATAACTCCCCTTATAGCAGGTAAAGAGGGACGATGGATCTCAGTGCAACTTGGTGTTAGGCAGGGGTGTCCCTTGAGTCCACTGTTGTATATTTTTGTTTTGGACCCTTTGATATGGCATATTTTAAATAATTCCAAGATGCATGGAATTAGAGGTATGCATGAGCCCTAGGAGATAAAACTAGTTGCATATGATGATGACTTGTGTCTCTTTTTAAAAAATGAGGACAACATAACCTCCATGTTGACAGAAATGGAGGAACATACTAGAAACTCTGGTGCAGGTTGACATTTCAATAAAAGCATAGGTATAAAAATTGGAACAATGAATGTGGGAGCCCCACAAATAACTGGTATCACCATTTCAAAAGACCCCATTATAATACTGGGAGAATATTTTGGGAAGGGAGAGATGGCACACAAGAATTGGGAAGATAGTTTAAATATCTGTAAGGGGAAAGTGAACAAATGGAAACATTGGAATTTTCCAAAACTAAACAGATTTTTTGTTTATCATAAAACAGTTTCTGGTGCCATGCTTATTATATGTAAGTTCTATATTTACCCTTAACATGTGAAACTAAACCTTTAAGGTTGTTTTTTTCAGATGTTTTGGGAATCACAGCTAACTCCAATAAAACAGGAAGTGACATATTTGCCTAAACATAAAGGGGGGTTAAATATGCTCAATCCTGTAGTTTTTTTCTCCATGCAATATTTTGGTCTGGATCTCTCCATCTGGCTGTTAAAAACACAAATTCTTTAGCAAAGAGCTGGCTTCTCAATTATTTAGCTCTTTTTTTCAGCATGGCCTGAAATACCTTTGAAATTTTACCCCAAATAAGAGATTCCAAGTTGTATAAAACCATCTTTACAAAGTTGTATAAATGGGGGGTGAACATAAGTCTCATATTTCTGGTAAATCAAGGAAAGCATTATATAACCAAGTTTTAGATAATGTTGGGCCCTCCACACCGGAATTTAAAGGTTGCAAAACTACTAAAGTGGATTTAGTGATTAATCAGTTAATGAATAAAAGGATTCCATACCAAATGTGGGATATCGTATGGTTATGCTCGCATGGAAGATTGGGAGTCAAGGGTTATAGTAAGCATGAAGAAAGGAACTGCCCTTATCCGGAATGTATTATTAACCAGACTGAGACAGTGGAGCATTTTCTGTTGTGCCCTTATTCTAAACAATTATGGATATATCTAGCTTGGAAATGGAGATAGTCATGGCTAAACTTTAGCATATGAAAATATTGCATTAGGAGATTACTCAGACCTTAAGCACAGCAGTCTGGATACCATCTTAAATGTTGTTTTTTTTTTCAATCTTAGTTGTGTCTTTGGCAAGCAAGAAGCCAGTTTATTTTTCAGCAAAAGAGGATGTCTTACGGTTCCTTTAGTAACTTACGTGAAACTGCATTTAAGGAAGTGTATGATAAAGATGTAAAATTACATTCTATTGCTGAAATACAGGCATGGTGGAGAGGTTTTCCATTTTTTCAGAAATATGGATGAGCTACAAACCATGATGTGTTTGGGGGTTCAGGGGTTTTGGGGTTTAAATAGAAGATCATACCTGAATAATTTTTGTATAGTTTTTCTTCTTCTTTTTCTTTCTTTTTTTTTACCTTTCTAGTCTCTTATTTTGAAGGTTAAGGATTCTGTTTGAGTACAAGAGAGGATTTCTGTTTTTTTTTTTTTTTTATGATATATGATTTATGGTTGGGATAGTCAGGGGAAATTCATTGGAATTTCACAGGTATACATAAGAAAATTGTTTGAGATGTATTTTACACCTGTTTATATTTTTGGGCTTCATTTTCTTTTATCTTTTCTTTATGATTTTCATGTGCCCAGAATGTATTATATTATGATGAGTTTTTGTTTAGTTAATGAAAAATTCCACTACTCATTTTGAGAAGTGCCATGCGATCTTTACATCCACCGGAACTACCACCAGAACAGGCAGATGGGATCTTGGTTTAACGTCTCATTTGAAATACGGCACCTCAGGAGTGCAGCACCCCCCCCCCCCCAAAAAATGCTGTACTACAGTGTCAGTATTGGGATTTAACCCAAGTGCCTGGCGGGGTTAGAACCCGCAGCCTTCTGATTGCCAGGCCTCAGAGGCATGTGTAAGGCCCGGGGAAGTGGGCAGGGCAGGAGGGTTGAGTAGGGAGTGGAGAGAGTTCCAGAACTTGGATGAAGAGTGACTTGTTGATTGCAGGTGCGACTGGAAGGAAGCAGCTTTGGCCACACAGATTGCCTTGGTGCATTAGTTCCGACGGTACCTGCACAGCTGGAAATCCGCCTGAGCATGGGTGAACTTATAGCAGGACCAGGCGTGGTCACAGGACATGTATAGCTGAAAGAGATGCAAGTCATGGAGTCCTTGGACGCAAACCCAATCCTGTCTGCTTCCTCCTCCACACTGAAGTTTTTTCTGGACTTTATGCATTGTGGCCAGATCATTGAGCAAGAATGCACCAGCACAGATAAGTGCAAGCATCTCCCTTAACCAAGCGTGAGATGTTATCCTTTTTTGGAGGAGAGCTACCACAGGTGGGAGGTTCCCGCCTTGACAGACAAGGCCATGCATAATTCTCTTAAGTACATAACTGTTCCTATTGAGGGATCTTTGGCCTTAACTGACATGCACAATAAGAGGGTGGGTGCCTCGTGCAGAAGAGCTTTTGCCTCGAATGGAGTAAATCTTCACACCTCATATGCATCCTTTATTGTTTCTAGTGCCTGGAACTCCTGGGTCATGTCCTTAGGTAGTTTCATTCCCTCAGATTCATAAGGGGCAAACATCTTGCAGCTGGTGTCTGTGGCATCCACTTTTCTGGGGGATGCCACAGTGGACAATTTAAGGATGTCAGCGCATTCAACTTGGCACCTTGTGGCAGCTGCGCAGTATGTTTGGCTCAGGCATTGGGTCACAGATCAAGCATCAAAGGCAAGGCTGTTTAACCTGGCCTTTGAAGGTACTGTAGATTATTTTTTGATTCTGGACTAGACGACATCCTAAAGAATGTCCAGGATAAGGAGGGACAGCTGCTGGTGTCAAAACAGCAGCAGAAAGCGAACTCTAACTCAAGAGGTTGAGGAAGTGCTTGGCAGCAACATTCCCGAGGTCGTTTCCATGCCTTTTCGAATTTTGGAAACCAGTGATCCAAGGGAGCCTCTTCCGGATTCGAGAACAAGAGTAACAGTGAATCCTTTTCCCATAGGCATAATGGAGGTGCAGGACAAGGAGGAGGTAGCTTCCAATGAAAATACTCTGGCCCATCTCTGCCCCATCTCTTGTCCGAAGACTTAAGCAGTTTTACCAGAGATGGGCCCAAATCACATTAGACCCATGGGCGCTGGAAATACTGGTTCTAAGATACACTATAGAGTTGGTCACAGTACCCACAAGAGGTTGTTTCCTGCCATCTTTGTGCCCCAGTAAAGAGGCAGGCTGTTGCCGAGACCCTGGAGCACCTGTTGCAGATTGGGGCAGTTGTCCCAGTAACCCCCCCCCAGTGAGGAAGGTCTGGGGTTCTACTCGAGTTACTTTGTGGTCCCCAAGAAGTCGGGGCCGGGGGAGGGGTCGGGGGTTCAACCAATTCTGGACCTGAAGTACTTAAACAGGTTTGTTCGCCACACAACTGTCAACATGGAGTCCTTGCGGTCAATAATCTGGGGATTATCTGTCTTCCATAGACCTGAAAGATGCCTATCTCCACATCCCCATTTACCTTTCATACCAGAAGTTTCTGAGGTTCATGGTTCAGAGATGACTCTTGCAGTACTGGGAACTCCCCTTCGGGCTGGCAACAGTTCTCTAGGTATTCTCAAAGTCCTGGTTGTACTAGCAGCGCAGTTGAGACTGGGGGGACAACACGTGTACTCCTACCCAGACAACCTTCTCATCCATGCATCGTTGGCTCAGATGGTGAGGAGGGCGATTGTGTAGATTATGGACCAGTGTGTGCCTGCCATAATCTGCATAGCCACCACTTACATTACTTTTACTGACATTTACGTAGCCGTGCAGTATTACTTTACTCAGGTGCCGCAAATACAAACAACGAATGCACGTGCTGGTTATAAACTGATTATTGTAATGGTGACTAACAGATCGTACATTTCAGGTGGTTTGCTGTTGATGTGTTTATTTCCAGTCTGTTTTAGTTGGGGGGGGGCTTTGCCCCCCACAACCCCCTACACACACATATACTTTTTTTTTTGGTAACGGAAGGGGGTGTGAGGGGCGAAGTCCCCCAATTGAAATAGACTGGAGAAGCACAAATCAACAGCAAACAATCTGAATTGCCAGCCCCTTTTACAAAAAGGAAAAAGGGGATGTGGGGTGCAAAGCCCCCCAACTAAACTAGTCTGGAAATAAACACATTATGGGAAATGTTACTAACATTGTAGCACTCCGATGGCAACATTAAGCAAAGCGTAATAGGCCAACATAAGTACCATGATGTACCGCCGAATTCACAAAGCAGTTACGTCAGTGTATTTACGCTGGTCCGATAAACTAGACAGTCATCGCAAGGAGGTAGGTGTCTAGGACACTGGAAGTATTAGAGGCTTATGTTTGGGTTATCAACCAGGAGAAGAGTTCTCTCATTTCATCTCAGAGTTTGGAACACTGAGGAGCGGAGTTCAGGACAGATGAGGGGAAAGTGTTCCTGCCGTCATCCAGGTAACAGACCCTGAGGTGAAAGTTTCAGTGGCTGAGCTCCCAGTCATCGGTCTCTGCTCACAGACTACTCCGGATTCTGGGGCTGATGACTGTGGTGATAGAATCAGTTACGTGGGCTCACTTGTACATGCGACCCCTCCAGAACGAAATGCTGGAGACCTGAAATCTAGTCTCAGAAGACTACCAGGCCCTGATCACGATTCTCCAGTGTGTCCAGCAGTTGCTGGCTTGGTAGTCGAGTCTCAAGAACCTCAGCAGAGGGCCTGTCTTGGAGGACCAGTTGGAGCCAATCTTTACAACCGAAGTCATCCTGTTGGGCTAAGGCACAGTCCTGGACTACATTCCGGCCCAGAGCATCTGGATGCCTCAAGAACAGTGGCTATAGATAAACATGTTGGTAGTGAGAGCATTACAACTTGCACTTCTTCATTTCCAGACTCGAGGGTGGTCTAGGGCAGTGAAAGTAAGGTTAGACAATGCCACAACTGTGACGTAAAACAACCAAGGAGGCACAACAAGCAAGAATATGATGGCGTAAGCATCAGAAGTTCTGCTGTGGGCACAGAAAGACCTCTGGATTCTCTCAGCTATTCATCTGATGGGAGATCTGAACATCCAGGCCGATTGATCTGAGTCGAGAGACAGTGCATCCAGGGCAATGGACACTGAACCCAGAGGTGTCTGACCTCCTGTGCAGAAGGTTCAGCTATTTGTGTCATAGGAAAATGCTCAGGTACCGAGGTTCTTAAGTCGGTACCAGAATCCTCAGATGGAGGCAGTGGTTGCCTTGTCTCAGACATGGGATTTCATCAGAGCATACATGTTTCTTTCGCTACCGCTCCTTCGCAAGATAAGGTTCTCAAAAAGAAGCTGTGTTTGTCCCATGATGGCCAAGAAAGGCCATGGTTTTTCAACCTGGTGAATCTAGCTCAGCAGGTACCATTTTGGCTTCCACACGGGACGACTTTCTCTTCCACGGACTCATTCTGCATCCAGACCCAGAGGTGATGCACCTGGCAGCTTGGCTCCTGAGAGGAGGAGATTAACACGGGGCTTTTTCCTAAGAGTAGTGAATACCCTAATTGCGGCTAGGAAGGTGTGTTCGTCTGCTGCCTATGACTGTGTGTGAAATACCTTCTCAGCTTGGGCCAGAGTGAGAGGTATCTGACCCTCCAAAGCTGCAGTTCCTCAGATATTGGATTTTTTGCAGGTGGGAATGGACAAAGGGCTTGCACTGAGCACTCTGAGAGGTCAGGTGTCCGTGCCAGTGGCAGCCATGGGAAGTTCCATGGGCGCGTCCCTGAGGACCACTTTGGAGGTTATACAGTATGTTTTTCTAAGAGAGGTTAGCAGAAGCAGGCCTTTGTTCCGGTGTCCAGTTCCCCCATGGGATCTGAATCTAATGTTGATTGCTCTTTGTAAGGCACCTTTTGAGCCTCTTTCATCAGTGCCATTGGATATCTTGTCATAAAAGGTGTGTTTCCTAATTGCAGTGTGCTCTGCCAGAAGGATTGGTGAACCTCAGGTGCTGTCACTCAAGGAATCTTGTCCTATTATTCATAAGAAGAAGGTGGTGCTAAGGATGGTCCTGTCTTCTGTTCCTAAGATTCCTACAGCCTTTCATATAAATCGGGAAATCTACTTCTGTCCTAAGCGGGAAAATCCAAAGGAGCTTGAGCCACACAAGTTGAATTTGTACAAGGCAGTCACAACATATCTCATGAGGATAGTAGAATTCAGGAAGTCTGAAGCTCTGTTTATGCTTTTTGGAAAAGCAAAAAGGGGTCAGAAAGCTTTTAAGGCCACCTTGTCTAGATGGGTGAGGGCTTACGTCACCATGGCGTACGCGGTGGAAAGATGAAAGCTCCAGTTCTCATCAAAGCTCACTCCACCAGGGCTATGGCTGTGGGCGGAGAGGGGGGAGGCATCAGTGTTAGAACTGTGCAAAGTGGCAGCATAGTCCTCTGTTCATACTGTTAATTCACTAAACACTACAGATAAGATGTTCAAAGTTCTGTGGATGTGGCCTTTGGTTGCAGAGCTTTGCAGGCAGTGGTTAGCAGATAATTATTAATTTTTGCCCATATAGGTTATGTATGGGACAGTTTTCTCCTCCACCCGGTTGAATAATGGGTACTGCTTCTTAGAACCTATACGTAAAGGCTTCCGACTGACATTGTGGAGTGATTCAGAAAGGAGAAATTCCTTCATACTTAACTGTAATTTCCTTTTCTGTTGGCTCCAGTGTTGTCAATGGGTCCTCTCCTAGGAGCCCATGGCTCTTGTTGGTGAATATTGTCCGATATATCTCAGGATTTTGTATTTCAGCAAGGATGGTAATTGCTTACAAATTGTCTAGACTCTTACAAATTGTCTAGACTTATCTGCTAACCGGGAAAATCTTTGCAGTTTATTCGGTTAGAAGCACGCAGCTTAACAGGTGGAGATTTCTGAACCTTGCATGGAGTTTTTCCTGTTACAGATTGGTGCTTATCCTGGTTTTACTGTCATGTCTGCTGTTGTTTATGCCTCTTTATGTTATAAGTATTCGTCAAAAAACCAAGCGTGTTAAGGAACTAGTGGTCAGACGCCTTCAGGAACGGACAGAACTTTGGCAGTTGGCTTGCCAGAAAAAGGTAGAGAGGAGGTGCTTTCCTATGATGTCAGCCTGATTGTGTGTGCATTGTTAGTTTACGGAGATAATTCATTGAAGTGGACGTTTTGCAGATTATTGATTACATAGAAACATAGAATTTGACGGCAGATAAGGACCGCTTGGCCCACCCAGTCTGCCCATTTCCCTACCTACTGGATAAGCTGCAGATCCTAGTTAACCAGCAGCCTATTTCTTCCTACCCCCACCCCCTAGAATGGCCTTATGACTGTCCTATGCATGCTTGAATTCCACCACTGTTTTTGACTCCACAACCTCCTCTGGAAGGCCGTTCCATGCATCCACAACCCTCTCTGTGAAAAATACTTCCTTAAATTACCTCTGAGCCCCCCATCTTCACATTGTGCCCCTTGATCTTCCTTGTCAATCTTCACCATTCATTACTGCTTGGGTTAAGCCGGATAGCACCTCCTCTGAGTTTTTTTTTTTTTAAGTGAAGCTTCAGCAGCGCCGCCCTTGAGGATGACGTACTGCGTCATGCACGGGGGGAGGCCGTTAGGTGCCGTAGACTCCTCCTCCATCTCAGTTCTGTTTCTCCCGCCATCGAGGCTGCACCTGCTGCGCGGTAGCGATAGTATCGTGTTTTTTCCTCACAGCTGAAGACTCTTCTGTAGACTCCTCGTGTCCTCTCAAACATCCACTCGACGCCGTACACCGGTAAGACCGTTCTTTTTATTTCTATATTGCGGCGCCGAGTGCTTTATCTTTTTTTCCTCGTTTAGTTCGCATCATGTCCGGTTCGGGAGCAAGGCGTAAATCGAAGGCGGGCCGCGCCACTATGCGTCGGTGCTCCTGTGGCCGGCATTTCTCCGTCTCGGACCGGCATGATGTCTGTCTCCGTTGCCTGGGACCCAACCACGACATGGACGCGTGTGACGCTTGTCTCTCCATGGACCGCCGTGTCCTCGAAGTCCGCGCGTTCAAGCTCGGCAAGACCCCGCCGACCTTCGGGGGATGGCGTCGCTCAAGGATTCCCAGGTAAGGTCTCAGGCCCTTCCCCAGGTCCCCTCCCGGGCCTACTCACGGTCCCGCGGAGGAGAACTTCTCCTTTCTCTTGCGAAGAAGAGCTTCTTTCACGGTGTCGAGGGAGCGTCATGGTCCGCCCGGGCGCGGCGGGACACTGCCTCGGCAGTCACCTCCTCCCGGAGGTGCAGGCACCCCAGTCTCGAGGCCCACGATTTCTGGGCCTGGCGCGGTGGACCCTCGACGCGCCCTCGGCGCTGGTGATCGGTGGGCGCCACCCTGGCCCTCAGCGGTGGCTACCCGAAAGGGCCCGGTCTCTGCTCGGGAGGCGGCGCCGTGGAGCCTATCTGGTGCAGCAGAGGAGTCAGGACCGGGCCTGGCTGTCGCCCGGCAGTGGGTGGGAGTAGTCAGCGCCGTCCCTAGCACGGCGGCGTTAACGGCGCGTTGCTCGGGACCCCTGGGGTTGCCAGCATTGAGGTCCTGCTGGTCTCATCCTCTTGAGGCCGATGACTACGGATGTGGACCCATCCTGGCACCCTGACTCTTGAGGTCGGGGTCCCGGGTGGCACTGGGTGCTAGGGCGCAGTGGGCCCCTTCCACTGTCCCCTCCCGTCCCCGAGGATCCTCGGGCTGAGGGTGGCCCCTGGGTCCGGGGGTGATGTAGTGGGGACTGAGGAAGGCTCCCCTTCTAGGGGTCCTGTGACAGCTGCCCTCCTGGGTGCTGTTGCCTCCTCTCGGGATGGGGAACACTGCAGTCGGGGAGGAGGCTGTCTCGAGTCCGAGGGTCGAGGGGCAGGGGACGGGTGCCCCGGTCTCCCCAGCCACCCCTCGTGGGGTGGCTAGGAGCCGTAGCGCCGAACCCCGTCCTTCCCTCTTGGGCCCCGGGGTTCCCTCCGGTGGCGTTGCTGTGGACTGCCCTTCTGGACCCATGCAGTCCCGGGTTCGTCACAGGGGAAGTTCCCCGCGGCTCTTCCAGGCATCGCATCCTCAGGGTCTCGTCTTGCGGCCTGGTTTGTTGTCCGGGATCCCGCCAGCTCGGGCTCCGTTCCCCAGATTTCAGAGCCCTGGCAGAGGTCAGTTGCCTCTTCGTAGGTGCCCTTCTCCAGTACCTCTGCATCCACCCCCCGCTCTTCCAGGCCATGTCGGTCCTACGGGGCCGTTATCCTGGGAGCAGTTCAGAGGTTCTCCGGCGGCCTTCCCCTCATACGTTAGATACATGCATGAGCAGGTCTTTCGACTCTCCCCACTGCCGCAGGAATCTTCTGGACATTCGAGCTCTCCATCATCCTCGTCTTCCCCCTCTGAGGAAGAGGAACCCCTTGCTCATTTTTCTTCCGATGCTGATTTCACTGAATATCAGCGATTCCTCGAGGATGGTGGCAGATCTTGAATCTCTTCGTTCGACGAGACAATACCGAGCAGGAGGCAGCGTAATTCATGGAGAATTCAGTGCCCAACACCTGGTGGTACCTTCTGGCCTATCCCCTTCCAGGAGGCGTCTATCCGTTCCTGGCAGTCGCCAACCGCCCTTTCTCCAGCCCCGGCAGACTGTCGTCAAGGTATTGTGCCCTCGGAGTCTCTGGGTACCCTTCCAACCCGTCTTCGGTTTGGTATACCTAGAGACTCCTTCTGGGCGCATATACCCTGGCGTACGACCGCCCAGATTGATTCCTACAGTTCGGCCGGTGGGGTGAAAGTGTTTTCTTCTCGTGCGGTGGCTTGCATTGCATCACATCAGGCTCACCACGCTGCCTACAGTCGGCATCTGTGGTCGATGCTCTCCAGCTCCTAGCATCAATGCCTGATATGGAGCAAACCAGACAGGCTATTCCTCTCGCTATAGGCCTGGAGCTGGCAAGACACAAGCAAGGGCATCTTGTGGCGTAATGAGGTGGCTTCTAGGCTTGTGGGGACAGCGATCTGCATTAGGCGATGGCATGGCTTCGATCTATCAAGGTTGTCACCCTGGCCCGGCGTGAGGTGATGCGCTCCGCTTTCCGGGGACCCGTCTCTTTTCCTCCAGAGCTAGGAGACTTTTGCAGGGGCTTTCTCCGTCTCCCGTCCTCGGGGACACCTCTAACTCTTCTCCCACTTAGGCTTCCTTTGTGTTGTAGGGTCTTCCCTTCTGTTCCTCACCAACAGGAGGCTGGGGGTCTTGTTCCCTCAGGGTTCTACCCCCCTTTTGTCAAGGGGGGGGCTTGGTACTCACCCAAGCAGTAATGAATGGTGAAGATTGACAAGGGAAGATATGAAAATTACGTACCTACCATAATTCTTGATCTTCTCTTGTATCTTCACCATTCATTACTGATACCAACCCATCTTCCCCTCAGTGGCCTCCTTCTGTGGCGTCTCCCCCTCCCGTCTCGTTCCTCTCTCCCACCTTGGCCTTTATGCCAAAAAAAAAATCTCTTTTTTTCCCCCATTCTCTTGAATGGATTCTCTTTTTTCCTCAAGGTAGAGAGGAACGGGTACGGTTCCAAAATTCTTTAATTCTGAGGGAACTCTTTCTGAGTGCCCTATGGTGCGATTCCTTACCTTCTTCAGGTCATGTAGCTTCACAGCCTGGTGGCCATGCCCTGTCTTGGCCTCCTCAAAGTTTGGAATCCCCCTGGCAGACATTATTTTTCAAAAGCTTCTGTCTGCCTTGTCTTAGCAAGTCGGATCGAGTTCCTCTCCATTTTTCTTACCAACTGCCTCCAAGAAGGCATGTTTTCTTCCCATATTTTCTGTGGTAGCACTTAACAGGGTGCTAAGGAACTTAGTCCTCTTCCTGGATGGGCGCTCTTCCGGAGCAGGTCCGCTCGGACAGTCTAGGAGCCCTCAACTAGGATGAAGGGACTTGGCATGTTGAGAATTCAGAGAGTCTGCCCTCTCTCGGGTCTGTTCGGAAGGTTCGGTGGAACCTCTCCTCAGTCCTAACAACTGGGATTCTTGCTCCCTTATTAGTTTCGAGCCTATAAGCCTCTCAACCAACAATGCTCGATGGGCACTGTTCTCCTTCTCAACATGTCTCTTTCTTTCTTTCTTTCTTTCCTTCTTTCTTCTTCTTCTTCTGCTCCTCTCCCTCTCTCTGTTCCTCCCCTAGAGCCGCCCCGGAAAGGAGGCCCTGCGGTCCCTTAAGGTAGGAATTCTCTCTCCTCTGTCTATTCTCCATCGGCTTATTCCTTTTTCAGTTTATTTCCTTTCCTTTTTTCTATCCCTCGGCTCTCTTGCCTCACTTTCTTTTCTTACACTTTATTCGCCTCTCCGCCTAACAGAACTGAGATGGAGGAGGAGTCCCGGCACCTAACGGCCGCCCTCGCGCATGTGACGTGTCGTCATCCTCAGGCGGGCGCCGTTCAAACGACTAAAAAAACAAAAAAAACTCCCGTGGCGGTGTGCGCCTCCGGCTTAACCCAAGCAGTAATGAATGGTGAAGATACAAGAGAAGATCAAGAATTACGGTAGGTACGTAATTTTCATTTATTGCACACCTCTTTTTTTGAAAGATGCTACCCTCTTGGACTTTGTTGATTCCCTTGAGGTACTTGAAAGTTTCTATCATGTCCCCCCTCTCCCTCCTTTCCTCGAGGCTATACATATTAAGCTCCTTTAGTTTCTCTTCATATGTCTTCCGGTGCAGACCCTGCACCATTTTAGTTGCCCTCCTCTGGACAGCTTCCACCCTGTCTATGCCTTTGCGGAGATTGGGTCTCCAGAACTGCACGCAGTACTCCAGATGGGGTCTGACCAGCTGTCTGTACAGAGGGATAATAACTTCCTGTTTTCTACTGGTGATGCCTCTCCCTATGCATCCCAGTATCCCTCAGCCCTCCTTGCTGCCCTCTCACATTGCTTGCCCACCTTTAGGTCATCTGATATGACTACCCCCAGGTCCCTTTCTATTTTTGTTGTTGTTAGCATCTCACCCCCCATTGTGTACTCTTCCCCTGGGTTTTTGTTTCCCAGGTGCATTACCTTGCACTTCTTAGCATTGAATCTAAGCTGCCATACATTTGACCATTCCTCTAACCTTGCCAAGTCCCTTCTCATCCTTTCCACCCCACCTTGTGCATCAACTCTGTTGCAGATCTTTGTGTCATCTGCAAAGAGTCATACTTTCCTTCAGTCCCTCTGCAATGTCGCTTATAAAGACATTGAAGAAGGACGATCTATTACTGAACTCTGCGGTACCCACTAGTAACCCCTTTCTTCAGAGTGGACTCCATTTACTATTACTGTCTGTGTCCTATTCTCCAGCCAATTCTTTACCCAGGCTGTCATCTTGGGACCCACTCCCAGGCTGGCTAACTTGTATATTAATCTTTTGTGTGGGACTGTGTCAAATGCCTTGCTACAGTCTAGGTAGGCCATGTCCACAGCCCCTCCCTGATCTACTACTTTGGTCACCCAGTCAAAGAAATCTATCAGATTCATCTGGCATGACCTTCCCGTTGTGAATCCATGCTGCCTTGGGTCCTATGCCCCTCTGGCCTCTAGATATGTACAGGTTTGCCGGCCTGCAGTGGCAGGGCACCCATCTGCGATGCTGATGACCCAGGTTCGGGAACAGACTGGGGACATTAGAGGGCCAGCTGGGGGGAGAGGGACTGAGCATCCTAGGGGACTGTTCTCCTTCTCTGAGGGGAGTGGGGTAGAGTGTCTGGCAAACCGTGGACCCCTGGCGGAGGCTGGGGGCACCGCCATGCTGGAACCGTCACTGAGTGGGGCAGGGGGGACGCGGGACATCATTGCACATCCCTGCCCCCAGTGAAGCAACAACAACACCGAAAAACACAGCTGCCGCCTCTATGAGGCCCCACTGTCCTGGCTCCAGTCGCACCACCATGGCACTCTGGACCTTTGACCCATTATGGCCTCTGGTGTGGCTGGCGGACTCCACGCCCCATCCTGGGGGATAAACCAGGGTAATACCGTAGCCTCCCCTGCTGGAATCCTTCCTCTGTCTCATGTGGGTTATCACTAGGTTCATTAGCCCGGGGCAATCCATGGTGTATCCTCTGCCCAAGAGGTAAGTAATGGGGTGTGATACAGTCCAGGATTGGCTGGGGCTGAGCCTTGGCGATAGCTGGGGAAAAAGCATACTTAAAAAAAAAAAAAAAGTGTACAGGTACTGCATGGACAAGAGGTGACTAGAGGATCTCGGCCTTTAGAATGTTCATGTGCCCAGGATTCTGTGCTGATTGACAGCTTTGGGCTGTGTCACTACCTCAGTGGTGGTAGACATTACCCATATATAAAGATTTCCCGTTGACAACATTGGAGCTAACAGAAAAGGAAATTCTGGTAAGTATGAAGGAATTTCTCCTTTCTATTGTATGTTTGAACTGAGAGTGTAGTTATGTCTGGGATTTTTGGCAGTAGCCTCATGGGTTCGAGTCTGCCATAACTCACCAGTTCCCAGTTGTGGGTAAGAAACTTACCCACAGCTATGATTCTGCTCTGCTTAAAATTTAGAAAGCTTTGCATTAGGTTTTTGTTTATTATTCTCTCTCTAGAAATACTGTTTTCCCATAGTCTTTTGTGTGTATTATCCTGTAACATATGTAATATCATGGCATAGTAAATGTTATTTTTATATACTGTATGTTTTCTGTGACAGTCATTTTAGATATAGATAAACAGGGGTAAACGGGCAAGTCTGTGATCCATTTCCGAAGAGGCAGGCTACAAGAAAAGTGTTCTCAGCTGTGACAAAAGTAGTGGGTCTTGCCTGTTGGGAAAGAGCACTGTACTGGTTGAGCAGTGGGTCTAGTGGGATTTGGACCTAGAGATACTCCGAGGGAGAGTCACACTGAGTGGTGGCAGCATACCAAGGTAACCCTTTCAGTAGTCTGAAGGGTTGTGAAAACTAGTAGCAGCACAGACTAAGTTCTGGGAGAGAATCGGTCTGTGACAGCGGCCAGGTAGGGCTCTGTTCTAACCAGCCAACTGTGTTTTTTAAAGTCTTTGGGCTTCTTTTAACAGAGATGTCATCCAGTGGCTGGTCAATGCAGTTACCAATTCAGAATCAACAAGAGAGGGAGAGGACACGGCTGGAGAGACTGGCACGATGCCCCAGTACATGAATGAAAGGTAGGCCAAGGCAGATGGAAGAATTTTTACTTCACCATGCAAACTCGTAACTGTAATAGGATCTCACTGTTGGGACAGAGGAGAATCACACACACACACACACACACATACACACACTCTTTCCCTTCATTTGTCAGTAAACGTCTTACAGGTGACAGGAACCAGGGTGGGACAAATGTGTTTGTGAGCTGGTGGTCAGTTTGGCCACTGGCTTTCAAAATGTGGTTGCCAATCCAATATCTGTAGTGTCCATCCTTTTTAAAGGTCCAAGAATCACTTTGTAGGCAGGTAGCCAAGTTGGCCAGTAACTTTCAAAATCTGGTAGCCAAACCAGTTTAAGTAGCCGTTGGCCACCTGGCTACCTGATTTGTCCCACCTTGATGAGCTAATTTTAATACTGTTAAAGCTCTCATGTTTTTTCCATTCACATTTTTATCTTCCTGAGCCTCTCGGACAGGCTGGGCTGCCTTCCATCCTCTTCCACCAGCCCAAGACTTACTGGCAGGCTTGTGTTTCCCCCTTGGCTTTCCCCATGCTGAAGTGAGGAGAGGAAGGGCCGCCCCCATCCTGTTCTGGCCATCAGCATCCTGGTGGTGAGGCAGGTGAGTATGTGTGTGCAGGGCTTCATGTATGTCTGTCCCACCGCCATTTTCCTCCTGTTTTCTCCATGACCCACATTGCTGAGGCATGCATAATTGTGTGCATGCGTGGAGGCATGCGCACTCTGCAGAATCTTGCAGTAACACCCTCTTGCCGCTTCTTCCATCCCACATTACCACCAGGCCTCCACCTGGTGGCAGTCATTTGATGGAGCCAGCAGTCCTCCCTCCCTGGGAGAGGGGAGCAGTCATTGGGACACTCCATCCTCTTCCTCCCTGGCCGACCCTTTTTGTCCCATGCTTGTTTTCAAACATGGGTCGCCGGTGTGGAGTGAGGTGTGGCATCCAGCGCTTCAACCCTCAGTGCTGCCGGGCTGGCTTATGTCGAACAAAATTTTAAGAAGTAGGGACTCGACTCCAAATAGTAAATTCAGTTAATTTTTTTGTTAATTTGCTCTGCCACTAAATATTGGGCATGTGGTGCCAGTGTTTCAAGGCTAGACAGTGGTCAACATTTTCATTCTCTTACTACAGTCCTAATGGTCTCACTGTTGGCAGTAAATACCTGATAAAAACGCTAGCCGTACTGACTGATCCAGTCCAAGCGATCCTTTATACGGCTCATGTCTTTCTGCTGTCTGTCACCATAACCTCCTCCAGTCATCCTGTCTCCCTGGCTACTGGAAATGTCAGCAACATTTGACCAACAATTTGGTGGCATAGCAAATTGTTAATAAAAATTTTGTGGAATTTAGTATTTGGAGTTGAGTCCTCTAATTACGTAAATGTAGTTCTGCTCACACACCATAGGGGTACATCTTTGCCACAAAAACGGTTTCCTTCCTAGTTAAAACGGTGACATCCAGGAACCTATCCTTAAATTTCCTTTCCATGTCAGCAATGTATTCAGATATTCTTTCAGTTTTTGATTGAGTAATATTTATCTGGCTTTGTTACATGCCCTCAAGTTTGCATCTCCTGTCCTTTCCTCAGCAGTTGCTGGTCTCCAATTTTATACCTCTCAAGACATTCCATGGCATCAGTTGCACCATACCATGTTCTTTATCTGAATGGCATGGAATGATGCACCTGATGTCCTAAACTGTTTAAAAGGGAAATGTTCACCACCAGGTGTCACCCCAAAAGTGTGGGGCTGGTCCCAGTGTGCACTTTCTGTGCAAAAATATTTTGGTTTGCTTACTGTAGTGTAGTAAATTGCACCAGACTAATTTTACTTAGTTGTAGGCTGACATCTTCTGTTACAACAAATCCCAGCACCCCCTGCAGATGGCATCAGAGCAGAAGGCAGCAGTGGGAGATTTAGTAGCCTGCAGTGCATGTTTGAGTTTATATAAAACATCTGCCCCAATGCTTTCGGCAGTATAAGCTCAGATGTTTACTTGCTGGTCCTGCTGTCCTCCATGGGTTATGTACAGTCGCAGAGGACTGTGCTTAGTCCCTGGAGAAGAGCAGTCCCAGAAAACATCTGATTGGAGATTATAAAAGCTCCAAGATGCACTGCAGGCTGTTGAATCTCCCACTGCTGCCTACTGCTCTGATGTCAGCTGCAGGGGATTCTGGGGTTTGTCAATCCTACAGCTAAACAAAATTAGTCTGATATGATCTACTATACTACAATAAACAGTAAGTGAACCAAAATGTTTTTGTCCACAAAGTGCACATTGGAACCAGACCCATGCTTGAGTGGGGGGTCCTTTGTGGTGACCATTCCTCTCTAAGTGGCACAAAAAGAGAAGCAGTAGCTGCTGAGGAGAAATGAATTCAAGATAGCTACAAAGGCAGTGAAAATCTGATTAGCAATTTAAAGAAAAAAAGAACACCAGGAGGATATCTGACGGCATAAAAGCTGTTGCCTGTCACATTTAAGCAGTATACAACTAGTCCGATTACTACTGCTTAATCCCTTAAAATTCATAACACATGTGGGGTAATGACATTTGCAGCAGCACAGAATTGTCCTGGTGATTGTATGCAGCCATGGTGATCACATTTGGGGAACACTGATGAAGTCTCTGTCTTGGGTGGTTTGGCGGGGTGGGTGGGAGGGGTGGCAGATGTTTCCTTTGATAAATAAGCCAGTTGCATGCCTTTGGGTGGAGGGAATAGTGGTTCACTTTTTTGGCACTATTCCCTGGAAAAGATGCTCAGAGGAATGAACAAAGGTACTTATGAAAGGTGATGTGCAGAAATCACTGACCTGTATTAATAACTGAACAAGTTATCTGAGGTATGAGACAATTTTAAATCATCCACTCTTCTGACTTGTTTTTTTTATTTCCCTGGTTATCGGTGTAACCCCCCTGCAAATGGGGGTTCCCAAAAGACTTCCAGGAGCTTACTTGAATGCTCCAAGCCTGAATGGTGTTTGGCGTTTAAGCCATTTATCAGTGAGTGTTTTTAGAACCTCTGGTACTGTCTCTTTAAGAGCTGTCTGCTTGCAGACATAATTAGTTTGTATGGGGGACCGTGTGTTTCTTTGATTGAGTACCACTCGAGCTGCTGCCAATTCACTCCATTTTTGCAGTCACTAGGAGTGCAAAGGGAACCTATCTGAAAGATGTAACTGTTTTCCAGAAACCATTTAGAGTAATAATGAAATTACAGTTTGTCTAACCTGCTTTCTTTGCAGTCAGAACTGTGTCTGCCTAGTTCCCCATTCTGGTTTTGAACTGCTGCACTGGACCAATCAGTGTGGGGTAAGCTAGCTCTAAAATGGTGCCTTGGACGAATCAGAACTTGGACTCATAATCTGAGCCAGCCACAAGAGGATTGTATGGGCAGTGACTCTGGGAGATGTAGTTTAGACTTGCGCCTTTTGGACCAACAGGAGCAGTCTATTGTGAGTGACAGCCAATCCAGTCAAGAACTGGGAGGAACTCAAAGGAAGTGCCGGTTTTGTCTGTTGGAGTTTCAGTTGAGCTCTGGCAGTGAAGAAGGAAGGAGCCCTGTGCTTTTCAGTGTGCAGTTTAGTAGGAAGCGTGTGTAAGGCCCAGAGTTCCGGTCTGCAGCTTGTGTAACTGCTTGTTAGGACTGAATCAATCCTCTGAAGAGAATCAAAGGATATCTGAAGAGTAGAAACCAGGCTCACCCTGTAGAAGACTGGAGAAATTGCTGATGCACTTTCGGTCTGTCAGGAACTGAATCTGCTGTGTGTTCTCCGGTATTGTGCAGTAATTGCGATCGGGATAGAGAAGCAGCCTGCCTGGTATAGTACTTTCTGTTTTACCATATAAATGTGTGAAGAGGCTTGTGTACCTCAAGTGAATCCTGCTGCCATTAAAGGACTTTTGCCTGTTGCAGTTTGCCATATAAATGTGTGAGGGCTTGGTTAGCTCAAGTGAATCCTGCTGCCATTAAAGGACTTTTGCCTCTTGCAGTTTGCCATATAAATGTGTGAGGAGTCTCGTGGAGCTCAAGAGTAGCCCTGCTGACATTGAAGGACCCTATCTTGTTTGGAGGTCGTGAGTACTAATTCAGGGTCGCTCCCTGTTGAATTGCCACCTTGAATCCAAATGGAATCACTGTACTGCTGACTGTTTAAACTAATTTTTCTTTTCTCTGTGTGAAAGGGCCCCTACCAGCTGCCATGGTTTGGACTAGCCACCAGGGCTTGGGTACCCAGGGACAGTAACTGGTAGGGATAGGCCTGTGCACAGAGCCATAGGTAGATGAGTAAAGTGATAAGCTAATTAACCTGATTTCCCCCTGTCCTTGTTATATTCCCCCTAAATAAATCCGAGCTGCTTGTTTCAGCAAAGTTATACTGCCTGAGGTATTTGTCTATGTTAAAGTATTGTACTGTGATTGTTGCACTGTATCTTACTTTACAGGAGGTCCCAGTGCCTGAACCAGCCCTGGGGGTAAGTGTATACTGTGAAGGTAATTCTGATATATTGTGTGGGCCACTAGTGGGAAGAAAGGGGGGTTGCAGTGTCCCAGAGCGCTGTGACCAAGTAAGTTTAACTATTGCAAACCCTGACCTCTGGGTGGAGGCACCCGCCATTGGATCCAGGCCCCTCAACCTGTTAGTGGCAAATCAGGCAGGGGTAGTAGCCCCTGGGATAGTGCCATCTAGGGGTTACATCAGTGTTGTTGCCCCTGACAACCACCCAACCCAGGTACAGCCCTTACCAGGGCTTCCCCTTCTCAGCCCCACAACTTGCTCCCATGGCAGGAACGGCGGGTCAGTGTCCTTCTCCAGAGTACTAGAGTAGGGAACTCGTAGGGGCTGCATAGGGCCCAGGTCTGCCACCCATCATCTGCCAGCAACAGGAATTTTTTGATCTTCGAGGACATCTCCCTTCATTGAGCCACACCTTGGAACTGGAAATTGTCAGCATCAGGTCCACCCGCAAGCTTTTGCTAGCTGGGGCTGTCCACATCGACATGCATTGCGCTGCCTCTCTACCAAACAGAGGACATCAACATAGCCACAGAATATTTCAACTCCGTCCTCCTCTCTCTTCAAAACCTTCACATCCCGGTCACCACACGTAGGATGGCAGGGAAAGTAACCAAGTGGCTATCACGCCCCCTGCTTCAACTTCTCAAATCTGGGGACAAACTTTGGTCCAGGTGGAAGATCTCCCACCTCCGTGCAGACTTTGAAGACTATCGTGCATTACGTAACAACTGCAAAAGACAAATTCGTATTGCCAAAAGCACCTACTATAGAAACCTACTAATAACATCCTCTACAAATCCGCGCAGGTACTGGTCCAAAATTAAGGACATTCTTGGCAACGACAAGCAACAGAATCCAGCTGACATGAACATTCAAGGTGTTCACTGCACCAACCATAACACCATTGCCAACGCCTTCAATGCCCTTTTTTTCTTCTCCACCAGTCGCTACTCTAACTAGCCCACAACCTGACTGTCCCTCTTCTCCTCCCTCACCCCTCCCACCTCCCTTTCGTTCTGGCTCCAACCACATACCTTGAAGTTATTAGCTACTTAACTCCCTTCAGCGCATGCGGGTCAAGGGCCTGAGGGCATCCATCCTTACATACTTAAGCAGTATGCACCTTGGCTGACCAGACCTATCACCTGGCTTTTTAACCTCTCGATTAATACGTCTACTGTCCCATCCACCTGGAAAACTGCCAGAACCATCCCTATCTGCCAAAAGGCGATGTCAAACTCATGTCCAACTACGCTATATCTCTTCTGCCCACTCTCAGTAAGCTGCTTGAAAAAATAGTCCACCGCCAACTTGCTGCTCACCTTGACATATTTAATCTTCAAACCCCGTGCCAACATGGTTTCGGCCCGGTCACAGTACCACCTCTGCACTTACACAACTTACAAATGACATCAGAAATAATATGGACCGTGGCCTACTCACTGGGGCCGTCTTTATCTACCTGTCTAAAGCCTTCGACATGGTATACCATCCTCTCATGCTAAAGAAACTCCAATCCATTGGAGCATCTGACCAAGCCCTCTCCTGGTTCCATAGCTATCTTGACAGTCGGACTCAGGTAGTAGCATTTCACAAGGCCCTTTCCTCCCCCCTAAACATCTCCTGTGGAGTTCCCCAGGGATCCACTCTTGGACCTCTACTCTTCTCCCTCTTCCTAAATGATATTCCCACCATGTCCGGCATAGCTGCACTCTTATGTACGCAGATGACCTTGTTCTCTACTCTGGGTCAAAATCGGTTGCTGCCATCAACTCCACTCTCACTAATGACTTCCAATTCCTGCAGACCTAGCTCTCTAGCAACCACTAAGTCCTGAACGTAGAAAAAACCTGTGCTATGCTATTCGGATCCTCTAAGAAACTGTCTGCCCCTGCGAACAGGCTCCGGGTTCAATGCCTTGATGGCTCCCTCATCTTAAACACTGAGTCCTTCAAGTACCTTGGGGTCACTGGATCCCACACTTGACCTGTCTCAACATGTCAATATGGTGTGCCGTGCCGTCAATGCTAAAATTGGGGGCGCTTATACATCAGCACTCCCTCCTCACTCCTTCCGCTAGACTTTCTGTTGCGAGAGGTATTCTCTTACCCCAGCTCCAGTATGCTCTGCCCTCCTCTTTGCTGCAAACTCTGCTACACTCCACAAATGGGACACTGTCTACAACAACATCTGTAGATTCGCCTTAACTGCCCATGTCTTACCCATCATTGTCTCCTTCGCTGGCTTAAATTGGCTGTCACCTAAGGATATTCGAGCCTACTCCTGGGCTGCTTTATCGACTCCCTGTCTAGACCTCCCTGCCCTGTCTATCTTGCCAACCTCCTGACTCCTGCCTCACACCGCACCCTCAGGTCTTCCTCTGTCCCCATGCTCTCCACTAGACCTTGCATGACAAAATGGGTGAACAGGCATTTGCCATTTTGCTCCCAAATTCTGGAACTCACTCCCCCTTATGGTGAAAACTTCAGCCTCCCATCGAGAATTCAAAAACTCGCTGTTCACCCACCTTCTAGCCTCTGGCCAATGCAAATGCTCTTAATTTGCTTTGCCCATTGCAGGCTGTCGGGTCTGACCCTGAGTACTACACTAATGTTCTCCCATGCAATATGCTTGTCTAGGTGGCTATGTACCTTGATGTCTGTACTGTCCTCAGCTGTCTTATGGTTACCCTAATTGCTTTATTTTACATCCTTATTATGATCTATGCCTAAAATGTACCCTTCAAACAACATGAAGTCTTGCTATATTATGACATATGCAGTATAACCCCAGGTTAGAACTGCTCCGGAGGTGAAAGAGTTAACTTCCATGCAGGGCATGGAATCTTTAGCGCGAGCTCGGTTGAACACTCTGTCTGTTGAAGCTCAAACTTAAACTGTCAGATTCTTTACTCCGCCTCACTGAACAGTCGCTCCGGAGATTCCTCCTGCTGCTCGGTTTGTTTGTCAGTTTTAAAGTGTAATTCTCGGTTTATTTTACCGAAATTTAACCACAATCGTCGGTTCAAGCTCTGTCTGTGGTATTGTAAGTAATAGATAGGCTTATTTTTTATTTTTCTTCTGTGTGGAACTTGTAGACGTCTTTTTCGGTTCGGTTTGAACCGATCAGAGGGGTTAAAATGACTTTCTAGCCCTTTAGAGTGCGGTTCCCAGTTCTTATCGGTTCTAAAAACAGATTTTATTACGGTTTTCATGACCGTGACACGGTTGGGAACCGATAAGAGAGTCTTAACAGTGGATTGCCGTTAACGGGCAAGTTTGAGATTAGGCTGGCACTATGTCTGAGAAACCCAAAGAAAACGGACCACTGGGTTTCAGCACTGTGGCCTCTGTGGGGAAGCCTTTGCCAAGGCTGACCACACACCATATATGTATACTGTCTGGGGTTTGACCACCTCAATGCAGACTGCCAGATTTGTAAAAATTTTCCTGCTGCCACCGTGGAAAAAAGAGTTGGTAGGCTCAGGGAAAGGGAGGCCAAAAAGTCCGCTGACCCGGATGGCCAGCCCGGTTCGGTTCCAACCGAACCTGAGGGAGTGCCCTCTGACCAGAGCGATGCTTCCTCGGGCAAACGAAGAGCCAGCTCTGAGGAGCCGGTTCCAACTAAAAGGGCTAGAAGGTCAGCTAGTTTGGGGCCTAAAGTTCTTTCTCTCAACTGCTGAGAAATAGCCAAAGCTATTCAGATTGTCCAGTCTCTTTCCTCAGTTCCGTCGAACCGGCACCATTGGTAAGCGCCGGTTCGGTCGGTTCCCTCCGTTCAAGATTATGATTTTGAAGATTTTTATGAACCAGGGGAAGGGGAGGAGGGGTACGAGGAGAGTGAGTGTGATTTTGACAGTCTGGATGTGCCCATTGAACCGGACATCTCTCCAGACAGACCTTCAGGAGTATCCCCTCCCAGGCTATCTGAGTCACCCTCTCTTTTTTTGTTTTACAAGAAAGTTGCTGACACTCTGCAATATTCCAGAGTCTAGGAGACTGTCTATTCCCTTGCATAAATCTTGTAGGAAACAGACAGTAAAAATTCTGAAAACTCCTCATTCTATCCTCCCTGTGGATAAAAGGATGGACAAGAGGTATGCTTTATCAGGCTCTGATACGGAGTTGCTATCTCAGCAGTGTAGCCATGTGGGAGTAGTGCAGGCTGCAGCCTGTGACAAGGCTAATATTCCTCTAGCCTCTCACCCTCCTGAAAAGGATTCTAGGAGGATGGATGCCATGGCAAAAAAGCAGTACATGGCAGCATCTTTGGGACTCAGACAGGCAAATTATATGGCTTACGCAGCTAGGTACCAGAAATCCAGGTGGGATACTGTCCTGGCCCTAGCAAACAGGCCCCTGAACAGCTTGCCAGGGGAGCTGGAGCAGGTGGCTGCGGATGGTATTGAGGAGGCATCAAGGTGCAATTTCATGCTGCTGTAGACTCTAATGATGTTTCATCTAGAGTTATGGCTACATCTGTGTCTCTTCAGAATGGCCTGGCTCAGATGTACTGCCTGTCACAGGATACCCAGTCTAAGGCTATGGATTTTCCTGTTGTGGGAAATTCTCTGTTTGGGGAGCAGACAGAGAATTATATGAAAAATGGATGAGTATAGGACCACCTATAGGAGTGCACAGGCCAAAGAAAGGCAAGTCACTCCTCAAAGGCAGCATGTCAGGGGTGAGGGCAGGCCTTTTCATGAGCCATTTACCAAGCCCAGGCCTCCTCTTCTGCTTATGCCCAGAGGGGTTCTTTAGAGGAAGGGGCAGAAGGGTTCTAGTAATAGCCTGCTTCTGCCCCTCAACCCAAAGCCCCTGCAAAACAGGCTCCCTGATGGGGTAGCCAGGGCCGAATCTCCACTACCGGTAGGGGGCAGGCTGGCTTACTTTGTCCAGGACTGGAAGTCTTTAACATCAGACAAGTGGGTCCTGGAGGTAGTAAGCCAGGGACTGGTTCTCAGCTTCAAAAAATTTCCGAAGATGAGAACCAGATCTTTTCCACCTGCAAACCCATCAGAGACACTTGCCCTGGAAGCAGAAGTTTCTGCCCTCCTGGCTGTCAGAGCCGTGGAAAGGGTTCTACCCATACACCAGGGCAAAGGGTTGTACTCCAGGTACTTCCTTACCCCAAAAAAGACAGGAGAATGGCAGCCCATTCTGGATCTCAGGTATCTAAACAAGCACCTTTTAAAACCAAAGTTCAAAATGGTGACCCTGGGGATTATTTACCTCTCTAAGGCCAGGGGACTGGCTAGCCTCCCTGGACCTCAAGGATGCCTACTTCCATGTTCTCATCAGAGCTCCCATAGAAAGTACCTCAGATTCGAACTGCCCTCAGGCCATTACCAGTTCAGAGCAGTGCCCTTTGGTCTGACCTCTGCTCCAAGGGTGTTCACAGAATGCCTGGCAGTAGCAGTTGCTCATTTAAGAAGGCAAAAGATTGCCATCTTCCCTTATCTGGACGACTGGCTCATTGTAAGCCAGTCTCCAGAACAGGTCAAACTTCATTTGCAAGTAACCCAGCAGCTGCTTACATCTCTAGGTTTCCTTCTCAATCTTCCAAAGTCAGTTCTGGAGCCTGTCCAGCTTCTCACCTTCATAGGCCAGAACTGAACACAAAAGAAGCCAGAGCCTTCCTTCCTCTGGAAAGCAAGGACCCTGGTGTCTCTGGCCTCCTCCTTCACTCTGCAGGTCTCTCGACCAGCAAGGCATTTCCTGCTGCTCCTGGGGCACATGGCTGCTTCTACAGCAGTAGTGCAGGGAGCGAGATTTCAGATGAGGGACATTCAGTTCCATTTGAGAGCCTTTTGGTCTCAAAGGCGGATCCCAACCAAACTGATTCCAGTATCGAACCCTGATCAGGCCCTTCAGTGGTGGCAGGATCAGAACAATCTGAGACAGGGGTTCCCTTCACCCCAGTCTCATTCCTTGACCCTTACTACAGATGCATCCCTCCTGGGGTGGGGAGCTCACATGGCGACCTTTCCACCCAAGGGCTGTGGTCCCTCAGGAGTCCTGCTCACATCAATTTGCTGGAGCTCAGAGCAGTTTTCTAGCACTTCAGGTTTTCTCCACATCTGTCCAGAACAAGGTAGTTCAGGTCAGAACAGACAATACCACGACAATGTGGTACATCAACAAGCAAGGGGGCACTCTGTCTACGGCCTTCAAACACCATGAAGTCTTGCTATATTAGGACTTATTGCAGTTAGCCACTGCACTTGAACTGCCCGGAGGAAAGAGTTAACTCAGAGAATCTGGGTTCTAACGCTGAGGCGCTATACCAAAACTCTATCTGGGCAGTTTCAAATGAAACTGTCAGATTCTTTACTCCGCTTCACTGAACAGTCGCTCGAGATCAGCTCCTTCAGCTCGGTCGGTCAAGCAGTATTTTCAGTTCATTTGAACCTCAAAAGTAATTATTTTACCGCATTTGGTTAAAGCTCTATCTAGTAAACCGTAAGTACAAAATGAAAAGTCTGTGTGAAATTTAGTTATCGGTTCGGTTTTGAACCGATCGGTTTCTATATTTAACGTTTTAAAGTTTTGGGCTTTTAGAGTGCGGTACCGGTTCTTATCGGTTCTCAAAAACCTTGATTTTAAATAGGGTTTTTCAAATACCCGATAAAGCGTTAGGAACGATAAGGGTGTCTTGCCTAACGACCATAAAAGGGCAAGTTTTTGGTTAGGCTGGCATTATGTCTGAGAAACAAAAGAAAACCGGGCCCTGGGTTTCAACACTGTGATGCTGTGGGAAGCCTTTGCCAAGGCTGTCCACACACCACTTGTGTTTATTGTCTGAGGGGCTGACCACCTCCTGTCAGACTGCCAGGTGTTTAAATTTCTCTGCAGCCACCCTGAAAAGAGATAGGGCTGGCTCAGGGAACTATTACAAAAAGTCCGCTGACCCGGATGGCCAGCCGGTCCAGTACCCACTGGACCAGAGGATGCCCTCTGACCAGAGGCTAGACTTCCTCGGGCAAAGGATAGTTCAGAGGAACCAGTTTAAAAAAAAAAAAAAAAAAAAAAATGAAATAAGGTATGACAGAAATCAGTAGGTTTGGGTCCAAGATTGTCTCTCCAACTGCTGCAGGAGTAGTTAAGCCATACAGATTGTCCAGTCACTGTTTCTAGGTCCTGTGAACCATCTACAGTTGGTAAAGGTGGCTCGTTCAGTTCCAGTGGTTCAGGTTTATGATGTTGAAGAATTGTTATGAACCACAGGGTGGGAGGAGGAAAATTGATCAATACATGTGTGGCTGGTAGGGTCTGGGCGTGCCCATAAGCGGACATTTCTCCAGACAGACTTTTAGAATCTCCTCCTATTCTGTCTGAGTCCCTTTCTCAGTTTATGTTTTACAAAAGCACAGAATCCCCAGCTTCCTTTAGAGGCTATGGATGAGTAAAGGGAAGCCTGATTATGTAGGAATGATGGGCTAGGAGGTTGTCTTTCCTTTGCATAAGTCATTTAGGAAGTAAACAACTAAGATTTTATAGATTCTTCTTTCTGTCCCTCCTGTAAGATAAAAAATGGACAGAAGGTGTATTTAAATCAGGCTCTGTTACAGACTTCCTCACTGAGCAGTGTAGTCATGTGGGTGTGGTACAAGCTGCAGCCTGTGTCAAGGCTAGTCCCTGGCTCACATCCTCCTGAATAGGATTCCAGGAGGATTGATGCCATAACGAAAAACAGTATATGGCAGCTTCTGTGGGACTCAGACAGGCAAGTTGTATGGCTTATGTGGCTAGATTTGGAAATCTAGGTGGGACACAGTATTACAGTTAGCCAAAGCAGGCCCATGGCCAGCTAGCTAGTGAGGATCGGAACAGGTGGCTGCTATTGGCACTAGAGCCTCTAAGTTCAAGTTCATACTGCTGTTGGTGTTAATCTTGTTTTCTCTAGGGTCATGACCACTTCTGTAGCTTTCCGTGAGTTGGCATGGCTCAGATGCACTAATCTGTCCCAAGATACTCTGTCAAAGTCTATGGATTTGTTTCTTGTTGTGGGTAGTTCTCTGTTTGAGGAACAAACAGAAGCTATATAAAAACATGGATGATTACCTACAAAAGTGCCCAGGTAGAGGCTCAGGCCTCCTCTGCTTTCAGGAGGTCTCTTCAGAGGCAGAGATAGATGGGGCACAAGTAAATCGTCCCCCTCCCTTAGCCTAAGACTATTGCCAAGCAGGCACCCTGATAGGGTGCCCAGGGCCGTCTCCTATACCAGTGGGCAGGTTGGTTTTATTTCAGCCAGAACTGTGTGCCCTAACTTTCGGACAAGTGGGTTCTGGAAGTAATAGGTCTAGTTCTCAGCTTCAAACAGTTTCCAAAGATGAGAGCCAGACAGGTCCTACAAATCCTTCGGAATCCCTTGCTTTGGGAGTAGAGGTTTCTTCTCCTCCTGAACTGCAAAGCAGTAGAAAGGTCCCTCCTTGCCACGGGGCAAGGGGCTGTGCTCATGATACTTTCTTAACCTATAGAAGGCAGGAGATTGCGGCCCATCTCAGATTTAAGGTACCTGAACAAGCATCTTTTGAAAACAAAGTTAAAAATGTTAACTCTGGCTGAGGCCAGGGGACTGGCTAGCTTTCCTGGACCTCAAGGATGCCTATGTTTTTTTTTCATGTCTTGATCAGGCCTTCTCACGAAAGTACCTCGGGTTACCCCAGGCCACTTTCAGTTCAGAGCATGCCCTTGACCTTACCTCTGCGTAAGGGTATTCAAGAAATTCTAGCTGTGGTAGTGGCTCTTTAGAAGGCAAAGGGATTGCTTTGTTTCCTTTCCTGGATGACTGGCTCTTAGTGGGTCAGTCTCCAGATCAAAGTAAATCCCACTTGTAAGTCACCCAGCAGCTTCTCACCTTTCTCTGGGATTCCTGCTGAGATTTACCAAAGTCAGTTCTCGAACCAGTTCAGGTACTAACTTTCATAGGTGCAGAGTTGAACACAAAGTTAGCCAGGGCATTTCTCCTCTAAAAGGGTAGGCAGTCTCTTGCCTGGCATCTTCCATTCTCTCTGAGTCTCTTGACCAGCAAAGCATTTGCTACAACTACTAGGGCACATGGCTGCTTCCACAGCTGTAGTGCAGGAGCAAGATTCCAGATGAGGGGACATTCAGTTCCATCTGAGGGCCTATTGGTCCCAAGGAGGATTCCTTTCAAATTGGTTCTAGTGACCCAATCCCTGATCCTGGCCTTACACTGTGGCAGGATCAAAGCAATCTAAAACTAGGGTCCTCTTCATTCCCTCACCACGGATGCTCCTGTGTTAGGGTGAGGCTCGCTGGGCGACCTGTCCACTAGGGAGTGTGGTCTCCCTAGGAATCTCTGCTCCACATCAATTTTGGAACTCAGAGCTGTCTTCTAGCTCTTAGGGTTTTCACCTTCTGTCAGAACAAGGTAGTTCAAGTCAAGACAGACAACACCACAATAATGTGGTACATCAACGAGCAGGGGCACTCGGTCATCAGCCTTGTGCACGAAGCAATGAGTAGTGGTCTCGGCTTACTCCTGAACACCTCCTGATAGCAGTTCACCTCCCAGGGAAGGACAATGCCTGGCAGATGCCCTCAACAGGATTCTCAGGGCCATCACGATTGGGCTCTAGATCCTCAGGTGCTGGGTTCAGTCCTTGCCAGATGGGGCTCATTTTCAGATAGATCTTTCGCAGCCCCAGATAACCACTAACTTTCTCTGTTTTGTTGAGGCCTCAGTGCTGGGATCAGCCCACCTGGGCGCTTTTCACTTGGATTGGAAAGGGAGGTTTCTGTTCGCCTTTCCTCCCTTTCCTTTCTTTCAGGGTACTAGTAAAATCAGATCTCAGCCTTGCAAAGCGATTCTGATTGTTCAAGCTGGGCCAGACAGGCCCTGGTACCCATTGTCTCTGTCCTTGACAGTTCACCCTACCCTGAGCTTGCCCAGAGTCCACGACTTACTGGCCTTTGCACAAGGGAGTGTGGTATCCGAACCTCAAATTCCTCCTTCTCAAGGCGGCTCTTGAGGTTAGAATTTGCTGATTTACTTTTCAGGTGTCGCGGATATTAAAGGCTTCAAGGAAGCTTTTCACTGGCGCCACTTACAATTCTAAGTGGAACAGGTTTTTCAGTCTGGTCGCTGAGAAGCAGATTATACCACAGTGTGCTTATCTGCCCATTTTCAGGACTTTTTGGTCCATTTTAAATTCTTTAGGTCTTAGGCCAGCTACCTTAAGGGTTCCTTGGCAGCTGTCTCTGTTTTTCTGCAAGCAGGAAGCCTGCTTCCTTTTCTTCTCAACCTGTGTTTTCCAAGTTTTGAAGGGTTTGCTTCACACCAACCCTCCTTTTTGGGAACCAGCTCCTGCATGGAGCCCGAATGTTTGCATTGCTCAGTTAATGCAAACCCCTTTGGACCTCTGTCCCCAGCAGAGCTCAAGCTTCTCACTTGGAAAATGTTTTTTTTCTGGTGGTTTCACTTCTGCCAGGCGCATAAGTGAACTACAGGCCCTGGCAGTGGAAGAAGATTTTTCTCTCCCCACAGAGATAAGACAGTCCCTAGGACTAACACAGGGTTTGTCCCTAAGTGGTTTCAGGTTTCCACCTGAACCAATCCATCTCTCTCCCAGGATTTTTTCACTGAGCATTCTTCCTCAGGTGAGAGGAGACTGCACAGCTTGGACGTGAAAAGAGCCTTATGCTACTATTTGTAGCACCAAGGGTCACAGGTTTGAATCCTCAACTCTTCCTTACCTAGGGCAAGGTTGGCAAGGAACCTCTGCCACTAAGAGGACAATTGCAAGGTGGATTGTCTCTTGTATCCATTTTGTTATCAAAGACTAGGAGGAAGCCCCCCTCAGGACTGAGGGCTCACTCCACCAGGTGTACAGCTGCATCTCTAGCGGCTGCTAGAGATATTCCCATTCTAAAATCTGTCGAAGCTGTTACTTGGAGACAGTTCACACTTTACAAGCATTATTCCTGGATTTCAGTCCAGGAGATGCTCGTTTTGGCACAGCTGTGCTTCAGGAGCCTATTTCTAAGTAGGTTCTGACCCTCCTCCATGGAGGTACTGCTGTATAATCTGCAATAAGTCCTAATATAGCAAGACTTCATGGTGTTTGAAGAAAAATTACTCACCTTAGTAATTGCTTTTCTTCTCATGGAGTCTTGCTATATTAGGACCACCCCCAACCTGCCCTCTCAGAACTTCTACTGGGGTGGGGGTGGCAAGATAGTGCAACACTGTGTCATGCCATTGTAGTTCTTCCCTTCACCCTCTTTTATTTAGGGTTGGGAACTAGGGTTTTCTGGTTGAGTGATTTGTTGGCCCCTTCCTGGACTTGAGTCTTTGGGGAAAGGGGGTTCCTAATAGTGTTTGTCAGGGAAAACTAATACCATTATTCATTCTTATTATTTTTATTGTTGTTTCTATTGTTGTTATACTACTAGTAGGTAGCCATTTGCCTAGTGTAGAGCTTTCCACACAGACTTGTTGCTTAGTGTTAACCGTAGAGATCTGACAGTTTCATTTGAAACTGCCCAGATAGAACTTTGGTATAGCGCCCTTTTAGAACTCAGATTCTCTGGGTTAACTCTTTCCCTCTCGGGGCAGTTCAAGTGCAGTGGCTAACTGCAATAAGTCCTAATATAGAGACTCCATGAGAAGAAAAGCAATTACTAAGGTGAGTAATTTTTTCTTGTGCACCGAAGCAATGAAGTTGTGGTCTCTGGCTTACTCTCTGAACGCCTCCCTTACGGCATTTCACCTCCCAGGCAAGAACAATGCCCTAGCGGATGCTCTCAGCAGGATTTCCCAGGGCCATCACGAATGGGCACTGGATCCCTGGTACTGGAGAATATTTGCCAGATGGGGCACTCATAAATAGATCTCTTTGCAGCCCCAGACAATCACCAACTTCCTTTTTTGCTGGGCCCCCAGTGTTGGGCTCAGTCCTCTGGATGCCTTCCTTCTCAGTTGGGAAGGGAAGTTTCTCTGCTTTTCCCCCCTTCCCTCTTCTTTTCAAAGTGCTAGTCAGAATCAGATCTCAATCCTGCAAGATGATCCTGATTGCTCCAGATTGGGCCAGGCAGCCCTGGTACCCACTCCTCATGTCCTTAGCAGTCCACCCTCCCCTATGCCTTCCCAGGAATCACAACCTGTTAACCTGTGCCCAGGGGAGAGTTTGGTATCCGAACCTCAAATCTCTCAATCTCAAGGCTTGGCTCTTGAAGAGTTAGAGTTTGCTGACCTACACCTTTCTCAAGGTGTATTGGATATCTTGAAGGCCTCTAGGAAGCCTTCCACCAGGGCTACCTATAATTCAAAATGGAAAAGATTTTCCATATGGTGTGCTGGTAAACATATTTCCCCAGAATCTGCTGGTGTGCCCACGATCCTGGATTATTTGGTGCATTTGAATTCCTTGGGGCTGAGACCAGCTACCCTAAAAGTGCACTTGGCAGCTGTGTCTGTCTCCTTGTCAGCAGGTAAGCCCTCTTCTTTATCAGCTCACCCTGTGTTCTCCAAGTTTTTTAAAGGGTTGCTTCACACCAATCCCCCGTTCAGGGACCCTGCCCCTGCTTGGGATCTTAACATTTGCATCGCTCAGCTTATGCAACCCCCTTTTGAGCCATTGTCTTCAGCAGAGCTGAAGTACTTGACTTGGAAAACTGTGTTTCTGGTAGCCATCACCTCTGCCAGGTGCATAAGTGAGCTACAAGCCTTGTCAGTGGAGCCTGATTTCATCTCCTTTCATAGAGATAAGGTAGTCCTCAGGACTAACAGGAAGTTTTTGCCTAAGGTGGTTTCAACCTTCACCTTAATCAATCCATGTCTCTCCCTGTGCACTTCACTGACCATTCCTCCTCTGGTGAGAGGAAATTGCACAGTTTAGATGTCAAAGGAGCCCTTAGTTACTATATAGAACGTACCAAGGGTCACAGGTTCGAATCCCTCCAATTGTTCCTCACCTATGGTGAGGTTGGTAAAGGGAAACCTGCCACTAAAAGATCCATTGCCAAGTGGATTGTGTCTTGTATCCAATTCTGTTACGAAAAACTGGGTAAGGTTCCTCCCTCAGGCCTGAGGGCTCACTCTACCAGCGGTACAACTGCATCTCTGGCTGCTGCCAGGGACATTCTATCCTAGAGATATGTCAAGCAGCTACCTGGAAAACAGTTCACACTTTTACTAAGCATTACTCCTTGGATATCCAGGCTAGGAGTGATGCTCGATTTAACAACCGTGCTTCAAGCCTATTTCCCAAGTAGGTTTCTGTCCTCCTCCATGGAGGTACTGCTGTGTAGTCTGTATATCATAATATAGCAAGACTTCATGTTGTTTGAAGAAAAAATACTCACCTTAGTAATGTTGTTTCTTCTAATGGAGTCTTGCATATTATGACCTCCCCAGCCTGCCCCTCTCAGAACCTCTATTTTTGGGATGTGGGTGGGTAGTGCAATGTTGGCACTTCTTTGATGCCCACTTCATTTCACCCTTCTAGGGTGCTTAGGTATTATGCTTAAGTTTCTTATTGAATCCCCCGACTTGAGTCTTTGTTTTGGGATCAAGATCAAAAGGTGTTTTGTAGTTAGTAGCCAGTGGCTAGTGTGGGTTCTGGCTTCCACAGAACCTTAGTGAGTTTTGCTCGTAAGATCTGACAGTTTAAGTTTGAGCTTCAACAGACAGAGTGTTCAAGCGAGCTCGCGCTCAAGATTCCATGCCCTGCATGGAAGTTAACTCTTTCACCTCCGAGCAGTTCTAACCTGGGGTTATACTGCATATGTCATAATATAGCAAGACTCCATTAGAAGAAACATTACTAAGGTGAGTAATTTTTTCTTATGTAACTATTACTGTGCTACCCAATGTATATCTTGTTTTGCTCCTGTACACCTATATTATGTCTGTGCATTTCTGCATATTGTAACCAATGTCCTGTGCTCTCCCGGGTCGTGCCTGAAAATAGGCAGGTCTGTTGCCTAGCGCACTTACCCGGTTACCAAAAGCTAATAAATAAATAACGTTAGCAACCCCATGATGCTTCAGTTCTTTCTCCTGCCATCAGCCACTACTCAGTCCACTGCTGCTGCTGCTACTTGTTTCGCATTTGTTTATGCTGCCAGTAAAACACAAAGAACCTCTGTTCCATTACTCTCACTGCGGTAAAGCCTAGATATATAAAGTAACTGCCATACTCTGTGTGCTTGCTGCTTAGGCCTTGCTCACGACTTAAAGGCCTGCACCATTTGTCAGAGGTTTAACCAGGCTACATGGAGGTGTTGGAAGGAGGCCGTGTATGCTTATCTAAAGATAAAGGCCACGCAGGACAAACAGCATGTGTTGCAAGTTTTGTTGCCAACTCCACCTGTTCTCATCCTAATTTGCCATTGACCCACAGCTCTCCATGGCCACTAGTGTCACTGGTAGAACCAATGAAACAAAAGGATAAATCGGAGAAGTCAGTAAAGCTGGGGGAGGAACACCACCGTTCTGACAAGCAGTGGCATTGAGGAAAAGATTTCTCTGCTGCCAGATCCAGATCTTCTCCAAGGTATAAAGATAGAAGCATGAAGAAAGAGACAGGACACAAGCTAAGTCCTTGGGTTCTGCTGCAACCCCTCCCTCCTCCCTGTCCCGTCTCATCGACATCAAAGTCTGGTATGGCACTGGCTGTAATCCTTTTACTGGGAGTTTACAGCTGATTCCGCTGTCAGGCTTTCTCTCACTGGCCAGTAACCAGTGCTGGCTCTCCAACCTCCCCAGTTCTGCTTTTCCCACCATCAAGGCAGCATTGCTTCGTGGGAGCAGTACAGGAGAATCTGTACAGTTCTTTTCGCCCTTTCGCTTGACACCACAAAGTGTGAAATTCTAAGCCATCAGTTACTCGGCCCCATTTTTTGCTCCATTACCATCTTTTGTTTTCTTTCCCTTTCAGTACGGCATCGAGTGCTTTCGCTGTTTTTTTTTAATTTTAGTTCTGTCATTCGAATATGTCCGGTTCGGGGCCTAAAATGTCTGGGAAGACCAAGGCAGGGATTACCCCATGCGTTGGTGCCCCATTGCAATCCCATGTCTGTAATGGTCTGCCATGATCGCTGTTTTACCTGTCTGGGTCCACACTACGATATGAACGCATGCAACAGCTGCTTTTCTATGGACTTCCGCACTGTTCAGATCCATGCGATGAAGTTGGGGCAGGACCCCACTACTTTCAGAGGGAGTGCCGCACCCAGGACACCAGAATTAGGTCCCTGGGCTCTTTACCTTGGCCTCTCCTGAGAGCAGGCCTCTGCTAGTCCCAGTATGGCTATAGACCCCCTTTGAAGACTCGTGAGAGTCGAGGTGCTGGGGTGTACTGAAGAAGATGAGTGCTATTTGTTAAAATGCCATTAAGTTGAGTAAAAATCTTACTTTATTTCAACCCTGTCTGAAGCTTTCATTTGTGTGTGCTACACGATTCTCTTGATGGACTGGGGCTTGCACGAGGGGTCAGGTGGACATCTGGCCTCCTCTGGGGGGGGTCGGTTGAGCACCTCTTGTAGTGCAGTGCCTCCTTGGAGGCCTGGATATCCCCAGCTGCAGGGTTGCAGCTACATGTGCGGCCTGGTGCTGCCTTGCCTCCTGACACTGCCCCCAGTGCTGGGTGTATGACTAGGTCCCTTCCTTCTGCCGTTCACAGCCTTGGGAGAAGGAAGGTCCAGGGGGTTGCCCAAATGGAGATCTCCTTGATCCCATCCTTCGACTTGGAGGTTGATGATCTGGATGATCCCTACTGGCAGCCTGACTCCTTAGAGTCCCTGGACCCTTCTGGGCCTAGTTCCAGGCCTTTGCGGCCTGGGAGCCCCAGAGCCCCCCTTCCGGACCCAGCCTCGGTGCTGCCTCTCCTGTGTCCCTTGGCATCGTTTATGGTGCTATGGACACCACTGGTACTGATTCCAGCACCAGAGGGGATGGTGATGCCAGGTCCAGTGCTAGGTTGGAATCCAGTGCCACCCTCAGCACTGGGTCAGATTCGTGCCACTGTCAGTGCCGTCTTGGACTCTGGAGCCCTTTGCGGCACAGAGGCATGTCCCAGTACCGTGGGTGGTGTCAGGTTCGCTATCCTCTCACCCTTGGTCCTTAGGTCTGAGGAGCAGGGCCATTTCTGGTGACACGGGGTGGGGGTCAGGTCTTACACAACGTTCCAGCCTAGGAGCTAGGGCAAGCCCACGGAGGAGCTGCAGTGCAGACTCAGGCCTTCCCTATCCTAGGGATCCGGCATGTTCTACAGTAGATGGGGATAGGGGCTGCCCTGCGAGATGTGAACAGCTCTGATCTTCTCACCTGGGGATCCCTCCAAGGGCCCCACCCTGTTTGTCCAACCATGGTTGGGCATCCTGAGGTGACTGGGTTGCATAGCCCGCTCCTTGGGGAGGGTTCCCCTATGCATTCCTGAAGCCCTGGCAAAGGTCCTAGTGTGGTCTGCCGCGACCCTCCTCCTCTACCCCCCCACCAAGGTTTTGCTGGTCCTTTCGGCCCTGTGACCTGGGAAGAATTCAGGGCTATGACAGATGCTTTCCCCAGATACCTTGGAGCCCTGGACGAGATCATTTTTCAACCTGAACCCCCAGCACTACCTTCCCCTGAGACAAGTTCTTCTTCCCCGTCTTCCTCCTCTGAGGAATTGGATTCCTCAGTCCTCTACTCCTCTGACAGTGAGCTCACTAGTTATCAGTGTTTCTTTTCAGGCATGCCAGAAGACTTGCATATCTCCCCTTTCATAGCATGCAATCCTGCTAGTGTGACTGTCCTTGCTGGGGGAGCACAGCTCGGACATCACGATTATTCCACCGTGACCCTGGCCCTTCGCAGAGGCATCTCAAAACTTCTGGCACCATCTCTGTGCCCCTTCTCCAGCCCCGAGGGACTGCCAGCACCAGTATTGCACACCCATGGCATCTCTTAGTGCCATGCCCCACCCCTCTTCAGGACTAGAGTGTCTTGATACCCTTCCGGGCATCGTCGTCCAAGGCACGACCACCCTCCAGAGTCTGACTCTGCTGAGTTTGACTGCTGGGGTAGAGCTGTCTTCTTGGTGGCACACCTTTTGCTCTGTATCATATCACACCAGGCAGCCCATGCTAGGCTGGCATCCATGCCTGATAGAGGGTCAACATGGTAGGCCATTCGCCTTTCCACCCAGGGCCTGGAGCTAGTGAGACACCAGACAAGGGCATCTTACGACGCCAGTGAGGTAGCTTCAAGGCTGGTGGGAACTGCAGTCTACATTCAGCGGATGGCATGTCTTTTCCTCTTGCAGTTATCACCCTTGACCCGGCATAGGGTAATTGCCTCATGGTTCTGAGGAGCACAGCTTTTTTTTCCCCTAAGTCAGGCGGGACTTGTCGGGATGGCTTTCTTCTCCCAGGTTGCGGGAGCACATGCCTGCCTCTGATCAGTCTCTGGTCCCACCAGACCTGTAAGGGGCTCCCTCCTCTTGTGTTTCCCCCACAGGAGACTCTGGGAACAACCATTTCTCTCAGGGTGTGTTAACACCAGAGTGTATGGTGGCTTGATACTCAACCACCAGTGATGAATGGTGAAGACTGATCCTTGGAAGATATGAAAATTACATACTCACCATAATTCTTGATCTTCCAGGATATCTTCATTCATCACTGCTACCCACTCACCTTCCGCTCATCACCAGGCTTCTGGGCAGTGCCTTCCCCCTTTCATACCTGAAGGGGGATTACTGGTTGAACCAGCACCTTCTGAGGAAATTCTTCCTCTTATCCTTCCCACAGAACTTACCTCCCTTGTTCCAAGGGGGGAGGCAACTGCTCCTGGAACTCTTGCCATATTTGCTTCACTTCTTAAATTACTAAGAAAAGGTTCCCAACACATGTCTGTGTACTCTTACGTAGACACGAGTCTACCTTTCTGTGGGCCTATGGTCCTCGTTTAAAAAAAAAAAAAAAAAAAAAAATTATAAAGAAAACCCTTCCTTGGGTTTCCTTTCATGGGGGAAAGAGAGAGAGAGAGAGATGCCAAGAGGTGTCCTCTTAGCCTCTGGGGTTTTCCCTCTGCTCTTATTTTCTGGTCAATTGAAGGGACATTATTTAGCCTATTCGGCTATTAGTGATCCCCTCCCGGGACAGGGGTGCACTAGATCTGGGGTTGGGTACTTCAGTGTTATGTAGTTACTCATCGCCTTTTCAGAAGGCCTGTCTTGCCATCTGAACTGCAGACTATATACTCCAGCCATTCAAGTTAGCATCCTTCCACAGACTACTCTTAGAGAGGGAAAACTCCATCTTACTTCGAGAGGGCTCTTGCAGTAGGTATTTACGTATAGGATTGACCCAGCAGGCATCAGGACCTCATGGAAACATTTCTAGCTAGCAGTCTCTGGAGGGGGACCGCCCCCAAGTCAGGTGACCAACGTCATGTGATGTCAGTATAAAGGGGTGGTCCTCCACACCCGCCTTCCAGATCTTTCCCATCGATTTGCGAAAGTGTCTAGCGGTAGAGTTCATCGTTCGTCATTCTTTCGTCGGATCAGTTCTCAAACTGTTCGACTGATTTTTAGATATTTTTTCAACTATTTCATTAATATTACGTCGTGTATGTGGTCCCTGACGCCATCTGAATCGCATAAAAATAAGTGTGACTCATGCGGGTCCCAAATGCCGCATAAGGACGGTCACTCCCTGTGCCTCTTCTGCCTAGGCCTGGATCATCCTGTGGAAAAGTGCCAGCACTGCCAGAAATTTAATTCAGCCACCCAAAAACAGAGGCAGCAGTCTCTGGAGGCCCATATCTTGAAGAAAAGGATGGCATCCATGGAGAAGGAGTTAAAGAAGTTGAGGCAGGCTTCCACTTCCCCTGTAGGCCACAGGAAGAAGGCGAAGCACCGGGACTGGGACTCGACCTCCATGGCCTCCAACGTCCCCTCCGGGGGACCGATCCATGAATACTGTCTTGGCGGTGTCCAAGAAGGTGTTGATCCTCCTGTTGGGCTGGGACTCAGGCCCCTCTGGTTCCTCTGGGGTAAAGGAGGCCTTCGTTCGAAGGAAGACTATAACCTCGTGGCCTCCAGGGTCGAGCGTGTCCACTAAGTCGGACGCCGGTCCCACCAACGTCCACCCGGACAAGGCTGGTAAGCCGCTGGCTCCTTTGGGAGGGTGCACAGTTGTTCGTTCGCCCGACAAGGTTGCTTTCCCAGCGCGGTCTTCTTCGGACAGGGGATCAGATAAGTGGGACACCGGCTCCTTCGACGCCCGCCCGGATCCGGTTGATAAGCTGGATGTCGGCTTCTCCGGCGACCGCCCAACCAAGGAGCCTGTGCTGGACCCCTTCGACCAGTCCGATGCTCCAGGCTCCCCACAGCGCTTGCCGTTGCCTAGTGAGGTCCCTGCGTACCCTCTG